>JALDNG010000013.1:0-612500 GCA_024349245.1 Neodontobutis hainanensis | reverse complement strand
AGTACTGTCAACAACACATTTGGTCACCTGTCCTTATCTAGAGGAGTCACATTGAGATAGAGCCCATTACCACATAAGCTGCCAAGAGATTTTCGCACAGAAGAGTTGACCATGTTAACCCCATCCTGCATTTTTGGCCCTGAGTTCTTATATTAAGCAATTGCTTTGATTCTGATTATTATCATATATTCTTTCTAATTGGAAGTTAAACAAACCACATCAGATTTTAAATACCAGTGGTAGTACATATTCTGTATCTTATTTATGATAAATTAGAATTTATCTTGTCTTTCCTGTCCCAGAGGCCCAATCCAGTGCCATGATGTTTGACTGCCACTACCTGGAGCTCTCAGCATCCCTGGAGCATGGCACCACTGAGCTTCTGGAGGCTGCTGTCCGGACTGCAAGAGGGGACTGCGTGGGGCCTGGCTGGACCGAAGGCGACCCCGGGGCTGGTCGCAGGGAGAGTCTTACCAGTCGGGCTAAACGTTTTTTGGCAGGCCTGGTTCCGCGATCTTATTGTCGAGAGCGGGACAGGGAACGGGGCCGCTACAGGGAGATGAGCCGTCACCGGGGAAGCAAGATCTTCCGCCAGAAGTCCCGCTCCTGCCATGACCTCAGCTCACTGTGACACACTGCACAAGCCTTTTAGAAGACAAAGGGACACTTGTACAACATAAACTGTATTATAAAAAGGGACAAAGCCTGACGGGTGGTCAGTATGGGTCCATAAACTGTTATTCTATAAAAGTTTAAATTTACATATAAAGTATACAATCCAGTATCTTTACAAACCCTGAAAATGATTTGTTTTTTGTTGATTGCAACAATATAACAATTTACAAATTGCATGCAAGAATATCTGGTCAGCCCCAGGTTTTGTCTCCAAAAGAAGATTTGATTCTTCTTTGTGTACAGTTTATGGTATACATACACAGTGGGGTAAACATTTTGCATTAAGTAAAAGGGTAAAGGAAAGTGAAAAAGATAAGCGCCCCAATTGGCCATACCCAGACCTCTGTCTCCTTTCCTCTGAGTGTAACCACTTTGAAGAGAAAAGTAGGCCATGGTTTTGGATAAACAATAAAGACGCTTATACAGTTGCTTGGTTAAATTCATTAAGTAACTCATGAAGGAAAGATAAATTATTGAGTTCCGTCAATGAGTAGCACGTTTTAAACACAGTTTGAACTGCTTGACGGCTGGATTTGGGCCAGAATGGGGTTAAGTGACAGATTGAACACATACAAGTAGCACACACTGATTATGTAGAGACTAAAATAATGTATATCTGTTATAGATCCTGTTTTATAGCATGCCAAGTAGAAGATTACAGACATGACCCTGTAGGTTTTATAATTATACTGGATTTGCTGTTACTCAGTGGCCAGTAGCTAATGCACAATCTAGCTAGTATTTCTAGCAATGCCATGTTACAGGCAAGACCCTTTATTTACAATGATGCCCTCTCTTTGTGCATTTTCTAACCACACATTTCCACCGAACCTTTGTGCTCTAGTACTAGTTTCATGCAAAGTGTTTGAGGAAACCACCAACTGTTCATCTTTTTTACCAAACTCTGCACCCAAGCCATATTTTGCTGACTTTAAGGAACCCTTTACTGGAGGACGTGGAGCACAGAAAAAGTCAGCATGGCTATAAAGATGTCTGGTGACCAGACAGAACTTGTTTTTTGGTTGTGTCACTGAAAAATGGACTGTTCAGGACTACATGAGGAAAAACAGATGAAAACCTTATCTACCTATCATCAGAATTATTCTTTTTTTTTTTTTTACCTTCAGTCATTTTTTTGGTTTTGAGACTGAATTAGCACTTCTGTTTCTGTGTGGGTTGGATGCACAGGTGACCACTCACTAAGACAACATTTTGGAAACACCACGTGGAGCCCTCTCTAATCGTGGCGTCACAAACATTCACTCATTTGTCACTGTCTACTAAGCACTCTCGTCTATCCACTGAGAATAAATGACTTTTGTTTTGACATTCTGAATGAGTGTCTTGTCTTGTTTTATAACAACATTATCAAATGAGAAATGTGTCAGTGTAGCCGTTACTTGCTTGAGGCTGATGTGGCAGGTCACCAGATGACTCACGGCTCTTTGAGACACACTGTGAGACGAGCATCCCAAGACTCTTGCTCCATTTAGGACCATGCAGCAAAAACATGCTTTGTCAACACTGTTTGGCTGTAAGGAAATCTCAGTTCAGAAATAGAAACTGAACAATATCAACTTTCCTGGCTTCAACATAGCCTACAGTAGCCATTGTATATGAATATCAGTGTAAATGTATATTCCTTTTGATTAGTTGAACAAAAAGTATATATTTTTTATTGTGAACAACTCAACACTTGGTTTACATTCAGTCCAATAAAATATGAAAGCTTCTTTCTTCTGACATACATTGTTACCTGCTATCAATTAAAAGACCTGCCACTGTTGATGATGTTGACGTGAAGCGGGGCTACTAGTTCTTCCAAAGCACAATGGACTATTATGTAATGCAGCTTAGTTAAGTTAAGGCCCACCAATAACAAAAGTTATATAACTTACAGTGTTTGTTATTGTTGGCAAACATATTAGTAAATTACACAGCATATCTTAAAGATGAGATCAGGCTGCAGTGTCAGGTCAGTTTCCGAAAATGTGTTGCATTTTTAACTTGATTACATTCACATATCACATATACTGTATGATTAGTTTATTTGTGTTACATTACAAAAAGATTAGTTTTGGACAATTCAGATTTTTTTAAATAGAGTTTGATGTTTTAAAGATTCCAACTAATTGACGCTGACCCACTCTTGATTTAGAATCTATGTACAAGTGTCTTGAGCTAAAAAATGAGACGTGTGCATTGATATTAAGTAGGACTGCTGCTACGCTAAGTGGAGTGGGGACATTGGGAGACTCTGGAGAGGAAGGGGAACTGGCAAAGAGACAGAGGGGAGAGAGAGAGATAGAGAGGTTGGAGAATGCTTTGAGAAGTAATGGTTGCTTGGAGACCGTTGCCAAGGAGACGAGGAGTCCTAAAGTCCTTTGGCATCTTAAATGTCCTATATTTATGACCATTTTTACAAAGGAGATCCTGTTTATTAGTATACTTCTCTTTTAGGTTAAACAATTTGAATGAAAAAAGATAACATGAACATAATACAAAGTTTACATTGTAAAATAATCTACATTAACATATATATAAAGAGGTTATTGAATGATACGCAGCTTGTAATAGATATATTATTGTGTTCAATTCTTTGCCATTTTCCTTGTAAACGACTCATCAGTCTCTTTATTGATTGTGGCGGGAACTCCCTCTTTGTCACAGACTCATTCAGTGGGCATCTACAATTTATTTTGGGGATAATAATACATAATAATTATACTTGGGAGAGACATGGAGCTTATATGACAAAAATAATCATCTACTGTGCTGGTGAAAGCCAGTCAAAGTTCTCTACACTTCACCAAAGAGTCTATTTTCAGTGTGCACTGTGCATAACTTATGAGATGCAGATTTCCCAGTTGTGCTGGCTTGAAGGGAATATTTAAAAGGGTTTCTCAAATGTATCTGCAGTGTCCTGGGCAAGGGGAGGTCACAGGGATCACCAATCACTTGCAGTGCCCAGATATTGAGTGCGAGTGAATTAAGTGCTTGAATTCAGCAGGGATTCCATGTGATTTGTCTCATTGTACCCTGAAGGTCCTCTGTTCCTCTGTTTAGTCTCCAGAGTGCACACTGCTATTATAATCCAAACCAAATCTCAAAGGTCTGCCTGAAAATCTCTCTCAGAATGCTGCATAATGTAATTTGAAACAGTTTTGTCAAAGTAATAAGCATGAATTTTAATTACTGGTCAGAGACAGAATATAATAGGCCTATATGTCTGTTTTAGCAATGTTGAGGTCAAATGCCAAGCAGAGAGACAGATTTGTGCAATACATAGATCCATGACAAACTTGAAATACCTGAAAACTTCCTGAATACCTTTTGCAGCTTTTTTTCTATCCCTGACTGGGTTTTGGAGTCACAGGAGTGTGTTGTAAGCTAGAATGAGAGAGACCTTGCTGAGTTGAGTGAGTCATCACTTGCTTCCTTCTAATATGTGAAAAAGCAAAACATTTAAAATGCCTAGAAGTGTAATGGACCAACTAGCCTGGAAGTCAACATACAGCAGAATCCCTCCAGACATTTTTCACACTCTGCAGAGAGTTCATTTATCACAAGAATATTGAGAAGATACAATTATGTTGCTTGATACAGTGATCATAAATCTTAATGTAAAACCTGGAATCAGCAATACAAATGGCAAACCTGTGGCCCAGAGTTTTTAAACATTTATTTTCTTTTCAGGAGCCTGGAGATAGATTAAGGAAAACTTGTCTCCTTATGAGGACAATTTCAAAGTGCAAATGAAATGAATGTGCGCTTTTTTCTTCTGGGCATGGCACTCTTTGTTGTTAGTCCCACAAAACAAGAAAAGAGACACTGTCTAACAAAGTGCCTCAGCAGCCTTGTGCGTCTACTCTACTTAGAAGCATCTGCAGAGATAAAGGCTGTCCTTCTAATCCATTTTTGATCAATGTTTTCCCTGGTGACTAAGCTGCCTCCAGCAGGTCTGCTACAAAAGGTATGCCCTGAAAACACACAAAATGTTTTCTAACAGCTTTAATTTATCAGTCAAAGCTCCTCAGAGACAAGCAATCCATTTGAAATGTGCTTATATTTTTTCTATTAATATTTAGTACAAATTGCAGTCAACAAACATTTCATTAGTAAATGTTTATTAACAAGTTTCTTCACATGACATACATTATTTTAGGCTAAAGTCCAGCAACAGCAAACAATGATCAACATATGTGAAGCATATCAAACCCTCAAATATTATACAAATATGTCAACTTTCAGTCAAGAATGTCGCTGAAGAGTTTGCGCTTTTTGGACTCTCCAGTTTGTATTTCCAGCCAGTGAGCTCGTCTGTGGACAAAGTGGGAGAGGGCAAACTTGGCCCATACGTGGCGTGCGAACTGATCAGACCTTAGCTGGTTTTCACTTGGCACTGAAAACAGATTAAGTTATGTGTAAAGTTATACACAGTACAATATAACAAATGTTTAAAGTTGTCTTACCTAATTCCTGTGCAATGCTTTGCCTGTGAGTGACAGAAGCGCTGTTCCATATGGCCTCCAAAACTCGACTGCCCAACCTTGAGCAGGCCATTTGCACAAACTGACCCTGCCAGGACAACAAAAAATAAGAGAAAAGTTTAATTCAAGGAGAGCTGCTAACGGCAAGGTGAGCTTTTTACTAAAACCACAAGACACACAATTACGTGTCATAAACAGAGCTATTACTCAGATGGGAATCTAATGCATATCAAAAAATATTATTTAGTTACAAATTTTAAAACATTTAAACAAGAAGCATGTTTTTATAGAAGCTTGCATGTCTCTTTAACTTTGCGTATTTATATGTTTATACTTTAGGCATTTTAGAATTCACCTGTCTTTCTGGATAGAGTGTACCTATCTTAAATTTGTGAAACTTTACAATAACTTTTATAATTGTTACCTCCAGTCTCCTGAGGATTTTGCCCCTGCCTTTGTCACTAGAGGTTGTAATGAGCGCCTGAAGGACATGGCTGCCAGCAGAATCTGTGGCCATTGTTAACAGGTCACCAGGGGTCAAAGTACGCAGGCTGCTTAAAATGAGTGAACGGTCCTTGAATTTAGCCATTGCCTGGACCAGTCGGGAACCATGGTAACATATAGATTTCAGTGGAACCTAGAACAAAGCAGAACAAAAGTTGGAAATGTATTAAAATGATATGCTTTGTTTTTTTAATTGACACTTTATTTTATTATTTAATTGTATTTGGATTATTGCCCAATTAGTTCAAGAACACAAGTGAAACTCTTGTAAAAGTGAAGAGTACCTCTGTGTTGATGCCGCCCTCTGCTGTGTCTGACTGATAATACACTTCATAGGTGAGCAGCGACATGAAAAGAGGAAGGCAGGTGGTGTGTCGTGAGCCTGGCTCTGCGCAGTGGAACGCCTGAGGAAAATGTGACAGCCTTAAGCACAGAGGACATAACAAGTTGTAGTGAAAAAGAAGCAATTAGTAGAGCGCTCTGAGGATTACATTCAGAAGACAGCGCATCAGTTCATCCTGCTTCTCTCCGCTTTCTGCACAGCTTTCTGCCAGCTGAACAATTACTCCCATGTGACCAGCCGCCAGGATAGCCTCCACACCTTCAATCAGCTCATCAAACAACTTGAGGAACTGGTTATAATGAGACAAGATATCTTTTAAAACCAATTAAGAGAGATTTATACCTGGATTATATTATGGAACATGTTTTAGAACCTACCATTTTGTATTTGGTTGCGGCTGCTGTGAGCCGCTGAATGGTAAAGTTGGCAATGGGATGGAGGGAGAGTTCCACAACCTGACCCCTGAGGTGATTTTTGTAGATATCTCGCAGCAAAGCCTTGTGGCATAGCTGTAGAACTCTCTCAATTAGGCGACTGGAGGCCTGGTCCTTTAGAAAAACTATCAGAGGACTAAAAATAAACAAAGGGACACAGATAAAGAGAGAATTTAACATTTTAAGTCATCAAATCAAAAGAATTGTCTGACCTGACTCCTGGCGCAGCATTGCGACTTGTCAGGTACTCCATGATGCGTTTAAGAAGCTGTTTACAAAGTTTAGGTCGTTTCCTGTGACATACTGTCAACATGGTCTGAAATACAGCACTGGCAACAGAATCTGTCACACTTACTGTAAAAAAAAAAAAAAAAAAAAAGAGAAAAGAAAATGGAGATAGAAAAGTAAAACTGTTAAATGAAGTAAGTGTTGACATAGTTTCGGGAGCAAGGCCACACCACAACTACACCTCAAACACACCTTAGCGATACCTTAATCACACCTCTAATAGAAGCCCAGCTGGGTGAACTACCAGAGACAAACTATACAACAGACAAACTAACAGTCTCAACCAACCACGATCATCTCTAGAATCATTATCACTCTTCATCCTCCGTCATCTCATCACTTTATTCTGATCATATTTCAATTCAATTAACATGTCAACTCTATATAGTTGTGGTGTGGTCCTTGCTAGTGAAACCACCTTTGATCAAAGTTTTATCAAATCTTTCAATTTTGTTTTAATAATGGAACTCACAATTAACATTAGCCATTAGACTCTCTGTGAGCTCTTTCAGCTCATACCAAAATGAAGTGGGGATGTCAAAGTCTGTTAGCTGTGGGGGGACATTACGTTCTTTTGAACCTAGAAAACACAAAAATTATCATTATCAGAATAAAGGAGAAGCCAAGTCAAAACTATTTTATTTGAGTGTACCTGGTAGAGCTTCAGTGCGAGGAGGTCCAAGACAGCCGGACAGCACATGGAGAAGTGTGCGGACAACATGTGAACCATGAACGTGTTTGATAAACTCAGCACTGTTCTCTCTGACCGCCTGACTGAAACACAACACCTGTGTCTCAAGAGACCCACAGCTTTCCTCTTCTGCTTCTGTTTGTAAAGATTCTAATAAGATAAAAAACAATAAGCTCTGATAAACTAAAAGCATTTTTGTGGTTATAGTTATGTTAATTTACCTGACCACTTTGAAATCTGTCGGATTGCAGTTTCTACAACATGGCCACCACAGCGACTGCAAGCTACTGCACTAAAGTCTGACCCCGCATTTCCACCCATTTCGGCCAAAATCTCTGCCACTTGATCAAGGCCTGCCAGAGGAAGCAAGTTCTGCAGTGTGATGCTTCCCGTCTGATCCATGGCCACCAGAGAAGCTTTACCTTTTACTTCAGAAATAACATTCTCCACAAACATCTCTACAGAAAAATACAACAAAAAAGAATTATAACAGATTTAATGATTGGAGAAAATCTATCATTTAAAAGAGTGATTCAGAGAAATAACTGGAAATAAAATAATAAGAAGATAGTTATATAGCAATAGCAAAATTAGGATAAATTAAAGAAGCCAAGGACAGGAAAATGCTTATAAATATAAGAAATAACAGACTTTTAAAAAATTGTTTAGCATTACTTTTCTACAAAGCCAAAATGCAGGTCTAAGAATAAATTTAAACAAAATAAAAACTGTTGCTGTGAGTGCTAATGGGGTTTTCCAGAAAGGTTAATGTTATCTTGTAAGTATCAATGATGATTGCTTGATACTGTTTTTTAATATTAATGCAATTATTAGGGCACTATTTGTATTATTAGCATTACAACACATTGGCTTTGAAGAATACACAAGTTCAACTAAAATGAATCATTTTTGGATGTGATTGCTTCTCATTTATTAACTTTGATTATATTTACCTCTCTCCTCATTTTCCTGAAAGCCTTCCTTTAGTCTGTCACCAACTCTGCGAAAGTAGCCCACACTCAGAGCATCCAGGCGGTTCTTGCCTCCTTCTCCTCGCCCGTGATTTTGTTCCTCATCCCCTTTCCTCTTCCTCTGCCTTTCTTCTCCATCTTCTACTGCGTTTTTCCGCTTTTTCCCACCTCTCTTCGATGGATTCTTTTCTTTTTCCATTTCAACCATTCCTTGATAACTCTATAGTGCAAGAGTTTTAACCTAGCTCTGTAAGACAATAAAAAATAACAGAGAAGGGGATAATTAAAAAGACCTTGAAACAAAAACAACATACAACAAAGAGTATAACCTGTTGCTAACAGTAAAGCGATATATATGTGTCAGTGTATAACATGGTAATTGTAAGATAGTACTGTATCGACCATTAATAAACGTTTTATTAACTTAACAAGCAAATATGTGTTCTCTTGTGGGAAACTATTATTGTGCTATAAAATGCCTTAATAGTTGTTTTATGAGTTATGTCTAAATACAGGTAACATCGAGATAGTACTAAGCTAGTAGCCCAAGCCTACAATCTATGCTCCCAGAGTTAAGCTAAAAGATAATTACATTAACGTAGGCTAAACATTTATCTCCACTCCCTCTAAATACTGCATCAAAACGAAGCCTAAAAAGAAACATTTTGAAATAAAGGCTATATAATATAACCTGGGACACATTTACTAGAAATGTACTCACATGTGACAATCGAAGAGCTAAAACGCTATTGTCGCTCAATGATGACGTGTACCTATTAGCATAATTGTGCCCTCTGTCGGCCAAAATAAAACCCCAAAACAGGTAAGTACTGGACGCCAAAATACGCCCTTCATATCCTTTAGACGCACTCATTTAAATATTTTCCCTTTCGTCTAATGTCTTCTTCTGTGTGGTCCTTTAGTCATTAGGGTTTTAAGTTAATAAACCAACGATCTCCTGATCGTGTCCATTGATACATCGCTATTTTATTTTTAAAATTTAACATTCGTGCAGAAAGCGTAACATACTCCTTGTAACAATAATTGATCACTTCTCGATCTAAAGTAGGCAACTCAAAAAGTTCCAGCCGATTTACTCTTTGACCACTAGAGGACATCATGACAGTTGGAAATAATCTGTAGGCTAAGCTACTGGTAATGAGTGAACCACAGTTTCAGATTTGTGCATGCCATGTAGGCTTTTGCACAAAAGTTTTAGTTTAGAACACCCCAATTTATTTTTATTTATTTATTGAAATTCAAGTGCGGTCAAAATGGCAAGAAAAAGGCAATTAACAATGGAAGCGGGACAGGCCATCATAACACTTAAACATTTAATTTGCGAAGAAAGTCAAGGTGTCAGTGAGTACAGTTTCCTTCACCAGGCACTCAGGAACTGGGAAAAAAATCTAACAGGAAGAGGTCAACAGCTCACAGGACAACAGCTTCGTACAGTGGTCGTAGTGAGTCTCAGTTTCAGCTGTCAAGAGAAGACTTCTAATTGCAGGTTTAACAAGTCCAGTTGCAGCAAGAAAGCCACGGCTAAGACATCAGCATAAGAAAAGGAGGCTTCCCCGGACCATGAAACACCATCAGTGGATTAATGAAGATTGGAAGATGGTGTTATGAACTGATGAATCAAAATTAGAAATCTTCGGTTCATTACGCAGGATTTGTACCACGGTCCGGACCATTGCAAGGACTGCCACTAGGGGCGCTCTCAGTGCTGGTCCGACCGGTCCAGTCCGTGCACTGGTCCATGGTCCCTCCAGCGGTCACTGGCTTGTGCCTGGACTGTCTCATCTCACTCAATAATTTGAGGTCTGTGAGGTGTAAACTATAGGTTACTCACAACATAATGCGAATTTAAATATCATAGCCCTGGCATATTTTGGAGGTTGATTGTATTAAATTATTCGTTATACGTTGAGAATAACAATTAAATTAATTTTGTCCAATTAGTATTTACGTTTAGTAGTTTTTTTAGGTTATTATTTATATTATTATATATATTTATAAATGTACAAGTTATCCAAGTATTCAAGTTGGCAAAAGTGCTAAACGATTCTGGCTGAGTTTTTTTTTAATTGTAAGATATTGTGAAAATATTTATGTTTATAAAAAAACACTTAAAAATAATTATTCTTTTTAATTTACAAAAACCTTGACATCTAATGGGCTACTTTTGTCCTGTGTCTAGAGACAATTGAATGGGGCACTTTCATAGGTTTTAGCACTTAATGTTGGTCTCAATGGTGGTCACTGTGGTCTCAGAGGTGGTCTTAAAGGTGGTTGTTGTGGTCTTCAATTAATTAATCAATATATTAATCAATAATATAATAATAATAATAATAATAATAATAATAATAATAATAATAATAATAATAATAATAACAATAGGCTTATAGGCCTATAGAATGTACTTGATGTCATTTGAAACCCAGCGATTGCCTAAGACCACAGTGACCACAATTAAGACCAGCATTAAGTACTCAGTCCAATGAAAGTGGTCTTACAATAAAACAAAAAAAAACTCAGCCAGTATCATTTAGCATTTTTGCTAGCTTGGAGCTTAAAGAAATAACTAATATCAGGATGGGCAAACTAAATGACACTTGGCACTTTGGCAGAAATCGATCCCACCATAAGTTTAATGTCGTGACAACACAAACTGTAAAAAATATAAATAATAATAGGCAAACTATTAAATGTAAATACTAATTGGACTATTGTTGATTTGGATTGTTTCTCAACGTATAACCATAACGGTAAATTTAAGACAAGTCTCCAAAATTTGCCAGGGCTATGATTTAGAAAGAGTTTACAAATCATTGAGTGAGACCAGACAGACCATAGACACAAACCAGCGACCGCTGGAGGGACCAAGGGCCAGTGCCGAGTGCTGGTCTGACTGGTCTGCGGACTGACCGGTCCAGTCAGTGAACCGGTCCGACCAGCACTCAGACCACTGAGAGAACCCAGTGGCAGTCAAAAAGTTTATTTTTTAATGTCAATTGTTTATCTGTTCTATGCTTTCATTTCAGAATACAATGAGGCTTTAAACAGCATAAAGTTCAATAAAAATTGAACCCTAACCCTAACTAATCTAAAACTTTTGGCCGGTATGTGTTATTAATTAACAACTCACCTACCCTTCTGACATCATTAAAAACGGGCGTGTATTGTGTTTTTGTGCAAAACCAACAAACTACGACAAGCAGTAACAAGAAACAGGCAAAGCTGACGTAATGTTCTATTCTCCAGTAAGATTAATGTTTAATATGTTCCAGAGCAGAAGTTAATCAAAATAAATTTTCGTAGTTGGTTCAGAAAACATTGTGCTTTACATCCACCTCACAGAGAAGGCTTTTAACAAGGCAGAGTTTGGATGTGAGAAGGGGAATGATAAACTACATTGAGCTTTGTCTGTTTGTGTTCCTCTCCAGAGCAACTACAGCAAATGAGTCAACCCCCTGCGTAAGCCACTTCAAATTAACACTATTATTGATTAAGTCACACAGATGTAATCACACATTCCAACACACTAAACAATGTTGCACTGATGTCACTGCTATGCTATGTTTTGCGCTGATTGTAGCAGTCATAAAAAGAAAATATTCCACTCCTATCTTCCACTCCTATCTTTCACTGAACAGAACAATTCCTTGGTTATAATTAAGTCAGATCCCTATTTGTACAAAAGAATTAAGGGTTGTAAGGTTGCATTCCTCGTAGTATTTTCTTGTGAATAACAATAATAAAGTCCAGTGTGGTTCCGCAGTAGGTCAATGAACTTAGTTATTATTTAACACTGCCATCGACATTGCAAATACCAAATGATTTCATTAACACAAGTGTATTTGATGCAATTGTTTGTAGAAAAGTGTTCTTGTACATATATACATTCTTTTTTTTTTTTCGTCTTTTCATGATTTCTAACAGGTAAACATGAGTAATCAAGGGCACTTTTTTGCAGTCCTGATAGGTTTTATAAGGCAAACTTTTCCTTGGACCACTGGATTGTTTGGTTTCCCACGTTCGAGTGAGAACCAGGACACAATCCCATCTGTTACACTCTCATACTCGTTGAACCCAAGTCACCTTTACATTTCCTCTCGCGTCCACTGCTCTCCACAAGCTGCAAATGCTGTCTGTGTCATTTATCACGATAATGTCAAGCCAGCAAGATCAACAATAAAACGGTCAGCATTTACAGAATACAAATAGTCCTGTCAACAAAGAATTTAATGAATGTTCTACGCTAGAATAAAAAAAAAACATTTTTCATAAATTATAGCAAATGTATGTTGATTTTGAAATTTTGTCTTAACATTTATTAACATTGCAGATATTTTAATCTATATTGAGAACTCAAAAACACACTACTATACACATATACATATACTACAGTACTACAACATTGCTATTGTAACTACATTTCACTTATAGAATAGGACTTGAATGAGGTCAGATTGTCTTGCGCTCTGATGATGCAACTACAGAGATGAGCATGTGTCGTACAGGATGTGAATCATAACTTTTTTCTTTTCTTTTTTTTGTCACCAAATAGCTGGATGGTTTTGGGTAAGAAAAGTTTGATTTGTTTTCTATATATTTCTAAATATTTACAAGCAAATGATAAACATTTAATATTGTTTGATTTGAAACACACTTACAGTATGTGTGCTTTAATTCCTATCGCCTTGATTTCACTCCCTTCCTGTAGTTGAAAAGTAAGGTTGAACATTGCGTAACAACTTTTGATTCAACCATGCTGTAACTCTCTACGCTACAGTGTCAAGCCCATGAGAACTGGGTGGGAGTGGGAGTGCATGAGGAACTTTAAGGGTGGGGCGAGCTTTGCAGGGTTGAGCGGGGCGTTTGCTGTCAGGGCAGTACATTCCTGGACTGGCATATAAGGGGAATCCAGATCCAAGAACAGGGAGACAAAAGTGGGAAACATATTCATTTCTGCTAAGACCAAAGAAGAAAACAAAAAAGTAAGTTTTGTAGCTTTAAGTTTCTCTAGTTCTCTGATATAGTGATTATAGTGATATTATAGTATCTATAAATAGTGAAATCAAGTGTAATATGCAGCACATCTTTTTTCTTTTCTTGCAATTCAAAACAAAGGTAATTCAACAGGGATGGGAGCTTGCATTTAAGGATCACATACGAAGTGCACACCATAGTATTATCATTCGTTTTTGAAAGATATTCACAGTATCCTACCTCCTTCATAAAGTTATAGGCAGCATTTTCCAGCTTCACTTAGGCATGATGCCCTTTTTGGTTTGTGGCCAATCAGCTGCAATTGATTTGTGTACAAAAACAAATGTAATGTCAAAGGTTAGTGGAAACTACTACTACATTAACTGCTACATTTAGTATCTTATGAATAAAACCATAGTTGGGTGGATTTTGTCCACCAGCTCTGTTTACAGGACGATATGAGACAAATAAGCATAGCCATTTCAGACATTGTTGGGTAAAACTAACTTGTGCTTATCTCAGGAGGCAGTGCCAGCCAAAACTAACTGCTGGAACATTAGTGTAGAGCGCTGAGAGACCAGTAAAAGAAGACATTATACATGTGATCCTGATAAAGGGTGGTGAAGAAAGATGAAGAAGCAACAATTTCAAGCTTGACTGGTGACTCCATTTAAGAATGTGCATTAATGTGTGAGCAAGAACAGGAGCCAGAGAATTAGTCTGGTGGAATGGCTTTTCTTGGGTTCAGTGGATGACACTAATTGGCAAATATGAGTCCTTCACATGGTGCACATTGGAGATAGTTGGACTTTAAGAGGAAAATAAATAGGACAAATCACAGGAAGTGAAAATACAGCAAATGTTTGTTTAAAATAAAATGATTGCTATAGCCTGGATCTATTGTAAATTCTGTAAAACTGCACAGGTTGAGTGAGTTCAGATGGTGTAAGATAAGTGCTGGATGGACGTGTTGTTGAAACACACAGCTGAATTACTTCATTGTGTCTGTCACTGGGATTATTAATGCTTTTACCTATTATTCTGTGTAAACTAGTACTGGAAAAGGAATGGCATTTGACCAATAAATGAATGGGTGCACGTGGCAGAGTGGTTAGCACTCCTACCTTACAGCAAGAAGGTCGTGAGTTCAAAACCCGGCCGACTCAAACATTCTCGGCCGTCTCCGGTCTTTCTGTGAGGAGTCTGCATGTCCTCTACGTGTTACCGTGGGTTCTCTCCAGGTACTCCGGCTTCCTCCCACCGTCCAAAGACATGCGTGTACAGGTTAATCGGCAACTCTAAAGTGTCCCTAGTGAATGAATGTGAGAGTGAATGGTTGTCTGTCACTGTTTGTCTCTAAATGTTAGCCCTGCTATTAACTGGCCACTGTCCAGGGTGTACCCTGCCTCAGGCCCAAAGCTGCTGGGATAGGCTCCAGTCACCCGTGACCCCTAACGGGACAAAGCGGTAGAAAATGAATGAATGAAAAGTTACACAATGACCCTATGACTTTAGTCAGATACATTATGAGAAACCCCTCCTCTTTCCAGAAGTCCACACATTAGACTGAGACACTAAGCAGAGCAATTATCAAATGCTATGAAGTTCTGTGCCTTTAAAAGCAAGACACTGACCTAAACTCACCTTAAAATTTCCACACACATTCCGAGAAAAGTTTCAGGCTGAAATAGCGAATAATTGCTTATAACTCAGCATCTGCTTCATTTGTGTTTGCTTAATAACTCTAGGGATTTTTCTGCAGCTCATTACAGCATATAGCTTAACTATGTAACACTTGAATGGTTGTTTGTTTTCTGAGCACTTTGTGTGGTACTTGAGCAGAATTGGGAGAAAAGGGTTGTATCTCTAAACAACAAATATTTTCACGAGCTATTTAGAGTTATTAATGTGACTTTAATCTGGATCTTGGATGCTTATCTTTGGTTTGACAAATGGACCAATTCTATTGTTAATGCTTTGATATATGACCATACACTGTATACCATGCATGCTTGCATACTGCACATGTGCACAATTGATAGGATAAATACCCCAGAATGCTTTGGTAAGGTTTTGACCCAGGAACGAATGTGGTACTTGTGGGAGAAAGTTGTTTGTTGTTTCATAATTGTTAGATGAGATAGGAAACAGTGGAGAGAGTCAAAAGGTTCTAACATGTCATGCAGCAGGTTTTAATAGCTGCAGATAGCGAGTTTAAAAGTCTATAATACCTTTTCTTTTCTTAAGTTATTCAGAAATCTCAGCCTGGTTTCAACATACAGCAATGAAAGTTATCATTCCGGGACAAAGTAGATTGTTTTGTTTGTTTGTCCCAGAATGCCAGGTGAGCGTCTGTCAGTGAGGAGTGCGGGTCGTTTTCCCGGGGCAACGCTGCCGACCCGTGTACAGCTGACCATTCACAAGGAAGAAGAGAAGAAAGAAGAAGAAGGAGGCTGCCGACGTTGGTTTAAGAAGATGTGCCCATGCTGTTTCAAACATCAGACTAGCACCTCCTATGATGTCACAGATAAAGTGGAGTTTGTAAAACCTCCAACCCCTGTCCCTGTCGTTGAACCAGAAAAAGAGAATTCTGAAAAAGAAGAAATTAAGGAAATGGAAGGTAGGTTAATGGAAATATATACTCAGAAAAAAGTATAATCAGTCAAAGTAACCACACTTAACTTCCCTTTTTCATGAAGTCAAGTAAACAACTGCAGATTTATTTTATCCAAACAAAAGCTTCCGTTTGGTTTACAATTTTGGATTATTCTATTAATTTGAATTAAGTAAATTAAGTACAAATATTGTATAGAAAATGTTTTTAATGTAAAATTGAACTTTATTACATTGTTCAGCCACTTTTAGAATACTTTACACTACTTATTTTTTTCTATTTCTAAAAACTTTAGGTTCAGATGCTGATTAAACACTTCAGCTTTATATATATATATAGCATAAATATTTGATAGGTGAGCCTTGGACTTCTCACACAATTACTTCAAAATGTTTAGTTTCATTTTTAATCAATATTTATTAGGTGCTAAAGTTTAGGTTGTTCTTATATTACAAAAACTTACATCCAGCAATGTTCTATATAGCCATTAAGGAGCAGGGGAATAATATTCAGACTAAACACAATTTACTCAGTGAAAGTGGAGCAAATTAAATAATTCATATTTTGTGAAGTTTTTGATGTTTCTGAATTTCTGTTGCAGAAAAGAAGTTGTCTGTGTGTTCGGTGGACTTGCTAAGCTCCCAAACTGGCCAGAATAGAAAGGAGCACCACACTGACTTGTTTCATGGAGATGAGTTGATACTCCGCCGAGGGCAGACCTTCCAGATAGAAGTTGAACTCAACAGGCCATTTGACTCTGACACTGACAAGCTGCACCTAGAGCTGAAAACAGGTAATTTCATAAATTTGGTATATGACCATATTATACACAATATTAGAAACAATAATAAATCATTATGCAATATTTATAAACCACTGTTAAATGAAGCCATTTGTACAAATTACATCCATATTGTGCTTGGGAAATGTGGTCAAATTGCTATGTGTAGCACCCTTTAAATAGAGCTGCAGTCCAACCATAGCTGCGCCACAAGTTTTGGATTTCGTCCAGCAGCCCTCAGCTTTAATAGTTTCCAGACACACAACACCAGATACCTTCTCTCTTTCTGGTATTTACAGACCTCAAACTACAACAGTCCACATGGGAGTATAAAGTTATGGCGTCATTTTTCAGGAAAGTCAGTTGCTGTACAGATTTTTCAGAAGGGGGAAACATATTACATTCTGATGATTCAAAAATTGCCTTAGAAAATGTAAAGTGCTTCAAAGGAAACTGAATAGAGAGTTGAATCCAATTATTCATTTGTACAGGCTTCAGAACAGAAGGCTTACACATACTCTGGGTAGATTTTTGTTTACTCTGACAAACCACAAAGGGCTGTCAGGCTTTTTTTGGTTATGATTTAAAATTAAAAAGGAAAAGTATGCACAGGCCATGTCTACCTTCTCATTTGGATTTGCTTTGTGTTGTCAGAAACATATTCTTGGTGACCAATGGCAATGTGAGGTTTTTTTTTTCTTGCATTGATACAAAGCCCCATATGTGATAGGTCTATTCTAACTCTGTGGCTGATAATAACTCTGAACTCAACTCTGCACATCTGCTTTTTTATGTTTAATGTGTGCTATATTACAAAAATAACTGTCAACCCCAAACAATGTATTAAAACCCTATAACCTGAATAAACCCAAGCTTAAATAGCAGTTGTATTGAAATTCCGGGCAATTGTTAACTTTGTGGTATCCATTACTTTCTTTCGCAATCATCTTTCGACTATCTACTGTAGAATAGACATTGTAAAACAGCATAACTTGACTACAATGGTGGCTTTCACATGACACACTTTTGACCTTTGTCCAGGTTCCCTGCCTCTTGTGTCCAAAGGCACGCATGTCATCATCCCTTTGGTAGACCACCTTGAGGATGAACGCTGGGAGGCCAAGATTGTGGAGCAGAATGGCAACAGGATCAAGCTCTCAGTCAATTCTCCTGCCAAAGCGGTGCTGGGCTTGTACGGCCTGTCAGTGACTACCTGCTCCCTAAAGGACGACAACGCCACCACTTACAACTCCCCCAAGAACATTGTGATGCTGTTTAACCCCTGGTGTGAAGGTAAGCTCATCAGAGTGGAAATTCTAGAGTAAGAAGAATTCATGAGAAAAGAAGACTATTAAGATGTTTGGGGTCAAGCCACAAATAATTCTGCATAACAGCATACATTATTCTTCAGCAAAAGTGTGGCATACCAAATGCAATAAAGATTCTCCCAAAGTCCTTGGCACACAGACAGTCTTTCTAAAAATGTATCTCTTAGAGAAGTCTTGAATAATATTTCACATGGATGAGAAACTCCATTCGTGAGTGTGTTGCTGTCCATCATGCAGCTGCCCCGTGACCTGTGTGGAGGTCTGAATGTTATGTAACTCCTTTAGCACTGGCTCCCTCACTTGGACCAAAATGATTGATATTCCTCACCAGGGTACAATATCTATTTCCCTGTGTAAGAGAAATCTCACTTGCTTTTGGCACTTTTAGAGGAGTTTATTTATATTACTTTCCAATTTCTACAGTGATGACATATAGATTTGGAGGGGTATCCTATTTCCCCCAAACCCAAGCCTATTTATATATATAATATAATGTATGAATGTAAACACAGATGCTCCCAACTTTTCCGCAGCATTGCCATAGATTTTGCCACTTTTTGGCATAGGAACATATATTTACTATGCATTTTAGTATTTCTTGTTGCCCCGTGCATTTGGTTAGATTAAAAAAATATTACTTCTCTTATGTTAGCATAGTTTAGTTTGTATTCTTTTCATTTCCTGTTTGCTGACCACTGCAGAAATGTATACACAGAATATTTTTTATAAAGTAAATTTGCACATAAATAACTGTTTGCAAGGATTTGGCACAGAAACACCACCTGTCTTTCATTGTAGGCCTTTGGAACATAGCCCAATTCTTTGTACCCTTCAGTCCAAAACCAATCCCCCCCTTAACTCTCATCAGTCAGAAACCCGCTATGACTGCATAAAACGGCTTTGGAAAACTCTGCAAATGGTTACAACCTGTGCTCCTCCCCACTTTACTGTTTCATCTGTATTTCCTTTCCCCCACCCACATTCCCACTGGCTATCTGTTGACTCAGCCCTATGGTAATCTTCACTGTTTTACTCCAAGGCCTCTTTTTCCTTCTTATCACTATGCTGTGTGTGTGTGTTTCTTTAAGTTTCAGGAATTCTCAGTGAAAACAACAATGATCACACTTGCCTGATGCTGTGAAACTCTCCAGACATGTCGTTTTTTTTTGTTTTCACCACTTTCCTTAAACCCCACCCTTTCCCCCATGGTCTCCAAGCAAAACTTCCCCTCGGTTTCTTAACACTAACAAATGTTAACCTCTGACTTCCCTTCTGCATGAACTTTCTGACACTTTCACTGCACTATTTTGTCACATACTTTGCAGTAAATACTTTTAATCACAAAAGATAAAGGAGGTGGAAAAATACTTTGTGGGGCGCTCATGTCAGCAGGAGTCAGTGGACAGGAGTATGTAGCTGAGAGTGTGTACTTCTGCTCACCATAAATTTATGTACAAGGTCCCCACAGCACGGTCCAGAGACTCATTGTGTTTCCTAACAATTTCCTGGCTTTAGGGAGTTTTTTTGGTGCTTTTTGTGAATAGAAATCACATTCCTCAGTGCTTTTGTCACTTAAGAGGTGGTATTTGGGGTCAATCTCCACAAGCAGGAAACAAAACCACCATTGTCCATCTCAAACCATTCCATCTGTGACAATTTATTCAACTTAAAAAAAAAGACTTGAGATCACGTCTACTACATTATGTATGCTTATGCCAAATACACGTATAGTGATAATATATTGTTTCTTTACAGAGGACACAGTGTTCCTGGATGATGAGGATGAGAGGAAGGAATATGTGCTCAATGATACCGGCAGGATTTATTATGGCACAGAGAAACAAATTGGGGCTCGCACATGGAATTTTGGGCAGGTACTGACTTTGAGGACAAGATGTGACTTGATATAAGAGTCTCTTAATAGTTAACACTACAGAACAGAAATTTATCTCACTCAGTGTCATAAAGTTGTTGTCAAGATTCTTTAAGAAATGGGTTGCGTCACATTAATGAAATCTTTAGGTGACTCAAACTGTATTGTATTTTAGGAAGATTTATTACGCTTTTATCAAAAAAACAATGCCAATCCCTTTGTCAGATCTACAGTTAGAAAATACAGTAAATGTTCGGAGACCCAGTTCTTATCTCGAACGGGTCATTTGCCCACTGTTATCCCCTCTATCTCGTCCTCTTTCCTATTGACCTACTGTATAATAATAAAAGGTAAAAAAGCCTCAAATAAAATCTTAAAACAAAACAAAAAATAATAATACTGTAAATGTTTAATTCTGAGCCTGCTTATTGAACTGAATTGACTTTACGTTTTCCTAATTGCAGTTTCATGAAGGGATTCTTGAAGCATGTCTTTTTATTCTGGAGAAGAGCAACATGCCTCCGTCTGGTCGAGGAGATCCTGTCAATGTAGTCAGAGTCATATCTGCCATGGTGAGTCCATTCTTATACTACTATTTATTATTATTTAAATATTTATATTATATATACTATGTTTACAATTTATATAAACCATTGCAAAGTTAGTCTTGACTCTCTGGCTCTCAGGCCGTCCCTGGAAGACCATTGTGTTTCTTATCTACCTTACAATGTAATAGGAAGCCAAGCTGACATCCACAATACAGTTTTGAGCAGTTAATTCCGACCACCAGAAAAGACACCTTGCATAATATGGGACTTTAAATTTGCCCATATGTATCAGCAAAATCTAAAATCTATATCTTGTTACAGATAAATGCTCAGGATGACTTTGGAGTTTTGGTGGGAAACTGGTCGGGGGATTATTCAGACGGTGTCTCTCCTGCTGCATGGAGCAGCAGTGTTGAGATCCTGAGGAAATACCACTCCTCCAATGGAACACCCGTGTGTTATGGACAATGTTGGGTGTTTTCTGGGGTTACCACAACAGGTAGGTTTTACTGTAAAGCCAAACACATACTGTATAACAGGGAAGGAAATGTGTGTCACAAAGGTTGTCCAAGGCTCACATTATTACCAGTCTGTTTATTATTTTGACCATGGCAGGCTTCCAGTCTATCAGGCCTGTTTTATTAAGCTTGCAGTAACAGTACACTTTTTTTTTGAACACCCAGGCAGTGTCCCTCACATGAAAGCCCGCTGACCCAAGCACAGCTGTTGATCATATATACCCAAAATACATTTGCATTTTTGCCATTCCACTGCTGCTTTTGTCACTCACAGAGCCTCATGTGTTGCTTTAATTCAGCCTGGATAATAAAATCCAGTGAATATTTTATTGTAGTAAATCTCACTTGGGTATAGCAGTGTATATTCTTACAGTTGCATCGCACCTTAAAAAAGTAAGCCATTCGATAAGTGTTTCTCCCTTAATATATTACCTAGATGTCCTCTCCTTCTCTTTATACTACAGTGCTGCGTTGTCTTGGCATACCAGCCCGCAGTGTGACCAACTTTCAATCCGCTCATGATACAGACGTGTCCCTCACTACAGATGTGTATTTTGATGAGAAAATGGAGCCAATTGACTACCTCAACAAGGACTCTGTTTGGTAGGTAGAGGTTTGTGCAGCTTTTTGCTAAATATACCATGGGAATGCACCATACTGTATATATAGAACAGTCATTGTTAACTCCAAGCCTGAGATGTCACAAAACATTTAACACAGAATGCAAGTACTGGGGCAAGGGCTTTTTTTAAATAATGTGTTTGAACAACCTTATGTAGCATCTGTAATACTAAACATAATTTGTAGAGCCAAATTGGCAAATCAGAAACCTGTCTAAGACAAAAGATATTGTTACTTTGGATTTTCTATTGTTAACCTTTTATTTAATCTCAAATTACATTTTAAAATAAATGTTGTAGTTTGAATAGAATCTTTAGAATCATATAATTATTTGCTTTACTTAAAGCCTTCAATAATGTATCAGTATTACTTCAGTACTTACCACCTAATGTAAAAAATCTTCTTCAGGGGTTTGCCATATATATATATATATATATATATATATATATATATATATATATATATATATATATATATATATATATATATATATATATATATATATATATATATATATTTATATAAACTTAATATTGCACAGGTGATGTTATTTCTGCTAAGCAACTTTGCTTGTCACACCTGCTGTGATGCCTGTTGGGTCAACAGCTGGGTCGTCAGCTGGTGCCACATTCATTGATGTTTCACCTCCTAACCCCCTAAATATATATTTTTCTATAGGAACTTTCATGTGTGGAATGACTGCTGGATGGCAAGGCCAGACCTGCCTCCAGGTTATGGGGGCTGGCAGGCAGTAGACTCCACTCCTCAGGAGACAAGCCAGGGCACCTTCTGCTGTGGCCCTGCATCAGTAAGAGCCATCCGCTCTGGCCAGGTGTACCACAAACATGACACACCCTTTGTATTTGCTGAGGTGAGTAGAGGTTCAAAGCAAAGAGAGCTTATTTTATTGTTTATAGTTATTGTTCATTATATGTTGTCTCTGCTTTATTGTTAAGTATAAAAGACTCTGATATTTTCCAATTAGGTCAACAGTGATAAGATCTACTGGCAGAGAAACTTGGATGGTACCTTTAGCCAAATCTACAGCGAGAAAAAAGTTGTTGGCCACTGCATCAGCACTAAAGCAGTGGGCTCGGATCAGCGCGCAGATATCACACACCTGTATAAACCGCAAGAGGGTACTGTTTTTCTTAAAGAGCATTCTGCTTTTTCCTAAACCATCTTGTAATCAAATATATCAAATAACACTGCATCAATTATTACAGATTCTCCTCATACAGCTTTTCAACTACTAATATCTTTATTTTAACATGGTTTATTTGGAGTACAGAAAATTTTGGTTTGTCAATAAATCTCAAACTTTGGACAGAACATAGTGTGTTTACTTTATCCTATTTCTCCCCCAGATTCAGAAGAAGAACGCATTGCGGTAGAGACAGCCAGCCGCTATGGCAGCAAGCCAGATATGTACTCTACTCCCAAAGCAGAGGATGTTTGCATAGAGGTGAAGATGAAGGGTGAGGGACCCAGGATGGGAACAGACGCTCAGCTAAGCATTTTAGTGAAGAACATGAGCTCACAACCTCGCCGGACAATGCTGCACAGTACATGACACAGGTGGCTGTCATGTACTACACTGGTGTGCTCAAGGGCGCCATTAAAAAGGAGCAGATGTCAGTGGAGCTCCAACCCAATGAAGGTGAGCTCTCATAATGTCATGGTTACCAGAAGGCACGATTGTATTGTTGTAATAAAATATACAGTAGCACAATTAATAAGTAACAATGTAAAGTGGCAATTACTTGTAACCACACTTTTTGAGTATAATTTTATGCCCACTTAAAGGTGATATATGTTTGGTGCGCACTACAACAGAAATCAACTTTATAGTGCCAGATCTTTTTAAGGAATCGTAACTGAAAGAAGAACTAACTCTGAACTTTCTTTCCACAGAGAAAATCATTGAGTGGGTGCTTCCATACCAACAGTACCAGAACCAGCTGGTGGACCAGGCCGCCTTGATGCTGACTCTCTGTGGAAGAGTCAGTGAAACTCAGCAGGTGTTAGCCAACCAGACCAGCTTCAGGCTCGGACACCAGACCTCACAATCACTGTATGTATTTAGCTAGTGTTTAAACATTCAAGATGAACATTTGAGTCGTGTTACACTTGTATAGTAATTTATTTACCATTGTTTTGAATATAATTGATGTTTATGTGTTCTGTGACTTTACTATTCCAGCCATTGGGTGAAGCAGTGGTTGGAAAGGAGATGGAAGCAAAGATCATTTTCACCAATCCACTGCCGCGGACACTAAAGGGAGTGGTGTTCAGAGTGGAGGGTCTGGGTCTGCAGAAGGGTCATGAGGTGGTTGTTGGGTAAGGCATTTATATCTCTTACTTCATCTTCACTTCATTTTCTATGTGTTGCAAGATCCATCTTAACCTTCAAACCCTCTTTATTCTTCTCAGTGATGTTAGTGGCCATGCTACAGTGACACTGACTGAGCACTTTATTCCCACTCAACCTGGGCCCAGGAAGCTGGTGGCATCTCTTGATTGTAAACAGCTCACTCAGGTTCATGGAGTGGCTGACATTGTTGTCCTTGACCAATAAGTGGCACTGAGAGGTGATTTCTTACTGTACTGTCTCAGATGCAGATTATTTTCTCATAACCATCTAAACTATAAATATCGTAATAAAATTATATTAGAGAACATAGTTTATGTATCCTAAATTATGTATTTTTTATGGCAATAATTTTTAAACTTTAATATTTTAAACTGAATAAAAAAAGTTGGAATCTGTAACCCCTGCGACTAACTGGCCCAAAGTTACTGGGATAGGCTCCAGTCACCTATGACCTCAATGGGACTAAGCAAAAAAAAAAAAAATGAATGAATGAATATGTAGCAACATCAGTGAAGTACTATGAATTATTAATCTTGCCTCGCTCTGTAGATGCAAAAGCAAAGTGTTGCACTGAGTGGATGCAAACAATGTCGTTTAGCTGTAAAAGTGTGTCTTGGATACTGTACACTATCCTAACACGAGTATTTGAAGTTAAACCATTATTATTTTGTGAGTATTTAATACTTTGTTCATACATTGTAGCTCAGTATGTGAAATGCTTTTTTAAAAAACTTCCGAAAATTGAAGGGAACTGTGAAATGCTTTAAAAAGCAGTAATGACAATATTGGTGGAGTATTTGTGTAAGTTGTTCAGTATCTTCCAGTATTTTTTCTGACCATGTATCTATAGGTTTTAAAACCTTAATATGTATAGGTCTATATTTAAGTATTACATACTTGCCTAAAGCCAGGTTAGGAAAATTTCTATAGCTACACTGAAGTTAGTATTTTATTGCAATTGCAATTTATCACTGTTTTAATTTCTATTCAATCATTGCATTCTAGTTAAACTGACCTGGTTGATGCCAGCAAATGAAAACTACAATGTGAAAGACATTTATTGCTATTATATTATTTATCTATCAATCAATCAATCAATCAATCTGTATTTTATATTTTTGTGTTGGTAATAAAAGACTTAATATGTAAAGAGAAGTTCCTGTGGATCATTTATTACTGAGAACAAGTGACAACAACTGTTTCAACTGCATTTGTGTTATGGAAATGTTTTTTCTCTTACATGTAGTGGATTTTCTGTCAGACTTTTTCTTAAAACTGACTTTTCTGTTTAGTCAGCAAACTTATTTTAATATTAGAGCAATAGCAGTTTTGCTAGATATCTTTAACTTAAATACATTAAAGCCATGTCAATCTCTGGTTTACTGAAATTACTCTTAATCTTTAAGATTAAAAAGTATTTATTTCATACAAAATTCCCACTCATTATACTGAGTATGCTGCGTAACTTTATGATTACTATATACATGAACACTAAGTAATGTTATTTTAGCAGCAGACAAGTCTTGATTGCCACCATACCAGGTCATACGTGTGACCTGTTACTGACCTCTACTGGTTAATTCAATAAGTGCATTTTAATATTTGTATTATTTGATTGAGCATACATAAGACACAGCCACATTAATGTAAACATGTCAGATTGTCTCATGCATTCAAACACCAGTGATCTGTCACTGTAGCCTGACGAGCCGCGACTAACTCTTTTCCTATTCTGTACAAACTAAGTTATCTGGTATCCTGTTGTTTTTATTTTCAAGGGCGGGGTTTACGGGCGTAATGTTAACCAATCAGAGAAACGTAGGACGTAGGCGACAGAAAACCACGTGAGCGCCGCTAGTTGACACAGCCAGCAATAGACTGGACACCAGAGCGGTTCATTGTTTTTATACTTTGCTGGTTATCAAAAACCGAGGCAAGAGCAGAAATAAACGGCCTCTCGGTAGCACCGTACAGTTTCTTGTGTAGGACGTGGCCAGTAAACCATACCCTGCTGCAGGTAAACGGCTTGTGATTGGTCCCTGACCCACTCTACCTCCTGAGCTACTGCTGTGAGAGATTATGAGAAGAAAAAAAGTGTCACTGACATTCTGCGAATTTCATTTTATTATTGAATCAAATACAGCAAACTCTTATGAAGATGAAAGTAGGAGACATACATACAATACTTCATGGTTTGTGTCAGGCACAGGTGGCTGGGTTTTTAAAGGTGCATTATGGAAGTCTGTGAAGGTTCTCAGTAATCCAGGTCATCTTGAAGAAAAGATTAAAGCATCTGGACTCAGTTTTCAAGGTGAAGATGTTTTGTCTCTAATTCCTCTTGAAATTAGAGACAAACCGTCTTCACCTTGAAAACCCAAGTCCATGCGTTTGTGTTAACCTTTTCTGAATTACAGAAGTTTCACTGGTTCATATACATTTTTTTCTAACCCATACATGCATCAGCAACCGCCTGATGTGCAGAATTAATCTGAATTTGCTGGGGTTGCCTCTGTAAGCCTAACCTGACTCTGACTGACGCCAGATAGAACTGCTCACAGAACAGTCTGTTTCCCAGTAGGCTACTTACCATATTTACCCGAGTTTGGAAACTCCAAACCAAAAATCCAGCTGCAATGCAAGTGTACTGTATGCACACTAGTACAAAAACTCTTAATCTTCCGTAATGCTCCTTTAAATATTGTCAAATTAATTGAGCACAAACATAAAATAAATTAGTCCAGAGAAAAATCTATGACCTTAAGACCTAAAGACTATATAAATATCTAAACAAAGTATTATGAAAAACACAAATAAAAATTAAAAACAATGCTGATTGAGAGCTTATAAAAGGTAAATGTTGATGATGGCCTGATACATTACAGAGCTTTTACATATAAAGGTCACAGGAGATGAAGTCAGTCCACTGTGTTACACATATTTTCCACCACTTTGTTGAACACTTGTGGCTGATCAGCGTAGACGTGATGGGCAGCATCATTTATAAGCTGAAGACAGAGATAAACACAATGCTAATATTAGCACACATTTTACCCAATTCAAAAAAAGTTGGGACACTGTGTAAAATGTAAATAAAACACATATTTTATTCACAATAGAATGTAAACAACATATTGTATATTAAATGTTAAAACTGAGACATTTGACCATTAAAAAAAAATAGGTCATTTCAAATTTAATGGTAGTACCACGTCTTTAAAAAGTTGGGACAGGGGCATCAAAAGGCTAGAAAAGTAAGCGGTACTAGTAATAAATAAATAAGAAACAGCTGAAGGAGCATTTGGCAACTAATTAAGGTTGGCAACATTTTAGAAAGGCAGAGTCTCAAGTAAAGATGGGCAGCTTTACCAATTTGCAAAAAAAAGATGCCTCTAGAAATTGTGGAACAATTTGAGAAAAATTTTGAATTGCAATAACCCACCATCTACAGTTCATTACATCATTAAAAGATTAAGAGAATGTGAAGAAATCTTTGTGCACAAGGGACAAGAAACAAGGCCAAAGGGCGGTACTGAAATCTCATGATCTTTGGCACACATAAAAAAAAACATAAAAAATAGGCATGATTTTCTTCTAGACATTACTGTACCGTATGTGGTTTTCTCTGGACCAAAGCTCATTTTAAATGGACTTTGTCAAAATGAAAATCTGTTCTATGATCGGCTGAATATTTTTTTTGTCTTTTTGTCTTTTTGCACATCATGAGCTTTGGCCCAGAGAAGATGGTAGCATTTCTGAAGGGTGTTCACATATGGCTTCTTCTTTGCTTTAACTCACATTTGTGGATGGTGCAGAAAACTATGTTCAGACTTCTTGAAGTAAGCACAATTAGTGATCCCCAGAACAGAATCATGCCTATTTTTAATGCCGGCTTCTCGGGACCAAACCTCATGCTTAAGCCCAAATATCACGTGCATCTATTACTGACCTCAGCCAATGGCCAGTTGCAGGGCAGTTTATAAAGATTTGTAGAAGAAATTTAGAAAATACCCAGGTAAGAGTTTAAAAGCATTTGTGGTAGAAATCAAGACAATGTCCAATTAAGCCCTAAATGGGCTATGCATTATGTATATGATTATCTGTTCATCAACTCTCGTATTTTACATCGATCATCCTCCTTGAATATAGAATAACAAAATATAACAAAATATCAAAACATGGTAACAGCTGCTTAAAACAAAATCAGAATCCTTAGGGCATAGCTTGATGTTAATCTTTTAACTATGCCCAGCAATATGCCTGCATTAAAACCTGGATTTGTTATGGTCCCATTTGCTCCAATTATTACTTCTCCCTGTCATGGAGACAAAAAACATAATTTAGTACTACTTACCATCACTTCAGTGTGAGCCTGGTTCCTGAGCTTGACAACTTCTTCCCCTGATGAGCTCTGCACCCAGGACTGTGCTCCATACAGCATGCTGAGTGGCATAGAAGGGGGGAGTAGGTGAACACGATGCAGCATAGGCCTCTTGGCCCAGCCCAAAGACTCAGACATGGCCCGGAAGCCCACTTCACCACTGGAATACAAGGAAATGTCATAATAAATAGACAAGTTATAATATAATAATTTAAAACAAATCAAAATGCCTAAACCTTGGGCTTTGAGCATTACAGTGGTAGATATACTGTAACATAGTGTCATCATCAAACAGATCATTATATCGCCTTTGGAAATCCAGACGGAATCTGTTTATAAGACTTGGACCTGAAATGATAACAGAAAGTTGATGTTAATTGAAGTTGATGAACTCTTTGCATTCCATTAACCTCTACGTAAACAGATCTCACCCCAAGGGCCTGCCGCTCTGATAACAGCCAGTGGATTGAAGTGGGACAGCACTGATGCAAGAGCCTTTACCCAGCGTGGAGGGCCCGGCCTTTTCACTACTTCTCTGCCAAGAGAATCCTGGGACTGTGTCTGTACTCGCTCTGGGAGTCCCCAAGGGTCTACAAGGATGAGGTGTGATACCCTGCAGTAAAGAAATTTTACAGTTTGTAGGTATTGCAAAAACACAGTTCCTGCAGTTCCACACAAATAAACCATAATCATAAACTTCACATCTTCTCTTTTATCAATACCATTTCAATTGCTGACATAAGGAAAGGCAAGGCAATTTATTTTTATAGCACAATTCATATACTGGGTCATTTAAAGTGCGTTACAGAAATAAAAGTCAATACATAGTCATACATAGATTTAGAATAAGAAACATAAAGACAACGAGTGAGGATAAAAAATGCTTTGTGTTGTCTTTACTGAATGTAGGCGGAGCTAAAGAGGAAGGTTTTTAACCTCCTTTAAACACTGTTAAAGTTGAGGCTGTTCCAGATTTTTGCTGCATGAAACTTAAATGATGCTTCACCAGGTTTAGTTCTAACTCTGGGCACGAGCAGAAGGCCTGTCCCAGATATTCTCAGAGTCTGAGAAGGTTCATAAGCAACTAGCATATGTAAGAAATATATTCAGACACTTTCTCTTTGTTTCAGATGGAGAAAATGATTTTGCATCCATACATCAATCTGTTCGATGCAGTAACAGACTGAATGGATTGGTCCAATTTTACCTGCTGTGAGTGAAATGTAAATTTGAGTGTCGTCTGCATAATTATGGTAGCATACATAACAGATGCGTATTAACTGGCCTAATTGGACCATGTAAATAAAGTCACTTAAATTTGCAGTGTTTATTTGTGTTTATCAAATTTGAGTAAGAAATAAAAAAAAAAACTGTAATGGAATTGTTAACATATGTATTGATTGTTGTGTTTTACCTTGATGGGTATTGAATTGCATATGAGGTGGCCAAGTAGCCCCCAAGACTGTGGCCCAACAAAATCATGTTTTCAAGGCCTACAGCTTCTCGCCACTGTTCAATAGAGTTGACAAACTGCTCCTCAGCCTTAGCAGGATCTGAAGGGAAGTGAGGCCTGGAACTCCTGCCAAAACCCAGCAGGTCAAAGGCGTACACAGGCCGCGAATGACTGAGCGCATCTAGGTTTCTAACCCAGAGGCCGACTCCTCCTCCAAAGCCATGGACCATCACCAGGGGAGTCTTTGGAGCTGCGGACAAATAGAAATAATGAAACAGTGAAGTACATAAAAAATGATATAGGCTGAAATAGCAGTGGAATACTTTGGTCTGGGAGTTTGTGAGCCATTTTGTTTGTTACAGTCAGGGTCCATATTCTGTTTTGGTTAGGTAGGGTCACAAACCGGGCCCATAAATCATTCTGTATACCTGTTGGTGTCAAAACAAAGAGCATAATATTAGCTCAGTGAAACTCTTACTGTACATTAGCACTGTTAGCACTTGAAACTACTATATATATATATATATATATATATATATATATATATATATATATATATATATATATATATATATAAAATTTACTTTTTTTATTATAAAAAACACAGACTTACAAGCAAGGATTTTTGACTCTGTAGTCTTCAATAGGGACATAGATGTTGGACTCCAGGAAGGCCACCAGCTCCACACAAAATTGGATCTAAAGAGAACAATGACAGTAGTGTTTAAAGAAAAGACAAATAACTGTAGCCTATAGAGCACAAAGCAGGCACTGCAGAGCTAATCACAAATGTAAACGGTGCTTATTAGTTGTACATAGAATAAACGTGGGAGTGTCGCTTTTACCATTTCAAGACCCACAACTTGTATGCATTTATACCTTGACCTTTTACACTAAATATCCAACATAAACATAACAACATAAATTTAAAAAAAAACAATTACAATTTTTTTATTGTTGAGGTGTTGTTATAAAAAAGAAAATATGGTTTGCTTACTCATACATCCCCATAACTAAACAAATAGGCCACACCTTCCTTTACCTATTTCGTCACCGACAGGCTTTTCAAATTAGCTGAGTCACTAACTACCCACTGTTTATGACTAATATATATATATATATATATATATATATATATATATATATATATATATATATATATATATATATATATACTAATATATATATATATATATATATATATAATATATATATATACTAATATATATATATATATATATATATATATATATATATATATATATATATATATATATATGTATGCTAGTTAAGGTACTAGTTCTCAACTGGGCACAGGGGGACCAATCTGTTTTCTGTCAGCCTGTCTCAGCCTTTTGCTTCATGAGACAGGGTTCCCACCCCATATCGCCCTCCACAGCCAGCTTTGCAGTATATAATGTGTATGTAATATGTAATGTACATGTACATTGTACAGTGTAAAAAGCACATGATTGCCCGATTCAAGTAGCTAATATCAGGCAACTATTTTGTTTTACTTTTTACAGACCCCGATGCTCTTTCTACACTTAATCCACTCTGCAAACCAGTCCGTGGTATTAGCACTATTGTAGAGAGGTGAATGAAACCAAATAAAATTACATGTACTTCTCTCTTCTTGAAATGCATTATTTGTGTTTAATCATAATTAATATCCAGTGTCTATTTTCTACACCACATATTTAAAATATTGAACATTTTTTGTAAAGTAGTTTCTGTCTCAAAACAATGTCATCGGTATACAATGTAAAGTTGGATCTAGCTAAGGTTTCATTAAACAAACAAACGTATGCTGTTGGTAAGTAGCAAATTACTGTAATTTTAAATTAATAACTATCTATATATTACTCGTGAGTATAGTCTCTGTATACCAAATCAACGATGTTTCATTACTGTAGGCTAACGACCATTTTTAAATCGCTTTGACAAGTCAAGCTAATAAAATTACTTACCCAGAAGTTTCACACTCGTTCTGTGATGGCACTGTGGCTGTAGTTGGATCCATTGGCAGTATATTTTGCTGCCGATATTCAGATGTTTCTCTGACACTACCTGAAAAGTACAAGACATGTAATGTTTTGTAACTCGCTCATACCGGGGTCAGCAGTCAACACTTAAAGATCGTGTATGGTAAAGATGCACTACTACACTGTTGTTACATGATCGCAGCTAGTCAGAAGCATGCCTCTACAATATGCTAACATCTAACGCTTCATATAATTTCAGATACTCTCTGAATCCCAGAATAAACAATAACTCTTTAAGTGAAATATAAAGAGGGGGAAAAACTACCAAATATTTAAAGTACAGAGAAAGATATCGTCTTGTACTATCTGTTCTCCAACGGGCGGTGCGACTATTTATTTAGTTATTTATTCATTAATTCAGTCGTGCGAGAACGAAAAAAAAAGATAAAGAAAACAATAAAATAATTTTAAACAAAAGCTTGCATTAACCGAAAGGGTGTAGGCCGAATTCTGAGACCTATTATTGCCTACCCATTTAACCTCGTTGTTTATTAGTTGTTATTTAATAATTGGTATTAATCCAAAGAAACACTGTTTTATCCAATTAAATGATGTTCAAAACGTTATCTTGTTTATGTATATGCTATTATTTTATAAATGATATATGGATATGCGTTATTGGCCAAAATCTAAAAAAGGTTCCGCTGAATGAACTCGGGAAATATTTTTTGTAACGCCGACGTCTTTTCCGGTTTGTGTGGACACGTCACTTTTCCGACCAAGGAAGAAGCTGGTTTATAATAGAGTGATTTTTGGACTAATTCTGTAAAACCATGTCGAACTCAGTGCTATCGGTTATTTCTCGGTTTCTGGAGGAGTACACCACCACAACACCCAATAAGCTCAAAGTGGTGGATGCATATTTGCTCTACATCTTGCTAACTGGAGCGCTGCAGTTTCTTTACTGTCTACTGGTCGGCACTTTCCCATTCAATAGTTTTCTCTCAGGCTTCATATCGTGCGTGGGCTCGTTCATTCTGGCAGGTAAATGCTAAGTGATTTTTTTTCTTAGTTTGTATAAAATGTAGTTGTGATATAATTTGTTGGGCCAACGTGTGGCTAGGCTATAGGCTAACATGTCTTAACCAATACTTTGCCGTTCATTAGGCTCACTTCGTTTTTCTGAAGTTACAAAACTATACACTCAAAACCAATCATTAATGTACTGTAAGAGCAACACAAAGTTTAATAAACCCTTAAAATAATCGCTTCAAATGGTAATACTTATGTTTTAAATAGCATAAAGGCCACAATACATGAACATTCATGTAAATTGATAATTTTCAGAATTTAATATAATCTCATGGCTATTCCTCATCATTTGCATTTATATTTCCTAAATCTCAAATTATGTTTTTGCATAGACCATAGAGAATTTAACTAACAACTGTCTTTTTGCTTTTCACAGTGTGCCTCAGGATCCAGATTAATCCACAAAACAAAGGGGAATTCCTGTCTGTTTCTCCTGAGAGGGCTTTTGCCGACTTTCTGTTTGCTCACACTGTTCTTCATCTTGTTGTGATGAATTTCATTGGCTAAAGCTGACATTTACCCCAACTGATAAGGTGTGGACTTCTTAAACAACAGTAATACTATTTCATCTTACCGTGTATTTTTTTCTCTTACTTACTGTAAAAATAATTTAATGTCATTGTAATGAGCTTAATGAATTAGTAATACATTGAGTTTTATTACCCAAATATCACTTGTTGACCAAAACTCTCATGAGCAGGCTAAACATTCTGCAGCACTCGCATGACGCATCATAGGGAAATCTTCAAAAAGGGTCCTTTTTGTACCACTTTATTTACCATCCTCTCATCTTCTTCTGAGCATGTGTGCTATAATGGATACATATCTTTTCTTTTTTTTCTTTGTGTTTTGGTGTTTCTAATCTCTTTTTTATTATTTTTTTACTACAGATAAAAGCAAGAGAAGTTGACCCGAAGACATCTGTGGAGAGCCACATCAACCACCCATCTTATCACACGTGATGCAATTTTCTTACAAATAAAGGCTGATATCTTTTTTTTTTTTCTTCAAAGTTTGTAAAGCATTCCCTTTTGCACTGTGACAAAAAAATAAAAACATGAGATTGTCTGATTTCTGTCATATTCATATCTAGATTTAAAAGTGATGGAAAGGAACAGGGTGTTCTAATATGTCTTCTAAAACCGATTATACCTGTTTTTCACAGTGTCTTTAGGGAAAAGGAAACCCAAGAACATTACACCGCAGAGTAAAGTCTGGGCAGTAGATCTGAAGTAAGCGATGAAACAACATGCCCTGGAGCTGATTAGGACTTATTTTTATGAGTACATTCATTGACCTATGCAGTTTATTTGAGGTATCAAAACAGTAAAGGTCACACATAAATCAGCTATACAGTGTTATTTTAATAATATATATTAGCTGGCCAATGCATTCAAGTTATCAATTAAAATGGACGGATTTAGTGGAGCAATGGTAGAATGTAAAGGTTAAAAAAGCAAAACTAGACCAAGTCAAACATTGTTGTGCCTCAGACGGAAATGTAAATTAGCAAAAGAAAGTAATGACATTTTGCCAAAGAAATTGATCTAGACATTCAAATATTAATGGTGATTGCTGTAGTTAATTATGAAATGTGTGTGTTTAGCACTGACTAAGAAGGCAGTCCTGAGAGCTGGCCAGCATTTTTACATTGTGGATTTATGGCCAAGGCAACAGACTATAGGAACATCCTTGACTCACTACACAGAGCTTTGGAATAATTATTTGTTAAATGACTGGCTGAGGAAATGTGTGTACCAGTTTAATCCAGCAAATGAGCACTGGAACCAATCCAAAGCGGTCAGGCATCAAAATCAAATAATTTTATTGTAGCCTGCCAAAATCCATATCTGCATGGAGGGATGGTGCCATGGACAGCTTTGAGAAATGGGGAATAAAGCAGAACTAGCACTCAAATAATGACAGAAATGTAAGACTAATGTAGGAGACCTTTTAAGACCTTCATTTGAATAAAGTAAAGGTCTGAATGTAAGCCTTTTAAACAAAAGCAAAGTGGGTCATTTGACCACTAATGGATTTATTATGAGTAATTAAATTAAATAAATATTTTATTCAAATACAATTTTAGATTCAATTCTACCTAATTCATTATAAAATCTGACATAAAAAACGTTCCTCTGTTTACATTGATTTTGACAGAACTAATATAAAAGTGATGTAAAGGAACCTTTCTTCTTTTTGTAAAGCACTTTGAATTGCTGTATGTATAAATCTTTCTATAATACAAATAAACTGCCTATAAGAGATCTTTAAAATCTGACTAGCACCTCAACAGTTAACATCTGGCACATCTGGATTCTATTAGCGGTCATGTGACAATGGGGAAGTACAGTGGACCCTGCCCTCTGCAACGACATAAAAAGTTTTTTAATCTTAAAAAGTGGAATTTAACCATGCCGCAACTTTTCATCCTCGCCTGTAGTCTGTTACCATGGATCCCAGGTAATACTGCTGAGACCCTATGCTTAACACAACAGAGCTCTTATGCTGTTACCACTTTGTTACGTTGCTTTCAAGGAAAGCTCCACTTAAGCCATTAGCTGTAGTGAAGGAACTAATACCTCTGCGTATATACTCACTCCACTTCTAGTTTCCATGGTTTTGCTTTTGGAAAATTATTGAGAGTTTCTGCATATTTCATCGAAGCTTTCTAACTGTGCAGTGCCACTTGATAGTGTAGTGCATGAGTATAGTGAGCCTTCAAAGGTTGTTATTTTTGTCTCACACCCAAATCTCTATTATAGATGAATAATCCAATTTCACAATGTAGTATAGAAGTTGGATTTTTTTGAAGTAGAAAATATATTTCTCAACATACACTTTTACTCTGAGGCAATTTTTTGCGGAACAAGAAGTGCTCAAGGCCACTTTCCCAATCATAGATAACATGTTCACTGTCTGTGACTGACTTTTCTCTGTGAGTTAGAACAGGATTAGATGCACTTTTTGGTCAGACTTAGATGAAAAACTGTGGTTGAAAATTGTAATAAAATATAAATGCAAATATTTAAAGAATCTTTCAATTGTACAGACATTTACTGTGAGTGTGACAGATAGCAGATAGTTATTTCCTGTTTTTTCAGTTTGTCTGGGCAGGGTCACTACAGAGAAGGAGTTTGCAGTCCTCGAGGGCAGATCTCTCACAGTTCCATGTCATTATGAGCCTCAGTACGCCAGCTATGTCAAATACTGGTGTCATGGGCACACGAAGAACTTCTGTACAAGTCTAGCCCGTACTGATGAGCACCCATCGGACGACACAGCTGCAGACAAAGTGAGCATATTTGACGATCCTGTCCAGTTGGTGTTCTCTGTTACTATGACGGAGCTTAAGGAAGAGGATTCTGGCTGGTACATGTGTGGAGTTGAGATAGGGGGCATATGGAGTGAAGACCTTTATGCCTTTACTGACATAAAGGTCATACATGGTAAGTAACAGGACAAAAAAATGAGAACTTGAGATGTGAGATGAGTGAAATGAGAATGAGTTTAACTGTAAGTTTGACTAAAGTGTGACTTAAAGATGTTCATCTTACTTTTTGTATGTCACCGTCATTAGGCGAAAAAAAATGTTCATCCTTGTCACTTTAGAGCAATCACAGACAAAAACACAATTAGCTATGTTTGGTGGAAATTGTGCAATGATTTCAAACGTACAAAGTTAATACAAAAAATTCAGATCTGGATTATTTCTTATTGGGGTGTGTACTTAGTCATTGTTGACAGTTTTGACAGAAAAAACGTTTTGGACACATATTTTGCAGGTATGTTGGTGCAAAACAGCAGACTGAGTGGAGAAGTAGGAAGTAGTGTCACAGCTGAATGCTCCTACAGTCTAAAATACAGGTATTTATATTATATTTATAGTTGTGTTACAAAAGTGCAAATTCATTGAATCGAATTCGCCAAGCATCAGTAAACCCAAGACAGTCTTTTTGGCTGACAGCATTCTTTGACTCCCCTGTGACTGCTTGCCAACAGAGTAAGCCAGAAGAAGTGGTGCCGTAGCGGAGATTGGAGCTCCTGTCTGTTGACAGACTCTGAAGGCTCATACCAAGACACTTCAGTGGCCATCAGCGATGACAGAACTGGGTCTTTCACTGTGACCTTAAAGAAGCTGCTGATGAAAGATACAGGCTGGTACTGGTGTGGAGCTGGACAGCAGCATATAGCTGTGCATGTGCAGGTCACGCCTCGTCTTACAACAAGTAAGTCTATTGTATGGAATCTCAGTATGACATATGAGCTAAATGTTTTATTCAATAGGGCTCTAGCTGGTGTGTAAGAGTAACATTTTAAAAAGAGAATGGCATATTTAATTTAAAAGCACTGTATCTTCTTGCCCTATATTTTTTAACAAAAAATCTGGCTCCATTACACACATCCTGAAGGAAAACACTTTGTTAAATCTTCAGTCCCTCAATATTAAGTTCTGTCTTCATCTTTACACCCAGTACATGCAGTTTTAAAATTGCACACATATTGATACTTTGGTTAGCCCAACACATCTACAATGCTACAATGTTTTTGCTTCAAATTTGGGTAAACCATAGCAGTTTGCTTCCGCTCTGTACGTGTGTTTCTGCAGCAGTGGTCCCTGTGACAAATTCATCCACTGAAATCCTGCCTCAGCCCATTGCAAGCAGTGCCTGGGACATGCACAGGTAAATGTACAGTGTGTTTTTCATGGGAAGCTCTTTTGCAAGATGGGAATTGATTTGGTTTAGGTTCGAAAGTTTGTACAATCTTCACTTAAGATGTTGTAGAAATATTTTCACAAACTATCCCTGGTAACACTGAATAAAGCACTCTTGGGCCCTGGGAGTTTTATTCTAAATTTACTCAAGATTTTAAAGTTCTTCTCAAGTTCAATGTCAGGACTGCTTACTATGGATGCTTATCTATCATTAAAATAGAGTTCAAGTTAAGTTCAGCTGAGTCGAGCACACACATAATGATCCTGCCATCGCGCCAAGGACTATCTATTTGTCATCATTTTGTGTTGCAGTAGAGTATAGACGTGAGCTGCTCTTAAACCTGTACTCTGTGCTTTCAGTCACATCCTGGTTGCTCTGCTTGTGTGTGCTTCTTTTATGTTCATCCTGGGATTTGCCATATTTGCACAAAGGATGTGGAAACTGCACAGTAAGGCTGTCTCTAATTCCCTTGCATTTTTACTTCACAAGATTAGGACCCATCCACGGGGAATATTGTACATGAATAATTGTAGCATCATAAAGGAACAAACAGTCTCCTTTCTTTTTTTTTTTTACAGAAAATGATACAGAACTAAGTCATGGTGATGGGATGAATGTGAGATTTGATGTAAGTTCTCAATGTGTTGCGACAAACTTTTTTGAATATGAGTTATTATTTGTATTTTTTTGTATCTTACAGGAGTTTTCGGAGGATGCTGGTGATATGCAAGCATCTGCTGTTGTTTTTCTCAACAGGAATTCACATGTGTTTTGAGCCTAGTCAGATTATTATAATATATTTTTTTTTAACTTTTTTTTGCCTTTGCTGTCACTGTAGCTCCACTGGGTTCCTGCACATGGCTCACTCGTTTGTAATACGTACCACACACAATATTACAGATTAATTTCTTAGAAAACACAATGGCATTGGTATTTCTCGATTTTCCTTTCAGCTATAGCTTCTCCACTACAGTATATTTTTTTCAAATACTTGACTGTCTGCGCTGTCAGCAACATAAAAATGATCAAGTCAATGTAAGTTTTGGGCCAACACTAAAGACACCTGAACTCAAAAAAACTCAAGCCTTGTAACTTGGAATGAACCTGGAATACCATAAAATTAATAAGTGTTAATAAGCGCCGAAAATCTTGCACTAAATAATATATAATTGTATTTTATAATTTGTATATTTTTGTCACTGTTTAAATGAACTAACTGCTATAATTACAAATGTCAAAATATATTTTCAGTGTTTATTTTTTATGATTCATAAATTGAACTGTCTATTATTTTTCCAAGCATATATGACATAATTCCTCACAAAATCTGAGGAGAATAATAAAAGTTATTAAGAAAATAATTGGATCCTGAAGAGAATGAATAATTTAACCACAATTATTCATACTGTGTGTTGCTCTGCTTTGAAGAAAAGTCAGGACAGACCTGGTTGATTAGATCAAAGCTCCAGTCTTTTTATTTTACTTTTATGAAAAACCATATATAAGTATAAGAAAATCCTCTATGCCTCTTTATGTAACAACCTTTACTAGTGGCTATATCTAAGAAAAGTCTTTAATGCAGGCTGTGTTTTTTAAGCAGAAACATACTAGCAATTTTGCAAGTGGTTCACGAGTCAACACAAAACAGCTCTATATTTCATGCTTGAACTGCCTGCCCTCATTCTAAACCTCAAGTGAAGTATTAGACTTGTAAATTGAATTGGCTAATGGGACCACTGTGTAGCTGTCATTCAACCTAAGCCTTGACATTTTATTAAAAAAGTTTTTTTTTCCCTTTGTTTTTTTTTTTTTCAGTCCAAAAGCTTCTCAAAGCCTACAATTAATTAATGACAACACAAATGTACTGAAGATGAAATATGTCTCAGAGTGTCTTAGTATTGCAATTATTTGGATGACATTTAGGTTATTATATATTACACCATTTATGTGAAAACCCATTATACTGTGCTTTAGTGTCCATAAATAGAAAATATTACATGTGCCTTTTTTTAATCAATTATGTATGATCTTATGTTGTATAACCTTTCTCATGTAGACTACTCATGTATCCTACCTTTGTCTAGTTTAGCATCACAACAGTGTTGCAGGGACCCAGTCATTAATCTTCATGCATTTTGGAAAGTGCAGTTCTGCCACTAGATGGAGGTCAACCCTATATGAAATACTGTATGTTCCTTGTAAAATTAATGGCTGCTTGTGTGCCCATTCATGTGCATAGGTTTTTTTTGTTCTGTTGGGGTCAAACATTGCATGATCCTTAGTTCACAATTCATACTGAGATAGTTTTTCTCAGGTCCTGCCATTTGAGTGCACAAATGTTTATTTCTGTTCGCCTTGTGTGGAAATAATTTCACATTTCCACACAGAAAAAAGACAGCGCTAAGTTGAATGATGCTTTGCTCTTTTTAACCCTCTGCAAATGAGTTGTGTAAAGGCCAACACTGAAGTGCACATAGTGTCCATTTAATGACCAGCTTTATTTATCCAAAGCCACAAGAGAGAGGATGCCACAGCTGTGCACACGCTTACCTGAACAATTCAGTTGCAGTTAACTATTGCTTTGAATGATGTTATGATTTTTCCTCTTGTGTCTGTAAAATAATGAAGCAGTAAATTCTCCTGAACAGTTTCCTGCAATTGGAAGTGCAACCTTCCTTCAGCAGAGGATATTATTATTTATTCTTGTTTTGAAATCATGAATTTTTTATGCCTAAGATTTTCCTCCTGGCAGTCTAAAAGGACCGATGACGGTACCTAGAGGAACACCAAGACACACCTCACTGCACTGCAGTGTTGATGTACTAACTGATTCAAGAAAAAAAAACATGTTGGTATTTCTAAATTATAAGACACACAAGTTGTAAATTGTTGAAAGGCCACCAACTGTTGGGGCTACATCAAAGTCAGCAACTTCTCATTGTAACTTTAAATGTCATAGCAATTGCGAAGCAGCTTTTCTGAAGTTGGTCCAAATAGGTCAAGAAGCAATTTGGTCTTGTCACTATCAGAAATGCCACAACAATACCCATAATCATGCTTAGACAGATACTTATACTGAGTATTAAAGACCCCTACAGCTGCACAGTCATAACTTCAGCAGGTTTAACAACAAGAACATGGGAAGCGTTAAGAGATTGTATGAATTAATGCAAGTGCATATTCCACGTAAATATAAGCTGCACTAAGAGCTAAAAATCTAAAGCATTTGCAATGGCTTTGAATAAACAATTGAAAGGTATCACATGTGTATACAAGAGCACAGTGCTCACTGGTAATGTACCTGGGAATGAATGTATGATTGCATTAGCTTTATGAGATAAAGGAATCCATTTACTTTAGAAGCCAATGATGCTCTTTTTTCCTGCAAGCTCACCCACACATCTCCAAGTTCATATTGCTGTTGTCCCAGAAATGTTAACAGCTTTAGCTAAAACCTGCTTTTGCACACTGTTGCAGCTGTAATAAAATAAAAAAGAGCATCTACTCACTGAAATGATACACTGCATAATGAGTATCCTTCTAAAATAAGTGCTAATCCAAGTACAAACATCTCTATAAGAAGCTGATAAGACACACAAGTTTGAAGTGTGGCGAACCTCACTCCAGCTGAACTGAAAATCTACGTGTCAATCTATAGACTTTAAATGAGAACATATATATTTTTGCTAATAGCCCTTTTAGGAATAAGTTCATCCAGTGATTACTGTCATTTAATCAATAGTAATATGTGAAAGTTTCCAATACAGCAGTTACTTAAGTTATATTCTATTTTTCATGAAAGAGGAGGCCAAGAAGAGAAACTTGAATCAATATCTATTTCATGCTTCTGTAGTGCCATTTCACAATTTACTGGTGCAACAACTAAATGCTGGCCTTGTCTAAGCACATCAGGAAAGATTAAGGTGAGTTTGTCAATTTCACAAGGTTGATGATGCCACTGGAAAAAAAATCACTGAATAATTTCCAGGGCATGAAAAGAGCCAAACACAGTGGGTGTCTAATGCTTTGTAGGACAGTTCACTTGGAGCAAAATACTTATGTTTTACAGCGCACAGCTCAAGTCAGACTGTGAGTAATTATCTCTAGTGAATGCACAAGACTCCTACACAGTGCAGAAAAATCAGTGCCCACTGAGACACCCAACACCCACTCTCTTTTACTGACAATACATTTAATGCACAGCTTGAAATGGGTTGCTGGGTTTCTAAGATAAAGAGTGAGACTTTGTGTTAAGTAATAAATATCAATATTCTATTAGGATACTCTTTTTGGCCTGTAGGTAAATGTAGGTGAAGGCTCGGATGGGTCTCATTGCGGCTTAGCATCTTAGCTTAAAAATATTGTATCCTCATTTATAACCATATTAGCATTAAAAACACTTCTTGGTAACCAAACCAACAAATAACCATCTATATTTGTTCATAGAATCTACTAATTGTGATTAATGCTGGTAATGCTGAGACTACATCAGCATTTAGTAGCTGTTACGCTCGTTATGCTACTTAATCAAGTTTGTCTGGTGATTTAATTGAATTAGCATATTCAGCCTCAACACAAAATAAAATATTTACCAGTAATATTTCAAAAAAATGTGACCTTTTAAGTAAACAGCTAATTGAAAAATGGTGTAAAACATTCATTTAAATTCATGCTGGACCATTTCCAAAGTTCACTCTCCTTAAGAGTCTGCTTTAATCCGCCAGTACTTGATAGAAAAGAGACGCTTTATCTTTAATCTGTCATTTGACTTTGACATGTGTGACTGATAACAAAGATGCAATGCAGGAACAAGGCTGGCATAATCTGCTTGTTGTTTAGACAGACCTTCTCTTTTAAATGTGGAACTTATTTAATAAATTGTCATTTATATGCATAGGTCTGTTGCTTGCCTGCTTATTCTCATGCTAATATATTTTCAACCAAGAATTTCCTCCCTTGACTTTATAAAAAACTACTTCATTTCCTTTCCGACTTCATCATGACAAAACAATTGATTCTCTCTTTAGCCTCTTGAAACCTGCGTGGCTTTGTTTACGTCTACATGAAATATTTATGTCTGCTGTCAAGCAGAGAAGAGGCTGCACATTGGAGTGTTCAGCAGCTTGATACTTAGCAGTGATCACTACCAAGGTCTGCAATCTTTTTTTACATTTCATAATATGACATTCGTCTGCTGGGGGATGCTGGGTAAGAACCAAGCAGCGTGACGGTGAGGCATGAAAGACAGGCGCTGGTGTTGAATATCATTTACATCCATGTCCAAAAGCACATTTACTTTTCTTTATGGTACTAGAAAACTGCTAATCGGCGTTCAGCTTGATGGGAATGTGCAAATGTGCAATTTATTGACAAATATTGTGGTGCCTTCTGTCACATAACCTGTCCAATAACTGCTGTAATTGTAAAGAACTCAACGACATTAGGAGAGATAACTCAAGAGGAGAAGTGGGTTTTTATGCAAAACAAGATGAAAATGCTGCACAGACTTCCATTTGACTTTTTTTTTTCCTTAGGACTTATCTCGTCTAGGACTGTAAAAGTTTGAGTTGTGTGCTTGCTTGGTTTCTTAATGCTGCTCAATGTGTCCTGAATACACTGTTTTTCTACAATCAACAAAAACACTATATTTTCAGCTGTGAGTAGCAATCATTCTTCAAAAAACATAAACTTATCTGCAATCAACACAAGAGGTGGTTGATTATTGCCATTTTTGTCAGTGCCGCACGGTGGGTGTTAGCAAGTGTTCCATTCTTTAGCTTTGCATTGTTTCATTCAGGTTCCGATTTCCATCAATACATTTTCTGGCGTTAAAGCAAGGACCCCACACTGTAAGGAGCACAAGGCAAAACACACCTTGAGAGGAAGGATTAGTGGAGGTCATTATAGTGTTTGACCCCTCACAATAGAAAAGAAATTCTTTATTCCGACAGATTTAAAGGAGGAGTGATACTTAAAAGACAGAAAATGAAAGCACATCAGTATGCTTTCTTCCTTTTCCATTCTGTATCTTTGCAGCTCAAGTTGATTGATGGGATCGCAGGCAACCTTCGTGTAAAAAGAGAAGTGATTGGTTCGGCATCTTGGCAAGATTGGAACACGTGCAGTTTCTACAACGCATTTGAATTATAGAGCTACACACTGGTTCACTGCTTTGCTTTATCTTTTCCAGTAAATAGAAATTAAATGTCAGTGCTGCATGGTCTGAATACTACGGACCACAAATGTTATCTTATGATACATATAGTCCCAATCCCATGCTAAAAATATCAAATGTGCTTCATTAACGCTAAACTACAATATTATGACTATCATTAGTTTTTTAGCATATTTTTCTGGCCGTTATATCAATTATGGAGATCTCTCATCAACTGTGCTCGCCTGCAGGTACATACACTGGTGGGTTTGTGAAAATAATCAGCAGTGATTAGATGAGGTTTGTGCGGTATAAAAATGAAGACATAGTTAGGAATACTGATGTGTGTATTTAGAATGAAGGCTTGATAAAATACCTGCACATATTGTGCTTTATTGCTAGAATAGGGTTGGTTTCATATGCATCCACTGTTCAGATGTCTCATGAATCCATTGAGCTCTTACAACCAAAGCCAGTAGGACATGTAATGACAGTTGCTGGAAATAGTATCACAGTATGCAGAAAGATGTGTGGATGGTGGGAATAATAGCCTTCAGTTGTGATAAGGAGCTGTGCCGAATGGCTTTAGTCATGTCAGTTTTTCTTTGCTCCATTTTGTTCCCAGCGTTCAATTTTGTCTCTGCTATTAGTTCAGCTGTCTGTAGTAAAGCTGCTGTTTTTTCTTGTACAATATGCAATTCAGTGCCAGGTTTCATACAATTGAAACTGAATTCTGTCTTAAACTGAATTCTCTCTGAAATCTCTCTGAATTCTGATACCTTACAGGGTTCATTTTATTAGCTTCTGTGTAAGCAAAAACATTGATTGTATGCCACAAAAAATAGACCTTTACCTGAACCAGGTAAGCCTCCAGGATGCCCCAAATATCCTCCCCCAAAAATTTTTTGGGGGGAGGATATTTCAGACATTTTTGTGATATAATGACTATTTCCCACCTTCAAAAGTTGTATAACCAAACGTCATCAATGTGCATTTTCAACATATTCATATCAATGAAAACAACACTTGTATGTCGGTTTCTAATGAGTCCCTGATCTAAAACACTGTTTTTTATGCATTAATTCTATTTAGCCATAGCCTGTGGAGATAATTACAAGACATAAAGCAATTGGTCAAAACAAGTCTATTAACCCATGCCCAACTGAGAACAGTACAGACAACAACACTATTGTATGGCTGCAGTTTAAATTATGATGTAAAGCAGCATTTACCCAATATATCCAGAGAGAACATTTGACGTCAAAACTATTGATAGCAACTGGACAATAGTTAATCACTTTTTCTTACTAAGCTTTGGAAAATTGTGTTTTGTCCTCTTTTAATGATAAAAAGTGTGGTCTTAAACCTATTGGTTGTCTTAAAGTGGTTTTAAAACACATTTCTGGCAGTACTTCCACCACACTACAAAAGTAGTCTTAGCTGTGAAAAGAATGAATGAAGAGTTTCTGAACTGTGGATTTCTCAGAGACTGACCTGTTCACAGAGAGTGAAAGCCATGATTTTTGACTTGGGTTGATTCTTCAGCCGAACATTGACATTATTTTGCCATAAACCAAGACATTAAGTCTTCAAAATGCACTTTATTACAGAATGTAGAAACACAAAATTTATATTTCACATCATGATTGACACAGATTGAAAGAACTACTTTACAAATGTAGCTCTATTGTAGCACTATTGAAACAGTAAAGTAATGGGGCATGTTTATATTAGGAATACAAAGCTGTGGTAAAAATTAAATTAAATACTAGAAGAAAATGTACCTCTTTATCAAAGCCGTACATATTGGTAATGACATTAATGATTCTGTATTATCATTAGGGCTGTGTACAAAGCAACTGTACATTACAGTAAAAATGGGCTTCTAGTATACACTTAATTTAGACAAGAAAGAAAATGGCACAAAACATTATAATTTTTTTCTTTTTTCCATGCACTGCTTATTGAGGATTTTTTTCACCTCTCAACAATTTCTACTACAGTTTGACTAAAGGGTTCATTTAGAGATAGACTTATTTTCCTTTAAATTGATAATTAATGCCTTGATACATCTTAATACTGTTGTAAGGTATCCAGACACAAACATTTCTAGAGTTTGTTTCTTTTATAGATAAATGCATTTTAATGCATCTAATTATTGCACTAAGGTGCAGTGTCATTAATTTTGTGCATACGTGTAAAATTTGATAAAAGCACACTGTTCAGCTTTTAGCAGTGGATTTCGTAGGCAACCTGTGATCCAAAAAGCAGACTCTGACTCAGGAAAAGCTCCTCTGGGTCAGTCGTTAAGGGGCCTTCTCCACCATCTCCTGGATTTCTGCAAAGCCCCATTCCCCCCGACCTGCTCAGTGTCTGCACCATTTCGTGATCCAAAAGTGCTTCCTTTATACCCTTCTGCTGGACAAACCCACTCACCATGTGACATCTAGAAGATGTTGTCCCTAGGACTGGCTTAGCTCTGTTAAATACATACATCTCGTGCCCGCCATCATCACGGTACTCCTCCAGCTGTGCAAAGGTTGATGGTCCATCGGAGTAATCGTTCATATAAAGGATGCCCTCTTCTTTTCCTGAGCAACAAATGCCACCTTCTTCCTTACGGTACTGTTGGTGACGAGAGTAGATCATGATTAGAAGGAGGACAGCAGTTAGAGCCAGTAACGAGATGCCAACAGCAATGGCGGTTTGAGTAGCTGGGCCCAAAGCGTTAAAATCCATACTGTCCTGTTCATAGAGTGGCTCTTGGCTCACATCCAAAACCTCTGGCTGAAAGAAAGAATTGGATGAAGACGAGAGAAAAGAGTGTGTGTTGAGACGAGGCCAGAAATGAGATGAATACGAGGAAGAGGACATGTTGACAGCTAGGTGAAAGGTAACTTTAGCAACACCGCCAGGATTCCAGGCTTCACATTCATAGCGACCAGCATGTGCTACTGTCACGTTACTGAGGAACAACATGCCGCTGCCCATATCTGGATCAAAGCTGTCCCTCTCGCCTCCTTCCTCTGTGCCACGAACAAGTTTAACACTTCCAACTTTGACCTTACTGCTACTGGGCAGCGCTGTTACCACTCCTCCAGGTCCAGGCCTGAAGAAATCGCCATTGGCTCCTATTTCTTGAACAAGACCTCGAGGTGATAACTGGGCTTTGCCGTGGGATGCTTTCTTCCAAGTGACTTGTGGTTGAGGGTATCCTGAGGCTTGGCAGGACACTCTTAGACTCTCCCCCAATCGTACTGTCAGGTGGCTGGGCTCGAGCTGAACCACCGGCGGGATACACACTAGGCTGTTTGGGGCCACTTCCACTAAACTGAGGTGAGAGAGTCGAGGAGGCTCTGAGCACATCAACCGTCGCTGTTCGGCAGAGCTTAGCAAACGCTGGCCATCTTCATTGATCCATGTTTGCAGCCAGCCCAGTGCACAATCACAGCGCCATGGGTTCTCTGAAAATAATAGCAAACGAGAATTCTTCAATAATATCTTCAAAAGCATGTTTTTAAATGATCAACATTACTATCCTTGCTGAGCTGTATAATGTTTATTCAATGATTTTTCTTTAAGGTGATTTGAGGTAAATTCACAGTCAAAACCTCATATATTTATATAACAATAGTTAATTGTAATACTTTTTTATTTGAAAATGCTTTTAAAGACATTCAAAGGCATTTTATTGACAGAAAACCATCAAGAAAAAACAGAAAACAAAAAGATAAAAACATCAAACTCAATCTAAGTAACAACATCAAAAAACAATAAAAACATGCTGGGCTCCCACCGGTGTGGCTGCTGACTACAAATTTCCCCACGGGGATAATAAAGGGATAATAAAATAAAAAAAATAAAGAAAACACAGAACAGTGTTACACAGAAACTGGAAGAAAAAACATTCTCACAATAAGTACATCATGAATGTGTTTGGTGGCCTTTATGGTATTGTACCTGTTACTCGCAGCACCTGCAGGCTGACCAGCGGTCTGAGGGACGAGGCTCCCAGAGTGCGCAGATGATTTCTGCTGAGGTCCAGCAGGGCCAGAGATGACAGACCAGTGAGGGCTCGCTCTGCCAGCAATTCTATGCTGTTCTCTTGCAGGTGAAGTTCCTGCAAACGCTGCATGATAGCAACAATACATAAAGAGGAGGCAAATGAAAATACTAGTGCCAGCTAAAATTGGATGAATTAAAATGTCAAACATAGACAGTAAACATCTCTATTTTACGTGAGTCAGTGTGTGCACTAATGCTGTATAGCAGGGAGTAGTCAGATATGTTGAAAACTGGATGTACAGTTACAGACCGTCTTTCCCTTTCCTTTTCTCTAATGGAATAGTTTGTGTTTCAAGCAAAAGTTTAATTAGATGGATTAGTGTCATCCATCCACTAACCTGCAATCCCCTAAAGGTATAGTCCTGCACTCGGGTGATCTGGTTTCCAGCGAGGTAGAGAATCCGAAGGTGCTCCAGGCCACGGAACATATCTGGGGTGACCAGATGGATGAGGTTACCGTTAAGGGCCAGCTCCAGCAGCTGTCCCTGGCTGGCAAATGCCCCGGGCTCCAGGGCAGAGATACTGTTGTTCTGGAGGTAGAGGTAATGGAGGTGGCCAAGACGAGTCATGTCCTGCAGGCGGATCTGTGTTATCGTATTGTCCTGAAGAAAAATAGTCTTAAGGGAAGACAAGAGGGACAACCTTACTTAGTTGAAATTGGCCACATTACCATAACATTTGACTAAAGTAAAGCTCACATAACAAAGATGACATAGTATGTTACTCAACACTTTACCCTTTGCCAAGTGTTATGCTTATCTTAATTTGCACAATGGCAGAAAATTTGGAAAGACAATCCAGTTTAAAGGTAATTATTTTCTCTTTCAAGCCCCTTTCAATACATCCTACTTTGTGATGATTGCCTTTTCGTTTAATGGTGATTAATTGTGTCGTGGTTAGATGAGAGCATTTTCAAATTGTCAATGTGCAACAAGCTTTGGACTGATATTATTGGCTCTGACAATGCAAGCTGTGCAGCACTTTAGCTCTTTTGTGTCTCAATTTTATACTCTCTTGACAAATGCTGCGGAGACAACAGACCTGTCACAAGTGCTCTCTGTGCTTGTTCGACAATGAAAAGTTGTCTGCTAATGTACCTTCAGCACTAATGTTCACACAGGAAAGCACAGGCCATGAGGAAAGGTCTGATGGACGATATCAACCTGCTGATTGAGGTTAATGGAACAATTTATGCGTGACATGAATTTCATTAATATTTATAAGCGCCAATAATGTTGGGGAATGTATGAGAAAAGGCCAGTGTAATGTTGAACATCTTCGCCATAGATGATCACAGAGAGTGTGTGAGAGTCCGATTCTGGAGGAAGAATGAATAATCACACAGACAGAAGTGCGGCCCCTCCCTTAGGCATACATCAAAGAGGGTCATGGAGAATTGATTAACCACAATCATTTCAGGGTAATAAGTATGGATCAGAGAGGAAGTCAACTGATGCAAAACCCACTGACACTGTTTGCCAGGTCACAATGAATTGTAAGACCCTAACTTATTGTGCGGTCGCAGTAAATTGTTCAACTGACCTCGGTTACGGAGGGGACACCCTGTGGGATTTCTTTAATCCCGAGAGATCCGCACTCCACCGTGAGGCTGTAGCATCGACAGCCAGAAGGACAACCCAGCAGAAGCCTTGGCAAGCAGACGAGGACGACGAGGATGTGGGGGAACATGGTTGGTGCGTTCACAGTACAGACCTTTACGAACAAAACAAAACCTGATGAGAGAAAAGAAGAGAAAGTCAAAATGATTCCCTTGGTATCTGAGCCACAGTAACAAGCTGTTTTCTTATGGAAATGTCTCTCCACCTCAAAGCAGAGACTGACAAGCGCCACAGATGTTTTGTCCGTGCGGATATCTGGGAAATGACAAGGGAAGACTGATAAAAAAACAGAAAAAAAAAACAACACATGGCCTTATCCCTGCCAGTTTTCAATTCAAGTGTGTCTGTTGCTGCAGCTTCTATTATGGGCTTCAATTAATTAAAGATGTGATAAAAGATGTGCAGGTTGCCTCAAGGACCTTTCTCTTGTCTGTTTAATGCATGCACAAACACACACACAACCCTCTTTCTCTCGTTTCTCTATTCCTGCCCTGTCTTTGTTTCCTGACACACATGGACTTTATCTCATTACTTGTGAGGGCATTGCATACTTACAATTATTTCCCGAGGACTTAACCCAAACCTAACCTTCTAATAAGTCTTCATTCTGATAATTAAAAAGATGGAAATGTTGGAAATGTAAATGAGATAGTTGCATATTGTTAATGTTTACTAGTAGATATAAAGAAAAAAAAACTAGCAGACAGAACAACTGCACATCATGTACTGCGTTTAAAAAGATAGGATAAAAAAATTAATAAATCAAAAGTATTCTTGTGGTTTTAATCATGTCTTAATACATTTACTGTAGTAAATATAGAGTTTAATCCTTTCTAACACAATCTTTTTATTGGCAGTATAAGACAATATGTAATTTATCTTGTCATGTTTAGACTGTTTTATTTCTTTTTACCCAACACTCACAAGAACAGTATAACAAATGTAGAAAGAATCTATTTGGACATATAATCTCACAAACTGCATTTATATTCTCAAAACAAGCTAGCTTAGTCTTAATCATCTGATCAAAAACATCAGCGGCAACAGCTTGCTTCACCACACAACAATTTCTCCCTTTGATATAAACCCATCACTAAGCAAGTCATACTGTGTGTTTTGTTTTGCTATATAGCCAGGGAGGGATTTGTTGTTCTGCTTGACTGTTCGCATAAAAAAAACCAGCTTGTTCAATAAGCCGTCAGCGTTGTTTATTAGAAACAGATCACATGAAGATATTGGCTTTTGGAAATAAAGCATGTCACATCGCGGCTGAGTCATTCTGCTTCACTGACATTAGGTAGCTGTTTTGTGCCTCACAGGGCTGCCTACTTTATTTCAGAAAAATCTTCATCCAGCAGAAAAAAAGCACACCCCACATTGATCCAATTTCTAGACTCACACTGTCATAAAACATTCATGTATACCACGCCTGAAAATCCCATTAAGCTTGTCTGAGTTTTCCAGTTTGCCCAAAAGTGGAAGAATCCCCCAGTCACAGAATTTACACTAAAATCACGCTGAGATGATCTAGTTTATTAATTAGTACAATACATACAGAGCTCCTTTCTGGTTAGTGATGAATGGATGCTGCGCTCAAAATAAACTGCACCTCATAAATATTTACTCTGGAGCCTGTCTGATTTGTGTGTCAGATTGATATCAGCCATTTATTATTTGTAGACTTATAATCCCAAAGCTGTAATTTAATGCCTAAGTGCAAAACTGCCATGACGACCACAATTCACTGACGGGGAAGTTATTTCCACTGCATTATTAAAAAATAAGAAATGAACTGCCTTTAATATTGCATGTTTGATTTAGAGTACATTTACAGGGAATACAGCCAACTAGATTAATACAATGTGACCTACATAAGCTGCTCAATCATCTCTGCAAAAACAGTAGCTTTTATTAACAGAAGCACCATTTCCTCTCCAGAGCTCCCCAAACAAGCATGGAAGGAAATTAATTATATTCCTATTGTTGGAGAATGAAAGCACCAAAATTGAATTTTAAATAAGGCCTTGGTCTGTCATTGAGCTTTTGTTACTCCTCAAGAGAGATGACTTTTAAACAGCTTTCAGTGTTGGACGAGTGTCACAGGGAAACAGGGATGTAGACACTTGATGCCTGAGGCTAAGAATACACACAGAACACAGTTGCTATTAGCAAGCCAGACACCAGAGCAATGGTACAGTGCCACGAAAGACAATATTACTACTGACTCTTTATGATCTGAGGGTCAGCTGTGGGTATTTTCAATTTGAGGACATGGCCGACAAAACATACAGACAGTGGGAATTCTTATGTCGCTAGACTAAACTGGCTAACGGCCTGGGATGCCCGATATTTTAGCATCAGTTAGAGTTCATTTACAAAGCTGAGAGGTAAGCTGTTTGTCGCAGCACTCAGCATCTCCCAAAATAAACTGAAAATGTGGCGGCAAAAAAAAAGTATAAATGTAGTTATCGATATCTTTTACATTCTATGGAGATGACAATTATTCATCTTATTCAATGGAGCGATAATCTCCTGCTGGACCTCCTGAAAAGTTGACAGGGATGGCATCAGAATTATAACAGTTTAAAAAAGTAGAAATATGTGACATCTTGACTGGTTGTCACTGCTCGATGTCAAAGTATTTTTTTTAATGCAGCCCAAACGTCCGCATTAGACTGTCTATGTGCCCCCGGCCGTTACCCCAATCACATCTACTGTCTTTGGTACAGACTACGGGCAAATATAGGGGTTTCTTCAAACAAATGATCGACTGAAACTTGCCTTACGGAACATACTCTTCTATTTCCAATTGTCTTCAATATGCTCAGCTCTCATCTTTTGTCATGCTGATGTGGGATTTCAGTCGTAAGAGGTCAATTTGTTCATTTCAGTCGCAGTAATCCTCTATGGAACATGCGTAATCTGCACAATCAGATGCTTGTTAGCTAAGCCGCTCTCGGTGCTGTAGATGTTTTATAAAAGGAGAGCGGCTTTATTCAGTTTGAAAAATGAGGTCAGCAATATATTTCTATTGATTGTGTGGAAATGTGGAAATAGGCTGATTAGGGCTTAATTTTGTGTACATAGATTTGAAGTCTGGAGATTGAAAAGGGGCCAATGCAGCTCACGTCAGTCAACAAATGCCAAAGGGAATCTAATAATTGCACATCAGACAAAGCTCGCTCTGCATTCCGAAGAGGAGCAGCCCCTGCCACGTAAAGTACATCCACAATCTGAGCATGAGCAAACATTATTTTTAAGCCAGACTCCAAAAGCAGCTTGGATGTTGTTTATTTGAACATTTTGGAAATTACTGTAGCCTCTTTGTTCTTGACATAGCACTTTGTTTTCTCACCACAAACAAATCATCCTCCACTGAACAATCAGAAGCCAGACCTGTGAACAAACATTTATAGCACACTGCAGATAGGGTTCTCTAATGTTTCCACAGGGCTAGTATTGATGAGTTAGACGTGCAGCACACAGACTTCCAGAGTGCTAAAGGCATAGGCAAAGTTCACATCCCTGAGCTGCCAGTGGTGTAGGTGGGCCTTAACCGTTGTTATGGTAACTATTGCGATGAGGTAAGGTCTGTTTGTGGGGCCCGAAGGCCACGCTCAGTTCCTGTGAGTTAGTGTAAGGCAAACAACTCCACAGAAATAGAAGCTGTCATTTTCTGGGGAGAATTGCTCCCAGGTATTTGAGCGATGTGATAACCCTCAGGTAAATCATAAATTCTGTTTAACTCCAAATCTCTGTCTGTATTGCAGTATAGAAAGGTTTCCCCTATGCTTTGGACTACCTTCCATTTCACACTCACGCTCCTCATATGAATCCTCTGAAAGCCTCCATCATATTTCACTCCTCGTCTCTGACCTCTTTCTTTTCTCATCTCTTGTCCTTCTGCTGTGACTGACAGGTGCTAAATCATTTGTCTCAGAGCATCCTTTTGTCCACAAATAGACTGAGGCCAAGGCACTGAGAGAAAACTATGGCACTAACCCAAGACAAGAGTAACACACTGACTTTGAGCGATAGTCTCAGCCATGGCACAAAAACACACAGTATTCATTTATAAATATGCTGAGCACGGCTGCAGAGTAGCACTTGTACACAAGCACTAGCCACCAACAGGGACACACGTTGAATGACACAGATGTTTGTTCACGCGCACATCCTGCATAAACAAGCTGCAGCCATCATTCAAAAGCACACATCAAGTCAGAACAGGAAGCCATACACTCACATGTTTTTGTGTGAAGGCTAAAGAAAGCTCTGCTTGGTTAATAGGCTTGCATTGATTTCTTTATTTTTTCCACTATTACCACGTCCAGCAGGGCTCTGCAGATATTGATTTTTACCATGAAAGCACATATGTATGTTTTTGTACAGGATTTGTAGCTGTCTGTCACAAAAAGAATTACATTGATGCATGTGTCTTATTACTGAAATACATGTAAGGATGTCTCTCTATATCCACCGTGTGTGTGTGAATGTGTGTTCATGCTCTAACTACAACAACAGTAATCCCCCACTGAGTTAAAGCACTTTCCTACTTTTCTAAGCGGCGCATTTAGTCCCAAAACTGAGACAAACAGTTTGCAAGCACAGATACTAAACTGCAGTGACAGAGATTTGCGCTGTTGTGGATGCTGTTGTAAGATTAGAAACAGAAAAGCTTAAAGATTTATTGCACAAATCCAGTATCTTTTGTCTGGGGAAATGTGGAGCTCTAAACTTTAGTTATTGTGCTAGTTCCACTTGAAAACAATAATTGTCACTGTAATCAGTGGTGATGTGGCTTTTACTTACCTTTTTGTCTTCTCCACGGTCTGTATTGATTTCAGTTTTATGATGCATTAACCACAAGAATCTTAATAATTACTTAAATAAACTTTTTTATACTGATGATGAGATACACCACTCGTCTATTTAAAATCTTCAGTCTTCAATGCTTTACTAAACGGAAAGAGTCCCTTTGGATGATTAAACTCATCTTTGGTCAATTAATTAAGATTCGACTAGTAGCTTAAAAATACAAAAAAGTTGAATATTTATTATGGTGATTCATAAACGAGAGAAATTTCTTTGGACATTGTGGGATATGTCTTGATTAAGGCTTAAAAAGAATTAAATGTGTTCTTAGTAAATGTTTGGCTTTTTTTTAATTACAAAATGACTTGATGTCATGAAAGAAAGACCTCTAATGGAATATGAGTAAGATTTTTTTTTCACTTTGCAAATATCTTATTTGCATGTAAAACACGTCTGTAATTAAGAAATGGAATTTGGAAAACATCAAAGGCAAGCTGGCAATGAGAGTGGGGCTTTTTGTGCTGCTTTGGACATCATTAGGTTTTAGTTTTTTTCATTTTGTAAAACCATAAAGGACCGATTATAGACCCTTGTGGCACACCTCAGATACCACATTCACTCAATGTGTCATCAGTAGATATACTTTCTTCTCTTAGCTGTACATTTTAAGTAAGCACTAACTCTGACCAAACAAATTTGGATACATTTGTGTTTTCAGGAACACTATTTACTATAATATTATAACAGTTTTAAGAAAATATATTTAAAACACATGAATCACTTTTAGCACTTGGCCTTTATTTTTATTTTTATAGAAATTTGATTAATTATTTGTACTTTTTGTACTTTTTGTAATACTAGGCTTTGAATTACCTTCTGTGCTTCTGTGTACCTTCTCTTGAGCCACTGCATTGCTTGGATTTCTTACTTTCTTTAACACAGACACACGCAAAGGGGCTGTTCTAATTGTCAAGTTGGTAGATGCAATCAATCATAGCAACTTTATTCACAGCAGCTTCAACTGTCAGGCGCTGAGATTTATGAGTCAGTGGATTATGCCAAAGTAACATGACTGCTTTCATTTGATATTTTTTTGCTCCATTTTCATCCATCAAGTTAAAAACCCAGTAATCTTAGCTCTTTCTTATTTGTGTCTGACAGAAGTACATTTGACAAACAATCTTGTTTGACTTTAACTCAGTATGGTTGCATTGTGGCAGACGGATGAGATCAGACAGCTTGTAAGATGCTTGAATGGAAAGTCAAAGCTGTCTCTATTGTGAAGCAGAACACTCTTTCCCATTTTAATGCTTTTCCCAATTTTGAGTTTCACATGAATACATTTATATTTGATTCTGTTTCCTTTAAAGCAGGTGCTTTACTGTGTCTGCCCCGGTATTTCAGATGACTGAATCTGAATTGTAAATATTATTCTTTTTATGGTGGTTCAGTTGAGAGTGCAGGCATGACTCCAGCAGCAGTAATAGTCTTTGAAGATGTGTGTGTCCAGTAATAAACTGAAAATGATGCTTCAATAACAGTTGCTTATAATCTCACTATATTGTTACTCAGTGATATCGACTGTGAAATAGAAGTATAGACTTGTCATATTGTGATGTTTTTAGGGAAGTGATAGCGGTAGTGCACTGTGAGTGGTAGATGTCAAATTAATGTCATACACACATTGTGCGGCACCCTGTAGTTACCCTGTGCAATGTGACTATTCAACAGGAATTTTAAAACAGTAGAAGACTGCTGCTGTTGTCTGTATCAGTCTGGGTCAGAACATTATTACCATCCGCTGTGATTTTAGCCATTTTCTGGCAGACAGCAGCTGATAAAAAATTAAAGACGTAAGAGCTCAACTTGTCTGTGCAGATCTATCTACACAAGACAGATTCTCCACCCTTGGAGTTAAACAAACGGGTTCCTATCCAGGGGCCCGATGTTGGGCTCTACACTGCTTCATGTGCAGAATAGCAATTAACCATGTATCCTGACAAAGTAAATTGTGACATACGTATCAGTACATATTTTGAACCCTCGTGTTGTATACAGCATAACTTTCCAGCCACAGTGGCCTGAGTTTAGCAATAGTTCTGTTAGATTTTATTCTTTAATTCACTTCTGATCACAACAATGAACTATGATAGTCCTGTGAGGTTTGAACACAGTGGTTCTGCCGAGAAATTGATGCAATTTGTTTCTTGAATCCATTCACAAATTATCATAATGTTACTAAATAATTGCACCAAAACATGTGCTGCAGTATATTCTAGCTTTTGCCAGTGAGATGTGTTGACTGTACTGGCTGCTTAATAGTGAGCATACTGCAACTCCAGTGTTTCTGCACAGACTTTGCATCGGTCTGCCAGTGCTCACTTATAGATATATTATGTTTTTGTATTTTTTTATTCTCTACAGTGGTTCAGCAAAGAGAGATTAGCCATTTATCTCTATTAACTCAATGGGGCACCTGCAATTTGGCTTTGTTTAACAATGCCCACTCCAATAATATGCTGATAGATCACTGCAAAATCATAGAATATGTATACCTAATATTAAGTTTTAAGGTTTACAGTTAAAGCTTTGAGTTCAAATTTTCCTTGTTCTGAGTTTGTCTCAATACTTTCTCCCTTTTTTGTTTTTAAATATAAGGAATATAGGATATTTTTATTTTACACAAATGGAAGAAAAAATCCCTCACACGTTACAAATTTACAAATGTTTTGTAAAAAAAATAAAACAGATAATGAGTTTGCATCATTGACTCCCTACAGCTCCGATTCTAATCTATGGCTGTTTGGCGCAGGCTAGCAAAATGTTACAAAATAAACAAAGGGTAATCCAGTAGCCCTAAAGCATGGAAGCCACATTTGATTCAGCTCCTGCTAATGTGTCAGGAAACTTACTCTGCCTGTCTTTTTAATCTGACTTTTACATTGTTTGATCCCAATTGTAGCCTTTCCCCGCGCGGTAATGAGCGTCACAATGCCCTGTGTGGTCAAACAGGAGAGCCGCGTAATGCGTTGAATAACTTTCGAAGCATTGGAGCACACAGTGAGTTATATACAGTGAAGTCTTCTAAAACACAATACAGCCTCCATGATGCTATACGGAAGTCCTCGCCGCTGCTGACCCTTAAGTGTGGCACTGGCGATGCTTATTGTAGAATTATTAATGGCGTTTCCACTTTATCGTTCACAATAGACAAATAAATCGCATCTTCAATCCACCTCGACTCTCTCAAACAGACGGTATGGCTCACGAGTAACTTAAAACATCTACGACTGTACGTTAACAAGACTTTACGTGGAGTGGATCTGTAAACCATACGATCCCACATCGTACTGCCTCTTTCCTCTCAGCACTCATCTCCAGCTTACCTTTGTTTTCCTCGGTTGCAGCTGTCCGTCTCTTCGATCAGACAAACGCGAGAGAAGAGAACAATTCCACTTTAAATCACAGCAGATGCTCCCTGCGCATTGTTCCCTCTCGTCCACCGCCTAACTGTGCGACGTGTGTGTGGCACAGCGCGTTAGGGTCCACACCGCTTCGGCGCGTCCATTGTAATTGGATGGAAACAGTCTGAGCATCTGCCAACGCCGGACGTCAGAGCTGCTGAGGATCGCTCCGTAGACTCTCGCTCTGTGTGACTCCCGTGATGGTCCGATGCGGGTTTGGAGTCCGTCCCTCTTTTTTTCTCGTCTTTAGCTTGGCGTGTTATCTCCCTTCTAGTCGTATTATCCTCGTGTGTAGGATCTCTCCTTCTTTCTCTCGCTCTGTATTTGCGCATAAGCGACACGCACACTAGGAACAGTAGGAGGTTGTTTCTCCTGTGCTTTTACCTTGGGAACCGTAATGGGATAGTAAGTAGTTAACTTTCAGGTCTAATGGTGATAAGTGAGAAGCCAGTAAATGCAGAAATGCCCATATATTAACAAATCTCATAAGTATAAATGCTGTTAGTACACTTACAAACATCTATTTATTTTGACTGATTGTTTTGAAGTTTAAGTTTGAATGGACTCTCATACAGTCTTTTTTTTTTTACCAAGGTCCCACTACAGCAGTATGCAAGGGAAGGTATGTATCTGTAAACCATCTGTCATCTCTGTTTGTAACAATGACACTTCATAGAAAAAAATAAAGGAAAGCTAAATAACAGAGGGCTAAACTTTATTTACAAACCAGAAGCCAAGAGAGGTTGGCTCACAAGGACAGTTTCAAAATGCATAAATATTGTGCTTCTCACATATGTGCATAAATAAATAAATAAATTTTCTGTTTGTTCTAAGTGAAAAAACCCAATTGCGAACTATAGCGCATGGACAACATGCTCATCACATTGTTCTTTTTATTATTTTGAACGTTGTCATCTTAGCTTGACTCTAAATAGGTCTGCTTATTTCTATGAACATAAACATTTGGAGCACGTCAGAAACATGTCAGGAAAAACAAAATTGTTTTAACATATGAGTGCAGCATTGGATTTAATTTCAGTAAAATATATGGCATGTGGAAATAGCAATCAAAAATGAATGTAATGAAAACTCCCTGGACAGTACCTTCATTAAGATGTGACCCGCAGTAGTGTCTGGAAAAACAAATATTTCTCACATATGGACATAGCATGTTACCTACTCCCACTCACAAATGTCATAAATAAATGTATGTGTAAACTTTATTGAAGCACACGACTTGTGAAAGACAGAATGTGTTCAGCACCATGGACAGCGTCTTATTCTGACAGTCTTTGGAGGCACATGGTTTTTCACTGCTTCTGCTTTGACAGAGTGTGCACGAGTTTTAGCAGCCAAGGAGAAAATGGCCCTTGTGTTTGTCCAAGGCCAAGTGAATTCAACCCGAACCCGCACTCTTCAATATCCTCTACAAACCATATTGCACAGTCACAGCAGTTGCAGTTCATTACTCACTGTGCTTCCCCTATTTCCTGCACTTCTCTGGGTTATTGTTCACCATCACTCAGAAGGACTCACAAGAATTAAAGTGCATGTCAAGCTGTGAGCGTGCATGTCAGCTCCTATAATCCCACACTAATCACACATCAGTTGTGAAATCCACTCTGACCCACATTTAACAACTTGATTAACAGCTGTGAGAACCCATAACCAGTTGTTGTTGACACTGTACCTTAAACAGAATACAATCTATGCTTTTTTTTAAATATAAAACAAAAAAATATAAATTCTGTAATCATAGACTTTATATAGTTATCTAAGAAAGCAAAGCAAGCATTTTAACTATTGTACAGCAATTTGTTAAAAATTGTAAAAACCTTTGAGAATTTTTCTTTTTTTTACTCTGTGTTCAGTTTTATTTGCAATATGTTAAGTTGACCTTAATATTTTTTTTTTTTTTGTTTCTGGAGATTTTTAGTCATAAACATTACCCCACTATGTAACTATTTAATGTTTCAAACAACTAATATTTATAGCCTCAAAGACACTTTAATGGATAGACACAATGCCCGCTGCTCACCAGATATTCCCTATATAGCCGTTAACAGTAAAGCACAATGCCATGACACAAAAACACATAACTCATTAGAACCCATCATCAACCATCATCAACCCCTCACATTGTGTACTGAGATATGTGAGTTTGCAACAGAGCAGTGGAACATTTCAAGCCTTTTAGTGGGCATACATCCTAAAGAGTTACACAGTGTGACATCACCCTGACTAGTCGTTTGTGTCGAGACAAGGATTTCTCCAAGACCACGGTAAACTGAGACAGTGAAGACTATTGAAAATACTTCAACAAAAACACGCAGAGATGGAGCCCTTAATAATGTCATGCAAAAGGCTCCATGGTTGAGCAGGTGCATTGGTTCTCATCTTTGTGTTTGTGCAGTGTGTTTTGGAGTTTAATGATCTCCTCCTTGTATCCCCTCAGGCCTACTGTGAACCCATTTCTTCCCACATCAGGATAATTAACATCACACTTAGATGCATGCAAAAGCACAAGGCTCCTTTGCCATTCATCCTATCTTTCATCCCATTGCTCTTTAAGCTCCCCTTTGGCTTATGAGGCAGAGGCAACAAATAGTAAATTAGTGCCTACTGGTCTATTTGTATTCACAGAGAGTCCCATCTACTTTTATTTGCACATAAATTGGACTATAAACTTTGCTAACAAGTTGTGTTTTCCAGCTATAAAAACCAAAAGTGCCTTATTAAACAGCCAGACAAATGGACTTCACGCTTGCCAGTTTGAATTCCCAAATGAGCTTGGAAATTAGGCATCCCTGAACACTGCACTGTCCAACTGCCTAAGTGCACTCGAACCACCACAGTTCCATTAGTTTGTGGCACAACCTGAAACTACACTGAGCCACACTGCATCTGGACTGATTCCAGGTCTGTGTGTGTGTGCTTAGGTGTGTGTGTAAAAATCTTCTAACCCTTTCACAGCTACTCCTGCTCCCAAAGGGAATGACTGTAATTAGAAGTGTTCTCTCTCTCTCAGCTCGCCTCGCTAATGAAAACACCTTTATATCAAAGTGGGAACACATTGACTGTTGCCCTTTTATGGTCTGTTCTTACCTCCAACATTCGAAAGATGTGGCTTTGTAGGCATTTCTTTTTAACCTACATAGTTGTTGTTTGAATTGATTCACAAAAGCATTAATAAAAAAGCTTCATTAAATAACACAGTTTGTCATTGGTGAACATAGTTGTCTTTGAGTCTTTAGCTTACAGCAAAGTCAACTTCAAAATAAACATGGCATCTATACGTCTACAGTTAAATACGTCTTACCATGTGCTATTGCTGTTGCTCTCACTTCTGATGAGATACCTAACTTCTTTTCTCTATTTGTTTACAATAAGACAGCATCTATTTCTTTAACATTGTGAACTGTTTGGTTGGATTTTAGTGTCTTGTTTCACAGACATTAGAGAAATCAAATTAGAAACTGGGCCACAGCATTTACATATTACATGGTGAAACATAAATGAGCAAGATTTCCATATTTTTTTTATCCAACAAGAATAAAAACACAGTTTGTTTACAAAGGGGTCTGCATGGGTTGAATCCGTGACAGATGTTGAGGATATAACAGTGACTTAACATAAATACAAGGCATGTAATGAGATCATGTCCCGCTGATAAGCATGCAGGACATAAAAGCTTTACAAATGGCCAAACAACAACTGTAATGCATCAGGCAGACATTTATTCCCCTAATCGTCGAGGGGATTGTCAGATGCAGACCAACAGGGGCTAAGAGGGTGTTCAGACTGTTCACTGCAACAAACAAAAGTTACAAGTCTTCAAGTCTGTTGTCCATCATCCTCAGTCCAGCCCTCACACCTTGACAGCGCTCAGTAGCTTTGACGTGTGAGAAGAATAAAGGGATTACAGTAATCTGTGAGGAGACGTTTGCTCTTCAGAACCAGAGCATGATTATGAATGTGTACTGTTTATAAATTGCTGTAGGATTTATCAGTCATACATAGCTAAATCCCATTTTCCTTCCTGTCTGTGCAGTAAATGTCTTATCTCAATGGGCATTTTGCTTAGGATTCCTGATTGTACATAAATGCCACAGAGAGAGAGGTGCGTAAAGCTTTGTACAAACATCAGATGAACCGGTCACTAATCACTCAGTTTGACAGCTTTGGAGGAGATATATGTAAATGTCAAAACAGCCTGATAATGTCACTGATCTGAGTGAGACTATCTACAAACATAGGTTAATACCACAATATTTATGTGACTTAAATGGATTTTGTCACAATATCCAGACTAAAAAAAAAAGGTTTAAGTAAAAGCATCTGGACTTCGTTTTCAAGGTACCTTGAAAACGAAGTCCAGATGCTTTTACTCAAACCTTTTTTTCAAGATGCCCTGGATGACTGAGAACCTCCACAAATATCCAGACTATTTTGTATTTTGTGCCATTGTGAGGAAAATGAATTTAAATCTTTATAGAATGAGATACAGTTGATATTTCTTATGTGCAACATAACTGATGCATAAGAGTCCTTGGAACCTTAGCCTTTGACCAACTCTGTTTTGTTCAGAAGGAGCCTCAGTCACAGCCAAAAGCTTTTTATTAAATATTTCATGGCTTCAAGTAATTGTTGTTTAAAGTCTGGTTGAATGTGGTAAAAAGTCTATTGCTTCATATTGATGACTGTCAGTTTGCCCTCAGTCTAGATAACTGGCAGCAACCAGCAGCTAAACAAGCCAAAGCTGTGTCAGAAAAGGCTACTTTTAAAATACATTGTAAGTATACATCACTTAGAGCTTTTTCTCAGTGCATTGTTTTATAGTTAAGCAGACATTCATTTGGTGGGTTATACGTTTACATAGTCTGATCAGCTATGCATTGGACTGAAAGTACACAGACGTCACAGTAAGATGTTGGTGAATGTTCTCGGTCATCCGGGTCATCTTGAAGGCCCCTTCAGGTGTTGTTGTTCTTCTAGAGTGAAACTGTTTTGATTTCGGTTTTAGGAAACACTGTTGTAAAAAGCCTGCAGATGATAACAAAGGCCTCCTCCTCTGACATCTTCCATTCTATCAAAAATGGCTTCCTTTACGTTCTTTATTTGCGAGCTAACAGTCTGTCCCTTTTTCCCACTTCGGACTGTTCAGATGAGTGTTGTCAGGTGCTGCTTCCTTTACCTTCACTGTCTCCTGGTGTGTTTATTCTATGATTTCTTGCTGGTCCATTACTATTGCAGATGGGTATCATGCTTCTGCTTCACAATCAATACTCCTCCATTACGGGGATGAACGGCCTGATTCCTTGAGCAGTTACTCAAGACCGATTCTTAGAAGCTGAGTGTCAGTGAGACTAGGATGGGTTGTATCAAATAGTGCATTTATTTACATGGATGACATGCGTTTTCAAGAAAATAACTGATTTTATTTAATTTTTATTTGTGTTTCTTTAAAATAGAATCTAAAATTATTTTTTTGCATGAGTGCACATTGCCTAAACAGTAGTTCAAACCAAACCTTGCAGTAATTTTTAAAAATGGATTTTAACTCAACATTACAACGTCTGAGTTTAGTATTGTACTGTGACACACTTCCTGTCCAAGTACCTCAGAATATATTAGTTATGTAGCACATGGTTTCCTCTGCGCTGAAGTCATGTCTCATATATGATAATGCCCCCCCCCAAAAAAAAAAAAAAAAACTCAATTTGGTAAGTTGGTGGCAGTTGGTGGATGTTTGTGATTCTGTTTCGGGTCATTATAAAATTCAGGTAAAATGTTGAGTTGACACAATGATCTATCAGGTTTAGCTACATCTTAAACTAATATGAAGCTAAACAGTGAGTTTTATATCAAAAGACAGATTTGAGAAATGATAGTTTTATAAAATCAGTGCCATCTTTTGACTTTATAAACAGTTTCTTTTTAATTTAACAGCTGACATGTTCTACTATTTTTGGTAATCAGCAGGAAAAGGCAGAGTGGCAAAGTAATTACTCAGCTGAGTGACAAGCTGTGCCAACAGTTTGTCGACTCTAGGCTGAGTAATGTGGCAACAAATGACATCAACCAATCTTTCCATGAAAAGTCTACAGTGAAACGGATACCATTCTGTGCTATTGTATATATTAGGGAAGTTAAATATTGTCAGTATCACAGTATAGCAAAATGAGCACAATATTGTTCTGTGGCGTATCTCAAAGAGACGTCTCTATTACTCTCTCAAGTAGTGGCAGTGCAATCCCCACTGCTGTCACCCTCGGCCAAGTCATATTCATATCTTTCTGTCTTAGCGGCCTCAGTCCCAAGTGAGAGTTTTTCCTACAGCAGGAAACATTATTTCCTCTTTTTTTAACTCACAGATTTAGTGGCACTCTGCAACACATACATTCAGGTATGGGATGGGGTATGTTTCAATCCTCTCCAATATTTCGCTTTGCATGAAAACCTAAAATTTTGTCCAGAAATATGAAAAAAAAAAAACATATAAAAGTATTAAAACAAAGATGTACCAAGAAAGTACAGGTGCCATAGCAAAATAAAACAAATGGATTCCCCCAAAAATATTTTAAACTGTGGCTGATTTCCCTTGATCTCTATTTGAGTGACACTGCAACCTCGCATAAATATTACAGACACATTAATAAGACAGACAGCATGCTCACTATGACCCTATGTGATACTTTGTTGTTGTTCAGCTGAGAAACAAGAGTCCCAGAACCTGAGTCACCTTTCGAGCCAAATGCTACTCTGGTTCCTTATGCAGTTAAATTGCTTTCTGTGCCATGAGGAAATGTCCTTCAAGCGCCTCTGACACTGAATGTTTAACACTGAAGTGTTGTTCAGACTGCATTATGAGGAGCAAACTGGACAGTGATCAACAGCTCTGCCCCTGTGCTTGCCCTCCATCAATCTGTTGAAAATACTTCTGCTAGTCAATGCATTTAGGGCCAAACCCTGAATATAAGCAGCAACATTTAAACTATGACAAGAGTTGAGCTTTATTTATACAAGTTTAGTCTACTGACCTTATTATCTCAATTATTATGGTTTATCAAAAACAGTTCCAAACATTTGTAACACCGTGGCGTTGTATTAATATTCAGTTGCTCTCCAAAGTACTGCCTAAGGTGTGCCCCCAAGCACAGCTGCACATCTGCAGAGTGTGTCCGTCATAGAAGAACCTGCTCAAACAATTTTAGAAAACACTTGTCTGTTTGACAAGAAATCACACGCCCTTGTAAGAACTTTTATACGTTGGACAATTTATGGTCTGTGAAGTCCGAGATTCCACTTTTATATTATATTTATGACCACACTGCCCCCTCGTGACTCGTTTTGGTAGTGTGGAAGTGTAACGGACTGGTAAAAAACCTTATAAACGTTTTATAATTTTAGAAAATTTTGCACAGCAGACACAGACAGTTTTAGGTTTTGAAGTTATATATATATATATATATATATATATATATATAACTGTTCATACATGTCTTTGGGAGAAAAAAACATTTTGTATAATTTTAAAAATAGGCTTTTGCAAAGGTAATTGTATGTAATAAACTCCTAAATTTAATAAAAGAGGAAAATGTATACGTTGATGTTCAGAATAGTTGTCATCCAGTGCCCCCTAGTGGTTAAGTCATAATATGAAGCGATCTACCCATTTAGCAAACAACTGGACACTAGAGGGAGCTGTTTGACAAACTGGATTTGAAAATGTTTATTATGGAAAATTGAAAGAAGAGATAAAGGCTGCAGACTGATCTTTAAAATACATTTTATTTGTAATTCAACAGTTTACGATACAGCTGACAGGACTAAGACATTTCAATGGATTTTGGCCCTAAAGGTTAATCAACAAGAACAGATGTGGTTAGATAGATACAGATAGAGGTGAGAACAATTGCATTCTCTTTGTCTTTCACTTGTGCTTTTCCCCTACTCTTTTCCCTACAATTTACATTGCCATAGAAAAATCACAGCATTTGTCCGTTTGATGACAGAGTGCTTCTTTCCGTTAAACCACTGAGAAAGAAATTCTTTCATAGATTTTGTTGATATAAATCAATGCATGTTCATTTGTACAAATGTATTTTCCTGTTGCTTGTACAAACTAATAATTTGTTTAAAGTGCTGAAAATGAGAATGCTGCTATACAAGTAGTACTAAGACAATCAAGAGGTAATGTTTGGCAGCTCATGGAGAATCAGGTAAAGTCACAGTTTAGTTTTAGTACAGTGTTAACGGTTGTGCTTTGAATGGGTTCTTCTTCCACATCAGTGTGTTTGTGCAGTTGACTGCATGGTGCTTTACATACTGTATTAGTATTTAGTGGAGTGGGTTGTTATTCCAACACAACACATACTGGAACAACACATTTGAGTGTTTGTCAGTTTTGTCACCCATAGAAGCAAAATGATTGGACCAGTGCTTGATACAGATGGAACACAAAAATGAAGATAAATTGTGAACTCTGAATGATGCATTACTAGTGTTAATGGAGACTTGACATTGTAAACCTGGTTGCAGTCATTTGGTGTTCATTTTTTTTTTTACATTTTCCCTCAGCTTTGAAAATGGCAAACAGCTTTTAGGACTCACAAACAGTTGAAGAGTCACAGTGAGGCAATGCCTTGTCATGCAGCCTCCATTTACAGCGTTAACTGTTCACAAAATAAAGGAATCATTCTTTTGTAGTTCAAGTTTCAGTCCAAAGCTTTTTGTTTGCCAGCTGGCTTTATCTTTTTTTACTTTCCATAGAGATTTAAACAATAAAATAATATCAAAACAGCAACCAAAAGTAGTGTCATTAAACATGAATGAATATATTGAAGATAAAATAGTTTTCTCCTTAAGAACAAAATATGTTTTAAAGATAGACTGTATGTTATTAGTAGAATAGGACTTGACTTGAGTTTAGTTCTGACACATTATTTTAGAGATACACTGACATCAATACTGATTCTATGCCTGCACTACATGCAGGCTAAGCTGTAAGAGCTACTTCACTACACAGTAAGAACATAGTACATCAGACATCTAGGTTACACTATATGAAACAGGACAAATCTAAACAAAACCGAAATATAACAATACTCAGAAGCCTACTTTGGGCCAGTCACCCTTTCTCCAAAAAACAGCTACACTCAGTCTGATTATAGATTTTTTACATTACTGTACATAGAGGCCAGCCAAGATGGCAAGGGTTGGAATATATAGAGATAGCATGGCAACACAGTAGCTAAGCTCCACCTAATACAGCAGTAACACACAACACAAGCAAACAGGCAAACCCACCCTCAAAACATGTCCATTTCCCACTAAATGCAATGATAATATTAGAAAAAGCAGTGACTGTAAGATGAGTAGGTAACATTATTTATAGAGCACCTGTTTTTTGTTGTTTTTTTCAGAAACCCCAATCAAGTAGGATAAGGGCAGAACTGTTATAACTCAGATGTGCTCATTAAAGATCTATATTTATAATTGACGTTTTTGGAATCCTTCATCCTTCCATTACTGTCACCATATTTATGTTGTTGTGCTTACAGCATTTATAATATTGTTGCTTTTAATATTTTAATTAAAGGCCTTTTTCCCCCTCAGCAATAATATGTTTAGCTCTTCTTGCAAACTCAATTTTCACTTAAGTGCCCTGAGAGTCAGCAGGCCTCCATCTTGTGGTTCAGTGGAGAAACTGCACTGTTATCAACGCTCTCCATAGCTGGCAATACACTATCATTAATGTGAGTATATTTTAAATATGTAGATAACACTTCCCAGATGCAAATATATATATATATATATATAAATATGTATATAGTAGACCTATGTCCAGAGATAAATATACAGTGTAAAACATAATACTGGCCATTGCATGTTCTTTATGGCTATGAGCTACTTCAAATACCACACTTATATATGACAGACATAACAGGAACCAGTTTACAGAAATAAGCTCCTTTAAATGAGAAAGAGACAGAACTCATTGGCCTGCTCTATGGGCACCTAGCCCTCCTGTGCTGTCAAACTCTGCAAGCACAACCCTGCACACTAAAGGAGCAGGCCCCACAATATCATATCAAGACACCAAGGAAACAACAAACCATGAATTAGGTCACAGATGAAAAATGGTAAACATCTTTATCATTTTTTCTTTTTTACAAAATAAACCTGTCTTTAGAATTATTTACTAAGTTACTTTACAATAATGAGAGGTAAAAAGGAAATATTAGTAGATATCACTATACATATAACCTACATTGAAACAATGTTAAAAAGTCATTCTGTATTCTCCAGAAATGACCACCTCATGTAATGCTACAAATCACAACTCACCTAAGAAAACAGGTTACATGTCTGCCTTTTACATTAAAGGTTCAACTGACTGTAAGAGACTGGATCATACAATTCCAGTCTCTATTAGGTGTACTGTATAGATTTGTTACCAAAAACATGTACTGTACTTAAGCAAATATTTTGGTAACATGTCTTTAAGAGCCCCTATTGTGCGTTAATCTTATAAATATGAAACTGCTACTCTTCGAGACTGACCTGATCTGGGAGGGTTCAGCTCTAGATGCCGAGTAGCAAAAGCAGTGGCTGCCTCACTTAGATGCTGTTACTTAATGACATCACTTTGGAACAGGAAGCAAGACTGGAATGGAGTCCAGGTGAATTTGTTTCCTTTAAACATAGTTTGTGTTTTGTAATCTTTCAATTGAACAAATACCATAAACCATGAATAATATTGCAAAAACAGGAAAGCAGAATAGGGGCTCTCTAATGTGGGCTACGAGCTACAAAGAAACGAAAACTACGACAAAATACACATTGCTCTTCTTTAGTCCTGATCTCTTTTCATATATCACTTGCCAAGATGCATTTTAGTGAAAATAGAATTGGAAGACTTAAGAAACATGTTGTGTCCATATTAATGCAAGTGTGTTCATGCCTGAATGTGAAAGTTACAGTTAGGTGGTTTAAGTCCCTACGAATGTAACAAACTACTTAAATCAGGACAAGGTTTCCACAGGTGAAAAACCACTTCATGTGGACCCTGAGAAATGGGCACTGGGGTGTCCTGTCAACTGATGTCAAAATATCAGAATTTACTTTGTTTGTCAGTATGGAATACAAAAGTAAAGTGTACAGTACTGTTAGTTTCATTGATATTTCTTCGCTGTGCTTTCTACGTCTAAGCAGCTTTAGTGAAAAAGTGGAGGAACCTTCCACTGAGGATTGCACAGGTCAGTCTCCATCTTAGGTTAGTTAAATATATGTGCTCTTTATAATCGTACTGAGGAGCAGCAGCATAAACAACAACAGGCTTAGAATATAGCTGAAATAAACTAAATTTGAGGTCACCGTGTGCTGTAAAATGTACAATAGTGTGAACAAGAGTAACTACGTCTCTATGGGCAGGAGTATATTTTGAAATCTTTTTAGGTCATCGATTTGTACAGTAAATGGCCAGTGCAGGCACAGGTAAATCATCTCTGCTACGTAACAGCACCACTATGACCTACATCATGCATTTCACTTCTCAAGCCACTGGCAATGCCCGTCCCAAACAGAATAACAGAATAGAGGAGAACAGTGCTGGCTCTACAATGCTGCACAAAAGAAACGCATGCAGCGCCACAATCTACCATACCTCTTGACTCTGCATTTGAAAATGACATGTACAAGTTTTACAAAAGAAAAAAAAAGGAAAGGAAAAACAAAACGGCATTATTAAATTATGTGGAACAAATTAACAACCCACGCATGCTCACTCACTAACACACACGCACACATAAATCTTTTTGGATTTTGATCCAATTTTTTTTCCTTTTGTATTTTTTTTTAACTTGAATCTAGATACAACACACAGATAGATAGAAGAGGTTAGGATAGATATAATAAGCCTTTACAATATGTAAAGGTCTCCAGCAAACGGGATCTCCCCCACAAAGGACTGTGGGAAAGTGGGTGAGGATTGGGAAGAAGGGACGCAAGAGGCGGTGCTGTTGTGTTTACTGGGTGGGGGCCGTCTTTGCGCTGGGGTTGTTGTGTGTGTTGGTGGAGCCGTTGCTTCCCTGGATAGTGAGGCTGATCTCATCTTTTCTCTCTTTTGCCTCCTCTTTCTGCTCATCCTTAAGCTCCTCCTTTTCCTTCAAAGGGCGGGCTTCCAAGGTGTCTTCAGAAGTGGAGGCCATGGGTGCATAGCGGCCTGTCCGGTGCTCCTGAAGGGCCGGTCCCCACTTTGGATCTGGTTGGCATGCGTGCCTTAAACGCTGGACACAAAATCAGAGCAAAGGGAATAATGAAATTGAAGTCAAGTTTTATGCCAGGTTTTGACAAGGTAAAATAAGGATTATGGATGTATATAAGCTCTTTATCATACTGAGGGCCTTTGAAGTAATTAAAGTAGTAATGCAATGTGTTGATGACAATATTGCCCGGGTCCTTCTCTATAGTAACACCATGATTTAAAAGTGTTGTATCTAATGTGCTTATATTTCTCACTAAAACTATTGGAATGAGGTACTTATGCTATACTAGCATTGTAACAAATATTATTATAAAAATACCTAATTATTCATAGTCAGAAGCTGGAATGATAAATCCCATTTGCTTTGTTACCGACTCCTGTATATTCATTTATAGAACGTCCCGTTCTTTGTAAAGTGCTTAACATTAACACTATTTAAAATGTGAATTAGTGGCATTTTTGTTGTTGTGTGATATTTTCACTGAAGCTCTAAAGCCTAAACATGTAAGCGAAATAATACCTCTTTGAAGGTGGCTCCTGGGGATCTAGAGATCTTGTAGAAGGCATAAATGGGTATGCAGATCACTGAGGAGAGAGCCATGGCAAAACCAATGGCCAGGGACCAGCCGGGGTACACATAGTCATTGTAGGTGATGGGTTTGTACTGGATCACTGTGAAGATCAGGATGAACTACAGACAAATATAAGGAATTAGGCAAAAAGGAATCAAGACAACAGGACATGTGAAATAAGAAATCAGCAGTAATTGTAGCTAATCTATACGCTGTCCATGTGATTATTTCTGTTTCTAAAACCTCAATAAAACCAAGAAATATTATAACTTTAACAGCAGCCATTTGTTTTCTATAGCTCTATGTACATAGTTCTGTTCTGTATGATATCTGTATTTACTGTGCTGGAGTGGCACTATCACAGTGCACAGAAGGCTGTTAATCTGTGTAGTATAATAAAAAAAAAGAACAAAAGTGGCTGAAATCAGACCAGTAATCCTCAACAATAGATGTCTTGGTCAGTCCGGGAGCTTAGTGGACAAATACAGCTGCTTGGGAAATGGCATACATAACAGCCGCATGTTTCTACTTTCCAGTCAAAAAGATTTCATTTCAGAAGTTTATATTAGAGAGAAAAAGTCAACTGTAAAATATGCTGGCTGTTCAAATTTAGGTCACAATAATCAAAATAATGTTTCAATGACACAGTTTATAAAGTACACTTAACACACAACACTGAGAACTATTTAAGAATTTATTTGCAAAAGCAGGTAACTTGTTAACTTTTTTATTTTTTTGCTATATGTGATATCAGTCAAATCAAAGTTGAGTGGCTTTGACCAATTAGGATCACTAAAATGGATTTGGACTTTGAAAACAGCAAAATTGACTCTTCAATTTTAGTTAAATGAGTATTAATGCTTCTACATAATTAAGTGTTTGCTTACAGAAATAATGAGAGGGGAAATGAATCTCCAGCAGACTTTAAAGAAAATGGGAGGAGGGAAGCCCAGCATCATCTCAACATCTTTAAAGTAGTTCTTGTAACCTGAAACAAAAATACTGTTCAAAATACAATATTTTTTAATTAGTTTATATAATTTTTTATTAGGATTTTAAGATTACCATAAATATACATGATGCAGATGCACATAATACAAGAGATTATGACCAGGGAGAAACTAGCAGCATAATTGTCCATCAGCAACAGCCAGTAGATCCCCGCCTGCAATCAAAAACAGGAAACTGCATGTCTGTGCAACAAAACATTCAAATACCTTTTGTAGATTTTCTGTGCATGATACCCGTGTTGTCAGTGGTATTCCTAACAGAAATCCAAGGATGGCCACTGACAGAGTGATTATGGTTTTGTTTCTGATGATCCAGTCTGTTCCAATCTCATCAACAACAGCCGTCACCAGGGTTTCCAGGAGACAGAACTACAAGCAAACCCACACGTCAAATTACAAGACTAAATGGTACAAAACGTTACAGTATAGTACTAAAATAAATACTCCATGTACTCAAAAGCTACAATACTAGATGTAGTCATAATGTATAGTTGTTTTACCTGTGTTCCCAGTCCCAGAAGGATGAGCATGAAGAAGAAAAGCAGGGACCAGAGAGGAGAGATGGGCAGCAGGGTGAGGGCTTCTGGGTAAGCAACAAAGGCCAGACCCGGGCCATGGTCTGCCACCTCAGACACTGGGACATTCAGGTGGTGGGCCATGAAGCCCAAGATGGAGAAAATGACAAAACCGGCATAGACACTGGTCGCACAGTTGGTAACACTAATGATAATGCTGTCTCTGTAAGGAACGACAAAGACAGCAATAAGTAAACTATGAGAAAGGACAACAAGGCCATGCATTGCACATTACACATATGAATCTTCTCTATTTTAAGAGTTATTCTGCAATGTAAGTTGTGGGGCAGCTTATGACAATGATGAGACTACATAAGTAACTTGCAAAATCTGAGAAGATGCTCAAATCTATTTAGAACTTTCTAGATACTGCGCCCAAATCAATGAATGCTACTATACATGTTATGATTGTTAATTTGATCTGGATGTTTAATGGTTTTCTAAAGAAAATGTCAGAGGAGTGTGTGGTCATAGCACACCTAAGCACACTTTCATCTCTCTGGCTCACAGTTGACTGATTGAGCAGGGGAGTTGTGTTGGTATTTTCTGTACAGTTATCACAAAGGGTGTCTTGATGACTTTGATGCCAGTCTCTTTCGTTCACTAGACGGGCCCTGGCACAGCCCTTAAGTGCGACTTCATGTGTATACCAATTGGCTGTGTTACGGGAGTGCAGAGAGCAACTCCGTGGAGACAGTGCCACAAAACAGAAGCTGATTAGGTTGCAGTACAGCTGTGTGCGAAGATAGCATGACCCTTTCACTGCTTTGCCCTCACTCTCAGCCAGTGTGGTCGAGCTCAGGAGAGTAAATGACATTTTTTGCATGTCTTATCTCTCTTTCTTTTTTTCTTAACCTTTTTCTTCAATTCTTGTTTGCTCCCTTGGTGTTACAACACTGTGCAATCAGCCCCTTATCTGCATTTCTTCCTGTTGTAGCTTATCTCAGTTTTTCTCATTCCCTCAGGAAATAACAGTCTGTCACACACCTAACTATTCGTCTTCCTAACTTCATAATTTGTCTACCTGTTGTCTCAGCATTTGCTTTATGTGGTAGGACTAATAATTTGCTCAGATACATACATCCCTGTACACATCATTATACCCTAGATACATCCATCTTCAAATGTAGCACACATCTTTGTAAGGTTTTTGAGCCTCTGAAAAGGTTTCACTTGTACAGAAGGATACAAAGCAGAATACAAAGCCAACTCAAAGGAAATTAAAATAGACTTCCGCAAATCCCCACTGCCACTGTCATCAAGAACACGGACATTGACCTGGTCGACAGCTACAAATATCTTGGAGTCATTCTGGACAATAAACTGTGTTTTGAGCCTTGTTTGGATGCTTTTTCTAAAAAAAGTCCAACAACGATTGTACTTCCTGAGGAAGATGAACAGTTTTAATGTATCCACTGAAATGATGACACTGTTTTATCGTACTTTTATTGAATCGGTTTTATCCTTCTGTATTGCTGCCTGGTTTGGAAGCCTCTCCCCGAACAACAAAAACAGACTGGGTAGTCTGGTTAAGATTTCAGGGAGGAGTTAGGCTCAGCTGGAGGACATTTACAGCCGACAGGTGCAGAGGGAGGCTGGTTCTATAGCGCAGTCCCAAGACCATCCCCTCAGAGGGGAGTTTGAGCTGCTGCCCTCCGGCCGGCGCTACAGGGCTCTGGGCTGTAGGACTAAAAGATTGAATATGTCGTTTTTACCGACAGCTCTGAGGCACTTAAATGGCACCTAGCACTTTGTAATCATTTGCACAATAATAATTGCTTGTTTGCACAATGTATTTATTCATGTTTTTAATTCCATTTTGCACTTTATTATCTTGGTTTTTAGTGATTTCCATTGTTGATCCTGCTCTTGAGTTGATGTGTATTTCTATGTTGTATGTTTTTAAGGAGCATGATGCTGCGAAATTAAATTCCCCAAGAGGGAAAATAAAGAACACTTTGAACTTTGAATCAATGTCTTTTTTAAAAAAGACTAACATTTGTGGTAAATTGCTGGAAACTTCAATTTAAGGAGGAGAACTAAGTGATAAAGAAACAATTTCCGTCCACTGACTCCCAGAACACCCAGTGTAAAGAAAAAGTATAATGAGTTAAATAGCTAAAATGAAATAGTTAATTTTTTGTGTAAACCATCTCATGGTTTTGCCTATTATATTTTTAATGCATACCTGAAGCAGTTGTTGTGAAACTTGCTATAGGACGCCATGGTAATGAGACCACCCCAGGCACAGCCAAGGGAGTAGAAAATCTGTGATGCAGCATCTCCCCAAACCTAGAAAAACACACCCACATAAAAAGGTTTCCATGGTTTAGAAGGTAAAAAAAATCTGCAGTGTTTATTTATACTTTTTATTCATCTATAGTACCTTGGCATCAAGAACTTTCTGCCACTGAGGGGTCAAGTAGTATTTGATGCCGTTAAAGGCTCCATCCAGGGTGATGCCACGAATGAAGAGGATGGTCAAGACCACATATGGGAATGTGGCAGTAAAGTACACAACCTTTGTTATTCAAAGAACATACAAACATTAGATACATTTTGTCCTTCTGTTACATACATAGTATATGGTGTATATTATGTGCCCAACCTTTCCAGAAGATTTGACACCCCTGATGAGGCAGAGAAAGACGACAAACCAGGACACAGCCAGACAGCCCAGGATGGGGAGACGGACCTCCCCAAAGTTCCCAATATCATCAGAGATGTTTAATACATAATGTCTGTGCGAGAGACAGTGAAGAGTACATCAGTTTTTCCAGTTCGTGTAGCAACATTAAGCTGTAAAAACAATGTTATAATATGCACAGACATGGTCAATGTTACTTCTGGACTTACTTAATGCACCTTAGCACACAGTAAGCTGGTACTATTGCAATAATCAAACAACAAAAAGCAAGCCAACAATGTACCACCAGCACCTGAGAGTCAGGATTAGTTTAACAAAAGCAGGTAACAACAAACCAATTAGAAAAGAGAAAATGTATTATTAAACCCATTAGGTGGGAGGTCTGGTGCACTTAAAACAAACTTGGCATTGATTCTCTAGAGTGTTTTTCACCTACTAGGCACTCTTTGTGCTTTACATACTTTTTTGATACAGCAAATTTAACTTTTTACTTTACTCTCATTTTTCCACGAATTAAAGTACTATTTCTGTTTTTAGCAACTACAAATCAGTAACTGCTGTTCAGTCAAATGTAGTACAAATATTGAATGACTGCCTTCTCCAAACACATGGCATGTTTGAAGCTTATCTAACAGGTGCAAGTCTATTTAAAACTCTGTGTCAACTGTGATAAGCGGTTACTTGCATAACACAGGGAAAAAAATATATGTTATAAAATTTGCCAATTTTGCCACATCAAAAACATTTCTTCTGTTTTCTGTAGACTTGATGATAACCACTAAAACTTTACTTGTGCAACATCAACAAATGACCAACAGCTTCAATGAAGAGACTTAGTCAAACTATGGCAAGCAGGAAAGCAGCATGGACATTGTACAAGGTATGCAGAATGGTGTCCTTTTGGTGGCCTTCAGTTTGGATTTCTCTCCATCAGACAAAAAGCAGAACACTGAGGCACTCAAAAAGTAATGGTAATTTTACATTTTTGCTCAGTGTTATACTTTTTTTTTGAATGAAGGGACTTACTTCCAGTATTCTTCACTGGGACTGGTTCTCTTTGTGCGGTTGACCACCTCAGAGACCCCCGATAGCAGGCTGCTGGTTGCATTAGCCAAACTGGCATTGACATGTTGGCTGGGGCCCAATACTCCTGTACAATCTGGCGTATTCCAAGGGTTATTGCAGTAGGTCCATGGCAGCAAGTTGGTCATGGACATAAAAAAGTAGTAAAAGGCAATACAGATGACCACGTTGTAGTAGATACCAATATAGGTGGACACCACCATCATGCCGTAGCCCACACCTGTCCAGATAGATAGTGTTAGAAAACAAAGGAGAAGCAAAGACAAGAACATATACACATGACTAATGCAACATTTATTAGTATTCTGTTGTTCTACTTTGATTTAACAAACATTTGTATTTTTTATTATTTTCAATTTGTTTTAAATGTTAGACTATTATGCAGATGTTGTATTTTTAAATAAAAATAAATAAATAATAATAAATAAATAAAAATAAAAAGTTTTAACTGGACCATTAACATAGAATTATATTAATTAAAATCCCATTCATGTTGTACAGGGGTACTTTTACCTTTGAACATGGGGCTGATCTTCCAGACACCCAGACAGCCCAGACTAGCAAACTGTCCAAAGGACAGCTCAAGGAAGAAGAGGGGGATGCCGCAGAACACCAGCATGATGAAATACGGCAGCATGAAGGCACCTGTGTAAAAATGGCATAAAAATTTAATAAATATATATATATATATATATATATATATATATATATATATATATATATTTATAATTTTATGTTTTTATAAAGAATAGTCTCATAGGATTATTTGTTTCTTAACACAGTCAGATCTTATGAGTCATAAATGTTATTATAAGGCTGTGGTGGTGCCAGACAAAGATTAGTTAGAAACAACTGATAAAATCTGTAGATTGTAGAAGCACCAGGTTTTTAATACTGTTTTTGACTAGGCTAGGCATGGTAATGATAAAATGGTTTACAATGTGGAGTTATTAGAAAGGATGTTGCATGTGTCCACGGCTCAGAGCTCACTGTTCACAGATCATGTCTCCTTGGCCCGTCTGAGCTACACTCACACTGAGGGCTCGATCTCACGGCTGGCGAAAGGCCCATAGTCATTGACGCATTTCTGATTTGTCATCTTCCACCTGACACAGGTGTGCACGAGCCGCCATGCGCCGCTAGGGGCGTTCTGAGACGAGGTTTGTGCACAAGACAGATTGAGTCCTGATGACACTTATGTATTTTAAGGCATCGAGCAGCGCGCTATTTGAGATTTATAAATAAAACAATTATAATATAGATACGTTAATAATGTATCTAAAATGTATTTACAATTCCTTTTACTAGTCAAAAATAAAACTAGACTTGCATGGAGACTTCTGTGAGTCCTGACCAGTCCTTCTCACGCAGGCCCACTCGCCCACATCCACCTGGTCACAGCAGGACACTAAACTCTGTGTCGGCCACAAAAAGCAGCGCAGACCTTTTGAATGATAACAGAAGGACTGTACTGAGCTGCTGGACAACGCAGACCGAGGGCACGTGCATTACCGGGGGTTTACCCACTGGAGTGTGTTTATGAGCTGATGCGATGCATTAGAGCAGTCCTGACAATGAGGACGCGCTCGGCTTTACCCATCTTTACACCTGCTCTGTGCCCAGACCCCCTATTGCAGTAGAATCACAACTGAATATTGCAAGGTTTTGTCAGTTTTATCCTATAATTTATTATCTATTCATCCATCCATGTGCTGCTTCTTGTGTCAGGTTACATGCTATTGCTCTTCATTTATTTCAGTGATACACAAGCGTGACCAGTCCCTGTGAACAGTGAGTTTCTATAAATATATAAGTGTCTCTACCTGATTCTCTACCTCCTACATTTATATTCTATTTAAGGTGCGTTTATTTTGTTTATTATTCAGACATGATGCATATTGGACTTATGTAAAATAATGTATATTATATCTGCTGTTGTTTGTGATATACATGTTATTTGTTATCTTGTAAATACATGTCCCTTGAGTTCACAGGAGAAATTAGCCACTAAAACATCTAAAATGACACCAAATACACACTGTGCTTTCGCCTCTGGCATATGAAACTTGACATGTCAATGAAAAAAGTGGAAGTAAAAGCTTCTGGACTCAGTTTTGACCTTTTTTTTTCATTCATTCATTCATTCATTTTCTACCGCTTTGTCCCGTTAGGGGTCGCGGGTGACTGGAGCCTATCCCAGCAGCTTTGGGCCTGAGGCTGGGTACACCCTGGACAGTGGCCAGTTAGTCGCAGGGCTGACATATAGTGACAAACATTGACAGACAACGATTCACTCTCACATTCATTCACTAGGGACACTTTAGAGTTGCCAATTAACCTAAACATGCATGTCTTTGGACGGTGGGAGGAAGCCGGAGTACCCGGAGAGAACCCACGGTAACACGTGGAGAACATGCAGACTCCTCACAGAAAGACCGGAGTCGGCCGAGAATGTTTGAGTCGGCCGGGTTTTGAACTCACGACCTTCTTGCTGTAAGGCAGGAGTGCTAACCACTCTGCCACGTGCACCCTGTTTTGACCTGTCAATCTAAAAAAAAACTCCACCCTACTTTGCCATGTCCAGCCTTTCTTTAAACGATCTGCTAGCTCTAGACATGCCCTGAAAATGCGCAGAAGTTTTTAATCTAAGTATTGTTGTGCATGTTTAATGAGTTTCGAAAAATCCAGGATTGTGTGAGCGCGGCAGCAATCTTAAGTTCACCCATAATGCTTTTATTTGGTTAAGACACATGATGACGCCTACTGTGTTAATACGTGATAATTGTACAATTGATAATTATTGCCGTTAATTAATTAATGCATTACTTATTACTAGGGCTAGGGGCAGCCCTAGTAATAAGTAATGCATGGCCTACATACACATCACAATAGCTTGTATGATAATAAAGGTCACCAACAGCCGTACAGTAAATTTAAAGACAAATATTTACTAGAAGAATTACAGCTATATGGTACTCCATTTAGAAGTTGTAGCCTGCATTAAGTTTGTTTGACTGATATGCCTGTTAACTAAGGGAAGTCTTTATTCTTCACTAATGAGTGCTTGACTGTATTGCACATTTATAGGTTTTTATTATGAAAAACCCACCTCCTCCATTTCGGTAGCAGAGGTAGGGAAACCTCCAGACATTTCCCAGACCCACAGCATAGCCCACACTGGTGAGGACAAACTCAATCTGGTTCCCCCAGTTGCCTCTCCGGGAGTTTTCATCTTTCTTCACTGGCTCGCCCGGAACTGCTCCATTCTGCGGAACATAAAAACGAAATGTCAGGGGACTAAACTTGACTTTACTTTCAACTTTACTAAACATCTAGGAAACGTGTGCAAATAAACCATCCAATCTAAAAACAACTCACTTGAGCCATATACAGTACACATTTACTTTTAACATCTGTCCTGGTAAATGCAAATCAGAGCCTTAAGAGCAGCCCATAAGCATTTGGTCTTGTCGTCCTGATTTGCAGCTTCTCCTCACCTCGCTCCCTCTCTTCATCACTCCATCTGCTACCATCAGATGGCCCTCTCCTGACCTATTCCTTTGTGGGCTCATGCAGAAGAATATATTTTGATCATTAAAGAGCCCTGTTGTGTAACATCACAGGCACTATCTATTCCAAATACATGCTTGTGTGTTACCTGTGAGTACCTGAGTCTGCCTTTGAGAAGCTTAAGAAATGAAAAACCTGACCATTTTAATAGGAATTTGACAAACGTATTTTTTACCTTTTCCATAATGTTCGTGGTGCTCTTAAACACAGCAGATTTAATATTAAAGCAATAAAACTGCATTGCTGCATAATTGTGCAAAAAGCTGCAGGACACTGTGTCCAGGGAATGGCTGGGTTTAAACAAACATAACCCTGTCTCCCAGATGAACCTCTCATTTTTGAAGCAGAGCAAGACATTATGCTCATCAGCAAAAGTGTGGTACAGTCAACAAACACTAAAATAACTACAAACAATCTGCACGTTTTGCCCCCATGGTGCTGGAGTTTAACTTTAAGGCCATGCCAAGCGTGACTAATGAGACAGACGGCTAAACAGCAACAAGCACAGAAAACAAACAGCCGGCATATTTCCCCCAAAGCTTAGTAGTTTGTCTTTGACTCTAGCCGCGCTAGCCTATAACAAGAATAAAATAAAGACACATTCTCCGGCTTTCTTGACCTTTTTTGTGTGGGATTGGAGGCTGCAGGTGGGACAAACAGGAAACTGAATGTTGTTGGTATGAAAAGGCTTATAGTGAAACCGCTGTCACAGCAGTGCACATGTAGAAAACTCCAGCAGAGTGTCCACCTCCACAGCAGGTCCCACATTAAACCGTCCCTGTCCAGAGTTGACTTTGGACAGAAACAAAGTGTTGGAGACTCAAACATTGTGCAGCTGTGTGTGTCCTCATACATCACTGACTCCATGTAGGTCTGTGCTTCCAGAACACGCATTTTCAATAAAAAAATACATATTGTTGTTGTTCAAGATGCTTACGGTTTGCATTATACATTAAACAAAAACTCATTAAGTCATAAATCACTTTTTCTTTAACATAATTTACAAATGGTTTAAATTGTAAAATATGAAAAATAATAAAATATGTAATGCTTTCTCTGGTCTCAATTTTTTTGTCTGCAACAGTTTTTTATATAATAAGAAACTGAAACACTATATATTTAGCGTTTACTGTTACACTGATGGAAACAAAATTCAAACAAGTTTAAAATGCTTTTACAACATGCAAACAATGTAATGTAAGCATAATAAATTGGTTTTAAACTTAAGGTCAACACAAAACCATGTATCTGTGCAGGATCATCCAAGGCCATGTAAACAGCAGTTATTAGCGTTAACCCCCGGGGTACGAGCTGAACTTTGGGTTTCCTCCTCTCCCTTGGCTGACCACAGCACTGCACAGGTGTTGTAGCCCGTGGTGTTGGCTTCTGGGACCCTCCTGGTCATTCAGTCAGACAGACAGATAAACAGAGTGAGACACTGCACTCTCCATATACTTCCATCACATGTGTCACAGGGACCATCTGGGGCTTATATAAGACCACACATGCCCTCCACTCTGGCTCTTTCATTCAGTTTGAGACTCTTTTCAAGGTCTCTTTTGAGTCACATTATAACTAATTACGTTATGGTCATGCTGTCTCCAATGGGTTAATAGTCAAAGCTAAAATATATTGTTCTTAAGAGCTTAAATATTATATAACCTCAAGGAAAATTTCCAACAGAAGCATCTGGATTAAGGGTTGATGCCTTCATTGAAACCTTTTCTTGAATATGTCTTGGATGTCTGGATGCGCCTCACAGAGATGAAATGCGGAGAAAAAAAAATAGCCAAATTAAAGTTGAAGGGCACATTACCATTTATCTAATGTATTTGCCACATCAACAAATTTCTTCACCCATCTTATTTACTATATATTTTGAGATGTGGCACTCACCTGTACATTTAAAATAATGGAGTTACACACAAATCCTAAAAAGTTACAGTATGTTACTTTGACAAACCAGTTGCTAACATTTGTTTAAATATAACTTTAGGCAGCTACTTCAAATAACAAATTTATATGTGATGTTTTACATGTCTGCAATTACCTGGGTCAACTGAAGACAATAAATTAGAGATTACTGTCAAATGGTCTCTAATAGACAAATGTTGTCACGGCTAAGCAAATCTGAGGAGTCAAATTAGAATCTAAAACGCATTATGAAGTGCTAGTCTACTCAAAATGTATCTATTAAACTCTTCAAAGGTCATTATGTAAAGAAGAAAAATGCTTCTCAGAGATGTCATCTTTCAGCTGTTTAATATCAACAAGGACAACAATGCTCTATTACAGCTAACAAGTAGACAAAAGATATCATATAAAACTAATCTGAAGAAAAGGTTTGACATGAGGGGTGCACAGTGGCAGAGTGGTTAGCACTTCTGCCTCACAGTGACACTCACAGCCTTTCTGTGAGGAGTCTGCATGTCCTCCCTGTGTCAGTGTGGGTTTTCTCCAGGTACTCCGGCTTCCTCCCAAAGACAAGCATCTGTATGTAAATAGGTTGATTACATTTTATTATGCAGTTATGGCTTCATATAAAAATGAATAATGATTTTTACAAAGCACTGTGAAGCTAAATCTGTAAATTGGCAAAAACAAAAGTTATCAGGTAGTTAGTGGTAATGGCCCTCACATTCTTGTTGTTTCCTTTTCCTTCCTTGTCCTGTTCTGTATAACTTCCTCCAAACAAATCTCCCTCGGGCTTTTACCACTGGTGTGCAAACACTACTGTGCACATTTACCCATACATCAGATCTTCATGACAGACACCATGAGGCTTTCACAACAACATTCTGCCAACAACAGCCATATAGGTCGGGCTTATTTTTACCATAGTGCAATAGTCCGTAGTAGAGATTTAAACAGTTAAGAAATTTGGAAAATACGGTCAACTGATTTTCTGTCACCTCTCAGACATCCCTTATTTTTTATTTTATTAACAAATTAAAGCAGCCAAAGGAGTGCAGAGCTGTGCAAGGCCTGATAATCTTTTCAACAGAATATGATTCAGTAATATCATGCAATTGCTGACTGTGCGGGCTGGCATTTGCTATCTGTAAGAATTTTATTTAGCAGCTCCGCACCACCTATAGAGTGCTGGCATTTCACTGACGGCTCACTGGTCTGCCACTCAAACAAATGCAAATTGCACAACCTGAAAAGGGTAAAAAGGAAATTATTACATAAAAAATGTAGTGTGCATGATAACAGTTACTTTAAACAAGGAAGGGTACACCTGCAAAGTAACAGAATAGTTTGTGAAGCTGCATGAGTTTAAAACTCTTTTTCTTTTTTTTTTAGGACAGCGTACAATGTACATTAAGCTGAAGCTACAAACTCCACACAGAAAGGCCCTGCCTCTCAGGGGTATAAAGAATGAGTCAACAAGTCAAAACAGAAACATAATGAGTTATTTAAAGTTTTTTCTTTTTTACAAGAATGTATTGGTTTTATGTCCATGTGTGTGTGTGTGTGTGTTTTTTTTGTTTTCCTTTAATCACACTATGACAATAAAGCATTTTTATTAGGGGCCAAGCACCGAAGGTGCGTAGCCCCTATTGTATTCGTTAGATTTCTTATTATTATTATTATTCCGCATGGGAGTCTATGGTAGGCCATAGAACCGTATGCTAAAAAGTTGTGAAATTTGGTACACTAAAAGTGGACAGTGTGACCTGTCATCCTGACAAATCTGAAGTGTCTACCTTAATCCCTCTAGCGCCACCAACTGTCCAAAGTCGGACTTATGTTTATGTTAATAACTTTTGAACCGTAAGGCCTAGAATTAAAATTCTTAAAAAGTTAAAATGTACTTTTGCGAACTCCTCCTAGGCCGTTTGTCCGATTATCTCGAAAATTGAACCAGACCATCTTCCGGCTATGCTGACAAAAAGTTATTAAAAGAAAGTTGATTCGTTAAACCGTTTTTGAATACCGCGCAAATAAAATTGACTTAATGCGCATAAAAATGAAAGTCAGGCTATATCTCTGCAATGCTTTAACATATTCTCACCAAACTTAGTACATGTTACTGCAACTAAGATTTGAGGATGCCTGCAGAGTTTTGGCGCAGCGCCTCCTAGTGGTCAGGAGATATGAAAAAGTGAATTATTTGCTTATATCTTCTGAACGCTTTTGCCAAAAATCATAAAACTGGTCTCTTTAGATTCAGTGCGTCATGCCGAGTCCTGCGATACCAAATTTTCCCATATCGGCCATTTTGAGCGTCGGCCATTATGAATATTGTCAAAAAGTGCTATATTTTTTGAACGCATTGCTGCATCATTATGAAACTTGGTATGTGTCTTCGACCAAGCCCTGAAGGTACTCAAAAAGTTTTGGGGAGCGCCACCTTGTGGTAAAAAGTTATAACCCAAATCAATAAATATGCTAATAACTTTTTATTACGTTAACAAATTAAAGCAGCCAAAGGAGTGCAGAGCTGTGCAAGGCCTGATAATCTTTTCAACAGAATATGATTCAGTAATATCATGCAATTGCTGACTGTGCGGGCTGGCATTTGCTATCTGTAAGAATTTTATTTAGCAGCTCCGCACCACCTATAGAGTGCTGGCATTTCACTGACGGCTCACTGGTCTGCCACTCAAACAAATGCAAATTGCACAACCTGAAAAGGGTAAAAAGGAAATTATTACATAAAAAAGGTAGTGTGCATGATAACAGTTACTTTAAACAAGGAAGGGTACACCTGCAAAGTAACAGAATAGTTTGTGAAGCTGCATGAGTTTAAAACTCTTTTTCTTTTTTTTTTAGGACAGCGTACAATGTACATTAAGCTGAAGCTACAAACTCCACACAGAAAGGCCCTGCCTCTCAGGGGTATAAAGAATGAGTCAACAAGTCAAAACAGAAACATAATGAGTTATTTAAAGTTTTTTCTTTTTTACAAGAATGTATTGGTTTTATGTCCATGTGTGTGTGTGTGTGTGTTTTTTTTGTTTTCCTTTAATCACACTATGACAATAAAGCATTTTTATTTAATTTGTTTTTGCAGATTGCAAAGTGCCGTAGTTTTAAATAGTGTTTAATAGGACTGTGTTGCCAGTGTGAGACTATTCAGTCCATGCTTGGAATGACATTTAAAATAAATAAATAAATAAAATATACAAATAATATGCGACAAATCTTGTGACTAGGCTTGTACTCTGTAAAAATGAAAATAGGCAGAAAATATAATAACCTGGACCCACATACGGCAATTAGCAAAACCCATTTGTAAATGACTAATTTGATACAAAGATGGAGGTAAAGTGTTTTTATAAGAGAGAGACTGTCTGGTCAGGACAGGCTGGAGACATCTGTCCAAACACCAAATTCCATGGGTCAAATCCCTTTGTGTACACATGTCCCTGGGAGCATATTCAAACTCTGAGTGCCTTTTCGATGTGTCTATAGTCTTTTATCACTGCAAATTGGAGATGCAAACTAATACAAAGTGACAGTGGAGGCAGAAACATCTTAAACAAAAACAATAATGCTTCTGGGGAATCCACTGTCATCTTTCCTTGCCAATAAGCAGGGTATGGTTATTCAAAGTGGCACACGTAATCTCCCCCCACTCCACCCATGCCGAGTTTAGTAAACATGTCTGTCTGCGGCGACTGAATCTACTCGGCTTTTATGGAACAAAAAGCCCACCGGATCCCCTCAAAAACAGGCAGCTCAAAGCTTCCTTTATGAGTGGGCTGTGAGGTGAGAGTAATGGGCCTAAAGACAGTGTAGCCCGTGGCTTCTCAACCTGCTCAACCACTGGGGCCACATACCAAAGGATCCCATTGGGCAGTGACTGAATAAATCCCTCGCCACGGCTGATTAATTGAAACCAATGCATGGGGTGTCAGGAGCAGGAGAGGGAGGAGAGTCGTGTCCTGTCAGATGAAGGCTGGGATAGATGGCAAGACTCTCTGGGTCATCCACAGGTTACATCACTTTGTGTATTGCTCAGTATGTGGGACTTGTCATTGGTGACACATAACACTGAAATGTTTCTCAGGGTGCTGACTTCCTAGATTTTAACTATGCGCTGCCACACAGATCTTAAATTACACATTTATTAGGTAAATAAAATCACAATGCAAAAAATAGATAATGCAGACTGTCAGTAAGTGACTAATAGAGCTGTTTTGTAAAAATTGTATAGGTTTTTAGAGGCCACATGTAAAATCATCAATGTTTTTTTCTATTGATTCTCATGCATTACATGTTTTTGATGTTCACTGGGCTATAAGCAATGTGAAACTAACATGTGAAATGATGCAAAAATGTGTGTTCCTACTAAAAAAATAACGACTGAGTAATAACAGCCGTTAGACTAATCTAGAGTCAACTTTGTATGTGCACTCAGCAGTTCTTGTTTTTAGTTTGAGAGTCATTTGTGTTGACAATGTTGAGTTCAAAATAGACTGAATAGGCACCTGTACTGTTGTGCAAATTTTTAAATCTGTAATGTCATACACCAAAATACAAATAATTCACATGTATTTAGAGAATCTAAATCTGACCCATAAGGCTTCTATTTCAGTGAAGATTTGTGACTTTTTATTTTTATTTGAGATGTAATGTCATAAAATTCAACACTTTTCTGATATGACCACAGTAAAAGTAATGACACACATTTATGGTTTAAGACCATAATCAAAGCTTATCTAGCATCATAGTCTTACCTTGATATATTTCTCCATGATGAAGCTCTGGAAGTGATAGAACAGTTTGATCGACCAACCTACTTTGTACCTAGTAATGCTATTCAAAGTCTCCCTTGTGTGGTAGAGTTATGTGTTGTGTTGAAACTTGTGAAGATGTCTGTGAGAAAAAAGGTTGAGGAGGTAGGGCCAGTGAAGAAGGGTGGGTGTGTTTGGGGCAAAAGGGCAGAGGGCAAGTATTTGATGTTTGGAGTTCAGAGGGCTATAACAGTGTATAACTTTTATACATGTAAAACCATGATGTTTTTTGTGTAATTTCTTTTGCACAGTGTGGATATTGGTTGTGTATAAATAAGCAATTTTCTAAACGTTTTATTGTTTGTATCTGGATTTTCAGCACTGCCTTTGTTGGTTCATCCATGTCCATACCAGGAATCGGTGTTGATATTTTGTTACTTCTTAACTTCTTCTTACTTAAATACCAAAATAACAACAGAAATTGTGTCTTGAAGACAGAGAGCAATCAAAGTGTATAGAGACAGTGAGACGTGGGGGCTAATAGTTAATGTGAACAGACAGGGCTTAGAAGAAACTGCTGCAGTTGGGCATCCTGCCTTCCCACCCCTCCACGCTCTAGCTGATTGTTCACTCATTTGCTTAACACGTTCATTTGAGCATAGGCCTTTATCAAGTCTGGCTGTCAAGTGATGCGCAAGACTGGCCTGTGCAAGTGTTGGCCCTTGCAATCTGTTCACCTGCATTCTTTCACCCCCACATATAGAAAAGGCCTTTCTGACAGCATATTTCAACATTTTACTAATAAAATGTAACTACGAGTTACAGCTTTGGTGTTTCTGGTGAGTGGTGCAAGATAAAAAGAGGATTATCAAAAATAAGATATTGTATTTACATTTATTTTTCAAATCTGGCTTCATACCTCAACCATGAAACTAAAACATCAAACTTCAGTCACCCCTAATATGTTTGCCCCCTTTTTCCTCATTGTTTGTCCAAGCATCTCTGAGGAGATGTCCTCAATCCTTGTATACTATGGTGCCCTGCCACAGCAACAAAACACAAACAGCTCACAAACAGAAGGCCAGCCAATCCTTGCCTTATGCATCCACATTGCTATAAGTGTCCTTAGGTCAAAGTGCATCAGGGTCAAGCTCCCAACCAGGAAATAAGACACTGCAAACACTGTCCAAATGCAGCCCATTCCCATTTCTCCTGCAAACACAGTGAACATGCTGCCAGTCAACCAGTCTGGTCATAAGCTCTTCTCTTCTCTCAGTTTTTTTTTTCCTCCAAATCCTCCACAAAGCTGATAAATAAGCCTTTTCAGCCTTTTCTCGACACCTCATTTCTGAATTTTGCATTGCTTCTATAAGCTGCAACACTGATGTGAAGAAGAATTATAAGAGGAAAACATATTGTCAGAACATTAAATATTATGTTCAATCTCTGCCAAATCCAAATCAAAATTATGCAATTTGGCAAATCCTCAAAATAATCTTCGAAGTCATAAATGTAGATACAAATATAAGTTTGTCCAGAATTACTGATGTAATTAATGTTTTGGAATATAACTGTTATAATAATATAATTTACACATTTATATGTTTTGTCAAATATCAATTTGCTTGGCCAAGGCCAAGGAGGTTTTAGATGGTGACACTTTGAATTTGTAATGTACCAAAAAGTGCATACCACATACTGGAGTGATTATGGTCCATTTGCTCAATGTATTCTAACAGCATTCATGAATAAAAATTAAATAAAGAAAAGAAAGAAAGATCTTTACTTTGGTCATTCTGAGCAGAGTGGACAATGTAACAAAGCTCAAGGGGTCTGTAAATAGAGTTAATGTCTAACTCTAACTCTCCAAGAAAAGGAGAGAAAGACAAACTGAACTGTCTCGTTCTATTGTTGACAAATGCCTCTAATGTTCGAGAAACCCCTAGCCTTTTAGACCTGGAGAAATACTGCCTTGAACAGCTTTTTACAACTTACCAATAGAGAATCCATGCTAGTGTGTAGGTAAGGTGTTTACAACTTTTCATAGTATAACCTGTGTGCCAGAGCCTCGGTCCTGAACATCACAAGTAGTGATAAAATAGTTGCCGAATTGCCCTAAACTAAAGAGGTTTTTGATTTCCTATTAACTCTCTGATTGCTTTTTGTTTGCTTGTTTGTCTGTTATATCCTGGGACATGACTTCAGGGCTGCCAACTTTAAAACATATATTTGTGGGTAGATCAGATTCATATATCAATGTCCAGTACACACCAGTGTACATTCTGGCTTTGTAAAGAAATCTATGAAAAGCCTGAAAGTGATCCATAATCTTTATTCAACTTTTATAAAACATTATCTTTATACAACACAGACAAATTGGCTAATTAGTGCAAATGGCCGAACAGTTACAAGACCTCATAACTATTAAAGATTAATTAAGATTCATATTACCTTGGTTACAATTAATGAACCACTCTAGTGACCATTTTGGGTGCTCCTAAATCCTAAATAATAACCATTAAAGCTGGAATATTTTTCAAATTTATTCATTAATTTATTTATATTTAATAAAAAGATCACTTTATTTTGACTGTATATTATTGTGTCAGAGGTGGCTTTTCAAAGTAAGTGCACGTCTAATTGCATTGTTAACATGTCAAATGTTTTAACAAAACTTTCAATTTGTATTGAAGCATATTAACATTATGGTTTGTATTAACCCATATTGGTCGGGAATAGGAATAAAAGAAATAAACTGACCATTCTGGAACAAAAATGCCTTTTGATTAAGCCAGCCCCGTTTTAAAAATGTACACAAGCTCTTATTTACATAGATGCTAGTATGGAGTCTCATCCTATTAAAGTCAAATAAAACCTGACTATATTTTACCCTCCATCCATCTGCTTATCCACCCAATTAACCATTATCTTACTTCTCAGTCCAACTCCCATCTATTTGCTTATTCAATCATGAACATGTTGTCAACTTTCTATGTGCTTCTGCTAGCCAGCTGTGGGCCCGGAGGCTTAAGTCAAAGAGAGACCAAAGGTTGGAGCCACCACAGGGAGATAGACAAGAGTAACACACATGTACCTTTACAAACACACACTAAATCCACTTCTGTCGCTCTCTTTTTCACATGTGTCTGTTTTCTTGCTTGGTAAGCCTTGGTGCAGTGAGTAAACATGGCTGCTTTGCACTTCTGCTCCATAAACTGCAACACCTGCCCCCAAACTGGCAACATTTGTGAGAGGGCCCCTGCTGTCTTCTTACTCTAAATGTAATGTAGTGAAACCTATATTAGCAGCTTGTTTAGTAAAATATTGATATAATGTACTTTTTCAGTTTGTCTGCAATAACGCACGGTAAACGCTCCTTTGCTTAAGCTTAATCCAACAAGGATTTCTTATCTTTATACACATGAGCACCTGCGTGGCATATCGGCTAAATATGTTTTATTTACAGCTTTATGGGACACAAACAGAAAGATAGGTATTGATGTGAAATGGCGCTCTGGCTCAATGCCCCAACAGCAGAGGAATTTTTATTGCAACAAGTCTCTAGATTATTGCCAAGGTATGCTGTCATCCAGAAAAGTTGTTTATATAAAAAGCTATGATTTGGTAATATTTTTAAGCATTTCTAAATACTCTACTGTTTAGGACTATAAATACAGTATTTAGCTAAGCTATAAAAGCTGATCATTAAAAATTTAAAAATAAATTGTGACTTGGTGTGTTCTACATGCAAAGAAATACCAAAACCAACCAAGAACCTTGTAATTAAGCACCAGATGTATCTTAACTACTTATTACTGCAATTACTGTTGAAGCATGCTTCACACAGATGACCCCAGACTGTTGTTGAAACATTGTGAGATGACTACCGCTGTGACTGAGACTGGGACTGAGGCTGGGACTGAGGCTGGGACTGAGGCTCGGACTGAGGCTGGGACTGTGACTGGTAATAAAAAAGGAAATAAGCAAGTCTTTGAGTACTTTGATATTGTGCAGAAGTTACATCTGAGACAGGATATTGGGTGATTTCAGACACCAGTGGAATGGTTATTGGGTAATTGCACAAAGACAACAAAGGTGACAAAAAAAATTTCTTTCACTGCAAACCTAAATCAGCTGACAAGAAAATTGCTCTTGACATGTTACTAAGATCACCAAAATTATTGGTCTGGACTTTCTTTATTTAGGTGCCATTATCACCACTGCGACTGTGATGGCGTCTCAAACACGTTTTGCTAGCAAAAAAGCTCCCCTCTATAAGACCTTTTAAACCAATTTGGAGATATAATAGTAAATAGTTTCAAAACATCCCATCGCTTGTCTGTCTCATCATCACAGGAAGAAAAACAGACACTAAAAAGACAAATTGCTTTGACCTTTTATAGAACATTATTTTGACTTAAATATATGATGTACACAACACACAAGGCCTTTACATTATAAAGTAAAAGCAATAAATGCTCCAGAAAAAGCATTGCATGAAATCAAAAGGAGCACATGGCTAATTTGCATAAATCAACAATGTGTATGGTGTACTGCAACACCTGCTCATTATTTGTACTATTCCACACCTGGATGTATCTTTGCATTAACAGTTAGTAACACTGAGTTACAATGAGTAACAGTGAGTCCCTCGACATAAGCTGACATCGCGCTGTTGCTTCCTTTTTCAAGATAAACATAGCATGACTTCACACCTTTAAGGTTAAAGGTGGGAAATAATAAAAAAAAATAATATCCTGCAACATAACAAAACTGTGAGGAACCTCATAAAACAACCTTGAATGGAAGAAAGTTTTTAGATATGTAGCTCTATAAACCTAAATTAAATAAATAGACTTTATTGTAGCATTTATAGTACCATTGTAAAATTAGTCAAAATAGAAATTGGTTAAACGGGGGAAGAAATTGTGCCTGACTTTCTAAAGTACGGCAAACTGACTCAGTCTTGACAGTGGCCATCGGAAACGAGTGACTTGGCTCAGAGCACAAGCCGGTAGCAAGATCGGATGTACACACAGTCAAAGAACCACACAGACCTTTTGTCTTCACCTGCCGTAATGGAAATAACTGTATATCTTATTTTAAACACATCAAGGGATTTAAATGTTTCAAAGTGGCCCCAAGTTAAAAGGCTGCATGAGCCAAAGTGTGTGATTAAAGCGCGTTGGTGGCTGTAGGGGAGCATAAATATCAGCCTTTTCTGAACACTTTCGCTTTTCTCCTCTGTCACTCTCTTTCACACACACGGCGGACCAGCCCACTTCCTTACCAACCCCATCTCTCACAGAGCGGCCCGGACTTCCCACTGCAATTACTTATAAAAACTTTTCAGGACTACCACACGTGGTCGGGTTTTTAAAAAGCTGTGTCCCCCTACTCACGTGGTTCGGGGGGTATTGAGTCGTCACAGACCCCCTGAATGATCACCGAAAAATAAGGCGGTTGAGACAATAGTTCGTCTTGATGAATTCAATTCTTTCAGGACCCTGTACCGTTGTCCAGGCAGCTCCGGACAAAACAATGGTTGCTTTGATAGTCCAAGAAACACACACTCACTTAGTTGCTTTTAGAAACTTCCTCTAACTACTTCCGAAGCTAAAGATGACATACATCTAACTGAAACTTGTGATGTTTTATCTTTTTTTATTCAACAAAGCATTCCTGATAAAGAACATTCTTCAGGTTGCACATGCTTGAGGGGTTGAACAAATCAGCATCCTTGCTTCCGATATAGTAAATGCAATAAATAAAACAATACAGCAGCATAAACTGACCTGGTCTGCAGTGGAAGCGGCAATGGTGTTCGAGTCAGACATGATTTAATGCTGTGACCCAGTGGTGCTTCTCTGCTGGCTGCTGTAGACTCCTTCATTCACACCTTGCCTTTCAGTTCCGCAGCGAAAGAGGAGGTGGAAAACAAAGTATACCTCCCTTTTTGCCCTGGCTTGATTAATGCCTGAATTACTTTCACCTCATTTCATCTGATGGAGCTCTGCTTCCTCTCCGCCTCTCTTCCTCATTCGGCATGGTAGCCCACTCTCTCACTCCCCCCCTCCCTTCCTACTGAGATCCCAGTCTCACTCCCTGCCTCCCCCCTCTTCTCTCTGCGCTAACTTTTTCCTGCCTCTCCTGTTCTTTTGCCCCTTCACACATCCCATTTCTTCTCTTTCAGTTTTTTTTCTATCGTATATCACCATTTCAGCAGTTTGTACCCGCCCCTTTCCCCCCCACCTCAGAAAAGACACAGGAGAGATCCACAGTCTTTTTCCTCTCTTTTCCTTTACCTCCACAATGAATAGCTTGTTGTCACATCAGCACCTTGGCTGAATACAGAGCAAGTAAGTGGGAGAGTTGGTTGGTGGTGGTAACGGGGCTGGGGGGTGGGGGTTAAACTTTCTAGCTGGCTAGAGTAAAGTGGGGGGCTACCATTGGCTGCGGCCAAGCGTTTTCTCTCTCACTCATTTGCACTGAACAGATTAAAGTGTGGGGACAAGAAAGTGAGGAGCCCACAAGTGAGGACTCCCCTGTCTGTCTCTCTTATTTCTTCCGTTTGTTTTCAGAGGCAGCTGCTGCAACTCTGCAGACCACCAACAACTTCCCTTTCAGTAGTACTTGACTCTTCTAAATCCTCGTCTGTCTCTACAGCCTGACATTGCCAATGCCCCCCTTAACGTCGCACTGAGAGTAGCTAAGCCAAGACCCTCCTTCTTTGCGTCGTTCGCAACATGAGTTACACTGAGTTACACTCTTTCAGATTTAAGCGCTTCTCTCCTGTGCCACCCTGTTTGTTGCACATATTGTTGTGCCTATTTACCACCATTTGGCTAATGGCAGCCCACTCCACAAAGAAGGATGAGAAAGCTAGGAAGTCTGCGTATATGTAAGTGCATCACATTACATCATTACATGATGGACCAACAAAAACAAAAGAGGCGTCTATTAGTTTGTCACTCAGTGTCAGAGCTCTGACAGTACGGTGTGTACGAGTAATGGCAAAAGTCGACAGGCAATTGGCACTTTGCCTAATGGTTTTTTGATAGCCATGGACAATGGCCCCTGCTGCTAGAGCGAGGGCCCTCCAGTTATGTTTAACACAAGACAACCTACACAAACAGAATGCTATTCATTTGTCTATCAATTCTGAGGATTAGAATCTCACAGGGGATCTCATAAAAGGATCATTACCATATATCCACTCTATTCAGTGTGCTGAGAGGAAGCACTAAGGCCACTGAAAACAAGTGCCCCCCACAAATACTCACGCATGTTGACACTTTTGAATAGACAGAGTGTAGAAAGTTTATATTAAATTCTGGTGACATTATTACAGTTAAAGCTCCATGAACCCTCAACAATTCTTGACAATGTTCATCAGCTATGCTTTTGATTTTTGCAATTTTATTACAACCAGAATAACATAAAAAAAACATCTAAATTTAACACAAAGCACATTAGCCTCACACCAACTGTGTAAGTGGAGGCAAATGTATGATTTTGCATTAATGCCTAAACGCCATGGCAGAGAGCTTATTGTATGAAACACATTTTCTTAGAAAATGCCTGTACCATTGTATTTTCAGCCTACTGCAAATGCTGGTGTAGCATCACTGAACATTCAAATTTAATGTTGACACAAAAACCACCAAGAATAAAAACTGAATACGCTGTACGGGTGTTTGCCTGTCTCTGTGTGTCAATATTAAATAAAACCAGGCTCAGGGAAGCTGCTGTGGCTGTTTTTTTCTCCTTCTTTGATTTTCAGGGGATACATTAATAGAGTTTTAATTTAAAACTTTGCCATTTCTTAATATAAAATACAGCAGTCACTACACTTTTTATTATGCTGAAATCATTGAGCTTATAGTTGCTGAACAGACACCCAGTTTGGAATGAAGCTCATTGTAGCTACTTTGCTGCATTAACACATTGCACTGTTGATAACGGTCCCTTTTGTTACCTTATTGTTGTTAACTTATTTACAAATATTTAGAAGGGAATTCAATAAATGTGTCTTCAAAGTCAAGGTAACCATCTTCAAGGTAACAAAAAAAATCACATCATGAGCATCCTGCATCAAAAAGCATTTGATTTGCAGAAGGTTAGAACAGATCATGGCGTCCTTGTTAGCTACCACATATGCCAACATCTTTAACAAGTAAGCCTCAGGGAAAAACACACCAAATAAAAACCCTATACCATTAACAACATGAAAGCAATAGAGGAAATCCCTGTTCTCTCACTATTTTAGCTCTAGTATCTCCAAACTTCTATACTTCAGTGATGGCATAATAATAACAGCACATAATATGTCATATTAATAACAAGCAAGAGCCAAAGAAATACCAGAACTTAATATTAAGCTAAGGTGGTTACACAACTCAGTAGCTAGTCTACTATGAATTAAGTACAAACCCTCTCCTCAAAGACTAGAAAAGAAAAAAGAAAAAAATAAGCAGAGGATAAGCAAGTTCAACAATAATTTTATTGTTTTATGTCAGTGGCTGAAGTACAAATATGGAGTCCAATGTCAGACCAAACCATAAAAACAAAACAATAACAAAAAGGTAAACCATAGATGACTAAGTTTGTCGTAATAAAGCATATGCATTAAGGCACCAACACAAAGTTTTTCAGTCAAAAGGTTACAAAGAATCGACAAACAGATGCAAACTTCATATGTCTGCTAATATGGTATATACTAATATTTTATATACATATCATGAAGCCCATTAAAGGCACATCAAATTTAAAAGTTGCATACAGCCGCCTGCCTCACAGCATGAATCTATGTCCACTAATGCCCATAAATCAAGCTGCTAACACAATGAAAGGCTAATGTCACAGCGAGCCGGGAAACATGTCTTGGCTTTTTACATCACTCTCGATCTATATATCTGTCCCTTTCAGCAATTAGGTTAATATGTATTCAACTCTCATTAGCTCAGCATGCCTGTGATGGGGCATCCAACTGTGAACAGGGCCTTAAAGTGACGGCACCATCGATAAACTGCAGAGAGTTTCCCTTCCCTACAGAGATGTTCATCAGTTGCAAGAGTGGACTGCAAAGTGACCAGGAGAAGATCTAGTCTGAGAAGGGAGTCAGAGACAGAGGAGAATAACCAGCGGGAACAGCAGTGACAGGCTGTAGTTCACAATAGGACAGTCACCACAAGAGCAATAGAGCAGAATAAAAGGAACGAAGCACAAAAAGCTCAGTTTTGCAACAGCAGGTTGGCTTTGTCAAGCGCAACAAAAGGACAAGATGTGTTGAATCACTGCTGGGGAGAAAATCAAGCTTTCTAGTTAAGTTGAAAAAAAGGCCAGCTCTTTAATTGGAGCCGGGGAGATGAAGTTTGTTCAAAAGGGGAAGAAAGTGACAGTTGCAAAGATACAAAAAAATAAATAAAATAAATCTAAGAAAAATGGGATGCCACACTGGATTCAAATCAGTGAGAGATGTTTTGTCCATTGCTTCAGCTGACCTGACCTGGCCACTCTGCACACCCAGAGGAGATGAGACAAATGACGTAGAGGAAGACAAGAGACAAGAAAAAACAGTGAACATAGAGACATTTCAAACGCTTGGTTTAACCTGAAGTTTCCATGATAATTTCTCTCCCCTTCCCCCGACCCATCACTGCTTTGGCTGGGAGGGCCCCAGCTGTTCGGTCTGTATAAATAGCGTAAGGCTTGGGCTCAGACCCCCGGGGAGAGCGGGGCTCATTGGAGAGAAGGCATGGGAACAAATCGGGCTGGAAAAAGCACACAACATACACATTTTGACAAACATATGGGACCTTTGCTGGGGATAAAAGTGAGGGACATGTGACTGAAGTTGGCCTCACGTGGCATAAGTCACTGTTCATGAGATAAGAGAGTTAGGGAAAAAAAGGACTCAGAAAAAGATAGGAAATACATCAAACTATTACCCGAAAATATGAATAATAAAATTCTGTTTAACTTAAAATATAATATATAGTGCCACTTATAGAGAATAGTGTATTTTGCAATTGTATTTGCAAAATAGATGTGGTCAAATGCATTAATTACTATTGTTATCCAATAACTGCCAACTAAAACTAAGTTAAAGTACTGACAGCTGTATCTGGAGCCACTGGACAAACTTTGTTATCAAACTAACATAATGCCATACTTTCTGATACGTTAACCGGTAAATTGTACATAGTATAGCTTTAAGGTCAATTAATAAATTAATATCATTGGTTCTTTGATAAAATTTTCCCAAATATCAGTTGTTTTTTAGCATTGCTGGACCTAGATTTGTGACATCAGTCCGTGTTTATGTAAAGTCAACATCGTTTTCTTCTCAAATTTACACACGGAAATGTAACTGGCAGTTTTTTTGGGGTAAAAAGGGCAGGGCACATTGAAGAAAGAAAAAGTGATAAATAACAGTGGGGAGGTGTGTATCTAAGCAGGAAAGGGCTGTCTGGCCCGGAGAAAAGCCCCCCACCCCTCCACCCCATCCCATGCTTATAACTGCCATTCAGCAATCACATACACAGAAGCTTGGTTCTAGCGCAACTAAATACTAAGTATTGTTCTGAAAGGGCTTTGAAAAGGGTTCAATTGGAAAGCGTTGAAGATGATAATAACACCAACAGTCACTGGAGAAGATTTAAGGGCTACAAAGCGTTAACACAGTGTCAGAGCCCTGTCCATAATTTCACGCACCTCAGATTGGAGAGGAAGTTCACGTTTTTCTTTGTGAAGTTGTAAAGAGAGCCATTAAAACATTAAAAGAAGGGGGAGGAAAAAAATCAGCAAAAAATTTTCTAAATGAAACACAATGTAGCATTTTTTTTGCAGTGTGGGTGTGCATAAACACACACAGGGGGTTGGTTGGTTGTGGGTTACCTTTTAAAGAGTGCCCAGCAGTGGACGTGTTTGGCATTTGCGTCCCTTGTCCCTTGATTGTACATTCGCCACAGTGGCTGCAGTTATACTCTCGTTGGGTACTGCCTGCTCTCCATAAGACTGCTTGTTTTACTTTTCTTTTGCCCTTTCTTTTTTCCCAGCTGGTCATCCAGTAGGTGAATTCAGAAACAGAAAGAAAGTCCGACTCTTCTACCCCACCTGCCCTTATACCATATTCTCTTAGTGTTTTTTTTCACATCTGTTTGATGGCTGTTCACCCCAAAGGCAGACAACATGGTTGCTGTACAATGCAGTTAATTCCAATTGCTGACTGGCAACTCAATATGTTTCTTATATAAGCATAAACTCATACAGTCTATGTCAGTTCATCTATAACAGAAATAATATTGGGAGAAAATTGGCAAGACACTTAATAACCCACCTTGCCTCCAGCTGTAACACTGGTAGATTAAGAAAGCTTAATGTAAAGTTCTTTAAAGTGCCTACTCGGTAGAAAAGCGGTGTATAAAATCAGTGCCATTTGCCATATTTATATTTAGGGATTCAAAGACAGTACATTTCTTGCATCACTGGTATCTGTACAATTCAATTAGAGATTAAATGTTATTATAACATGGGTAAAGATGTGTTGAATGTAAGCATTTGCTTCTTCACAGTAATATTTGCACTCTACTGACATTTCTGTCTGTGTATGACTGTGCTGTCACTATTTTGTTCTATTTAGATTCCACTTCACAGCCTGCAGCACACATTAGCAACATAACTCCTGGGATATACAATGTGCACACTCATACACATGCTTACTGTACACACAGTCATACAGGGGAACTATGTGGCTGTAATAACTTCATTTACAAACTGCATTCCTTTATGACACGGACAACATACCAAAACTGTTGCCATGTGATTACAAATGTTTAATCAGTAGTATACATAATTGGCATTTTATACCTTAAATTAAGTTCTCTTAAGTCAAAAGTCTTGTTTTTTATTGGTCATTACTAAGTAAATATGTAAATTAGACATTACCACTTTATGGTTTCCTCCCTGAGTGACAAATTAAATCAACATATTGCCTCAACACAAACATCCGACACGTTTGACAACTTGACAATGCTCTGATCAAAAGGCAGTCTTCGTTTACGTTTTCCTCCATCTGGTCTTGATTGTGACTGAGAGCCAGCCAGACACATGAATACAACTCCTCCTTTTCCTCCTCCCTCTCCGCCTCTGACTCACATCCCTAAACATACATCCTAACTGCAGACATTTTAAAGACAGGCAGTGCAAAGTTACTGTTGAGTGCAGACAAAAGACAGCGATGGGTCCAGTAAGGCTTGTGCCAGAGCACCATCTGCTCAACTGTTGAGGGGAAGTGGTAGCTCTGAGGGCAGACGCGACACTGCAGAAAGATTAAGGAGATGGGACTCCCTTTGAAATCTGTGAATGGGCCGGACAATTAAGTTTAGATAGAAAACTTCTGGCAGAAGGCTACCAGTCAGGCCAAGCAGTAGCAAGAAGCAGGTGCCTTGTGTATGACATTATTTAGGGAGATGGCTCCATCCAGCTGGCCATCTGGCCCTGCATGAATAAATTCAACTAAATTGGAGAAAACTTAGATACAAAAGTAGTGTTTTTTGAAGAAAATAACACCAGACATTTATGATGTGAATGAAAATGAATATAAGCAATGTAATATACTGTATATGTAGCATCAGATGTAACAGTAGATGAAAGATGTAAGCTAGCTTCAATTACATTTGCTGTGTTTTCAAATGCACTGGAATAGTCTGACAACTTTTTCCATTGTTGTTCAAGTTTTTCTAAATCAGAAGTGACATCACTGCAAGTACTGGAGACAAAGGTCCCAGCCACAAGAACAGAGCTATCTAAAGAGCCCAGTTGTGTGTTATGAGTGTGCACAGCCCACTGTCACAAAACAAGGGGTTTACTTTGTATAATCTAGCAGCTCTGTGCATGTGTACCTTCATAGATAAGATGTGTGAAAGCTAGCACTGCCCTACTTTCTGAAGTAAAATATGAGGCCTCATCTCTTGTAAATCTTTCCACATTCTCCCTACTTTCACTATAATGAGAAGCTCTTAAATAATGATTGGATAATATTGGTTAATATTACCACTGTTCAAAATATAAGATCATTTTTATGTAGCTTCTGAATTTCATAGATTAACAATACATTTAATATAAATGTAGTGGTGTTTGTTTAGTGAGTCATATACTGTTCATATTAAGTGGCATACAGTGAATTCAGACTGAAACAAAAATGATTGCACACAGTAGTACAGTTATTGCTCATACCACTGTCTGAGGGTGATATGACAACCTCTACACATTCAATTCATTCAATCTCTTAATCAAAATGGAACCTCAGGCACTCAAAACAAATGCTTTTTGTAACACCAGGTATTGGATATTGTATCTATTCTTGCTATCTAAATTAAATAAACCTGGTAAGCAGTTATGCTGATGTGCACAAATCTGATTAGCAATAAGACACTAAACTCAAAGAACAGATGACAGACAGAAAACGGCAAGAAAGAAATCTCCATCCAACAAATATCTTCAAATAGTTTTCTTTCTTGAAATAGAAAAGCAGATAAGTGAAAATGTCTTCTCTTTGGATTAGACATTGCGTTCTAACAACGAAAGGACACTGCAGAAAAATACCATTCAAAACAAAGTAGAGCCTTCAAACAAGCAAGAATGTCAGAGAATTGCCGCAGCCTGTCAACAAGACTTCTGAGTTTGTGCTTATCACTGTCTCAAGAAGGACAAAAAGTCTTGGTCTGAGGAGCAAGAGAAAGTGAGAAGTGACCTGACTGCCAATGACACAAGACCTCTATTGAAAAGTTCACCCACAGCCCAGGACGGCCACTGACACATTTACCTCTTGGCCCCATCATAGCAGTCCAAAAACACTAAAAACATAAATAAAGTTTGTGCTTAAGCAAAACCACTAGAAAGTTAGAAGTGATGTTTTTGTCTCATTATGGATAACAAAATAAGATACATTCAGAGTGGAACACCATGCTCTGAGCGCTATAAGAGATAAATAGTTGGTATTGTCAGCTTTTGAGATTAGTTTAGAAAAGGGTACATAACAACGTGACGACGTGCTAGGTGGCCTTGCAGCTGTATCCCATCATGTACACATAGATTTAACTGCATCTATGTGTAATATCTTTTTCTGTAACCATTCAATGGCCTGGAAAATGCCTTGTGTGTGACATCAGTGTGAGGGATCACTGAACAAGAGGAAAACTCACCAGGATCCCGGGAAACTGCTTCTCTTCCATCCTTCAGGATCTTGACGCCGAAGATCCTCTGCCACTCTGCTGCCCTTGCTGCTTGCTGTCTCTCTTCGGGATAGCGTCGTTGTTCTCTGCAGTGTTCAGAAGTTTTCGAAGATGTTGGTGTTCACTTCACCCTGTCGTGTTGCAGTCCTCCTCTGCCTCGTCTCTGTTGTTTGGGAGTGTAGTTGGAGTGGCGTCGCTGCTTTGTGTTAATTCTGCCCTAATCCAGGAACTTTTCTATGCTGTGAAAAGAACATGTGACAAGTAGAAAGGGGTGGAGGGGGGGGGGGGGGCGAGTGGGGGTGGGATGGGGGTTAGGCAACAGTTTTAGTTATTTGTCCCTTTTGGCCACATTCAAAACAATTCTACAGTCTTTGAACAGGACCAACATCCTGGAAAGATTCCTTTTACCCAGAAAATAGACAGTAGCATCAACAGGTGCAAAAAGATTCAACTTTTAAAAAACATTAGAATTAAACTTAGAGAACAGTTACTCACAGATTTGCATTTTGTAGCAAAGCAGCTGCAATAACAAAGTGGCCTTTTGTGTAAAGAGATTAACTGTTAGGGGAACGTTTAGACTTCCCAGTGACTACCTCTGTATGAAAGCCAAACTGGAAAAGAACACTCAAAAACAGGCTGAATTTAGCAGCATTTGGAAAGAATAAGAATAATCTTGTATCTATAATTCTAAGCACATTCAAAATGGCATTGTAATATGATGACTATACTAAAAATGAATGCAAATAATATAAATATATAATCTTGATATGTAGACTGATTTTGTTTTGCATAGCTTACATGTTAGTACATTTAAAATTTATGTTTTTTGACTTAAATTGTCATCATACACAGCAGGCTGCAATGTGATAAAAACAAAACATTTTATATATATATATATATATATATATATATATATATATATATATATATATATATATATATATATATATATATATATATATATATATATATAATATATATAAACACGTACTTCACACTGCTAACTTGACTTGAGGAGTCTACTGAGCAATCTCAGGAGGAAGAAGTTGCTTGGACGATGATGATGACAATGGCGATGAAGCAATCATGACTTAATTTTACTTCTTTTTTTTAATTACACATAAATGTTTTTTTTAAGTCTAACCTAAGAGCAAATTACTAACCTGACTTAAACCCAGTCTCTGGTCTAGATTTCCAGGTCTGGCATCCTGTCCCTATTGGTTCATAAGGTCATGAAAATACAAGGATGGCTTGTTACATATTAACTATTTTCTTGTTGGCTCCACGTTCTGGGAACACTGGGAGTGCCTTAACTGATGATGATGATGGATCAGAGTTGCTTAAGCCTTGCTTTTGCAAATAGGAGATTTAAGACAGAATGTTGTTGCATGTTTTACTCACATTTGCTCTTTAAGACTAGTCCTGAAAAGCAGCTGTGTCTATTATCAGTAATGACAACATGCTGGAGTATGATTAGGACTGAAGCTCTGTTCTGTTGTGATAGAGAGCCTCCACATACTCGCAAAGATAACTTCAATGAAACTTGTGTAAGCACCAAATAGCTAGGCTTTGGCTTTTGTTCAAAACACAGGCATAGTATAACCACAACTAAAAATATATCCTACAATAGGGCAAAGGCATAAGGAAAGGATATAGTAATTTTCTCACAGACAAATGATGACGCAACCAGTATGTAAAAGAGATTATGTTCTCTAAAAACATTACATATGTTTACAGACCTCCAATAAGGAATATAAATGAATAATAAATAATAATAAATAAATGAATATTGTCTTGAAAATCACAGTTCACAACACTTAACTAAAATTACTCGTTTCTTGATTCTTCTTTACAGGTCACTGCTGATTTAGGGCACTTCTGCGTATCACTTTTTGAAACGAGATGAATGGATAATGAAGCTGTCTTTTATTTATGTGATACACAGACTTTAGAGAGTGAGCATCAGTGACTTTGTTTTTAGAGACATTGCATTGTTTCAGATCTATGTAATTTGTACACTTTATTAATCACTTATTACCTTCCAAATGAATCAACCTCCTCTGATCTGGGCTCCAAGACATATGAGCCAGATTTCTTCAATTCATAGCACAGCTGCTTTTCTTCATGTCAGCGGTATAGAGTAGTAGTCAAGGGGTGGTTGGGTGCTGTAGGATAACACTCATCTGTCAAATAGGAAATTTACAGAATGGTGGCTCAGTGACATACTTTAGACAATGTGAAACATGTATGATAAAAAATATAATAATTAAAGTAGGCTACAAACATGTCTGTACCAAATCTAACAACAACACATTTCCCAGAAAGTGATTTGCTCAACTTTCAGGATTTAGTGGGATAATGCAACTGTATATTTTGCTACTGGTTTGTAGGTTCTCCATAAGAAGAGCAACTTCTGAACGAAAGAGGTTCTTGTTTGTGGATCAGGCTACGTGATGGAGGGGTGTGTGGATGCGTTACGCCACTGATACATTCACAGCTACTATAATTAATCAAGATTTCTCACAACATTCTGGCCACTTTTACAAAAAGCCCCCACCACCTTGACGATTACACAATGACATATTGTTTTTCATTTAGACCGTAAAACACTTTAGCAGGAAAAGACCAAAAGTCATTGTCATCATTAGGTACAAATTGTAGCAACTGTGTGGAGAAAGCAAAAGGTGGTGGTCTGAATGGTTTTGTACATTCAAATATAAAGAGCCGAAAAGTGGTGTATTTCACTGTGTAATGCACTGAGCACCACTCATATTTATTTATTTTTATTCTTCTTTATTCTTAAGATCATTATCATTCCAAGACCAAGTCCAACGAACTGAACATATCTCTCAACTCGTGTCAATATGTAACTTCAATGCTGTTTTTACACTCCAATAAAACACTGTAGATGTACTTTTTGCAACTCTTTCTGATTTTTTTTTAAGTCAAGGTGAGGCATTATAACCACGGGGTGATGCCTGGATCACACAGAGAACCAGGCAGAAAATATTGTGGACCCTTTAGCCCTGTCATGTCCACCCTCTCCCCACAGCTTTACTATGGTTAAGTTCAAATAAAGAGGAATATCATCCAGTGCCACGTGTTTCAGCCAAATAGTTGAGTTTAAATAACCCCTTTACTTCATCTTTACAACGTTATAGTCCTGCTTCTAGAATTATCCATGAACGATTGGCGCTGCCGGAACTTGTTGAATGGTTCTTTGGGGGTATTTAATCTAATAAAGTTCAACATGTTTTCCCTTTAAACAAAAAAGTTAACATGTTATGGTTGAGTCTTAAGGCTAGAACTTGTCATTTAAAGCGTAAGACATTACTCCAGCCCCATAAAGATTAGTTCTCTTACCGCCAGAGGTGAGCCTTCGTGGACAAGCGTTTCTAACCGATGTAAGGTTAGGTTGCATCACCTCTGTCTTTTCTTCCCTTTTCGGTCACAGCCGGACTGCGACTCCTTTCTAAGCCCCTCCTAAGTCCCCCTTTAAGCGGGGGGTAGAAGTATGTGGAGGCTTTCTGTCGACATTCACAATCTGTCAAAAACACTTGCGCTAACGAGCTGCGAGCTTTAGCCATAACTTTAAGCGGAATGTTATTTTTATTTAATTAGCAGCTCATATTCATTAAATTTATATGTTTTTTTTTTTCTTAAATTCACGTTAATTATATGCGAACATTTACTTTATAGTGCATTAAAACTATAGCAGTAACGGGGTAACTCTAAAGATAAGTGAAGCTACACGGGTTGAGTCGAAGGATGACTGGGTTTTCTATTGTTAAAGGCAGCGCGCCACAAAGCGTGCCGCAGTCTCCGTCTTTTCTCACACAGACCCGTGCTTTTTCTCATTAGTTGAATTGTTCAAATTAAGCGCTGACCTCGCATTATTCCTTTCAGATTTATGCAACACTGTTTGTTCATGATTTAACATAATCCAAATCAACTCGCCTATACGTGTGGACAGGTGTGGTAGCTCGTGAGATGGATGAATGGAAGGAGGGTGTATAAATACCGCGAGGCTTGTGGGTGAGAGGCGAATGGCCGATGATCCAGAGTGTCATGCAGATGCGAGTTTACCTTGCGTGTGGAGGTCTGTTCCGGTTCTGGGGACAGACACAGAGGCAGAGCAGACGGGCTCTGCAGGAACAGTGATGGGCAGCTGCACTGACTGGGACTGGAGCGAGTTCGGCTTGAAAGACCTGGGGAACAATAGGCTACATTAGAAAGAATACAAACAAGCTATATTGACAACAGGTTACATTTACAAAAAAATAAAATAAAAAGTTAATTTCTATGTTTGTTTTGTCTTGTGTGATGCCCAAGACTTGCCTAAAATGTCAAACGGACAAAAGCTAAACCATCTGCCATTAATAATGGCACTGGGCGAACTGGGCATCTGTTCAAAGATAAGCCATGGTTAGTCAACATGTTCTTTAGTATGTGTTGACAAAATGCTGATTATAAATTAAACATATTAAATCAGGCTTTTACAGCAAATTAAAGTGAATTCTGCATTTGGTTTTGAGAGGTACTAGTTTAGCACAGACACACAATGTATATGCTTTGACCTCTGACCTTGTGACTAGTGATAAGATCCCTTGGGTTAAGTAAACACCACTACACACAGCCCACATAGCTCTGCCTCCCTGGCAACATACAGACATGCTACTTGGAAAATCACAGAAACCTGATCATTTTCACACATTTTTCTTCTAAATCTTTATTAATAACTCTATGACTGGTTTAAAGATACTGAACTGTCTTTCATTGAATGATCTAAATGGTCAAAGGCAAAACACCACCTGGATGTTTAACTAGGCAGGCTGAGTGGTAATATATTAACAATAAAAATTGGAATGATCACTTTGGAAAGTTATTAGCTAACTACTAACTAACTTCATTGCTTAGTACTGTTTTGTTAAACCCCTCTCGGCCTATGTTGCCTACATAATTATGCTCAGTAGTAGCCTATAAAAGATAACCAGGCTCCGCTGTGCTGCTACATGACACTGATTTAATTTGGCATTTCTCCAAACAAAGGCTGTTTTCAGCAGAAGAGGAAAATTTGTGCCAGCTGTTTGATCTCCAAAATGCCATCCATCCATTTTGAAAAAGCACAATTTAATAAAAACAATAAAGACATAAGTAATTAATTATACTGTATGTAAAATTAATTCAAATGGTTCATTTTGAGGTTTAAAATGAGGATTTAAATATTTAAGCAGGTGATACGTACTAAAATCCATTGACCTGTATGAGTCATCAATAAAGACCAATACATGTGATAATATTGTCAGGCCTTTACATGAATACTAGGTCTATGGGATGGAAAATTGTGCTGGTATGCATGCAGATACTCGTGCAACGCCAATATGTGTTGTGTGAATGAAGAAGATATGGAAAACTTTGATAACCTAGATGAAAATGATTTAAAAGATGGAGTTTAGTTATGTCCAGTTACTTATATGTTTAACAAATGGTCACATACCAAAAAGAAATATTCTCTCTTAACAATCAAATTCTGTGCGGTATAGGAAAAAGATTGTGAGGATGAGTGCTTTAAAGGGTCCAATAGAAGGACTAAGAGTGAGTCAAAACAGGTGCTCATCAAGGATCAGGCGAGAGAACTATTAAGTGAAGAGGAAGTGACTTGCCGGTTTAAACATAGTCGACCAAAGATGATCCAAGGCACTTTGTTGTTGTACAAAAATAAAAGTCCTCTATATCTGTGCAGTATTTGTCTGAAATTTGGCTTTTGACATGATATCATGTGAGGGCAACACATTTCAGCCAACAATTTGCTGTCATAATGAAGAGTATTGATTCCAAAAGTCAAAAGTAAAATAAAATAGCTTCAGATCTATCTGGGCTCCAAAACACATGTACAGTAAAAAGATAAAATAATCTCATACATTTATTATAAGCAGACTACCACTACTTACAGATATAGTCATGTTAGTAATGTGTGTGTGTGTATTATTAAAGTGGTCAGCTGCTGTGATACCATGACTTATAATTTACCGAAATCCAAAGATGAGTCTCCATTGCGTTAGTAGCAAGAAACACTTAACAGTCCATAAACTGGCGCGACAGCCATGCAGCCACTTGTGTTAACAGGAACAGAAATTAATACAAAGAGGACATCTAGTGGACAATCTATTACATGACACGCGAAAAAATATAGTAACTAGGGGCATCTGATCGTAAAAAAGATGCCTCAAAGACATTCTGTATTCTTCACATTTCTATTGTAACATCAAACTGTAGGACTAGTGAATATAGCGAATAAACAAAGTGAATTAAGACGATCAAAAAGGAACATTGTTTTGGTAAGTAAAAAGTAAAAGCCAGTCACACTAGGCTATTGTCACAATACACGAAACAACAGCATCAAACAGATTTTCTGCGTGTATTTACGCATGACTTTTAGTTGTTGGATATTTATAAAGTTTTATTTGACCTGTTTTAATTGTTTGATTGGGTCTGTGGAGGTGTTTCGGCAACTTATTTAGAGGATGTAATACCTTTAGATTAACAGTAAGGGGCAGCCTTTCGTCAGGAGTAAAAAAGATAACGTGAAGTTTGGGCTAAACGTCGCCACAACTTTATTTCCTTTAAAATAAATAAATGAAAGTCTGTAATAATGCAGTAATATGTAGACTTTTATGGGTCATAAATCCAATAATTAATGAGCCTACTTTGGCCTATAGTTTTAAATTAGAGTAGAATGAAAAGATGTTAGATGAACATCCACAAATGCTTCTTGTGCTTGTGTATATCCTCAGAAGACCAGTCTATGTTAAAACCAGCGTATGGTGACTGAATAATATGTAATTAGTATCACTAGAGCATCATGAAAATTTTTATTTTAAAAAGTACTTTTATTTTCTCATAAAACATCTGTAACTTTTGGCAAAATTACACATCAGAGTTCAAGTACAGTTGGCATTTCTTCATTTATAAAACCAGACTTTCTACCAAAGGCACATAAATGACATTTGGTTTAGAGAAGGGTAACTTACAACTGAATATATGGCTGTACAAATATGTATCTGTTAGCTTTCCTTAAAACCCTTGAGAAGAGACAAAAATTAGTCTGGGCTACAAAGTATTAATGCGTAGAAAGAACCTGCATGAAAACCCTGTCAGTGGTATCAAAGATGTAAACAATACAAAAATATATATTTACACATGTAGGCTAAAACATTCTGGGTCCTGCCCACTGTGAGCTTACATTTAAGCATCACACTTCTGATGAGGCACTGCCAATAATTTATGTCAGTGAGAGTGAAAAATGGCTTAAATACTAAACAATAGCCTATATAATTTAACTAAGATATTTTCAGATGTGCTATGTACAGTTAAGTGTTTCTTGAGGCACTTGACACAACCCTTCAAATCATCACAGCGAACTATAGTGCTGTAGAGGTCGCAAATGCCGCAGTAATGTCCAGTTTTACATTAGTAGACAACACCGATTTGGACCAGAGGCACACACTGTCCAAGAGTGCTATAGACTTCCAGGAGTAGGCCGCATGGCGTGGGGATCTACATGTGTCGCTTCATGTGCAGCGCCAGATGGTCAGAGCGGGAAAAGGCGCGTTCACACAAGTGGCACTGGAAGGGTCGGTGTCCGGTGTGCTTCCGGAAGTGACGCGTGAGCTCGTCTGACCTGGCGAACTTCCATCCACAGCCTTCCCAGTTACAGTGATAGGGCTTTTCACCTGAAAGATCACATGCCATTTAGAGTCTGTACATACACAATTTTAAAACACTGCTGACTATGACATCTTAATTGTTGTTCTCACCTGTGTGCGTCCTCATGTGAGCCTTCAGGTGGGAGCTCTTCGTGTACGTTTTCCCACAGCCTGGGAACTCGCAGCTGTGAGTAGCGGCACGTTTTCTGGCCCACGATCTACGACCCCTCTTCTGCTTGATGGGTCCTGCTCCGTCCTCTTGCGCGTAAAACTCCATCAAGGACGGGGATGAAGGCGGAGTGAGCATGACGCCAGGCTGCTGCTCCCTGTGCACACCGTACTGTCCGGGATACTGAGGCACTGGGTGGTGGTGGTGGAACTGTGGGGGGTAGTGCGCGTTCATGTACTGGCCATGGAAAGGATGCTGATGGTGGTGAGGAGCAGGGTCCATCTGCTGTAAATGACAGTCAGTGCGGCCATGTATTGCGCTGAAAGACACTATTGGAGTTTGGTGGAATGGAGCTGCGCGCATTTGGCACTGTCCCATGTAGTCCCCTTCTGAGGCCATCATACAAGACTGTCCCATAGGCTCTGTTTTGACTTTGTATCCAAGCGCATGTGCAGTGGAGGCACGCAGTTCGGTGTATTCACGTGTTTTACAAGAAGACGTCTCTCCTGTTGACGCGTAATTCATCTCAGGTGTGAGGAGCTCGGCCATCAGACTTCGCACAGGGGCGTCTGAAAAGCACGGGAAGTTTTGCACGGCCAGGTGAGGCGAGTGGTCGTTGCAGTCTGGTACAGATGCCCCACTGCAGCTGTCCGGAGAGTCAGGCAGAGAATACGCGCACTGCGGAGGAGAAATACTGCCGTCGTTGAGGTTGTTGTTGCTCAACACTTCAGAGCCGATTGTGTTTGACAAAATAAACTCGAGGTCTAATAGCTTCCCCAGATCGTCGTCTTCTTTGGGTGCCACAGCGGGGGATTGTACAATGCTAAACTCCACTTCGATTAGCGAGTTGTCACTTGTTGCGCTGTTGGGTGCACACTCATCCACCTTACCTAGCTGTAAATGGGACATAGGAACGTTTAGTTAAAGCAGTTGAAACAATAGCGCCACGTTTGTAATTTCATCTTAGTAAAATAATGAACACATTATTTCCAAACATTGCTTACATCGTCAAAGTGCACTCTTTCCAAAGCCCGTACACCTCGGAATGCTGCTGTAGAAGGCATCAGTGCTTCAGTCGCAGCCATGCTCAGTGTTCAAACTCAAACTTTAAAAATAACCCCAAAATAAGAAATGCAGTAAGACGCGATCCTCTCAGTCCATAGATAATAAAAAGAGTTCTTAGGTGACAGCTGAGGTGCGCTCCAGGATTCAGGATGTGAGTACCAACAGTGAAGAGAGCCTCTTATATTCCTCCGACTCTCGACAAGACGGTAGGCGTGGCTACACCCCCCTGCAAATTACACATCCCCCAAGGCAACCAGCAAGAAATAAACATTCCCATGCGTCCAACAGGTAGCCATACTCTGAAAACTTAAGGGTATTATTGCTTCAAAATGAATCTTAAATCATAATGTTCATTACTCATAGTAGTACCCTTCTGTGGCTCAAGATAAGCACGCGTTTTATCTTTCTGTAGAAGCTGCACAACTTCAACATAACTTTTACCCTATATTATTATTTCGTATTTTTATCCATTTTTTTTATAGCATACACCTTTTTTATTTTCTTCTCCTTCGATGTGTTTATTATCTCATGGGAATGTGGACGTTTCTCTAGAGGCAGATGCAGGGGGCGACACAAAACCTGTCAACATTGGTGTGGCACAGGAGAGCGGTACAAGTAAAACATCCTAATGATGTCTTCAGACACGTTTCATAAGCCTAAAATTCCAACCTGGTCATTTTTATGTATGCCGGACGTCGTACTAAAGACTACAACCCTTAGTTTGATAGTTTCGTCATGGGGTTCCCTAAAAACGCACAAAACGTAATTAGTTTGTCTCGACTTGATCACGCGTTTAACACAAACAAAAAACAAGTGTGAAGCGGTGGCTCATTCTCAAGCCCATCGAAACAACCTGCTTATCTCGGTGTCAACAAAGAACTACCTGCTTATAATGACCCCCTGACCCCCTCCCCCCATCTCTGCAGCAGCGCGGCCTCCTTGCAGTCACATCTCTGGTAATGTTCAGGTGGATGGGTGTCAGTGTATGGAGGTGGGAGACAAAAAAACTGTATAAAACACACTAAACACATGTAATTATGATCTGGGTTACTTTACTTTTTTTGCCCAATTGCCATAAACTAGCTAAAAAGGATTGATAAAAAAAAAAAAAATCAAAAAATCAAAAAGTTTTGTATTGCTTAAATAAATATCTATTTCTATTACAACTGTCGAGTGGTAAGTGTGCTTTTTAATTATCTCTATACCTGAGATTATGGTAAAAAATAAGGCACTGTTGTTCCACCTGAAGGTAGCCATTGTATTGGTTACATCTGTTTGGTGTGGAGGGTTTAGTATAAGGAAATGTGGATGTATTTATTTTTCTAAGGATAATCTTGGGTTCAGCTCAATGCAGGAATGATCTATTTTAACACACATGTACAATAAGCAACACAGGGGCCAAAGTTGTCCCTTGGCAAGTTTCAATGTAGCTCTCAAATAAATTTTAACAATTGTGCAGGCCCTTGATTTGAGTTTATTGACACTGCTATTACCCTGCGACCAACTGGCCATTGTCCAGGGTGCACCTTGCCTAATGCCAAAAGTTGTTGGGATAGGCTCCAGTCATCCGCAGCCGGTGATGGGACTAAGTGGTAAAAAATGAATAAATAAATTACACTGCGATTAATAAATAATAAAGCATTTACATTTTGTGTTATAACTGTTTAGAGGGGTTTTGGGCCTATCTGAATCAAACCCATTCCACTGCCTTTACTGTGTCTCTGTCCGCTCCTGCAGGTGTTATGAGCTCCACTGCTCGAATGCTTCCCAGCTTATATACCCTGTTATTTTTAACCAGCGCTGCTTACGCAAAAATTAAATGTTTCTCGTGTCTCTGAGCCAAGTGGAAATGGACCCAACTTCCTGAGGAAAAACTAGACACTTGCTTCCTCTACTTTCACCTAAAACTAAGCGTGCAGAATCATACAAGGTCAACTGTTTGCTTTCCTGTCAATTTATAACCCAGCAGTGATCTGTTCTTGAAACTCTTTTCTCGAAATACAAGTAGTGTAGTGACATTTAAAACACAAGAAAGAGAAAGCTGATGGTTATCTTTTTCAATCATACTAGGTAATATCAAACTCAGGTCATGTAAAAAAACGTTGAGAATAGAGCAGATTCAGATAAAGAATGGCCCAGAGCTCAGGTTTCCTTCTTTGTCCCTGACTTTTCTTAAAGGGAGGAAGTCTTCCAGCTTGAGCGTTTTCTAAACACAGTTATTTAAGATTACAGTGAGGAGACAGACAGTAAGAGAGAGTATCTCATACTGGAGGCACTCAAATGTGTTTCCTGATAAAAAACAATTCTCTTTATTTTATTCAACTGTTTGTGTTCTAATGTTGTGTTTTGATAGATTTGTCGTTTTAAGAGGTTATGTACTGTAGTTTTCATATCCTAATATTTACTCATTTATTTAAATAAACAGTGAGGAATAGAGAGTACCCTTAAAGCAGGGGTCATCAACTAAATTTGTTTCAGGCGCAGCTTTTTTCTTCACAGATGCTGCAGAGGGCCAGACTTTCAAACTAAAATATATACTTAAAGAAATACTTACCTTTGCTTTATCTTATTATTTTATTCGATTTCTTCAAGTTAAATATCTCATTTTTTCTTTTTTGATTGACATAAAAACAAACGTGTTTGATGTTTGAAAATGACATGTCATGTGAAGATGTCATGTGAAAAAATAAAACAAAGAAATTAACAAAGAGAACTACGAATTTGTCCTCATTCTTAAATATGTACAGAATAAGTCACGAACAACACTAAAACATTTGAGGAAGAATTGCTTTAGTGTTGCACAATTGTTGCTCACAACGGCAAAGATTCTGTAATTGCTCGATGATTAGCAGATGTAAATTTTTGTACTGACTTTTTTTAAATAACTATATACAGTATATTTTTCAACTCTACCTGTTCTTCCCCTCAAGATTTTTTAATAATGTGCTGGGGTGCTGGATGGAACGCTGTGGGGGGCCAGTTGATGAGCACTGCTCTAAAGCATTAAGACAGTTCAACAGAAGCATAAGTTTAGTAAATTTTGTTTTGTTTTAATGAAAGTATTTTGGAAATCTAAATCTAAATCTTTTGTTCAGTTTTTTTATTGCTAATACTCACACATTTATTCACTGTTCTAATGCCCTTAGATGCTCTTATCCCTGCTGCTTTTATGGTGACTCAAACAGAACAATGTCTAGCTCCCATCAGCTGGAAGGCTCTTTGAATGTAAACATGCTGAATAGAATTTAAAGGTTTACATAACTCAGGACATCTGGGCTGGTTGGCCAACTTCTGTGGATTTCTCGGCAATACAAAACATTACAAAGTCATATTTACAGCAGCATTTATTACAACAGAAGTTGTTTTTTTTGTGTCACCTAACATGGAAAATCCACCTATGTTCAGACATGTCTACCCAGGCAGGCTCAAGGGGGATGGCCATAATATGGAACCACCAGAGTGAGACACAATATTGATTAAATAGAGAGATATGTTGACAATAAAAAATGTGTTAAAATGTAAAATGCAATTGCAAATGTACCTGCAAATGTACTATCATAGTTGGTCTCTTGTTTGAAGACACGCACACACACACACACACACACACACACACACACACACACACACACACACACACACACACACACACACACACACACACACACACACACACTCTCAGACACACATCCTGTATACAGATTGTTTGTGTTCCACTCCAGCTACAACCAGAACCGCCAGGAACTACTTAGGGAAATGTGAGGACAAACTCATAAACACACACACACTGCTGGAGCAAGCGCAATTATCCTCCATCAGTCACAAAGCCAGGGGAAACCCAACTGTTATCTAGAATAAATATGCTGTCTTGCATGGCATAAAAAAGCAACAAAGTGATTAAAGCGCAAGAAAATAAGGTAAACGCAAAAGGAGGTTAGGGTGAGGGTTACCTTTCAGTAGCAGATCAAAATGAGGATGTTAAGAAAGGAAAGATATGCAGACAGTCACGAAGAATCATGGGAGAAAAAAGCAATAACATGGTCCTGAAACTTTTGTAATCAGTAATTCTGCTCTTCCTGAGGCTAGACTCTGACGCCTCCTGGCCCAAACAGTCTGCAACATGGAACACTTCCTCTGTCTGACCACTGTGCTATGTGGAGATTTGACTACAAAGCTTCCTACACAGTTGAAATTAGTGTTCTAATACTCCAGATTGCTAATGCCGTTAGACTGATATTGAAACCATTCTTTCTAAGTCTCTAAGTAGTTTTTTCCCCAGTGACTTTGTCTTGAACAAGCTGAATTAAAACTTTCCCAGTGTTGACACTTGGGACTAAATGCCCATACAGGACCAGCTAAGAAAGCGGGAGACACCATAACCATGAGCCAGTTGTGCTTGTTTAGATCACAGACTGTTCTATGTGCTAAGACTCGGTCTCACTATTGGCTTTAATCATGTCTTGGTCTTGACTGGTCTTGTAATTTTGAGCCCATTTATAATTAACATATCTTGTTGCTAATGAAGTCAACACGTAGCATTTGAGCAAACAGTACTTAAGGTGTATGCTCTTGTAAAGCAGACAACTCATGGTGAGTAAATGGTTTAGTAGCAATGGGCACTAATGAATCATTAGCCGTTAGCCTAATGAGATCAGGAAGCCACCTTTGAGCACTCTTTAGCAGAATGTTCGCAGCAGGTGAGATTAAGGGCTGGAGCTGCAAGAGCGTCCTACTGAGAGTGCTACACTGCAGCATAATTTTAAAACAACTAAATCGTCGTTTATTACTTATGTGAGATAAGATCATTGAGCCATTAAAGTGACTGAAGATAAATGCAGCAACACAGACTTGACTTTGAATATTAATACAATTATATCATGTACTTAGAAATTATATATATCATTGACCTAAAGTGCTATAAAATGTGTGGCAACAACTTCAAGGCTGTGCTGCAATGATAGATGAGAACAAGTTTTAATGATGACAATTATTTATTTCAATAAATATGGTTGGATTTTAAGGAGGCAAAACATTTTGCATCTTGCAGTAACACAGAACAATGCCTAATGTAATGTCTTCTTTGACAAATTAATGGATTGTTGGGGCATGAACCAGATGAAGCTAAAAATATAAACATGAATGTATTTGAAACTAAAAATCTGTGGAACCTGAAGGAAAGATCCGAGTAGTCAGACTATCCGTCTAGCAGCTGTTAATACTGGATCTACAACTTTCTGCCGACATTAGAGAGAACCAGTTCTCTCTCACTTCTTTGTAAGTCAGTTTCATCTGTACAAGTGCCCTACAGCCTGTCACAGCAGCTAAGTGCTCGGCCCATTCTTCGCACTTTTTCCTGTTCCACCTGTTGATCATTCTTTTATGTGTCAAATTTTCCCAACCCTTCCTGACACTACATATGTACAACAAGTGTCTTGACATGATTAAAGGCAGATTTGTGGCAGAAGCACGTAAATCTGGAATGTTAAAAATGCATGCAGTACTCTAACAGCACAAAGGCCAACACAATCATTTTAGGTCTGATTACATGCAACTGGGACACAAAGGTCTGGTTAGGGAATGTCAATACAAATAAAAATGAACGGTGGCAAAATTACTTTTGTGCACCTCCCCAACTCTCCATGTGTTTCATTTACTTATTTTATTGGTAACATGAAAAAAATAAATCAAGTGATACCGTATATTCTTTTTAATCTTTTATTTAATCAAATATTTTTTCTACCATTTTTTCTCTGTCTGCTCTGCTCTTGGGCTGCAGTTTATTTTTAAGTGAAATAATGAAAAACACATAGTTAGATAATGTAAGCAGTACTCTAACAGCACAAAGGCCAACAAAATCCTTTAAAGTCTGATTATGTGCAGAAGAGACACAGAGGTTACTAGAAATAACTTATAGTAACCAAAACTGCATCTGGTGAAATCTGGTGACTGGTGAACCGTGTTCAGACTACATTATAAAAATGATGACCTTAATAGAACACTGTTTTGTTAATTTCCTATTGTATCTTAAAAAGGTCATGAAACACAAGAGGTGAATAGCAAACAAATCAGGGAAGATGGAGACCTGACACTGTTGTTGGTTGTCCAAGTGTATTCCATAAATTGTCAAGATATATTATTACAAGTGGGATGCTGTTAACAGAAAATGGCCCACAATAAGCGAACCAATAAAAAGGTAATAGGTAGAGATGTATGCTAAAAGCAGTAGTTGGGATAATGTTACGTATGGACCATACATCCTTATGATCTGTTTAGGAGCAATCCTTGTGCTCTCGGGCAATAAGCAAGAGCTCATCTTAGCTGCTCCACTTAGCTCATTTTTCAGTAGCCGAGCTGTGATACTTTTCTCACCTACCGCGATACTCTAGATAGATACATGACAAAGCAACCATTGTATAGCCTTTGTTTGAGGCATAGAAAAAACATATGATGCTTGACATTTTAGCTTATTATTTAACACATAATAGTGTCCAATACAGTTGCCATTGTATTGCAAATGCCTGTCGCAGTTGTACCAGTTGTAGCTCACGACAAAGATGAAAAACCAAACATCCCGGGACATGTTTTATGGAGAGGTGTTGTGTATTATTCACTGCACCTGATTAACTAAAGCATTTGTCTCTCTTGGACTGATGTCAAATTATGTAGTTGGTTCTAAAATACCTCTTTTCTTCGCCTTCTGTCACGGGCCGTAGACAATCTAAAGAAAGTTGCCGTACTACACGGGTGAGTGAGAGGCCAAGGGGTGATGCATTGTGTGCAACATGTAATGCATTCTGTGTCAATAAGGTGTCTTGGTAGGGTTAGTTAGGACTATTCTCATTGGGGCCACCCACGCAGCCCATTTTTCCACTGAGTTTTTTTTTGGCCAGAAAAATTTTTTTTTTTTTTTTTTGCAATTCATTTACTTAACATACTAAATGTAGTGTGCCCTCTTTAAACAGTTCTCTAAAGACTGTGTTGCAATGTCACTGTGCACTGTGGTGTGCAGTAGATAAACCTGCCAGGCAGCTGACATAAACTACATGTTAAAACACAAGTAATTAGCTAATATTTACATAAGGATTATACAGGTCATGGTAAAACGATGTAAAGTAGTTTTTATGTTCTTAAATGATGCCAAAGTTGTCCGACAGTAGCTCAGCAACAGGACATTTGACATGAAAGGACAGCTGAAACAAGATTATTTTCCTCACTGTCTTAACGTTATTTCAGTGCATTGTGGATTTTTGGATGTTAGTTGTTTGTGGAAGTACGGTTTATACTAATCAAGAACCATTTAAGCACAGCAAAAAAATGTTTTTTTCCTGGTTTTAGAATAGACCATAAATACTAAGAATCTAACGAAAACACAAACGTGTAACATGTATGCGGTTTATTCAAAAATGTATATGTGTGGTTATTTAGCATTTCAATGCTTGTACATCAAACTGAAATGGATATACTGTACTTCAAGTATGAGCATTATGAATTTAAAGCAAGTTTTCAATCAATTTTCCTCTGTTTTTTTTTTTTTAAATCTAGCAACTCTACAGCCTGAATAACTGGAAGACCAACAGGAGAGCAAATAATTACCTTTCCCAGGTAGCTCTGGTAATAGTTGGGGGCTGGAGGATGAGTGAAGAGGGCTCTGTGTATGTCAGTGTGTGTGTCCGATCACAGAATGTCCTTTTGACCTTGCAGCAAGGCAGACACACATAAACAGAAAGTTTTGTGTCCCCAGACAAGAGGTCTGCTTTCACCTGAGTCGGCTCCACCATTTAAACCCATGCACCCCCTCGGCATGGACAAAGAGGAGCACACAAGATGAGTGACAGGGACCAGACTGGAGGCCTGTGCTAGCAAAGGGGACAAGGGGTATATATTCAGATCTTGATAGTTACTTGAATATTTTCCCCTTCTTGTTTTAAATGTAAAATATATAGTATAATAAATAAATATTAGACGAAGGTTTGCATGTCGTTTTTTAGGCTGCATGACAGTTTAGTCTGTTCTCACCTATTCCCTTTCCTACAGGTTTGGGCTTGGTCACACACCTCCAGCGAAAGAGTTCAACACAACTGTTTTGTAAATTGGCATCAATGCTGGTGTCAGCTGGCATCAGATCACTCCACCTTTAGGAGCTGGCTTGGGATTTTCAATGAAAGCGTGTGAGCGTTAACATCTGACTTTGATCTTGTGACTTCAAAATATAAATGACTTTACAACTTCTCAAGTAGTATTGCATAATATTTTAGAGTTCACACGGTTATGTAGAGTATTAGTGTTGCAGTGCTACAGAGTAAAAAAAAATAAAGTGTACAAAAATATATAAAAGTTTTAAATACATTTTTGATGAGACTGTAGGAACAGCATGTTCAACAACATGTAAGAACAGCATGCATATGATACAAAACAATATTGAATATTGAATTAAAGTGTAATACAAACTGTTAATAACAATTACTGCAATGCCATCTTAAGAAAACAACTAAACCAACATTGTGTCAGGTTTTTAATCCTATTCAGTTCTGCTGAGGTAAGTTTCATAATCGGTTGATAAGTGACTTTGTTGCGCTGTCAGTGTCAGTGCACTGGCATTGTGGTGTACAGTACAATAAATCGTCCAGGCCTACGAAACGGCTGTCACGAAGATACGAAGTTGTTATTGAAGCCATAATGAGATATAAGCCCGAACCACCGCAGGCACTCTTTCAAAGACTGTGTAAGCCAGTTATAGCTTCTCCCTGGCAATGATGCAACCGAATACAGGCACGCACACACTGTAGGATTATTACATAACATTTTAAATAGATTTTTGTGGTAATTACCAAGAACACATACTTGAAGCAATCACACAATAAGTCTGAATGTCTGTATGTTAGGTGTAGCAATGAATGTAGTGCTAATGGTCTGCCACACTGTCGAATGCACAACCTTAGAGAGCGTTAAAAAATACTTTTTGCTACATGGCTGCAGAAAGTAAGTATTATTATCAGTGTATTTTCAACTGGTCTGGTTGTATATAATCAATATATTATTATAATATAATATTTGTAACATTCATACTAACCTCAGTTTGCCAATCAAATTTATTTTTTTGTTTATTGTTTATTTATCTCAATATGGGTAACTTTTTAGGGCTAATACGTCATTACTCACTGCTTCTATGGAGCTGGAGCATGCACATGGAGGACACAGACTGCACTGCTGTGTCAACTGACGTGAATCCCTGAGGTGGTCCTGAGTGTTCTGCACCTGGCTTAGCGGCCTCACATTCATCTTATGGTCTTTCAAATCTTGACAAGTTTTCACACTCGCAATTTGTCATCATACGTGTGCATGCTAGCAAATTTTACTCAACCCCCCTTTTCTGTCACAGGTAAGAGGGCTAATGGAGTCCACTTCAGATAACCCTTGTTTGACCAAGTCTGTCTCTAGCCTTTAATAGTTTGTTTCAACAAGCAGGCATGCAAAAACAAACCAAAGATAGGTATATCCACAAAACTAGATCCCTCCCCCACACTGCACTAAATGTGGATATTAGCCAATGTCTGGGGTTGGAGGGAAATCCCTTCTGAGCTTCTAACTAATAAGACATCTTTTAAGCGTCATTTTAAATACATTGCTCTAAGTTGTTATATACACTTGTTCTCATAAGTTTACATACACTGGTAGAATTTGTGATTTATTTTTTGGCCATTTTTCAGAGAATATGAATGATAACACAAAAATCTTTTTTTCACTCATAGTTAGTCATTGGTTGAAGCCATTAATTGTCAATCAACTGTGTTTACTCTTTTTTTTTTTTTTTTTTTTTTTATCAAAATGACAACAGAAATGAACCAAACAACAATGTCAGCTTGAAGTCTTTTGCAGAAGTTGTGGGTGAGGCTCTTTATTTTCTCAGATGGTAAAGCTGCTTATTCTTCTTGGCAAAAAAAACTCCAGTGCTTGTAAATTCTTGAGCTGTCTTGCATGAACTGCACGTTTGAGATCTCCCCAGGGTGGCTCAATGAAACTGAGGTCAGCAGAAGACTGAGATGTCAGTCCAAAACCTTCAGTTTATGCTGCTGTGGACAATGACAAGTCGACTTGGCCTTGTGCTTTGGATCGATGTCATGTTGGAACGTCCAAGTACGTCCCATGTGCAGCTTCCGGGCTGATGAATGTAAATTTTCCTCAAGTATTTTCTGATAACATGCTGCATTTCCTGTGTCTTTGTAGCTTACACATCCCCAAAACTTCAGTGATCCACCTCCATGTTTCACAGCAGGAATGGAGTACCTTTCGTCATAGGCCTTGTTGACTTCTCTCCAAATGTAACATTTATGGTTGTGGCTAGAAAGTTAAATTTTTGTCTCATCACTCCAAATGACTTTGTTCCAGAAGTTTTGAGGCTTGTTTCTGGGCTGTTTGGTGTACTGTAAGCGGGATGCAACCTTGCAGCCCATTTTTTTTCATGTGCCTCCTTATCTTGAAACTCATTACCTTTTTTCAGAGACTCCTTTCTTTCATTTGACGTTATTTGTGGGTTTTCCTTTGCATCACAATCAATTTTCCTGGCAGTTGTGGCTGAAAAATTTGTTGGTCTACTTGACCTTTTCATTTTCCACTTCTTTATTGGAGTTTGAACACTGTTAATTGGCATTCTCAATATCTTAGATATCTTTTTATATCCCTTTCCTGTTTTATACAGTTCAATTACCTTTTCCCACAGATCCTTTGACAATTCTTTTGCTTTTCCCATGACTGAATACAGAAACGTCAGCGCAGCACTGGATGAAAGATACAAGGGTCTGTCAGGAGCCCAGAAACTCACTGACCTTTTATTCACACACTGATTACAACAAAACAGATCACAGGTGAGGATATAAAAAAATAGCCAAGCAATCACACATTCTGCCAGGGTATGTAAACTTTTAAACACAACTGTATGTCTAGCCAGCACAATAGATTTACACACAATTATTTATATAATTATTTATACAATTATAGCTTGTTGATGCCTACATTTCTGAGGAAAAGCTATTTACTAAAATATTAAGACACATGCACTTGCAAATTTTGTAAGATTAATAAATTATACTAATTTCAAGCATTCCTAGCCCATACAAGTGCGTTTATAGTTATTAAATAGTTCCATCTCTATTGTTGGCAGCAACAGAGAGGATGCACATAAGATAATTATTTTACTGTAGGATAATACTAAAAAAACACGGTAGGATGACGTTCAAATGATCATGTCTCATATGTTACCGCTTTATGCTAATAGTCCTTGCACATGGCTCGGCAGTTCACTGCTCTTATCAGCCTCTGAACACTTAGATTTCTGTTAGAAAAAGGCGCAGCCCTGTCCAACCTGTACTCAATAGATTACTGAAGAAAAAACAGATCAATAGAATTGAATATGCTATGAACAGATTTAAATGTCCAATATGCATCTTCTTCTGTTAAGCCCCTTTGGCCCCTCAAGGCAAAACATTAAACATTATTTCTTCCTTCAGCGGATGTGTGGTAGACAAATACATTATAATAGCCCTTTTTAGCTTAGTTAAAAAATATCAATATCAATATTAATCCCTAGTGGCATGCATTATATTATGGTTTTGAAAGTGCGTGTTAATTTCAATGACAACATTTTGATTCAACAGCAAAGTGAGTCCATTGACAGGTGCAGCTGTTTTAGTTGCAGATGCCCAGAGTCACAGTGACTCATAATACTGATATTCTTAAGAAAACAATGCCATAAAAACTAATAGTTCTGCCAATGAGTTCCCAATGGTTATAGAAAGGGAGTGTTTTTCATGTTAAGTAATAAAATGGGTGGTAAAAGGAAGGACTAAAAGGAACTAATAGCAAGAAACCTATGATCAGCAATAGCCTTATCTCCTTGATATGTATAGTTTTTTTAAATGACATTCCTCGGCTTGCCTCAATCTTGCTGCAGAAAAAGGAATTGCGAAAAAAATAGTTTGCAGCGTAAACTGTACAGTCATAGTTATGCTGCTGCATTCATAACAGCAGCTGCAAAAGGTCTCTCATGCATCATAGTCAGTTGATTAACAGACCACACATTTTGCCAACAAGCAAACTGCCTGTATTTTTTTTTTCTTTCATTCAACTACTTGGGTCCAGAAATGGCGCCTGTGGTTTTCTGATTGCATCGTTCCATGTAACCACATGAAGAGTAAAAACCAACAGTCAATTACACCATTAGTACTGCCGCAGATGAGACGATGACTTTGTTCACGAGAATTGGATAAACAAAATACTGCTGCAACATGAAATTTTACAAGCGCCATGCAGAGTTAAGCATACTGTAAATACAAGTCTTTTCTAAAGATTACTGTTTTTAGAGTTTGAGTAAACAATTGCTGTAGATTTGTTGGTTTAGAGGCTGTATGGTATTACTTACATAGATAGGTACACTAAGACATGTATTTTAGAATGCACAGTGCTAACACAAAAGGCACATGCCGGAACAAACCCTTGGGTGGTGCAAGCTAAGTATCTGACAGAAATAAAAGCTCTACCATTAAAGGTGAGTCATTTTGGCAGGCTTCAATATTGCCCAGCTCTCTCTAGCTCCTTCAAAGACTCAGAGGAATCTCATCTATCTTACATGACTCTGACTGATCATTACCAATGTGGAAAATCAACAAAGATAAAAGTAAAAGGAAGTAAAAAGAAAAAAAGGGGGATGATTAAATCTTTTCCTTACTTGTTTTTGTTGTTACAAGAATGAACATTACATTACAAGCATTAAATCAGATTCTTTCATTTGTTGTTGTTTTTATCTTATAGTTTTAAATAAGAATAACCTTCTTATTTATTTAAGAATGTATCATTGGTATGCATGTTAAACAGTGTTATTATGTCATTTCTGATTATGTTGCTGTCTTGACCAGGACACTCTTGCAAAAGATTTTTAATCTCAGTGAGTTTTATTCTGGTTAAATAAAGGCTAATGAAAAAAATAATAAACTAATTAAAAAACTAAGCAGTAAGAATTAAAAAGAGAACCATTATCATGACCAGAAGTGCAAAAAGAAAAGTTTCTTTGATATTAATCATAAATGACAAAACATTTTAATTGTCACAACGCTGAGAAGGAAGCAGTGTGACTCAGTGTTTTGTAATGTTGCCCCACAAAGGGAAAATCATACTGTAGAAAAACTAATAGAGCACAACCTCCACAATGGTTGAACATTTACATTTACTACATGCATCCTACATTTTATATGTTTAAGATTGTATTTTGACTACAGTGAGAAGGGTATGCATCATGGTTGTACTACATGAATCTATCATTAAGTGACATTTTTAGAATACACATTTAAAGCATTTCGGTTACATAATTAATTGATCAACCGGATACTCGTATAAAATTATGGCTGTAATGCAACATTGTCTATGTGAGCCACACAGGAATAGCTGTGAAACCCAAAATGACACTACGTTGTACGTGATATGGGCCCGAGGTCAGTTCAACGTCATTAATCCTCCCTAGAGGCTCAACAGCTAACTGCTGTGGCAGGAACCTTTCTCTGGTTTAACGCCTCGGGCTGTCTCGGGACAGATGGGAATCACTGGTTTCCTACGGGAGCTCATCCACACTGGAAATCATACACCTCCCAAAGCCTGATCTGCAGCAGTAGATAACACACACAGTAACAGAAACCTGTTGCCTTTCACTGCTGTTGTTTTTAAGTTTGTGACAGCGCGTAAGGTGAGACGAGACATTTTACCATGAGGTTAGGTATCAAAACATGTGTTTGTATGTCAAGATACAGCACCTTTTCTTTGCAGCACCTGTGAAATAATAGGACCTCTTAAAAAATGCCATTCTCTCTCAACTGAATTCCACATTCACAAAACCAAGTTTTTTGTCCAGTTTAAACATAGCTTAAGTTACACTCAGTTTTTAATTTTAGAAATTTTTTTAGAACAAACCTGACCTCAGATTTAAAGTCTCACATTATTATCCCCATACTGTTTATACAATAAAATACATTTGAATATCTGAAGAGGGTGAGGTTTTTCTGAGAAAGCATAAAAGCTGGTAAAATAATAACCAGTGAGGTGAGTAAACAGGTGAATGAGTTTCACCTAAGCCTGACAGATAGTCTGGACTTTTAGCCTCTTGACACCTTACGTATCCCCCCCGAGGACAGGAGTCATTATTCAGAGGACACCCAACAGACACAGCTTTAAAACTATACATCTACCTGAAATGTGTTTTTTGTTCCTTTTTGTTCTCTCCTGAATGAGAAAAGAAGAAACTTACCAAAAGACTTCTGGATATCTATGATGTTTAGATTTTATCTTACATTAAGCAGATTCCTAGAGACACAAGATAAGATACAAACCCTACACGGACACGGTCTGATCAAAAGTCACACTTAATTGAGTAGACTGTTAACACACTTCTGGGTAAGAGTAAAAGCTATATCTATTTGTACTAAGACCATAACAATATCCACAAGACAGTATGTTTCTCAAAGGTTACTGGAGGGTCAAATAATAGAAATACAACTAGGGTCCACACAAACCGCCCATGTCAGTGAAATGTACACTGACAGCCAGAGTTGTGAACTGCCATTGTCTCTTCTGAGTACAGCACCTCAGTGACAGGGCATCTTTTAAGTACAACACAGCTCTTCATGACTGCAAACCCTCTTCAGCTGTCACCCCGCGATTGTAAAACATAGTTCCTCACATATGCGGACCTCTCTCCCACCTGACACTTTGTATTGCCAAGCAACATAGCCAAAGCCCTCTAGAATAACCCCTCACTTCCTTAATCCCAGGACCCCTCCTTTCTCATCATTTGTCTCTTTCAACACGGTGCTCTTTCTTACTCTCCTCTTACATCCCTTTGTTTTTGGGTCTTTTCCCTCTCATTCAGGACTGCACTGCGCTTTCCATCAGTGTCATCACCCATCATGCTGTATTCTCAGAAGTGAGCTCCAGGATCAAAGAGAGCACCTTCAGATGTCAAACCGATCACAATACAACACAACACAAGAATATTAATGTTACAGATTCTTTACATTTTGGTTTTTGTAATGGGGGTAATGCATGGTATGTTGCAAAAAATGCATCCAAAATGACATGACTGAAGCATGTTTTGTCTGTTGAAGCTGGAAACAAAATTGCCTTGGAGATGAGCCACACGACTTACAACAAAACTGTTTCCCAAGGTTGTGTGATGACAATTGCAATTACAAAACCACTTGATTATATATTCAACTACCTAGAATATCTCTCTTAATTAACCCACTTGTCCTTCACAGAGCAATATTCCAAACAAAACATGTTTTTTTTTCATGTTGCGCCGAAACTAGCCTGCCCCCCCCAAAAAAAAAATCTATTCACATTTCAGAGTGTAATTTGGTCAAGAGTTTTTCACTTGTATTCGTACGAGTAGATCACTGATTGCAGATAGAATGGTACACAGAAACCTTCACAATTAATGGGTATAAAAAATAATAGTCTTTAAATTCTCATAATTAAATCTCATCTGATAAATCTGTGTAGGGTCTGCATTGTGCGATATCTGTTCGGGACATGTAGGCATAGTTTGCAAAGCCAATTTTTACACAATGCATATTACAGCTAAGGCTGAATTTACTGATCTTTTCCTAGTGTGCAATAATTGTGTAAGATTGCAGAGGTCACACGTTTAACACAAACTAATATAAATATGCTTGTGTGTGTGGTAATGTGTTAAAGTAAACAGAACAGAATTGTTGTATGAGGAATTCTTTGCCACCCACGGCTTATGTTCCCGTAAAGACTATCTTCCATGGAAAATCATTTCAGCAGTAGTGTGTGCAACGTACTGGAAAAAGGAAACTAGCAGTGGACACGTCTCCTTGCTATTCTGTATCATACAATAAACAATCTTTGTAAAGTGTTTTTTTACACCTGCAACTGGAGCCAGGCCAAGAATAGCTTGGAACAATAATCTAAATCCACAAATATTTCTATTATACATGCATTAATATGGTAAAAACTACATTCAGGGTTTGTCTACAAGCTCTCCAAACATTCAGGTTTGGAGAGCTTGTAGAGACCTGTTTTTTTCATTAACCCATCACTTAAGGAGGAGGTAGGTACAATAAGCTGGTCTGTGAACTCTATGGGGGTCCTGATGCCATCCACCCATCCTGGACACACCTGAGCCCAGCAAGGGAGCCCTGGCCCCACCTCATCTTACCAGGTAACTGGAAGGAAGACGACTCCACCAAAAACAGTGGGATGCTAATTTCACGGCTTCAGTCTTTTCTTTGCCTTGAGGTACAACTCTCAGCAGAGGTTCTCATGAATGCCATACATCAGTGCAAGCCATAACATGTCAAGGGATGCAAGCATTTATTTTATCCAAAACTGTATCAATATGAAGAGAGGAGAAAAAGGGGGGAACCAATAATCTCACTATAGTTCTTAAAAATGCATTGTTTTAAAAACGTAATTAGGCATAGATGTGAAGTATGAAGAAAAGTTGTCAATAGCTAAAACAAATGATGATTACTTCTATAAAAGAAAAAATATTAATATTTATTTACAGATAATTTTACAGTTTAGAGTGGGAAAACTGTGGGATTTGTGCACCTTGATTACAAGTGCTATTCACAATAAAATGTGGCCTGTTGCAGTAAAAGCAGGTGAGGCTTGAAGTGGAAGCCCTTCAAACAAATACATAATAACAGCATCATATTTAAAAAGGTGACTACACTACACACTGATGTCCCATAAAACCAGACATATGCTCTTCCCTTATAACACATAATGAATGTTTCTGAAGACATTTTTTAATAAGTGTTTACAAATCTCATAATCAAGTCATTTCTATCAACAAACTTTTGTTATCATGGTACATTTTAGTTTATTTGTGCAATTAGTCCACAGCACTACAAACACACATTTGTCAATGTCCCTTGACTGCTACGTCACTAAAATGTGCTTTGCATTTTTTTTTCAAATTATTACAACACACACGCAAACATATACACACATAATTATTCCACTGATAAGACTTCAGAGAGGTTTTAATTGCTTTGCAGAATTCCTGGCAGAGGAAGAGTTTCAATAACTAGAGCGCAGATGCCAGGGGTCAGATGGCATGTAACAGCAATAGCAAACAAATGATCCCCGGCCAAAAACAACAGTGACTGTGGTGACAGAGAGAAAAAAATAAAAAACACACTTAGCAGAAAACCCACATTGCCAAATATACAGCCTTTTGTTGTCAAACGCATGAGTAAGATACTAGCTAATGCTGAAGGATTTACCACTATAAGTCACTGTTTAATGTTGAATCCACTTTGTAGATTAAACATTACTTTGTATGTTTAGATGTGAAATGTAGATAAAAAACAAAGGTATCCTCAGAATTCTGTAGAAAATTCTGAGCAGGATCTGGCCCCCATGCAGAGGTACGCCCTACAATTAAATTCCAAGCACTATTATTATTATTATTATTATTATTATTGTTATTGTCTGTATTATACAGGAGAAATTTTGCAAGATCTGGCAAGAAATATGGCAGGATATTAGTCAGTTTACTAATTAATATAGGTCAGGTAGATCCTCACATCCTCACAGAATAAATGCTGTGGGTCTTAAAGTAGGTCCCTCCTACCATAAAATCCCAAGCATTATTCATTGAAGACAGTAGCTGAAATTTCCATCAAGACTTTAGAACAAGGAATTCCTGTAAAATACAACAAAGTACATTTTATCAAATCCACACCCAAGACATGCTAGTAGAAGGAGTGGGCTACCTTTACAGTCTCATACCTCACGGGGTTACCCAGCCGGGAATCAGTAACCTCAAACATGTCTGGACAGCAATTTACTTTGCCTATTATGTCACCTCAAGAAAAAAAAAAGTATTATCAAAATGGTCAAAAGAATAGAAGGTAAAAATTATTTATGACTTGATTTATGACTTGGATGAACAATGTTTTGCTGATTGTTGTTTTGCTACCACTACTGTACCTTGTGGCGATGCCCAGTGGGGTTCACAGCAGGGGCAACAATACCTGTCCAGCCCCTTTCCTGGAGGACCTCCTACCATAAAAACACTATCATTATTTATGGATGGCCTACAGCTCAAATTACGTCTGATGTTTGCTTTAAATATACTGTTAAATCACAGACAACAATGGTGATTTTGCAGTTTGGATAAGTGATGGCCCCAGTCTCTGGTCAATTTAAATGTGCTAAAATGTATTCTGCACCTTTCATTTACAGCATTCTTAATATTACCATTTTCTATCAACAGTATGATGCTACTCTTGTAGTACATTCACCACACTGGATGGTGCTACCCAGTCAAGCCCACAAACATCTTCCTTCTACTTAGCACCATGCTGGGTATGAGTCCAGAGTGTCTGAGCATCAACAGGTGATCACTGCATGATTTTGAAACTGTAGAAAAAGTATTCCTTGTTTCCGTGTTTACAAAAGAAAAATATAAAGATCTGGAGGTGCTACTACAGGTGCAACTACAAGACTGCTACAAGATGTATGTCCATAGATGCACTGCAGCACAGTTGAACTTTATTTAAACAAAAATGTGAATGGATGATATTTGTAGTATTTAGGTCTGTGAGACATGGCCTGTACAAGTTGTGCTCATGTGGTGGAATGTGCCTGTACGGGCATGTTATGGTGTGACTCCTACAGCTACAGCGCGAAACCCTCACTGCTGCCAGTGTTGTCTCCTGCAGGGGGAGAGGCTTCACACTGAGGAATGCCTGTTGCCATTTAAGCACCATTACTACCTGCTGCTGTCCCATTCTCTCTGTCCTCTATTGCCTGGGGTTCATATGGGATAAGAGCCGTAAAGCCCCACGTTTCATGGGGCTGGGCTAGGTGTAATTGAAAGGGGGCAGGCCCATATTCCCAGCTCCATGGGGGGCTACAATCACAGGCTTGCCCTAGCCTTTGGGCCGGCCCAACAGGCACTAAAGAGGGACTAAAAAGAACACGGCAGGGGATGATATCAAACTCCCCCAGAGTCCCAGGATAACAGCACTAGACTCCAACGGATAGGGGACACACACACACTCACAGTCACTCTGACAGGACTTTGTTTATTGCTGTGAACAAGGAATTGTGGTCAGTGTCAAATCAAAGTTAAATAGTCCCCTTTGGAAAATGTCTTACTTGTCAATGGCAATCAAGTAAATGTTTATTTACTTGATTGCCATTGATTTATGGCTTTTTTGATTTAGGGTCAAAGCAAAAATTGGAATAAAATGCCTATTTTATTTTAACACACACCACATTGTGTTTGAATTCAGCAAAAGTAAAGCCAGGTATTTTGTTTGTTTGTTCTATGCATATGATCACTACTTCATGGTTTAAAAAACATGTACTGTATTTGTTGTAGAGAACTTCTGTCAGGTCAGTCACAAGAAATACAGTTATGTGTGTATGTATGCCAGTCAGAAACTAATCCACTAGTCCATGAGTCCCTGACAAGTCCCACATTTGTAACCTGCAAAGCCTGACAGGGCACTGTCCTAAACTTGTTCGTTCACATTGGCCTGACCTCCATTTATTTAAACAGCCAAAAATAACAAAGAGCTTACGGCTCAGGATGTGTCAGCCAACTTGTCATTAAAGAGAAGGACCGCTCAAATCAACTGAAACTAAAATGAACAAATCTCTCGTGCAAGGATCAAGGTGTGAGAAGAAGCACTAAAGTAACAGTGAGTCTGTGGAAGACACAACATCATATAAACACTGTCAATACAAGAGGGCAGGGTCCTCACTCTATGTACACAGCAAGGTTTTGTATGGAAAGACAAGTTTACAGAAAGGACACTATTTGTCACTTTAATCGTCTGCCTTTATAATATCAGGAGGTCACTGTGAAAAAAAACAATCTTTTCTCATTTTTATGGTGAAAACAGAATAGTTGTATTAGTCAGTCAATAAAGCATGATGTTACTCATTTAACTCCATAAACCATAGAAACAGCAAGTTAGAAGTGATCACCACATATTTAAAACAGGTCAGAACTGCAAAGCATGATGGTCATGAAGCTAGTAATGCTAACAGGCTGTTTAGTAAAGCTAAACATCTGAAACACAATGCTGAGTACCAGCTAACTACTGATTCTACCAACGTGTACAGCTGAAAGCAAACAGATGGTGACACAGGTCTCAAAATATTCTTTGAGTAATAATCTATGTAACGAAACAAGAAAAATTCTACAGAGAAACAAGGCCAAATGGACACTTTCACTTTAGAAAAGTGAAAGTGATACTGAGATATGTAATCTATGAAAAAGTCTATCTATGAAAGTCTATGAAAGTGAGGTTTCTTTAGTCACTGACAATGCTTTTGTTATGGGTTTATAAATAATTGTAGACAGTGGTGTGTATGTTTTCCCCTTCATGTGTTGCAGTATGTTGATTATATGAACTATTATGTTTGTCAACTCAACCACAAGTGCTCACATGAAGATATTAAGAACTGCTTTAAAAGATACAATTCTTCTTTTAAAGAAATACACGTGCTTGATATGTTAATGTCTTAAACAAGAATTTTTGTAGTATTTATAGTCATACTGTATCACACATACTTTTATTTTTAGGGTAATATTATTTCCACAACTATGTGTCATTAGGTGTGGGTGGATTTTAATCCTGCTGGAATCCACAGCATGACAGAACAAAGCTGCATTCAGGTGTCCAGCAGGTCATGTTGAGTTAGCGCTAAGAACCTGTTGAAAGTCATAGTGGTAACGTTCTGTTTTCTCACGAACATAGCATTTGGTTGACCTCGGGTACAGAGCTAAAAATGTACTTTAGAATGCTAGAGAAGTAATTGAGATTATGAGATTTTTTTTTTATATATGACAAAAACCCAGAATGCATTGATGTTTATTATGTAAATTATGTAACATTTGAAGAGTTGATTTACAAAAACAGATTTTGAAGCCATTTTGAAAATCAGTCAAATGAGGCTTGTAATTTATTCTTTCCGCAGTTTTCAAAACCCAAATCTATTTTAGTGGTCCTAATTGGTCACAAGCACTCGTGTTTGGTTTGACTGATCACCTTTGGCAAATAATAGAAAAAAATGTATGTTTGTGACAATTTTTTAAAACAGAGTTATCTGCTTTTGCAAATAAAGTCTTCATTTTGAAACCATGATGTATATCTTGGGTTATGCAAAACAGATACTGTATCATCTTGTTAGTGTTTTTGTAATGTCTATAAGTTTAATGAGCAACAGCTCTACTCTGAGGATGCTCACTATATGAGTCTAAACTTTGACCATGAACACACAGTTTGAGGATTGGAAAAGGGAATTCCTTGACAGTCAGTATTTCAAAGCTTTTTCTTTACTACCAAAATTATATCTTGAAAAGTTCAAACAAACCAAACTCAAACATTTAAACAGAATTGTAGACTGCTGTACATATTGTGATATTTAATTAACCTGACTATCCCACATTACGTTGCTATTCATCTCTCAGCTTTACTGCATCCCTTCCCTTTTCCTTCCATGTATTTTCCCCTGGTATCTCTTAGACTGGAAATGTCAGTGATACTGAAGCAGCTGTGAAAACACAATCAGGAAAAAAAATGTTTTCACTTGGACATAAGTAATAATGTATTAAACATTTGGAGACACAGACTGGCAACCACAGAGTTTGAGTATGATTAACAACTGCCACTTTTTAGGGAGCCATTACTGTATATGGACAGTTTAGAGCGATAGCAAACACTTTAGCCATTCATCCTGACAATCCTGTCTCCATGCTGCTTCTTCCGGAGCACAGGCAAGAACATTGGACAGAGGAAAGCAGGAAAAGCCTGAGGGTTAGCAGCCTCTGCACTGATAAGAATCACACCAGCTCTTAACCATTTCTGCCTCAACTCCCTTCAAACACTTTTTAGTTGATCGTTGTTTCTTTTTCATTCATGTGGTTTAATGTTGTTGTTTTTTTACATATATAATTGCTAGTAGTTGATAGTACAGCCTTTGGCAAAGGCCTTGCATGGAGTAAATTGAGTTTCCTCTGATTGATAATCCTTTTTTATATTGGTACTTTAATTTCAGGGAACTTTCAAAGTATGTCATTTCCTTGTTCATCCAGATATTAGGCTTATAGCCAACACCCATCCCCTGCCGTGCCAATTGTAATTCCTCCTCAGTGTTCCCGGTGACGTTCACATTTTAGAGCGTCCTCACACACACCCGAGAGTGTGTCCTCAGTCTAGCCTCCTTGATCATGTCCTGAATGACAGTAATGACAGTATTTATTTCAAATGAGCCAGAAACACATGTCACACACATCTTAGGAATTTAGCCACAGGGGGATTCCATATTTGGAATGACTTTAGTTGAATTTAGTTCAGGGACTAAAAGGGGTTTAGTAGAATTAGGGATTTAAACAGCTTGGAGCACTGTTATTGTCTTTTCTCTGACTTGTTAACCCAAATCAAGCAATAACATTTCTTTGATTTGCAGTGCCTTCTCAGGCACCCAAAGCGCTTTACATTATGCTTCCATTCACCACATTCACACACATTTACCCCTGGGGCAGACAGAGAGGGTGGCTGCCATACACACAGCGCTCACAGCCTTCTCCGACCACCATCAAACCTCTGCAATCACACACCCAATCATACACCAGGGCTGTGGTGTGAAGACAAGGTGGGTTAAGTGTCTTGCCCAAGGACACAACAACAATATGCTTTTTATTCATTCATTATTTCTATGCTAACGTAATACCAGTCTTGCATGTCCTCAGCATGTATTGAAGCCTCTTCCCATGACTGTAACTTTGATGAGATAACTATTTTAGACAGATCTCAACCGTAGAAGTGAAAAGTGGAGGGAAACCCCTACTTTCCGTGTGGCCCTAAATTTTTGATCTGTCAGACATAATCACCCAGCACTGGCTCCAACTATTTCCTCATTTAAACTGTCCAGGAAGATGCTAAAGTGTTGTGAAATCTAACGAAAGATCTGAACAGGTTGTGCATAAAAAGTCTTAATGAAGTAAAGAATAAAGTCTTCTCTTGAGTTGTCATAAAATACTTTATTTGTATGAACACACTGTCTGAGAGTTGATGTGGCTTGACCACTAACTGTGTCCCACTGGTTCTTTTTAATAATTGATCGGGCTAACTGATGGAGACAGACCACAGTGGGGAAAGGAGACCGGATCTCCACGGTGGGTTTCAGAAAGAATTGTAAAAGTGTGTTTTTTTTTGCTCAATGGAGGAAATGCTACTCCTCTGGAGACTTTTACAAAGTAGCACCATTAGTGCTAGAAGACGGAAATTGAGTGAATTTGACTTCCTGACTTTCCAAAGATGAGGAAATCACATTTTGTAAATCAGATAGATTGTGGGGAACAAGAACTGTTCAACTTAGCTGAATAACTTTGACAAAGCAATGTATTGTAAAATTTAAGTATATGTTTGCCTTTATTGAGCAGATTGATTTATATATATATAAAACATTTTTAAGCATTTTACAAAAAACAACTGTCAAAAGTATAAAATCAAGTTCTAGTTAAACAATGCAGTAAAATTTTCATGAAAGTGCAATTGGATCCCAAGGTGAGATCAGTTGAGAACCATACATATGCACTGAAGAATTAATGACAAGTGACAATGCACAACAATACATCAATCAGGACAAAGTCAAAAGAAAAGATGTTTGGCGCCAGGTTATAGCAAAAAGCTATTATATACCTGTAGTCCCTGGGCAGGTAGATGTTTTACAAATAAATGAAACAAATACCAGTAATAGTTGTGTGGATAAAAAGACCAGTTGACAATATAAACACACACACAACTGGAGACAAATCATAAAACACAATCACCCACTCAACCATCATTTACTCTAAAATCATACTAAGATCCGATCTCACTCACACTCTGCATACACACTCATATTCTCATACATTCCCATCCAGAACCACACTCAAACCTAATGAGTGCAAACTTGTTTAGATAACAGCCATTTCTTTGCCAGGCGTGCAAACACTTGCATGTGATAATTTCAGTTGGCAAACTATTAAAGATTTATGGCAACAAAGGGGAATGCCAATTTAGTGTTTTTCTGTGGTCAAGGAAATTAACCCTCTTAAAGTAGAAGCTGTGCCATGAATAATCTTAAAGAGTAGGTGACTATTAGAGTATACTAACAGATTATCAAAGTTTAAGATATAATGTTTAGTAAGAATAGGGCAGTGATGATACTGTTGAGGTTTCTTATCTATTGTATTCCAAGACATCATTGGACTAAAACTGAGTATGCTCTTACTAACAGGTGCTGAATGAAGTATGAAGGCTATCAGGAAAAAAAAGAAAGAAAGATATGAGTATGGGCAGATTTCCAAGTCTAATCCCAGGGTTCCTGCCTGTGTGTAGTGTGGCACCTGCACAATGTAGAGAACAAAACAAACAAACTAAATCCTGGTAGTGTGCAACGAACAACCCATTGGATGACATGAGCAAACAGAAATATAGTTAAAGTAATGTTAAATGCCATGCAAGTCAGTGCAATCACAACAGCAATAGTGTGGGTATAATTGTATCTTAAAGATCTAGTTTCAAATCACCATAAAACATAAGAATACGACTAAACGTATTGAGGCAGATATACTATCTTATGTTTCTGTAAAGATAGACTTCACACTAATTAAATTTACAGCAAGAAGATGTTTACTTTCACTTTTATGAGTTTTATCCAGGTAAAATACAGGTAAAAGCAGTTAACCTTCATCCTACCTAAGTGCAGTCAAAACTGACTACAGAGGTATATTCTCCGTTAACACTGATCCTTTATTTTATTGTAACGTCAATAATTGTTTCTAATAACTTCTAATAGTTGTTTTCGGTTTCTGTTTCATTTTGAGTTTTAAAAAAAAACACAAAAGTGTTGAGGTCTCTAAAGACAAAACAATCCGGTCAAAAGTACCATTTCCGCCCTATGGATTTTGAACATTTTGAATACTTAGTTGAGTTTGTCTTTTATAACAGATCCAAATTTAGAGAGAAAATTATAAGGAGGGAATAGGTTATTTCTGTTATATTTAAGGATATCCTGTCTTAAAGACAACAGAACAACACTGTCCACAAACTGCGTGACAATCCTGTGGTCACCAAATCATACTCTCTCTGGACTCTGACTGCACCTAAAATTGTGTAAAAAGAAGAAAAATCATGAAAATAATAAACCAAAGCAGGAGCAGGTCTGGCAGAGCCTCAGCCTGCCCCGGTTGTACAGAGACTGGAAAGCCCTTAGCCCTCACCCATACTCCCAGATTACTCCCCACAGGAGCAACAAAAAAGGAGAGCAAAACCTGTGAACTAGTTGGACAAGCTGCCCTGCCCCCTCTAGTACCCCTGTGAGGGTATAAAGCAGGATCATTAATCCAACCCCACTTTGTTTCACCTAAATCTAAGGTTAGACTAACAGCCTCAGATCTGAGTCTAATCTCTTTAGTCTTTGTTATACCACTGGTGTACAGTGTTAGTGTAGTTCTTCTTCCTCCAGAGTTGCCAGTCAGTTTTCCAGAATTTCTTTGAGGCCATCACAAATGTCCTTCTCTGTGGCCTTGCACTAGAAATTTTTTTGCCTCCAAAATTCTCAGAATCACTGTATACCTACCCTGGTTGGTACACGTAAACTGTCTCAGACCACAGTCCTCCAGTTTTTGCCAACTGGTCCTGTATAGTTGGGACAGTGTTGCCAGAAGAGTGAGGAACTATTTTATTGTTATTTTTTTGTCAAGAAATGTAGCTTAAATAACCCCAGAATAAGAATAAGCACATTCATTATACTGTCTTATGTTTGCGTATCCATTTTTTGGGATGTAACAGTTTTTGTAATAAATATGTTTAGGCGTAAATTTAGAAATAACAGTGCAGTGAACAGGCTGCTGAAACAGAGGAGCACTGGTCTTGTCCATTGCAGTGTGGGGCTCATAGAATTACTTATTAAGCGCACACGCACACGCACACGCACACACACACACACACACACACACACACACAAACTACACATGGATCAAGGCACGTATTGTGGACTCCCCTGAGACTCACACCACAATCGGACTCTGTAATGTAAAGAGGAAGCGCCAGGTCTCGATGCAGAGGAACTTCAAAGCCCCTGATGGGACGCTCATTTGCCCACAGAGATTTTTATTTAGATGTTGCTGCTGCAGTGGCACCACAGCCAAACGGAAAAATAAATAAAATAACTACTTTTAATGGGGAATTTTTTTTGACTATCAACAGGCCTCTTTACCGTTGTGTTTCCCACACATATTTCTTACTGTTGATTGAAGGCTTATAAGGTTGACTGACAAAAATACAGCTTTTCATTTGAAAACATATCCACATCAAACAGTAAATAGTAAAACAATAACTTCAAGGGAAAATGTATTTGTTCTTAACAAATCTTAACAAATCTTCTTAATAATCTTCATGTTAGTCAAGTCTTTAAAATGTCTTAGTGAATCATGGTCAGATGATCACCGTCTCTACTCATTCTTCTTCGATTTAAAAAGAGGAGAATCCAAACATTTTTTTTTTCCAAGTTTAGTTTATGAACAGAAAGACTATCTGCAGTCATTATGAGCCAACAGACAATTCATAAACATATGAGCCTGATAAGGAAGAGGAGACGTGCTCAGTTGACCGGTCCCATGGCACATCCACTGATACACAAACCACACTTACACACCGATTGAGATTTCAACGAACTCACAGGTCATTACAGGTCAGACACAAACAAGAAAAACAGATTAGAATCCAAACTAACATGCTGCATTGAGATGTATGCGTTTGATAATGAATTTTAGACTTTTTCCTCATATTTTCATGTAAAATTATTTGGCACATTTTAGTCAGAGACTACTGCAAAGCTAACATAATTCAAATTGAAATATAGTGCTCTCATGTGGTTTATGAGTGCAATGCACATAGGCTACTTTTTTAGACAAGAGTAGTATAGGCTAGTATTGTACAATATTGTGTGTGCTTGTGCTAGCAATATTATGGATAGCATTGTTTGTCATTTTGTATTCATACAGTTCTCCCAGCTTCAAGAATGCAGTGAATGCATCATGCCAAATCCACAGAGACATTCAGTCTCTTTTGTTTGTGTTTCTCAAAGAATCCCAGAGGACAGACTGGTTGCTGAAACCTGTCCATCCGGGTAGCTTTATCCACTACAGGAACTGTTTCCAGGAAGAAAGATAACACAGAACGAGACCATGTCTTTGTTTTTGTTTTTGTGCTTTTTTATATTATCTAATCATTTTCTGCAAAAAAGTATTTGGAAAAAATAATACATTTAATAATAATAATCTTTGACACAATATTGTTATGTTGTATAACTTATTTTGTATAACTTAACTCTCAAATCATTCTACTTGAACGTACGTTCCCACATTCATAACATTCTGATGATTTCTTTCATAGCCTCAGGATTGGTGCATGAGTGCATGCTGGGACAGAAAATGCCTCAGTGACATTTCCTGATTAAAATCATTTCCACCTTTTCTGTCATTTCTTTTTATCAGTTGGCATGTCATATTTGAAAGCTGTTAACTCATTCTGAATGCCTCTTGTCAATTCCATTTGGTCCAATATGATGTGAACAGGCCTCTAGCTTCTTTGTAAGATTGACTATTGAACAGAATGTTTAGCTCAGTGTTTAACATTCAAATAAAAGAAGTTAATAAAATCAGAGTAAAGTTCCCCATTTTTGATGCCTTAAACATTAAACCACCTAATCATCGTAGCAACATGAATACCCTCTCTGAAAACTTTTCTATTATCTAACTTAACAAAAGCTATTGTCTCTCACAATGCACGTCTTATGTTGAGAGACTATCCCTGTGAAAAACCTGGCTGCTAGTATCAAATACACAGTTAACACTGCACGTCAAACCCCAGTCATTGGATCCAGCGGGTAAATCACTAAATCACACCACAATAGCTCTGGACTTGGCTCTTTCACACGAGCCACATGAAACGGGAGCAGAGAAAGAGGGAAGTCTGACTTCCATGGCTCAAGCCAGCCAGACAAAAGGTCTGAAACGGCACAGCCTCAGGACAAAATCATATGACACTAGTGCACAGGAAATCACCCAAATTGTCCATTGTCTAGGACAACATCAAAATCCCTGGGCCTTGACGATAGGTGAGGAGGAGAAAGCACATGAGTCTTAGAGACCATGCTGTGAGGAGTTCACATTGAGATTGGACGGTGACAGAGAGAAAAACATCTGCTGAGATGATGCCTGATGTGTTTGACACTAACATCTTTACAAAAAAAAAAAAACCTGAAGATGGAGATATTCTCTTAAATGTGTATTGACTTAAATTAAATGTCTATACTTAACCCTATCATAAACTTTATTTTCAAATCAGCCAAGGCTCATTGATGCACATGGGGAGCGTAGTCTGGCCTGTGTGGTCCTAGCCAACACACAAGCTACTGTTGAGTTAATGGTGGTTCTGATAGAAAGGTGTCAGAATACACAGTGCATCCCAGTTTGTTGTGTATAAGGCTGCATAGCCGCAGATCAGTTAGGGTGCCTATGCTAACCCCCGTGCATTGCCGAAAGCCAAAACAATGATCACGCAAGCAACAGAACTGGACCACAAAGCAATGGGAACAGGTGGCCTGGTCTGAGTTTGAGGTGTTGATTTCGCCTCCAAATTGCCCAGATTTCAATCCAGTAAAGCGTCTGTGGGATGTGCCGGACAAACAAGTTGCTGCTAACATCTTCTAGGGGTCTAGGGGAGTCCATGCCTCGACGGGTCAGGGCTGTTTCGGCAGCAACACTATATACTCATATTGCCTGATCGGTGAATATGTTCTGTGATGTGATCCCCTACTTTCTACAATTGCAAATTCTATTGCAAACATAAAAGATATAACTTAGTTTGATATCCTAAATTTTAAAGTGAGCTGACAGCCCCTTTTTACTGGATGTACTGAACAGGTGAGTTCCACCATCCTATGAGGTAGGGATCCGTCAGATAGAGCCCGGGGCCACACAGGATCCTATCTATTCAGCACTATAGAACTCATAGCAGCAGACGGCTCTCCACTGCCCCCCCCACCACCACCACCAACCCAGAACAATATATATTTATATAAGTTCTTCAGCTTTTATTTATGGATTCCTCTTGATAAACCTTCAAGAAAGTTTCCTGAATTCAAATATTACATGGAACAAAATTCAATCGTCACTTATTTCACAAACAGACAAGAGAAATCCAATTCAAAATGGTCAACGGGAGATAAGTGGGCATGCATAAACAACAAGCACACAGGTCTACAATCTTCTGTTATGTTAAAAATGTCAAACGTTTTTGAAAAGTAAATTGTCAGTGTATATTTCTCTCTTTGGTTCACTCATTTGTAACTCTGGAGGTGTGTGTGGATACATGTATACAAGGTCTAAAACAACATCACTATACTCCTGTTTTCTGTTAAGCTTTTGACAAGCTAGGCATTGTCCTACTGTTTGCATGTGTATGAAGAAGTTTACACATTTGCTTTGAATAATAATACCCACTGAGGACTCTTCCCCTTTAACAAACTAAAGATCTAAGTTATGGGATTACAGCGTTGATTAGCTGCTGTCAGTTATGAGTGTTACCGGCTGATTACTAGAGGATAACCACAGGGGGAGGGGGGGTCCAGGGGGCTTCTCAGGACGAAGAATAAACGGCTGCCTATCAGGACTTTATCTGTATTTTCTAACAGTAAATAAATAATGCTCCATTTATAAAACTAAACAGAACGAAACAGTGAGAATGGTTTTGTTAAGCAGGTTTTGGGGCAGGGTTTCAACATGTATGAATCGCTAGATTTGATTAAATCCATGTGTTAGCCTATATTGAAATTCAGTAAGTGATGACAATTAAACTCTAGTATGTGCTTGCCTACCTTATGTCAACAGCCCATCTCATTTCTTAAGTCTGGTTAAGACTGAGAACAAGCTTGAGATCAACTTGAGAACACAAGTCATGCTTGGCTTGCTTTGTTTTACTCTATAGCAGGATGTGTGTATTACTGTGTATAAACTTCATAAAATGTTTTTATATTAGCTTAATTTTACTTCACTATTAGTGTTTTCTGTGTCGATTAAGGGAGACAGTTTGTAACTATGTTACATTGACTCATGTCCCAATTATATAATTATATATTATACATTAGCTTGAGTTTTTTCTTTCTACTTTAACATAAATTGTATTGACCTCTCCTGCTTTTATTCAACTCTAATATAAAGCCTAGCATACATATTACACATATCTTTTCCAAACACTTTGTTACTGCTTTTGCTCCAGTTGCTTCAGTTTAAATTGTGAAGCAGTTGATGGTCAAGATGTGACCTGAAGATAAAAAACTGATGCCAGAAGCTGTTTTAACACATTTGCAAAGTTATTTTTGATAGAGTATGATTGAAATCTAGTCTGTGTTCTAAGCAAAAACAAATATCATTAATTCTATATTATGAGAATAATATAGAAAGAACAATACAGAAGAATGCTGCTAAACTTAAAATCATAGGTGCTGTGTTGCTGTGAGAATGTAAAACCTTTCTGAGTTCTGAGTTCTTTGAAACTGAACTTACCAAATTGTGAGAATTATTATTTTTTTATTAATACAAACCTAGATGTCTGTTTCTAAGCTTATTTATTACTAAGACCAGCAAGCTTAGTAATAATGTTTTACATTCCCATGCGCATATAATTAGGAAAGGGTCAATATTCTAAGTAAAATGTAAAAACACAAGAACTGGATGTCAAGACATTGGGCCATTATGCACTTTGGAATGTAGCTTTTTGTAATAAAATTTCATATATTTCCAGTCAGGCGGGTAAGAGATGAAGAGGTAGAATATCACAGACACCCCTGTTATTCCTCTACACCATTATCTCGTGTTGTCATCTCCCACTTTCAAGATATGGGGATCCAGTAGCAAAGCCACATCACCCCCCTACTCCTCCAACACACACTCACAGTGGGCCAGTGTTCTCCCCTGGGGGGCACACTGAGATGAAAGGAAGAAGCAGATGAAACAGATGAAATGACCTGCTCCTCATCGCTTCTCTTAGCTCTCTGTGGCTTTGAGTTTCTCAAAGGCAAATTAGGTTGTAACTGTGAGCTGATATTCATCTTTATATTAAAAGAATAAATGCAAACATTAAAGAAAAAAAAAACTCCATCTACAGTTCTTTTGGATCGGTCACTTATGTCTTTGTTAAATGAAACAATTTCTGCCTCTTCAAACTAAACAGGAGAAGCCAATACTTCACTATCAAACACCACCACCTTGTGGAAGCAAAGAGTCAATGGAGAAAGATGTACTTTTTTACTGGACATCTGAGGCTCTTAACAATTTACTTTCTATCCTGCAATCTCACCTATTATGAGCCTTTAGCTTTAACATCCCAGATCAACAAAAGCTTTGAGAGGCTTGTCCTATTCCAGCTTCAGACCTCAGTTTGCATACAAACACACTGCTGCTGACTCTTCTTCTTACATTTCACACTTCTTAAAACAAAATTAAGAGACTGCAGTAATATTATTAGGCAAGAACAGACACCACCATACCATTAAGAATAGGACCCAGATACAAAGGGTTACCGGTGGCAGCTTACCTCTCACACTACACACTCAGTACAGTCCAAATACAGGTCACCCACACTTTGAAAGTTGCTTCCAATTATTTTTCATGGTCTTTATGAGCATTGCTGTGCAGATTGTTGCCATGTGTTGATGCTTGTGGTTGCTTTAACACTTTTGCAAATATAATAAAATCACATGACAATTAACATAGAGAGAATGAACAACTTTGTTAAGACTGAAGGAAAGGAGGATTATGTACATATACCCATAAGAATGTGACTTTTGATTCAAGATTTCAGTGAAGGGACGTTTCATTTACCATAACCCATTATATATTTACAATATAATATTTTGTGGAGTTGTGACGTTCACAAACAAACCGAATCTAATGAACTGCTCTTTAAAAACAAACATTGAGATGCAGATGCAAGCCGTTTTTTTTTTTTGGGCCGTTTCCCACAGATGCACACACAAGTTCCCCTCTTGCTACTCCACTGAGTGAGATGAAGAACAGTAGGGCTGGGTCATTAACAGTAGACAGGTGTCTGTGTAGTTGTCACCTACGAGCGCCTCTCTGTGTGTTGCTGTGTCGTCACGTGACTCAGTGGCACAAGTTAAAAGAGCAGCGACAACACGATTGATTGGCGTGTGGCGTTTTATTTACAGCAGTTAATGAATACACTGCCAGATAGGCTCACACAAACACTAAAGAAAACGAGATGCAAAAAAGACGAATGGAGGAAGAGAGGCAGAGGGACATGGGACACCCCAGCACAGGAGACCTTTAGTGGAAAAGTGTAACTTGTAGCTCAAGTACTAATTATATTTAATCAGTTAAAATAAAAAACATGCTTAAAGGGTAATGAATATGTGTCCTTGTATATAAAATCACATTCATTTTGTCGTAATAGGCTACATTTATAGAATTGAAATGCCATGTTGTACTGCAGTCAGCAGATAATTCTTACCATAGTACAACGCGGTTTCATTTGATAAAAATGTTATTTGAGCCAAATAAGCAAGTCTTTTGAACGGTTCTTTGAAAGGAACTGATCCACAAGATCCGGCTCCCTTTAAAGAGCCATAAATCCCATTTCTACTATTTTGGTGATTCCCATCAGCCCTGGAATGCTGCTATTACTTATACTTACAGTAGGATGGAGGATGGAGTCCCGGGAACACCACTAGTAGTTTGGGGCGGTGCTGTCTAAGTAGCTGAATGACCATAATGACTCTGAAGAAGCCTGGAGGAGGTCATTCTGCCAAATTGTTTATTTTACTGCCTCCTTCTCAAGATTCCTCCCTGGATAGATTTACTGCTGACCTGGAACTCAACTTGGAGGTAGACAAACTGTCACATACTCAACCAATAAGGTATATTTGTCAAAATGGGTGGCCACCTGTGTCATTGTATGAGTCCCAAAACCGGAGTGTTCCCTAAACATCATTAGGAAGTTTCTATTAGTCTGAACATAGATAAAGTACCCAGGGGCTGGCCTAACAGACTAATCTTAAATAACAAAAATAAGTAGCACTATAATATTTTCCATTCTCTCTATATTTGAGAGCATTGGGAATAATATAAACATATAGCATTTGTGACAAGTTCAAATTTTCTTTCAATCCTGTTTTTCACTAACATAGAAATGAGGACTGCCATACATGGCAGTGTGACGTCCACATTGAGACTGACCAGTGAGCTGAATATGGCCCATATTTTCAGCCCCTGTTTATCATCCACATAACTTAAGGAAGGTAAGCAGGGCAGACTGTCCTTGGGCTAAGGTAAGAGCTACAAGGGTGCCACTGAGTATAGAGTACACTTAAAACTGTTGCAAATTACTTCTCATACAACTTACCTAATTTCTACATTCAGCCCAACTTCAGAATAGTCTACCAAGCAAGTATCCTGCTGTGACTACCTCTCATGGCCAACAACTTTATTGACATCTGACAGCACTTACAGGAGCGCTTACTGGGCAGGGCTGAGTCTAACAAGACCTCACCTTTGTGGTACTGCTTTCATTTAATGATTGGACACAGATCTGAGCACAGAACAGTGGTACGAGAGAGATCAGATTGTTGTAATTCTTGCTAATTAATGTTACAGGCAGTTGCTAAATACACTCTGATGTTTGGCAGGGTTGGTTCCTATAACACTGTTTAACAAGAGAATGCTAGGAACACACAGTGAAGTACACACCCCAAAGCATGCTGGCACCATCTGGCGAACTGCTGATAGCTGCATGATGGTGGGATAATGTGGAGTTTTATAGAGAGCACTTTATGAAGAAAAGCAGGCTGTTCGTGTCCTCTAGATGGCACTGTTGTCTTCTGCAATCTGAAAAAGAGTGCTTTTATTCAAACAACTGAACTGTCCGGTTGTGCAACTGTACTGTTAGTAGCTAGTCCTGCACATCGATTTAGTAGACATGTCAACTTTTGTCCTGACATGACATGGTTCACACTGATTTTTAGACAGCTAAAGTAGCCCTGCGGTTGGGAGTCAACCCCAATCTAATAATAAATAAAATGTAATTTTTGATTTATTATGATATTATTTATTATTTATAAGGAATTATTTTAATTTAGTAAAAAATAGACAAATAATTCAATAAACACAAAAATATACTTATTTAAGCCTCATTCGTTTCAACTGTCTGTTCCTGTCAATCATACACGCGGTGTCAGCCAATTATATTAGAAGATGAGGGCATAACATGCCGGTTCTATGCACAACCTAAACTACCAGTGGCTCAGTGGTAGAGCGGCCGTCCTTCAACTGGAAGGTAGTAGGTTTGATTCCCGCTCTCCCCACAGTTCATACTGTTGTTGTGTCCTTGGGCAAGACACTTAACCCACCTTGCTCCCAGTGTATGAATGTGACTGTGGAGGTGTGTTTGGTGGTAGTAGGAGAAGGTTGAGCGCCGTTTGTGTGGCAGCCCCTTTCTCTGTCTGCCCCAGGAGTGGATGTGTGTGAATGGGGTGAGTGGAAGCACAATGTAAAGTGCTTTGGGTGCCCGAGAAGGGTGCAGGAAAGCGCTATATAAATGCATGCCATTTACCATTCCATAACTGTGCTCCCAACTGTGAAGCTAGCGGAGCTTTGAGAAACTACTAGTGAAGGTGGTGGAGCACCTGGAGCCAGCACCTCCACATTTGGAGATGTATTCACTCAAGTAGGCCTACTCAGCGACCCACAGCAATGCCGTCTTCTATAATTGGACAGTTTATGCAAAAGTCAATCACTGTAGGGAAAAAAGGCCAAATTGATATTCCATTGCCAAAAATGTTTAAATGCTAATGTTTAATAGTATTCTTTTTTTTTATTATACACAAATCAATGCATTTTTAAAGAAATTGCAAGACATTGTTAGTATAATTTCATTTATTAATTTGTTAGAACTGTTTTCACACGTATCACAGTCAAAGTCATAGTTAAAACATTTATTATTTAAAGAGCCAGTTGTGAGCCAAATGAGCCAGCTCATGAAAAAGAGCCGGATTGCCCATCACTATAGACTTGAGACGCCAACCAGTGTTCACTGTTTACCGGGGGCCAGGGCTTCCGACATAGAGGCTAATCTTAGGGTGCTGACATCACACAGGAAGGGAGAGTTTCCTCACATACTGGCACTACATACAAGCAGATAGTTATTCATATCGGCACCAATAATGTGAGAATGAGGCAGTCAGAGGTAACCAAAGATAGCCTAGCCAAGACTCTTGAACTAGGGAACAAGACGAGTCGGCTTCGATTAATTGTTTCTAGCCCCCTCCCCGTAAGGGGTAGAGATGAACAGTATAGCAGATTTGTTTCCATGAACCGGTGGCTGGCCCGGCATTGTAGTCAGAAAGGTTATGGTTTTGTGGATAAGTGGCCTTCTTTCTGGGGCCGCCCTAGGCCTGCTGAGGGCATGGTGCTGCCATTTTGTCTAGTAATATAGACAGGTGCATTCGGTGCATTTGACACAAGGAATCTCAGCAGGTCGCAGGGATTAGAGAACCTGCTTGTCATGATAGTGCGGGTGTGGAACTGGATAATGTAGAAGCTTTTAGTTGTCTGGTTAGGCTGTGTTATCCTGATGTCTACTGCCTACATCTTTTAGATATGGTGAATTTATTTAGTCCTCAAACACATCTGAAAACTCACAGAGTCAGTGACCCAAAAGCATCCTGTCCTCGTGTTATTACAGCTCAGATGCAGTCTTTTAAACCCAGCAGAACTGTTAGAGCTCGACAGCTTGTTCCTGTCACTATCTCTCCACTGGACCAGCCTTCAAATGCAAGCTCTACATCAAGACTGAAGATTGGTCTCCTGAATGTGCGGTCTCTATCCTCCAAAGCACTCTTAATTAATGATCGTATTACTTCTCACAGCTTGGATTTACTTTTAGTGTCTTGGCTTCGGCCCAATGTTTTTCTGCTAAATGAAGCCTCTCCCCCTGATTATGCGTATGCACAGGTAGGTCGCATGTTGAAACTGGGTGGTGGTGTTGCAGCCATTTATAAAGCTGCATTTTGCTTTACAGGTACATCATCACAGCAAAAATTTTACTCATTCGAAGTGTTACTTATCAAACATATTATTTCTCAAATAAACAAAAGGAAGCCATTTTATTTAGCTGTAATCTATCGCCCTCCGGGTCTCTACTCTTCTTTCTTGAATGAGTTTGGAGTTTTCCTCTCGGACTTAATAACCAACGTCCTTCTAGTTGGTGACTTTAATATTCATCTAAATAAGGAGTGTGATCCTCTGGCCAGAGCATTTCAGTCACTCCTTATGACCCTGTCTTTCAACCAGTTTGTTCATGAGTCCACACACATTATCTTGAAACTATCTTGATCTTGTTTTGGCTCAGGGAATAGATGTTTCCCATCTCTTCGTCTCTTCTCTTTCATCTGCTGTTTCAGATCACTCACTGGTGGAATTCGAGATAAGTTATACATTTCCCCCAAATTCCGTCAAATGTGTAGAGTCTTCACAAAATTTTTGCGCAGCTGGAATGGAAATGTTTGCCACACGGCTGACAGATGTTCTTCCTAATTTAACTACATCTGGAAACTCAGTAGAGGCCTACAAAGAGGAGGTCCATGCAACCCTCTCGGCCATCACCGACTCAGTGGCACCCCTCAGGACAAAGCCCAGACCAACCAGACGACATAACGAGGAAACCCGGGCTTTGAAACAGGCCTGCAGGAGTTTTGAACGCAAATGGCGCAAGTCAAAAGCTAATCTAAATGATCAAAAGTGTTTTTTGTGCGTAAACACCAATAAGCACGCCCTCAGCACTGCAAAGACAGCCTATTTCTCATCTCGAATCAGAGAAAACCGGCATAACCCCAGGTTTCTCTTTGGGATAGTTGCTAAACTAATCCAACCAAAAACAACTGAAGACTCCTTTCCCTTTAGTGCACAAGACTTTTTAGATTTCTTTAATCATAACATTGAAGATATCAGGGATAATATTTTGCTTTTGTCTTCCTCGGCTCCGGGTCCCATTCACTTGGATCCACTGACCTCTCGTCTCTCAGGCTTAGATCCAGTATCCCTCAATGAGCTGACAAAGGTGGTTTCTTTATGTAAAGCAACTACGTGTCTCCTGGATTTCCTCCCAGCAAAACAGCTTAAAGAACTGTGGCCCTATGTCGGACAAATTATGTTAAACATTATAAACTTCTCCCTGTCCACTGGCACCGTTCCTTCCCTTTTCAAACAGGCTGTGGTCAAACCCCTGCTCAAAAAACCTACTCTGGATCCTGGATGCCTAAATAATTTCTGTCCTGTCTCCAATTTACCTTTTCTATCTAAAGTCCTCGAAAAAGATGTGCTAAAACAACTTGCTCTATATCTATTGGAAAATGAGCCGTTTCAGTCTGTATATAGGGCCTCTTATTCCACTGAAACAGCTTTAGTTAAAGTGACAAATGATCCCTTCCTTCAGATGAATGAGGACTCATCGGCTCTACTGGATCTTAGTGCTGCATTTGATAGAATTAATCATGCAGTGCTAATCAACAGACTAAAATATGTTTTTGGCATCTCTGGCTCTGCTCTTACTCGGTTAGAATCCTATCTGTGTGATAGGTCTCATTTTGTCTCTTTTTTTAAATCCTTGAGGTTTTTAAAAGCAAACTCAAAACAAACTTATTTTACCAAACATATGGAGACTGATTGATCATAGGTAGACTTTTACACTGGTTGTAGCTGTAGGTACACACTCACACTAGTTGTTGCTGTAGGTACACACTCACACTGGTTGTAGCTTTAGGTACATGCTCACACTGGATTTAGCTGTAGGTACACACTCACACTAGCTGTAGCTGTAGGTACACACTCACACTGGTTGTAGCTTTAGGTACACACTCCACCGCTCAATTATTATTATTACACCTGCCAATTTTTGCAGTAGTATTTAGCAATTTTTTTTCCTTTCTACATCCTCCTAGGGTGGACGCAAACCTCTGATCTGCTGGGTGATGTGTACCCCCCACCCTTACCCCTGGACCCTTTTTTTTTTTAAATTGTGACAGTATGAACATACATGAGACACAACCACATGAATATAAACATGCCAGATTGTAGCCTTTAGGCTAATTTCCATCCGTTGTCCCAACATTCTCACACCATACACCAGCGCAACAATCACACGCATTCATACACCAGAGCTGTGTCACTGGAGGCAAGGTGGGTTAAGTGTCTTGCCCAAGGACACAACAACAGTATGAACTGTGGGGAGAGTGGGAATCGAACCGCCTACCTTCCGGTTGAAGGACAACCACTGAGCCACTGCGCCCCTAATACTCTAATCCAGTATTAGGAGCCCCAGCCCATCTGTCATCTACCTTGATGTTGGCTGAGGTCCCATCCACCCTTACACACACAGAGTGGATACTGGACACTGTCAATATAAATGTTTTTTTTTTGTAAATGTGTTTTTTTCAACTGTCCTGGACACATTTCTGCACGGCTTGTCCGTCCTGGGAGTGGATCCCTCCTTCTGTGGTTCTCCTTCAGGTTTCTCTTTTTTCCGGCCTGGTTTTTTTTGGGAGTTTTTCCTCACCCTTATGGAGGGTTTAAGGACAGGGGATGTTGTCTAGTGTAGTCTGTTAAGCCCTTTGAGGCGGCTGTTGTTGTGATATTGGCTCTGGTGACTACACCAAATCCTGAACCTAAACCTGCAGGTGCTTCATCTTCCAATGTCCTGGAGGAGCCAAAACCCCAAAGGATCCCCCGACAACGGAAAACATCTGAGAAAAAACACTTGCCATCTGGACCAAAGACGAAAGAACCAGAAGTTCAAAATAAATCGAACCTGGACACGTCTTTAAAGGTCAGTGGCAACAAATCCAACAACCAAAACAAACCCAAAAACCCAGCAACCTAAAACTGAAAAGGAAGAAAAACCAAAAACAGATTTTATTCCGGCTCCCCCACCTAAAGTCAACGTCTGGACTTTGAGAAGCCAAAATATCCTGCAGGGAAGCGGCTGTGTTTTTAACCAAGGCCCAAACATAGAAGATTTCCCCCCTCTGCCAATAATTGCAGGGCAGCAGGGCACTAATATCAGCCCATAAAAAAAGAAACACACAAGTTCAGGAACAACACCAAATCCTGAACCCAACCCAGCAGGTGCTTCACCTACCACCTACAAAGCCAGAACATTCGGCAGCGAAGCATCTGTAGTTTTTACCAAGGCCCCAAAAAAGACAATCCTCCTCTCCCAATAATGGCTAGTTGTTAGGATCCTTTTGGAACAGTAGTCTTGATTAGATGACAGCCAGCATTGTCACGTTTTGAAAACGCCCGGAAGAGTGTTGGACCAAAGCATCAGGTCAGCTATATTGTTGACATTACATGCAATATAGTTTTGATGCTCTAGTCAGGCCTCTTTCCAGCGTTTTCTATTCCAGCTGTACAGACTGTTATAAGACCAGTCAAGTTTCCTAGAAGGACCAACCATCACTGGCCATTTTATTAGGTCACCAAGTCATCTCTCTTCAATATTCTGATCCTTGGAATGTGATTAGAATGTGATTTTCCCCTTCTCCTTATTACATTCGACTAAATAAAAACCTAAAAAAAATTAAATAAATAAAAAAAACTATACTAAAACTATATTAAGTATGTGTTTTGCATCCATTGCATGTTTTGTATATCCATTATGCCATTATCAAGACATCAAGACATCAAGACAAGAGATGCTGTTTACACTCGCATATAACAAAAAAATAAACATTAATGGGTCATCTCAATAAAGCACACTTTGGTACAGGTAACCCCAAAGAAACCTCTAGGACAGGGGTCCTCAATTAAAATCAGCCGAGGTCCGAGTAGTTAACTTTCCTCAAGTGAGGGGTCCAGAAAATTTAAATAAAAGGATATGTGAATATAATTCTTTAAAGTAAAGTCTCATTTATTCCACACCTAAAGCCTCTTAAACAAAATGGAGATGAATGTCCACTGTATTCTGTATTTTATCCCAGCAGCGCCGAGATCCCAAACTGGCAGATGGCTTGCCAGTTCACCAGCCACAACCACCAGAGGGCGCATTTATGGCTTGCCACTTTTAAAAGTGTAAAGCCACTTTTAAAAGTGGCAGGTCACTTGGCTTTCCACTTTTAAAAGTGGCAGATCACTTGGCTTTCCACTTTTAAAAGTGGCAGATCACTTGGCTTTCCACTTTTAAAAGTGGCAGATCACTTGGCTTTCCACTTTTAAAAGTGGCAGACCACTTTTGATGGTTTATGATGACTGACGCCCATGGTTCTAGCCTCTACGAAAAAAGTCCGGCCACTTTTGTTAAAACGGCTCCTCGGACTTTGGCCACTTATCCTAATGCATATGCGACTTTACTCAACAGGTCAGAGAAAAATAGACTATTTATATTATTAAAAATGCACACACATAATTGAAATAGAAAAGGCGTTTTGACAGCTGTTAGACATGTTTGTGAACATATGATCAAAGCAGTAAATTGTTAATTATGTGCTCATCTATACAAACTATGTGTTTGGTACATTACTGTTAGCCTAGCCACTTAGCCAGACTAGTAACTCGAGCTCAGAGTGATTTTTGGACTTAGAATACAAATGACCACCAATTATTTGTTCTTCATGTTAATATAGTAATTTGTACGTTTTTATACAATGTGCAATTCACGTTTAGGAGAAATAAAGAAGTGAAAAACATGATTCTATTGTGGTCTCTTTTTAATGCCACCTCCTTTTGGATGCCGTTTTAATCAGGTCAGGTCACTTTCTGAAAGACAAAATTTAAATACAATGGGTTCTTATAGTTTATTCTTATAAGTATGCAGTTTTATAATATAAATCTTTTAAATGGCATAGTATTTACACACATTTTGCTCTACTTGGTTCAAACACTACTTTATATTCACCAAAAGAGGGCGACAAAGACTTTATTTACTCCATGTATCATGGTGTATGGGCTTGGGTCCTGCAGACAGATCCCTTGACGAATTGGTGGTTTGACAAGGCCAGTGCCTTAGGTTTAGATTTTAATATCTTAGACTGTTAAAAAAATATTATAAACTCCTCGCTGGTAAAAACTTTGATAATTTAACTTATCTAAAGTAATACACCATAACACATTTCCAACAATTTGCAGCTAAACAAAAAAGGTGTTTTAAAAGTGGAAAGCCAAGTGATCTGGCACTTTTAGAAGTGGAAAGCCAAGTGATCTGCCACTTTTAAAAGTGGCTTTCCACGTTTAAAAGTGGCAAGCCATACATGCGCCCTCTGGTGGTTGTGGCTGGTGAACTGGCAAGCCATCTCCTTTGTTTACATGAGGAGGATGTTTGAGTGTTTAGCTTGTTTAGCTGAGCTAAGGCTCCTGAGCCTTAGCTTTACTAGGCATTATATGCAGGTTTCCAGGCTGATTTCAATTGACAACAGCCTGGAATCCTGCATATAATGCCTAGTACTCCTTCATACATGTGTTTTAAATACAAAATCATCAAATCAAGCCAAAACATATTTGTTTAAATAATTATGACAAAGATGAAGTTATAATTGATCTCTTTCTATTGTCATTCCTCTGAAAACAACAGGAACAAGGAAAAATGCACTGAGCATTTCTTTAGCATTAGCTGTTGCTAAAAATTAACTGTTACTGTTTAATTATTAGCAACAGCTAATATTAACACAACTTAAGGAAGACTTAACCTTTGTCACTCATCTCCAAACCCTCCTTTCACACCTTTTCTGTTAGGTTCAAAAGAACACGAATAGTGTGAGCTACTTACTAACGTTGTTTGTAAATGAGGTCGAATATGCGACAAACGAGTCAAGTAGCTACCTCACTTACAACACAATTAAGAAGTTGACAGACAAATGTACAACTCACCACATTAAACGTCCTCACTTTCCTCTGAGTCTTTTTTATCCCGACATGAAAACTGTCCAGTCCTGGTTCAGTTCTGGATTCATTCTCTGATTATCACAGCAGCCGGACTAGAGGATAAAGTGCTGTTGTTCAGCTTTGACACTGACACGGCGCTGAGGAGCTGTATTTTCTGATTAAAATAAACGTTCCCTCTCCGTCCATAACGCCAGTGAATCTTCATTATTTTTTGAGCTAAACATTTACGCTAAACATGTTGAAATTTCCCGCTGCGGCTGCACGGTCCGACCGTAACCATAGTAACCTGAGGACCTGCGCGTGTTACGCAGCTGTCCTGCTGCGTGCCGGTTCAAAAAAAGGTTTTACACAATGCGCTTTATGAATACATTTACATTGTACATTTATTCATTTAGCAGACGCTTTTATCCAAAGCGACTTACATTGTTCTACAGTAATTACCAGTGTTACAGTCTGGAGGTGGGTTAAGTATCTAGCCCAAGGACACAACGACAGTATGAACTGTGGGGAGAGTGGGAATCGAACCGCCTACCTTCCGGTTGAAGGACCACCGCTCTACCCACTGAGCTACTAGCGCCATCTACTGTTAATTCTTATTAAAGGATAATTCAAAGTAAGTTGTTGAGATGTTTAACCTTTTGATTTGGATTCCCATTTTTGGCCACTGTGCTGTCATGTCTGGTACATGTTCAAATCCTATAAATGTCGCCTATTCCTAAAGACACTGTAGAGCCGTCGTTCTTCAACCGGAAGGTAGGTGGTTCGATTCTCACTCTCCCCACAGTTCATACTGTCGTTGTGTCCTTGGGCAAGACACTTAACCCACCTTGCCTCCAGTGGTTGTAACACTGGTAATTATTGTAGAACAATGTAAATGAATAAATGTAATGTAAATGTACAGTGTTATGCCTGCTCATATGAATTGCAATTGTTATACCTCCAGGTGATACCCAAGATTGACCTAATTTACTGGTAACAAAAGAGCCAAAAGGGGAATGTTGAGATTACAATCATTTAATTAATGTCAAATGTTGTTTACAAAGGGGAAAGACATGTACCATTTTTCAGAAATTTACAACACAAATTTGTTCTAACACAATCCTCTTGTGCAATTTGTCATCTTGGGGGCAGGAGCCACTCTACAGAGGGTTGAACCACCGGTTTCATTAGTGTAGTCTTACATTGTGTTCTTCACTAAAAGGCATAAGGACTCCGTGACAATAAAATAGCTGTTCGACTCATGCTTTTTCAAAATTTGTCAGTCTATAAAGCAGGATCCCAGACCCTATTTATTTCTCTCTAAAACAAAGTTGAACATTTAAAATCTGGGTGAATATTTTACATTGGTTGCGGAGAACGAAAAAAAAAAAAAAAAAAGTGCATCAGAGAGTCAACATTACCGACGCTGATAAACTACAAGCTAAAAGAAATAAAATAAAAATAACATTAACATAGGCAACATCTTGCATTAAGGCCATTACCTCCCTTTTAGTAATTCCTATATAACAACCTGGGCTTGGTGAACAGACCACTGACAATATTTGAGAAGTTTTATTTTTTCTTTTTTTTTTTTTTTTTTCCAGCATTTTTTACAACAATACAGACATCACAGAATACAATTTTACAAACACAAAGCACACCACCACCTTGGCTGCTGCTGCTGCCATTGTAGAGGAACTGTGAGGTTCTGCAGTTCTGGAGGTTGCCAGCACAGCACTGGCTATCCTTCTTTATCAGACAGCCCACATCCATTTTAGCATGAAAGAAGCTGCCTTTCCAGTTTGAACTTTTGCAGTAATGCAGTATAAGAACTATGTCAAAATCATTTGAGACATTTAAAGGTAAAAGAAGCGTCAATGCAATGGTCTTGAATGTGTTATTCCAGATGTGTAGAAGCCAAAAGATGGTTAAAAGAGGAAGATCCCAGTTGGATGTTATTGGAAAGAGCAGTTCAATAATTTTGCTTGTTTGAGAAAACTCCTGGGCAATAATAATTGTTCTATTTAACAAAAACTTAACATCTTTTGACATCTTGTGATCTACAGCTCTTCTCACCATAAAAGTACACCACCTATATCTTCACCATCTATGATTGAAACTTTTATTTTTTTCAATTTCTGTACAGTAAAATAAAACTTGACTGATATTCAAATGATCTTTTTTTAAAAATACAGAAGGCTACTTTTTATTGCAGCCATTTTTTCCCTTATTATTCCCAAACCCATCCACTTAAGCCAGGGCTTTGAGATTATACGTCTGTGTCTGATGATGGCAACATGTGTTTCATTTACTTTACTTTGTGTGTATGTTTGAACTCTATGTCATTTACACCCAACATTGTAAACATACATAGAACTATATTACATGTGCTTGCATTTCAGAGGGGGGCATTTTGGTTTACTTCACTAGAACACCACAAAATGAGGGAAAAGGGGAAAGAAATTACTTGAAGGTACAAGGGATTAACGTCAAACTCCTTTTCAAGGTTTTTTTGAGGCTTTCCTCAGTTCTTTTAGACAGTTTAGTAAGAGTAATACTTTTAATTCTCTGAAGCAATAGGGGGCATTAACAGTTTTTAGCTTGATAAACAGAAAAGGAAATCCAGCCTGTTGCCCAGCACCACTGAAATGTCGACATCAAGAAGATTCATTTAGGTCCAACTCCAGAATGGTAGAGGTACATGGTACATTTGGAAAAGCAAGAAACCCAACCCTCTGTAGTATCAGACAGACCCAGCCTGTTGACTGGTGTGGTTGTCTGTTTCATGAGTTTTTTTTTTTTTTTTATTTTGGACAAGGCAAGACTCCAGGTTAAACCTCTGAAAGAGCTTCCACATTATTGTCTGATAGATTTGTCTGTGTGCTCTTGAAAAGGGGGTCTTCACCTACCAATGCAGGCAATAAAAAGTGGACAAATAAAGAACATCAGGAGGTGGCGATGGAATCCAAGATGGAAAGAGCAGAGGGAAGGAGGGTAAGGAGGCAGGGGTGTGCTCTTTACAAATAGACACGCCTCAGGTCTCCAGGTGAGGTGATAGTGTTGCACTGTGGACAAAGCTTCTTATTACCCTGTAAAATTAGATATGAACAGTTTATTTAATATTGAGAGACAAAATATTTTACTGCAATATACTGTAAACACCCATTTAATATAAAGCTGTAGCTTTACAATTTTTAGATTTTGTGAAAATGTAAAAAAAAAAAAAAAAAAAAAAAAATGGCTATTATATCACAATCTTTAAGAACAATCTTACTCTCTGTGTATTGAGTAAAAGCATCTGGACTTCGTTTTCAAGGTGAAGACGTTTCGTCTCTATTCCAAGAGACTTTATCAATTCTTAGTTCAACTGGTAAGAGAAGCTAAGCTTATATCTCTAAAGGGAGGAGTTTCCCCTGAAACCAAACCTGATGGCCTGATGGATTGGTTTCAGGGGAAACTCCTCCCTTTAGAGATATAAGCTCAAATAAGCTCAAATTGATAAAGTCTCTTGGAATAGAGACGAAACGTCTTTACCTTGAAAATGAAGTCCAGATGCTTTTACTCAAACGTTTTTTTCAAGATGTCCTGGATGACTGAGAACCTCCACAGACACCTCTCTGTGTATTGTTTACATAGTAAGCTATCTGCAATATGCAAACTAGTCAAAATCTTGCATTTAATGTAAGATTTTGACAAAGAATCTTACAACAATAACAGAAGAAGCTGGTACAACAGCTTTGTCCATGCTGTTATAAATACAATAAAAAGTACCCTTGAAGTAAAAACCCTAATCACCTTTCACAGGCATTCAAAGAACTTCACCAGTTTACTGTAACATATGTAGAATGTGCATACATCCAACTACCTCCTGTTTTAGCACATACAGTGGCAAGAAAACGTATGTGAAGCTTTTGGAATTTCATGGTTTTCTTTATAAATTTGAAATGTGATCTGATCTTCACCTAAGTCAAAGGGTATTGACAATGTTTCTAAAAATAATTACACAAAAACATTCTGATCTTCCATGTCTTTATTAAGAAACACCAAAAAAGGAAAAATCACTTTTTTCAATTCAATATTGACTGTTAAATGAGTGTGTTCAATATCATAAAATATACATTTTTTTAGACACATTATGTTTGTCAATACCCTTGACTTAGCTGAAGATCAGATCACATTTTAAGACAAATTTATTCAGAAAACCATAAAATTCCTAAAAGGTTCACATACTTTTTCTTGTCACGGTAATTAGCACAGATAGAGCAGAATTTAAGGCACTGCAGAGCTTCATGTTTGTTAATCTGTCAGTCGCTAAATAGTTGTATTTTCTAGCAAAGTCACTAAATAAAAAGCTCTTTTTGGCCAAATCCAAAGAATTTGTATGGGATGAGAACGCCAGAGTTTACACAAGTTTACACTTGCTGAAAGGATTTCTGTCTCCAGTTTACTCAGTCACTTTATATTAAAAGTAAGAAAAAAATAGTTACTTTTAGTTTCCAAGCTGTTGCTGTTACCTAAAAGTGTCATTATACAGTACATGTGTAAACAAATAGGCGCCTGTCACCTTGTAAAAACATTGCTTCACTTTATTCAAAAGTGTGAGCGTGTTTAGGTGGATACACACCTGAACTTAAAGTTATATACATTGCGTTTACCCACATGTATAAAAGTAATGGGCTTTGTACTCCTGTTTAGCATTGGTGTTAAGCGTGTGTGCCTGTCACGCTGTGCTCCAACTGCCTCGCTCATTAAAGCAGCAAGGGGCTGGGCTGATGTTAACTAGACTGCCAGGCATTTACTTTGATCAGCCTGGTGTAATGTTTTAATAGATGTCTCCAGGCTATGAGTTTAATGCTCCATACATTGAACCAGTAATTGAAGCATGCAGCTACACACCACACTGAAACAATTCTAACAATATATTCTTGCTGAGCTAATACCCACATGGCCAATACCAAAAAGGATTTGCTTGTATTTGTTACAATTCATTGTTGTGTTGGATGTGTTTAATAGACAAAAATGTTTGAATACTGAAAATAATGTGTATTTAACAAAATAACATAATAGGTGATAAAAAAAGAGAATAAATGCCACCAATCAGACAAAGCTAATGTAATAAGGAGACCGTTTATCCTCCCAGCAGCAGTGGAGCACTGTTTCCTCTGTGCTCTGTTTACTACATTAGCACCAGCTAATTACACTCTACTGAATATATTAGACTAACTAATAACCAAAATATCACTGTATGTGTGTGCATGTATGAACCCTGAGGCACTAGGTACTCATTGGAGGTTCAACTGACCACTTTATTCCAACATTTTAACAGGCCTTTTGGGTACTATTATATCTAAGCCTATTGAGGACAGGAAGTGTTTGCATTACTTTGATTGTGTGTGAACTGTGTATGTGCGCAGGGAGGTCATCTGAGGAATATAAAATTTTAGTTTCTCCCAATGGGCACGGCAGTAGAGAGAAATGTACTGGGTATGAAATGAGACTGCAATAACTGCATGTCATGAGGAGGAGCCCTGCAGCAAAGAGTGGTGTGTGGGTTTGTGCGTACCAGAGTCCTGAGCCAACATTCTTCACAGTGGACGTGCCAGCATTGGATGGAGGTCAGCGGCATTGTGTAGGAGTCCTAAAAAGACACGGAAAAGAAAAAAATGGTTATATCAAATTCTAATTTAAATGACAAATGCACAACCAAACAGTTATCAAAACAACTTAATGACCTGATCAACCACAAGAATCAAGCCACTAACCACACAGCCAGCATCACTGAGCAAGGTGACATGGAAACAATTTGAACCAGCAACCTGTGGGACACGCACAAGCAGACATAACATCTGGCAAGCCACAAACACAAAAACGGAGGGGTGCAGGCATAGAGGGAGGGAAAGGAGAGCAATGACTGAACCCGATTTTAAAGGGCACACTTCTTTTCCTCACGAAAAAGAACGCAGGGATGAGGTGAGGTAAAGTGGATAAGGTGGAAGGAGGGAGGAGTGCCTTACCCTCCGTAGGGGCTGTGGGAGGAGCCTCTTTATGCCGCTGCCGTAGCCACCAATCACAAGGCCTCTGTACAGGCAGTACAGGCCGAGGGGGAGGGACTTAGGCTGCCTCTCTCCAACCTCATTGGCCATTGGCCGGGGCCCTGGCCACGCCCCTAGGCTCTTGATCGCCACACCTGACTGGATAGCAGGCTTCCTCTGCGGAAGGAGGGATGAGGGTGGGAGAGCAGAGGGGGCTAAAGGTGGCATCTAATCATAACGGATGGCTCAAGTGAATGCACATACACCACGGAGCAGTGCAACGAGTTAACAGACAAGCATACAGAGATGAAGCCTTGTACCAAAAACAGCCAAAAAAGAAATGTTTAAGCGTCAAGAACATATACCAGAATAAACTGATGATAAACTTAATAGCAACACTGAAAAATGTGACCATAATTTGGGTTTAAGAACTAGTTAACAAGGAAAGACATCTTCCTTAATCCTACAATTTTTATTTGGAAATATTTCAGCTCAATAGAAAGAGGCAAATGTATTATCAACAAGATGCATGACTGTATATGGCAAAAAAATTGTTTACCTTGATGTATACTTTAAATAAACACCAAACGCAAGAATGATTAATGTAGTAATGTGTATAAAAAGTAAAGCTAAAAAAAACAAAAAACCTTTTCTTTTTTTTGCGTTCCCTCCCAAAATGACCAGTAGATGGGAGTAGAAATCCACTGATGTCACAGGACAACTTGGGCTCAAAGGAGGTCCAGCGGAAATTTAATGACAGCCTGAGATAATAGTACCAATAAACACTTTTGAAAAAAAACAATCCTTTTTTGTCTTACACCGCATTGTTATAAATAAGTGGATTAACTACTTAACAGATCATCTTAAATTATGGTAATTTCTGTCTTATTATAGTGCTTTTTACTTGGCAAACAGAGATGACTTTAAGATGAGACACAGTGACAAGTTGGGTGACACTGATTGGCTGCGTGTGTGCGTGAGGGACAGTGACAGATGAGCAGAGAAGAGGCGTGTATCCGTGGGTCAGTGAGTGATCGATCGCTGTGCCTTGCCCTCCGTGTCACCTCAGGTGCCCAGCGACCTTTAGGAAGTGCAGCGATCGGTAATTACCCGCTTAACACACACAAGCACGCCACGTACACAAGCTGAGGGTGCCGACGCTGCACTGTCTAAAAGCTTTAAGGGTGACAAGATGGGTGCTTGACATAAAGTGGGCAACACAAACACTGATGGGGGTTGTGCTGAGAGGGGTGCAGTGGCCAGGGGCCTGAATCTTAAACATCTGAAGTGCATAAATATTGACCATGTCCCTCACTCTCCCCGCTGTTGTCAAGGTTAAACATGTGGCTTAGATTATTGATCTGTGGATCCAATCAATCATCAATACAAGCAGTAAGGCTCACACACGGAGATTTTACTTTCACTTGTGCCAAGTTGTCATGTGACATTTGAAATAGGAGAGTTTATTGTACAACCGGAACATTTATTCTAGTAGACAAGCCATTTTGCAAAGCCATGCAAAAGCAGAAACGGCACAAAGACACTCAAGCCACTAAATCACAAATAATCACATCAAATAGAGTCATTCACATCAACCAAAAAATTAAAAATGAGATGTTGATGACAAAGCAGACAGGGTACCCAGAATAATCAACATTTATCAAGAGGGGTGAGTCTAAAAAAATATATACTACTGTAACATGGTCTGGCAACCTACCAATGTATATGCCTCATGTGATAGTAAATAATGTGCAATTCATTGTTTCTAATACATGAGATCAAAACTAATGTTGGATTTTGGATAGACAACATTAATAACAAGTCAACGTTTTGGATTAAAATGAAAGTTCTGATTTGTATTTAAAAGAGAAGTACCTAATTTATCTTTAAATGGGCACACATTAAACTAGTGTATATATATATATATATTGTACTTTAAATGTATAAATCCCCCTTGATAAAAATTGATTCCCATAATCTGGAAAGTTGTGAGACCTTTTGGTATATGTGTATGCTCACCATGCAGATCAGACACTTGTATCTGTCTCCTCTCAGTATCTGCTTCTCTAGCTCTCTAATTCGAGCCTTCAGTGCCTCCATAGTGGTAGCTGTTGACTCCTCCTCTGTTACCCTGAAGGAAAAAGAGAGCAAAAAGAGTTAACCATCAAAGTGAACTAAATAAACTCATTAGAAAAACAACCTTCTGCCACTGGAAGATATTTTTTTCTAAAATACTACAGTAATACCACTAGATTTGAACTTGATATTATTTATTCAAGTGCAAATCTGGTATTTAAAAAAATGTTAATTTCTCAATCACAACATTCTTTTAAATTAACACACAAAAAGCTTCTTCAACATTTTCTTCTTCTCCATTACATACAGTAAAGTCTGACTACTAATCACTGTCTGTACTTTTAAGATATTCTGAGTCCCATCCTTTGCCAATGAATACAATAATGGATTCTATTTAACAGACCTGTATTCTCAATGGCCCCGTTTTATACCAGATTTACAACTTTAGCTTCCCTCCCTTTAATCTCACCCTTTGACTCCACCCTTTTTTAATGTTAATACTTTTTTCCTGTCTGTACTATTTTTATCTGCTATTCTTCTACAAATACATCTACCCTTCCTCTGCAGTCCTCAATTTCTTCCTGCCTCTAAGCAGCTGTTGATTAATGTGAAGCATAATAACAGAAAATATGCATTTAACACTGTGCAACAGCATTTGAAGCAGCCATAACTTAATCAATATAGTCTATGCGCAGACCCCAGCGTTGCTGCTGCTGCTCATGATTTGATGTGGAGAGAAGGACCCTGCTGCACTGGCCATTCATTCTCTGGTGGGAAGGTGTTGAAAAGCCTGTTTATGGTGATCTGGTTATTTTGCAGGCTGATAGCTAGGTGATCTATGATTTTGATTTGTACGAGAAAGGAGAAGAAGTGAGAGGGGAGTGCCTGTGTGCACTCTGGACATGACTGAGAATATGGCTCAGTCTTATCTAAAATTAAGATAAATGAACCATGTAAAATCTTACACCCCCGACTTGAAATACTCCAGTGAAAGAGGTGTTGTAGTTGTACAGCTGTAATTATTCTTCAGCATTTGTTTTTAAAAACAATTCCTGGAATAGTTCATTCATAATTGACAAGTAGGAGACCTCTTTGAAGGACAAAAAAAAGGAGTTCAGAGGCTTAACTCTAGAGACTGTAAGAAAAGTCCAACTGCGTTTCCTCAGTAACCCCATCACCATCATGTGTCTAATAAAGGCCTAGTTGGGACTTCTACCCTGACTCCATGCCATATAAACGTCTTTACCCTCACTTCTTATTAGTACTGAGCTTGTAAAAAGCCATTTAGCCTTGATTAGGATCCTAGCTTATAAAGCAGCACTGGACTCTGCTCTGGACTAGACAGGACAGGCTTGTCCCTCAAACTAGGGTGTCCCATTCTTTTAACAGCTCCAATAAAACTGTCTGTTGCCTACTCCAACACTAAATCCCACCAATGTGCTTTCTTCATACAAACCCATTTTGACAAGAAAATGCAATTTAACAGATTTTCATTTAAACTTTTTAACACTCCCACTGACCAACCTATTCTACAAATCCATACTCATTTCACACAGATAATTTATAGAATCCCAGATAACATGTTTTAACTGTTTACCACTACAGGCTTGCAGCTGCAGTCACATGAACAAAAGGTGCCAAGTGAGAGAGGAAGTAAGATATGATAATGAAGCAACAGAAACAGGAAAAACAACCTCGTTTCACAAGGCCAAGAAAAACAAACTTGGCTAAATGTGACACACACAAATGAAGTGCCTGCATCACATAGACAAACACAAGGCAAATCCTTGAGCACATAGAAAGAACACAATTTAACCTGTCCGCAGTTTTTAACAGGTTTAGTTCAGAAGCCAAGCCAGCTACATTGATATCCCTTTTGGGAAACAAAGTTACACAGCTTTGCGTTATGCTGAAACTTAAAATTTAAGGCGTACCCAGGCAAAGTAGCAAACTTATCTATCTTGACTTGGCTCCTACTCATAGTAGCAATATGTTTTCAAGAAGGTAGGTCCCTAAAGTCTTCTAAATGTAAAAACACTTTAAAAATGTTCCAAAATTACATCAACTTGAGACACCTCTGTGTGATTTGTAAACTTGTGTGAACACATTTTTCCTTGTCACCCATCCCTATGAAAGTAGAGTTTCCTGTACATGTCAACATAATTTTCTTTTTAGTTTTATTTACTAATATTTCTTTTTTTTTTTGTCTTTATTTTGGTCTTTTTGGTTTGTTTGACCACAGTTGAAAAAGCCAGCCCTACCATCACTGCATTAATGCTGTGGCCTTCAGCTACACATTTGCAACATAAAACCTTAAGTAAAAAATGCCCCACCAGGCTTTTGGGGTTGTTAATTCATGTGTGTGAACCAGTGAGAGAAAGTGAAATTATAGTAGACTTCAATTTTTAGCCATCCCTATGGCAAAAAGCGCACAAGAGGCCTGACAGAGACAGATAGATGGCTCTGGCTCCCTTCTATTTAGTGGTCTGTCCTCAATGTCTGGGGCTATTTCTCATTTTATTAGTAGGGGTCTGTGTGTACATGGACTGAAGACCTCTGCCATCCATCTCAATCCGCATACTGTCTTATCTACTGTCTTCCTACATTTCTGCCTCTCTACACTTATCTCCTGAAACAAATTACACATCTATTATTTTTAAAATATCTTTTTGACCATTTGGTAGACGTTTAAACTGTGAAGAAAGTGAATCTTACACATGCTGGGTAGGAAAACTGCTGTAAATCCTTGAAGGCATTATTCTGTGCTGCACACTGTTAACCAAGGCCTTAACTACACTGACACACCATGATAAAACATTTAAGTCACTATTGATTTTCCTTGCCTCTCCCTGATGGGTGTGTTGGTTCCAGGTTGCAAAAGAGGACAGGGAGGTGGCAGTTCTAAAAGTGTATCACAGAGAACATGAGACCGAAGACTTGGAACAGTTTTGAGGGGAATTTTTATTTGCACCAATCAGCCAATACATTAGCCTTAGTATTTGTGTCATTTGTGGTACGGTTCAAATCTAGCTTCATCACTTCCAAATTGAAGACAGATTCAATTATTTGCAGAAACCACATGGAAATTTCTTTGCATTGTTACAGCTGAAGCACCAAATTTGGCAGAAATCGCATTGGCGGCATTGGAGGGCCATTTATCTTGGAAGGAAAGAACGTCTCAGGCATTGTACATACATGTGTATGTGTGTATGTGGGTGTGTGTGTGGGTGTGCGTGTGTGTGTGCAAGCTCATTTATCTTGCAGGGGAATGAGCAGGAGAACGAGGATGCCCCGGGAGGCGTCCCGATCATTACCCATCTGGGATCAGAGACAGAGGAAGAGAGAGAGAGAGAGAGAAAGAGAGATTTCACTAACCCTGCCATGTGCAAAGCCACACACACATACAATGTATCAATGTAACCAAAGGAGACAAATCTCATTTTCATTTGGGGACAGAGGGGCACAGAAGCTCTACAAATGCGTGCATTTATAGCGAGCGGAGAAGAGTGAGGCAGGGAATTGTTCCAGCCAGCCAGCTGACTGCTTGTTCCATTGCAATCATTCTCTATCTAGTTGGGCACCTTTAAATGAATACTTAAATTAAGGAATGCTTTTGCTCAGGATGCTCACTTAAACTATTAATTTAAGCAGCAAAAATTAACATCACAATGAGTTTTATATTTTTTTGTAGATCCTCAACTATATGCATAATGGAGTCATGATTTACCGTTCCAAGAATCTAAACATAGCATATACTTTTTTAAAATCTTAATTTGCTTCATTTTCTATTCATCAATCCATTGCTGTGAGATGTTCACTAAACTGTTATTGCCATATTTAATAGTTTCAACAATTTGCCTTGATTTAAGATGGGGGTGGGGGTAAGAAACAGCACTTTAGGAAAACAAAGGAAAACACTTTAAGAAATAGGAGATGAAAGGGAAGTGACCCCGACTCGGTGTGTGTTTCTCTGCATGGGGCTAAAGGACAGGAGAATATGCCAGACATGAAGAAGCAACCAATCAACCAAATCCCTTTTTCTCTTTGCCTTGCTCGCCAGCTAACACTACTCTATTGCAATGAGCTGACCTCTATTACCCATGCTGGAGGCCCAGGTTTGTGTGGGTTAGACTGTTTACTTGAGGCACAATATGGATGAGAAGATGGAAATGAGGAAATTTCGCCCGCTAGCCTTTGACACACAAAGGGTTTTAATAGATAAGATAGGGTGCAAGTGTGTATATGTCAAACGCTGCCATGTGAAGGACTTAAATCCAGCAACTTTCTATTGTGATACAAAGACAAATGTGATTGCTTGATTAAGTCATATCTTGAAACACCATTTATACACACATGTACAACACAATACTGTACTGTATATAACTATACACACAATATATTGCTTTATTTTAATGTAAGAATCTGGAAAACCTCATAATTATAGTGTATGAAATACATTTAATTTACGTATCAATATATATATATATATATAACCAGCTATAGTTTGAATCAATATGAGAACTGTGCAATGAAATGTAATGTAAATGTTTTTAAAAAAATTATTATTCCAAGAACAAACTAGCATCTACTGGTAAAGGAATGTGCAGATGTTTGTTTACAAGAACAGATTATCTAAGCTGGCAAGTTTGGAAGAAAGAAACAGCAAGAGGGTAATTTTTGTGCATTTTGCACAAATACAACTCTGCTAGGGTTCAGCGTATTGGTCTATTTTCTTTATTAAATGCGTAGTGTAATAGAGTGCGTACCAGTACAGAGATACAGTATTTATACAGCCATGGTCCTGGAGACAGGACAGTTATATGGAGGTTTCTGTCCAGTTGAGGGTACTGTGTCAGTGAGATAGGCATGATTCTAATGATCTCATGTCTAAGATCAATCAAATAATTTTGAGAATTTGTATTTTTTGGGCTAAAAGTTACACAGGGAAGATTTTATTTCTTTTCATTTCGACTTTGTGGTCTAGAAAAGGATTTAAAAAGACAATCCAAAAATTGAAAGACAGAACTATACACAGTAGTGAAGTGTGTGCAGTCACAAATATTTTACTTGAACTGGTCCATCTAGCGCTCCTCAATAGCACTCGCAGAGCATCATTATATGCTGCAGTCTCTGTAAACTATTATGTATTTTAAAATCGAAAATTGTAGTATATATGCTCATTTATCACCAGTGACACTGAGTATTACCATTTAGAAATGCCAGTAAAAGTCTGTAAGACTTGAAGAGTCGCGGGTGACTGGAGCCTATCCCAGCAACTTTGGGCCTGAGGCGGGGTGCACCCTGGACAGCAGCCAGTTAGTCGCAGGGCTGACAGATGTCTCAGGAGAGACAAAATCTACTGTCAAGATTCAAATCTCAGTTGACAGTCGGAAACTTTAACCTTAACTTTAAATTAACACTGGGTCTTCAGTATTTCTTACTTGCTCAAGAGGAATGTGCACTTGTGGAGCCCACCTCTTACATCAGGAAATGGACCACTCCATAATAGAGCTAGTGGTGAATTAAACCGAAATAACTGTTTTAGATCTGTGTGTAGTTTTTATGTAAAGAGGAACTGCGAAGATGAACGGAGCAGAGAGTGAGTGAGTGGGAGACAAATTAGCGCAGCGGCTCCATTAATGTCGTATTAATATCAATATTATGATACAGGCTCATCCTGTATCTTGCAAAAATGTATATCGATAGATCATAAATCCATAAATAAATACATCAAATAAATAAATACATCACCCAGTCCTACAAGCTAGAATTTATTTAAGGTAATTAAAAATGTGAGGGGATGTTTTAGCATTTGAGTACCAAAACAACCTATTCTAAGGAGATTTCACAGTGAGAGATAGTCTTTCCTGCCACATGCACATACACACAATCAAAACTTTTATGTCAAATTTTCCACAAGAAAGAAAACTCATAAAGTAATGTATTCACTGTCAAAGTGTGCTGTACATGATACAGCAATGGGAACAAATGCAATTTAAATTTTTGCATCTTAATCATTGTGTGTTTACAGCTGCATGTCTGTGTAACCTACTTTTCAATCTCACTGTTTTTACAGGTTCGCGGGACACTGGAGGAAGAACAGGAGGATGACGGTGTACTGGCATCTGTCTTGCTGCTCTCTCCGTTGCTAGTTGAAGGCATTTCTAAACATAAGACAATCCAGGTATTAATTGGAATTATTAAATTATCAACTTTGTACATCTAAGCATTTTGAATTCATGGTAAAACTCACCATCACTGGCCCATTTAGAGAACTCGGGTGTTATTCTGTTAGAAGGAATCCCGCCACTGCAACAGTGGAAAAAGGCAAAAACATATGAATGAATTACTATTACTAAGCAGAGTAACACTTAAATGAACATTTTAGTCAGACGGCTTCATACTTGAGCACAGCTCCCCGTAGCGCTTCCCTTTCCCTGGCCTCTCCTTGGTCTTCTCCAGCGCCAGAGCAGGGAATGATATCAGCCTCAGTGTACTGGGCCTTGCCATACTCCAAGGTGTCATCGCCGTCCACGTCTAGGTCAGCATCACTGTCCGCGCCACTCTCCTTGATACTACATGTGGCAAAGCCTGTTCCTGTGGATATTATACAGAGATAAGTCATGGTTAAAATTGAACAGGAATAATGGGGCTGTGTGGGGCTGAACAACTGTATGGAAAACATGTGATTTACTATTGTTAATTTTGTTGACGTAATGATTTAGCTTCATTTCAAATATCCCCTTGGGCATAGTAACATTTTTAGGAACACATTTCAAGGTTCCTGACTTACACACACTGGTGCCACCAAGTTTTTTTTTTCCTTGGATATACCACATTAAATTTCTTTAACTGACTGGACAATTTTTATTTATATTTAAAGCATGAAAAGAACACACACGTCTTAATATTGCGATGAAGATTTGATAGATAGTTGTAAAGTGTTATTTCAACTTCAACAGAAGACTTCAACTATTTTTAAAAACAAATTACTATTTCCAATTATGGGCGTTAAGGACAAGGTTGGTACAATGAGGTAGAATTTAGACTTGTGGTGAACTTATCAAGACTGACATTTTACCCATCAATCTTCCAGTGGCAGAGCACATACCGTGTGTGATTGGCACTTCTATAAACCCAGTGATGAACGCTCAGACAAACCCTACCTCAGCCTGACTTCTCTTTTCAGCTTCACTTAGCCACTGAGCTGTCTAGCTGTGTGTGTCCGTCACTTAGAGACGTTTCTTCAGTGTTTGTTTGAAACCGTCTGTCCTTCTGTCACTTAAGCCCTGTCTCACACTCCTTAAAGGTGTGTGTGTGTGTGTGTGGGCTAGTCTGGCTGCCTGTCACTTAAACCACCAACAACCCAATGGTAGCAGGCTGTTTGAGCATGCGTGACACTTAAAGGTGAATGAGTGTGTGTCTGCTGGTGACAGTCCCTGACAGCCATCTTATTTACACCCATCCCAATTTCTACAAGCTCTCAACTGGACTAGTGTGAGTGCTATCAGATACAAGCCAGACAGAGCTGACAGCCATCTTCTTTAACCCTCTGTCCAAGTGTGTATGCGAGTCTTCATCTGCAACTTCCTTTAACAGTAGATGCACAGTGTCTTACTGCACTATAGTTTCGGAGTCAAATTGCAAATCAGCCGCTAGAGTCCATCTCAAAGGTTCTTTTGGGATTTAAAACATCTGTCACTACTTCTACCTCTTTATAGCTCAGTAATTCATTTCACTCTTACTATACGAAAAAATATTTAAAAAATGATTTCAGAGGGGAATGCGAGTGTGCAAGGACTAGAAGCTGGTGTATAAAACGCACCACCTATGCTAAGCCCTTTAACAGCAGGCTCATGGTTTTTAAGTGATCAAATAAAAAGGACCTTTTAACTTTTATATGGTCTCAACAGCTGAGGAGACATATGGGAACAATGGCCGTGCAGTGTAAATCTAGCAGCAAGCCGTCTCCATCCTGCTACTGAACATATACGTTTTCAGGACATCGCAGAAAGTTGGAAGCACATTTTATAGTGCACATGGTACATTAATGCAGCCTGACTTATGCACTCTTTAGATATTAATATATCCTTTCCAACTTTATCTTTCTTTTTGCCTGACCTCACCAAATGTGTAAAGTAATGTATAATTGCAACGTAAATGAAAGCCAAACTACATCTACTGAATGAATAAGTGCACAAGTAAACACAGTAAAAACCAGTAAGAACAAACAGAAACAACTTACATTCTACGTTGCACTGCAGCCTTTCATTTAAGGACACATTTACAGTGCATGTCTTTGTTTTTTATAAATGGCTATGTAATGCCTGATGGTGTTTATGGGCATGCTGAACAAATTTTTAGTATTTGTGTAGCCTGTTTGCTATGAACATGTGTATGTGTGTTCCCAATGCCTCTATCTGTCCCTCTAAGTAGTCTTGGCAGGCCAATCTAATCTGGCCAGGGAAAGGTCAGACCCACTCCAACTGCCTTTCACTCACATTATGCATCAACCCCCTCCCTTTTTCCTTAGCTCTTTTTTAACTATAACTCTTAGTATTTAACTTAATTAGATATTAGTTTTGTTGATTAATTTAATTAATATTGTTGCTCCTTTTTTAATGTTGGCCTTGATTTCTGCTTAAATGGTTTATCTCCACTGACTTGTCTGGGAGAGGTTCCTATCCTTTATGTTTTGCAAGTAGTACGACTGAGGGAAAAATACAGACACCTACAACCACACTCTCTTACAGTAAGATTCTGCTCCATATTTCTCAAACACTTTCTGACTCCTACAAAAACAATGACACTCGATTGCACCTCATCTGCATACTGTGCACATGTTCATGGCAAAGCTACAAGTTCAGATCTAAAGTGGCAGTCAACATCACAGCACTCACTAACACAAGTGACAGCTCAGATCAACCAATCGACCGACCTTGGAGACATCCTGTTACCATAGCAATTATCAGGCCCGCTTAAAAAGAGAAGAGGACGGTGTCAAAGGTCACTGCACTATCTTTCTGCCATTCACAGGTCAGATAGAGAGAGGGGGGAGGAAAGGGACACAGACACAAAGGCATGAGACGGCCATGTTTGATGTCTGTTTACAAAGCAAAGATTTCTCCTCTTCTCAATCTCCCCTGGGCCATCTCAACCTGCAATAATCCCCGTCTTATGCTCCCGTCTCCAAGGACAGCAGGATATCAAGCCTATGGATTTGCCCACCAGTCCGTCTATTTCGCTCTGGCATCTTTACAATGACTCTTTCATTTACACATTCTAATTGACACAAAACAATTGGTATATAGTCTAAATAAAAAATGTTTTGTTTCTATAAAAGTCATATTTTTAACAGACTATGGCTAAAACAATTAACTAGGCAAGTCAGAATAAAAATGGAGTTTCAGTTTTTATTCATCTTCATTTTAATCTATTATTGAAGTAGCAACTTACGGGTCTTCCCAAGGTACCACATAGTTTCATTCCACTTGATGGAAGTGAGACAGGCAGACACATGGCCCTCTTTAGAGATAAAGCAGTCTATGTCTGTGCTATTATGTCCTTTCAACCTGGCTAAGCTGGTGCGAGACACAGGGAAGTCTTCCTCATACAGAGTTGAATGATAAACTGATCTTGTTCGATTTATTTCCTGCCTGCCCCCTCCTCACTCCCCTGGTTCTTGTTCCCCGTGCCTTTGTTCTTTGCGCTCTTAAAATGGAAAGAAGGATGGTGGCACTTCACAGAAGGATAGGCCCTCTCTTCATCTCACCAGCTGAGGAGACCCCCTGCAACATCTCTATATCCGTCCAGACCCTTGCTGATTTGCCAAAGTCTGCTGGATTCAACAGCATCTGTTAGAACCGCGAAAGAGCTTTCAAGACAAAATCCACCTTCTGAGCCTTGTGCCGAGTGTGTGTGCAGCTTTGTCTCCGTGTGTGTGTTTCATGTTGGTCTCTCTAGGCCACCTCAGTTATCTGTGTCACATCACAAGGTGCCCCATTAGTGCACAGCAGAAGGGTCCTGTGTCTGCTCGTTTAACAATGTTAAGAGATATGGACAGGTGGGAAAACCACCACCCACCCTGAGTACTAGTCAGCTTTAGCTGAGATTTCAGCATTGATCTGGCTTGTCTCCTCTCTGTCTCAGGCTCAGAGGGATGGAAGGATGGAGGCAGGTGTGGCTCAGCATGAGTCTTTATAACTATGAGTACAACCAAGAGAAAGCATCTGTAGCCAGAGAAAAAAAGGGATGAAGGCTAAGGCAGCAGAGCTAAGAAAATCTACATATTTTTAAGTTAACTTATGTTAACACAACCTTTAGGGGTTTAAGCTGTACTTGTAAAGCCATACTAAACTTTATGAAAACTGCCCAAACTGTGGCTCAATATGTTTACTTTTTAAAAGTTCTGGATAGCTTTGAGATGCTTTTAGAAAATTGCAGAAACATAAAATATATATTTACACTTACGGGCAGACACTGAGGTTAAACTTAGGTAGCCTCAAGTTTGAAGATGTGTTGAACCAAGGAAGGCAGTGACATAGAGCTTACTGGGAGGACTGTGTGCTGTAACAGAGCAGTGGCTTTGCTCCCAAGTGACTGGCTCCCCCATCCACTTCTATAATTGCATTTCTGGGCACACATACAAGCATCGAGTGGTGACCAGTAGGGTCAATTGCCCAGCTAAATGTGTTTTCCTTTCCCTTGCTAAGAGGGTTGAGAGGGACCAAGCCAAAGCTGAGCTGGTCTGACCCTGGGCCACCACACACTGCCACCAGACCACTGGCACCATTATGGCTCCCTTGTCAAATTCAGAAGCTGCATCGCAGAGCTAACACTGCTCACTGCGGACAGTGGAGTGCAGTAGAGTGATAGATGGGGAGACAATAAAGTAAAACGACAGGCTATAACAGACTGAAAACAAACAAACATTTACATGTGTTTAAAGACTAGAACATGGTCATTACAAGTAAGTGATAAAATAGAATGACTGTACAATTTTTATTTGTACCTCTGAAACCTCCTTCCAGCAAAGCTGTAGCTCGGATCCTTTTCTGTCCTGCCCACTCGTACTCTTCAAAGCCCCGCCCATTCTCACCATCCATGTCAGCAGAATCGTCATCTAATGCACCCTCGCGCTGAATAAGAATACAATCATAACAGTTAATGAAAAGACAAATATACTATCTAGAAAAAACATTTAGCAAGTTTAATTGCATGTTCTGTCTGTGTAGTGTAAATAAAAAAACAAAAATATTGCTAAATTATGTTATTGGAGACTATATAGAAATAAGTGTCTACTACTAGAAGAAACATACACAAAGGAGAAACAGAAAAGAAATTATGATAATTAGTTGTAATGATCTGAGAGCATTTCTAGGTTGTTATAGTATGGTTAGTTTTACAAACTGAAACAACAGCTATATGTCAATAAGTGGAATGTATCCATATCGTATGGGAACCAAACGTGTGTGACACTGGAATGTCATTTTATTAGACTATAATAGTTTATGACCATATTTCCCATATGATGTGGATGCAGTGTTTTTATTTAAGTACAACAGCTACAATTGAAAGTCATCTCCACAGTTGTACAGAACTCGACAGGTAACTACTAGAAAGTGATGACTACAAGAAGAAGGACTGATAAGCTGTCCGACTGGGAGTAGGCAGGGTCCAGGCCCAGAATGTACTACCTGGATCAGGCATTGTTCCACATGTCTACTCATCTCCTCCTCGCTCCCAGCCAATGGGGCACTGCACAGCGGACATACCTGGCCCCCATCCTCCGGCTTCCTCCTCTTCATTTTCCCTATACGGGCTGACACACACACAAAAAAAAGGTATAATTATACGAGCAAGTCATCTGTATTGTGGTTACTGAAGAGACACATTTTTCGGCTAGTTAAAAATAAAACAAGAACAATGAGTGCACATTCACATCAAATTACTTTAGTAAACCTAAAGGGAAAATTCATGCAGTGCCCATCGTTCTCGCTCGTTGTACTTCCTGTCACACACCCACCCAATCCACACACACATTTAATTAGAAATTTAACAGAGCAGAACAGCCGTCATTGCACCGCGAGTCTCTGTCGTTTTTTCTTAACTGCAAATGGCACGCAGGAACATTAATTTTTAGCTGGCTGTGAAAGCACTGGGGCTAAAAGGCACTGTGGCACAGGATGGGGAGAAAGAGGAGAACATAAGGTGATGCACTATAATTACAAGAGAAAATGATGGAAGCAGCAAGGATGCAAGGGTTAAAATGAGAAGTGGCCTCCTTAGTTGCAAGTTCTACTCTGACACTAATCAAGGGAAGCATTTTTAAATATAGAATGGAAAGGGTAGCTGAATATGTGCCCCCTTGACAAATATATCACAGAAGAATGATGAGGGAAGACATAAATAGGGGGCCAATTTTAAACTAACTTAAACTTCAATGGCTGTCATGTGTCCTAGCCACAAAAGGCTTGAGTACCAGAGTACTGCTACATGTTACATAAAGGTCCATGTTGGCATAGCCTAAATATAGCAATAATATACACTTAAGTAATATTAATGCTTTAGTGGCTGTACTGTTGATTTGTAGACAAAACTTTAGCTAGATAGTATTTTCAGTCATTAAAAAGGGACCTAGTAGATGTACTGACAAGTCCTAACACTAATAATGTTAACTTCTGAAACACCAGTTTAACTCACTAGTCTTTTAAATATATAGTGCTTGTGCAACAGACTGAAATGGGTTTCACGTTTTACAACACTGATGCTTATAACAAGTGATTATGGTTATGGATTAGGACCTAAACAAAAAAACAAAATAAATAAAGAGTGAGACTGCATAACAATGTAATGTTTTAAACAAAAAAATGTGCTTTAAAAGCCCAGCTACTGTATTCAGTCAATTTAACACGTATTACCTTGGGCTTAGACTGAGCTTGAGAACAGTAATTAGTACTGGGAAATTACATAAACTAAGGATGTTTTATTGTTGTCTAATATACTAATCATAACTAATGCTTTGTATACATACCATTCAATCTTGTTTGTCTGTTTGCCCGAACCCGTAAAAATGTCTGAAAAAGAAGCAAAGGAGAAACAGGAAATAAGCATCACACAATAAAGAAGCATTATATTATGCTTACAAAGTTCAAAATAACTTCTCGGGTTGAGATTACAATGGATTCTAGAGGGGTGTGTACGCAGATTGGAGCAGTGTAAACAATTAAACCTACTTCTCTGTTGTTTTCCACATCCTCCTCCATGACTCACAGCTATCATTCACAGCCCCTTGTACAGCCGCTCAAACTCACTGGAGCAAACTAAACAAATGTTTCCCCAGATATTATACATAGCTGCACACACTAACGGTATCTAAAATTATATATGGATGGAAAAGGATTGAAAGTGGCGCCCGTAACGGCAAACAGCACTCACACAGTACGCCATATTGGCTTGTTTTGGTCATGTGACTAAATTGCAGCCGGAAATGTGAAGACGTCACATGTTACGTTTTAGACCACTAGGGGGAAGCATCACTTTTTAGGAGCTTTTATGAAATGATCTAGCTGTAGTATTTTTTTCAGCATGCAAACAAAAATCTTAGCCTATATTTGGGATATAAATCATAAGAAATACTATGATACAAATTCTTCTATATTATGTAAATTATTGATTGTATGGCTTTCAGGTTTAAGTTCCAGTATTTTTTTCTAGTGATAAAATAGAGAAATTCAATTAGCTGTAATATGCCCCTTTTGTTTTCAATGTATTTTTTTTATTCATAATTATAATAATAAGTATTATACCAAGCATTATCTCTTTAAATGTGACCCCCGTTAGGATGCCCTCTTATCAACGCAGCTAATGTTGAGTCTTATATACCATCATCTATCAGCGAGACCTGACAAGCAGCCAGACCTAATCCTTCTGTTCTAATCATTCATTCTTCTCCACCCTTTCCCCGTATCCCGTCCACACTTGAGTTATAGTTCCTGTACATTGCCACAACTGCCCTATTATTATCATACACTCACTGAATGGATACAAATGGGTCGGGTTTTAAAAAGATAGGAAGACGTAGTCAATACATATTAAAAAAAAGTCTTGAGACAGACTGGCAAAAAGATGAAAGTTGCATGCTGGCATTTGGCATTTATGCTTCATATTTAGGGTGGTAGAAAGAGTGACCATTGACTTTATCATTTGTAAAATATAAGGTGATTTCAGCAGTTTCACTTAATGAGATAACGTGCTTTATTACTATCATGCTTTTATGAGCTGTGTCATCTTGAACGTATGGATGTAATGTCTGCATGGACTTAATAGTTTTAATTTTATGGTGTAAGGGGGGAAACCCACTTAACCTAACAATACATCACAGCCAAAAGAAAAAGCAGAACAAACTTTGATGAATATAAAAGATAAAAGCAGTCCAGCTTTCAGGAAATTGGCCATTTAGTCAGCGTAACAATACACTCTTCTGTATTAATCTTTACTAACAAATTCAGCAAACATAAAAAGTCTGGATTATAAGATGTATTTTTTTGTATATATGACAATGGCAAACAGAAACATTCCCTCCGTGGGTCTGGGTATATGACCTGGTATCTGTCGGAGTGATGAGCGTCTTCAGAAGACAGCGGCGAGACCACGGGAGACTCCCCCTCGCGCTTGATGTGCACCGACAACAGCATTGACTGTTAAGAGAGAAGAAGGGGGAAATAAAATGCTTTCTAAATGGAGATAAGCATGTTATATTATCACCTCCAGGGTGTGAGTACAATAGAAGCGGCATGTCTTTACTTGACAGCTGCATAATCAATAAACATGGACAAGGCCAGAGTAATGCTGCATGTTGGAAAATAAATCTTCCAGGAAAAGCAGATACTGTTGACTGTATTCCACTGAGGATTTTAGTGCGGTAACTCTTATCAAATGGGAAGCATTATTTCCAACATGTGGAATTGATCCATTGTAAGCAGTACAATATTTATACATACTTTTTATATTTTACATTATAGTCGTCACTCAAACAAGGAAACCCCAAGAGAACTTCAGCTGCATTATTACAGATGCAGAAAGCAACACGTCATTGATGATGACTGTAACCCGTGTGACTTTGTCTATAAAATCCCTTCCACTGATTAGAGTTAATGTTTATGAGACGTTAAGAGGAGTTAGGGAAGAATGAGTGATAGAAAAAAGACGGAGAGGGGAAAGAAGGGTAAACATAAAAAAAAAGACGAGAGGAAAATGTCTGACATTACGGGACACTGTCGGTTCATAAATCAAGTCTCACAACACTTGGTACATAGTTGCAGTAAATTGAAATGTACAACAGTATCTGCTTTTAACTGTGTGGAAAAGACAATCAGGGGAATTCTCAAGAAACAAACCATTAGGAACAGAATGGAACAAGAACAAAACGAGTCATATTGCTATTTTACAAGGCCTGCTCATATTCTCATGTGTGCTTGTGCTGGCTTTTTTACAAGGCAGCTATGAAATATTTGTATTTACAGTCGTCTCCTATTAATCAAGTGGAAAGGGGCAGAGCAGAGGCTTAAGTGCTCGACAGCAGTAATCTAATAATAATATGTGAGAAATGACCAACCTCCTATGCTGCCACTGTAAATTGGACATTATGCATGGTGCTTTTATGCCTCAGTGTGGGTATGTGTATGTATGTGTGTTTCTCAATTTTACACATGGTTTAAAAAGGTCAGGAATCATTTACCTGGGGCATTGCGGGAATATGCTTAAGTTTAATCATTAGAATTTGACATTTAACAGTGTTCTAGACAGAGATTGTGAACAAAGATCATCTATTGAAAATGTGTCCCCTTTGGTTCAGGAATTTAAAGAATCACAAGGAGCAAGCAGCAAAAAGGTTGCTTAATTTAAGAACATTTCATTTAACAGTTTTTAATATGTTCATACTTTGAAAAAGAACTCCAGCTTTTGCTACAAGTAAAACCTTTGGCGGATATGTTTTGTAAAAGCCCACCAGACATGGCATTTTCCCTCTAACCTCATCACCTGAGCATAGCGAGGAGAGCACAAATTTGTCCAAACAGGCCGTGAGACGGAACTTTGGGGTTAATCCTCAGTCTGGTGTGCATGTTGCAGAGCCTGAAAGATACGACGACAACAGGCCTGGCTGCTTCAGCTCGGACTGCTCCTTTCTCCATGGCCAGCCTCTGAATACTAAACGACAGCGCTATCATGCACAGTCACGGCCGCAGTGGAAGGCCAGCATTCACCCTTAGACCCCACCATGTCTGTCTCTCTCAACAACAAGCCCACCCACAGAGCTACAAGTGGAGCTCTAAGCCCGGGTCAGCACCCACAGGTGTAGGGGAATTAAAAACAGATCCTCTGACTTATTCTAGAGCTCTTCTATTATATTCATGTGCATGTCAAATGTACGTAAGGTCACAACAAACTTTCAAAAGCACAAAAATAAAGAATAAAAGCATAAATTGCAAATGTTGTGAATGTTAACTTGTTATTAACCATTTACCATTTATCATTATCAAGTTAATGATCTTGTGTTTCTACATATGGTTTACGGTGAAAACATCAATGTAAAAATCTCTGTGTTAATGTGCTCTTAATGTGAGCTCAGCTCCAACCTTTCTCTCCAACATCTGTCACACCTCTTGAAGAATGCTTGTTAATGGAGTGATTATAGCCGGACACTTGTCATTTTATCACAAAAAAGAACATCTTAATAGATTCCTCATTGGCCCCTGTAGTTGGAAAAGGTTTGATGAATTAAAAAATATGTCTTGTTTCAGTGTGACATCATCTTTTTTTTTTAGCTTTTTGTCCTTTTCTTTCTGTACTCCTCTTTAATTGGAACAAACACAGTACAGTGGTTCTTGGCTCACTGTGGCTGTACACAGAAGATTGCTCTGTGTGGAGTATGAAAAATCAGACAGAAGCCTACAACTCAACTGATGTACCCTTAGTGCAGTAGAGGGAAACTGCAACAACGCCAGTATAGCTGCTTTGCACCACATAAACTCATAATCCCCACACTTCACAATATAGAATATGAAAATGAAGAGTGATCTTACCTTAGGAGTTCCAGGAGCAGCACCATCCTTAGGTGACGAGTTCTTACTGCAAAGGAAAAATATATTATAATTGGGAGTTTTATGCTGTTATTCATGATGTTGGTTACTGATACTATAACTATGCAATTTTTGGGAATGAGTTGCAGTTCCTCAGACATGGGAATATGTTATGATGGAAAATGGAGCAAGTCTATTTCAGCAATAATTAAGACAAATTTGACTCTATTCTGTCTTCACAAGCTTGTCAGATTTATCTTAGTCCCTTCCCGTCTATCTGACTTTTACTCAGACGCAGAGATAAATTTCTCTGAGCTTTCCCAAGTGTTATGACAAGCCTGGCATTGACAAAGCGAGACACGGTTGTCATATTTCCCCAACACCCTGTTAGCACTGCAGACCCCGAACATACAAACAGGGTAGTAAAGCATGAAAAGGAAAGGACAGGGCCACAAACTGAATTGAGCATGACCTCTAATCTGACAGCATGCTTGGGAGACAAGGGATTTTATTTCTTAATGGCTGGATGGGTGGATAATAAGAATAAGAAGCCTTATTTATATGTCACTTATCTGAGAGAAAATTACAAAATAGTGTATGAGGGGGAGCAAAAAAAAAAAAAGACAATGTTGGACCAGAGATGGAGATCAGTGGGGCTGGATTTTTTGGAACTGCACATCCCAGTATCAGCATAACTTCATGGCTATTTGAGATGAACATTAGTTAGATACTGACAACAGATTTCTTGAAAGGCAATGACAAGGAACATATTATATGATGCATAATGGAGAATTAGTGTACTACTAAAAAGCACAACTATAGAGTAAACAGAACATTCACATCCTGTTCATTTTGAGGTAACTTAAATGCTTCTTGTGGCTGTCTGACTTGAGGTACACTCTTGAGCTGATGTTCTTCTGGTGACTTCCATGGTTGTAACGTGATCTTTTTCTTGTGTATAAAACATTTACATTTATTCATTTAGCTGACACTTTATCCAAAGCGACTTACATTAAGCTTCAATTCACCAGTGTTACAGCTGGAACACCACTGGAGGCAAGGGGGGTTAAGTGTCTTGCCCAAGGACACAACAACAGTATGAACTGTGGGGAAAGCGGGAATCAAACCACCAACCTTCCGCTTGAGGTACAGCCGTTTTACCACTGAGCCACTGCATTATTGTATTAGTAGTGTATAGAATGTATGTTACTAATTGTTTCTGTTGAACATGTTGATATTACAATTGAAAATACAACTGACACATTTGCTTTATGAAACTGGTCCTTTATTTAAATTGTACACATGTGTCATTTGCTTTTTACATAATATTTGTGCTTCCTTTTTTTGTCCTGAGCATAAATAGTATGCACATGAATGCATCAATGTGTGTATGTGCCAGGTCTGTGTGAAAAGCCGAACACCACCAACAAAGAGAATAAACATGGGTGACACAGTCAAGCTGCCGTGTAATGCAGGGGAATGTGCCAATGCTCCTCAACGCTTCTATCTCTGCTTCTGTCATCCCCCTCTCTCATTCTCCCTCCATCGCTCTTTTATTCATTACCTGCAGCCTGTGCAGAGGCATCAACAATAACAGCCACCCCTACCTGCTTGTTGACAGTGTCAAACAGCGACAAGAGAAGGGGGGAGCACCACAGTGGAAGAGGAGAAGTGAGGGAGGACAGCAGTTGCATGCCTGCCACGGTGGGAGAAAATTGCCACAATGACAGAGGGGGTGATAGAGAGATGAAAGCAGTGTTAAAAAAAAGAGGGGGGTGTAAGAGGGGAAAGCTGTGGTAAGGAATGAAGACCAGTCTACATAAAGAAAGAGACGGTGCGAAAGTAGGATAAAAGAAAATGTTTCTTCTTCGTCTTGTCTCTTTGCCCGGTTCTATGAATTTTTGATGGTGAAGGTTATGAGGCAGGGTATTCCAGCTGCCTGCCATGTCAAAGCAAAGGAGAAGAGAGTGGAAATGAGCGGCACAGCAAAGTGAAACAAACATACAGAAAGGCTGGGGGGGAAGGGGGGATGGAAGATGGGACATGAAACAGTTAAAAATGAGTTGAAGTAATGAGGCGAGTGAGTGAACAGGGGGCGAGAGGTGAGGCCGCGTTGGCGAGTCAGCCGAGTCATGTTGTGGCACCACGTCAGACAGCAATGTTGTTCCCAGAGAGCTGGTGTTTAACCTGGGGCAGCAATATGGGACGTTACATCACGAGTCAGAACTTATACGAGTATAGACTCAGACAGAAGATGTCAAATAACAACAGCATTCCATCATGGCTGCTAAACAAGAAATTGTATATATAAAATTTCATGACTTTTAGGCCTAATTACAAGCAAGTCTCCTAAATCTATGAAAATAATGTAAGAAAATCTGTTTAAAAGCTTTCATCTTTGTAAATGAGGTAACAATGTGTATGGTTGTATGATTATTCTGTCTTTCATTATGTTTTGGCAAAAACACCCAATAAGCTATAAGATCCGGGATTTGCATAAAATGCTTTGTGCTGTAAATTAATATTGGAGCCAATATATGCGGTCTTTACCTATAACTAAATACATTAAAATGTTTTCATGTTTTGGTGATTTGTAGAAACATATAAGACTGGGTTCCTTCCTTTATATATATTAACATTCACTAACATTTAACCAGTTTTTGTGCCATACAGTGTCAAAAAAACAATAAACCTGATTTAGTTCATTGTAAAGTTGTCAAACTAGTAATAAGATGCTTCAAATGATTAGATGGATAATAAAAAAATATTAATTTGCAGTAATTAGAAATAATAGTGAATAAACTTTTGGCAAAATAAGATTTCAAATATGCATATTACAAGAATGAATAGTCACTCTTGGAAGAGACTTCTTCGCTGGTGGAGTCCAACTGATTCCACTTGGTAGGTGTGTTACTGTGCTGGTAAATCCATGTAATTAATTTGCCCCAAAAGCCACCTGAGGTGTGCAGGGCATGATAGATTTCCATTTGCTCAACTGTGTGTGGGATTTCTATGTCCATACATGAGAAGCTATGGCCCATGAACAAGCTGTCAGAAACTTAAGGCTGGCAGCTGTAATCAAATCCACACAGTGATGGACTCTGACAGAAGAGCAGAAGAGACGGGACTGTATAGAAACAGAGGAGCAGGATTTTTTTTAGCACATAGGCAGAGAATAGTCAAACGCAAACGCATGTCTTCGTTTCCATATCCACAGCTCTTTTATTCAGCGAGCTTTGGTCGTCATTAAAGGCAGATTTAGTACAAATTGGACCAAATTCCCACTGTCACTTTCAATGATGGCTGCTCCCATGCAGAGCAGAGCGAGTGGAAGAGACAGAGGAATGTGTGATATAGGAAAACACACACCACTTTGAGCAGCAGACACTTTCTCTACATCCTTCAATTCTTTGTCCTCTCCTGTCTTTCTCTTGTCTGTGTGTGTGTATCCACTGAGTATTTCTTCCTTTCCCCTTTCTTTAAATAACCACATCTTTACCTGTGGGTTTGGGGGTTTCAAAGTACCACAAAGTCTCAGAGTGAAGAGCAGACGTCTGACCTTTATTAATTATTAAGACCCACAAACATTACTCAGTGGTCAAGTGGATGACCTCAGTTTGGAAATCTATTTGTATTAAAAGAAATGGGATGTCTGTTGTTTGCAAACTTTGTATGTGCAGAAGGTTACTTATAACATAAATGTGGTTTGTGGCTAAAAGCTCACTTTATGGAAAGGGGCATTTATACATGCTACAATTATAATCTTGTAAAACAAAGGAATGTGTCATAGTAAGATGTCTTTCCTGGGCCGACCTGGAGCTGATGCTGAAGCAAGGACTATAGTTAAAGGTTAAACATTATTAAATGTTACTTTTCTTTGAGAAAAATGGTTAATAGGGTTAGATAAAGTGTTGAACGATATAAATACAAATACATAATTGATATGGCAGCAGTAAATAGGGAATAGGTTGCAGTGCAGAGTGAAGGATGCTGGGTACATGGTAAATGACGTGGGATTTTCATGTGGGGTGACACTATCTGTTGCCCTGTTTCTTCAGGTTAATGGGGACTATCATAAAGCTGGGCCGATTGGTGGACACTAGGTCACACATAAACACTGCCACACTCGGGCCGCAGGCGAATGTACACAAACACACACAGCCAGACATGTGGTCAAGGTGAAATATGGATCCTAATGGTTGTGTCCCATCGTTAAAAGGGCTTGCAGTTGATTTATCCATCATAAAACAGCTCGTGCCACTGGCGTGAGGAGAGGAAGGGGACGACAGTGAACCGGGGTCACAGGTCTGAATCCTAATCCCTGTAGGAAACACTTAGCGTTACGTCGACGGCATGCCTCTGCCTTTTATGCAGATTTATTGCACCACAAACTCAGGCCAGAAGAAGAATAAAAGACAGTGAACTGACATATAGTGAATTAAAGCTTAGCCTATGGCCTGTGCAGAAAATATCCATCTTCAAGGGGCAGTGATGTGAAAATGTTGTTTTTAGCTCAAGTCGTGTTGTGTGCAGAACATTTGCCCTCGTGTGTCAGTAAACTGTTTAGTGAATAATGTATCTTTGGCTTTTCTTTTACCTCTACACTGGAACCAACACAAAGGTTTTTCTACTTGGGGGCAGGAGGTTAGGGTCTGTCTTTCCTCCCACTACTGTACTAAAATGGTAAGATGTCAGTTTCTCCTGATGTAGCACTCACATGAAGGGCACAATGGTCATATGGACAAATCTTTCTGCATTGCTGCACAGTATATAGTGAAAATAATCTGTGAATTCAAAGGAACAGAGTGAAGAACCTTGTGTCCTAGAGTAAGTCATACCTAAAGCAGATAGAGGCTAGCCTCTCGATCTCTGTGTCCATGTGTTCTTGCAGCTCTCCAGGCCTGAGCAGCACCTGACAGATGGGACACACCGGAGCCTGGCTGTCATACATGGCCATCTTCTTTTTACCTGAGGCAAAACCAAAAATAGAAAAAGAGGGGAGAGATAAATTAGACACACATTAGAATTTCTGAAGTATATGACAACCTACAGCTATTAATAGTGAGCTCATCACATCTATATTTAGTGCAAGAAATGCTTAAGTGCAACATGTGCTTTTGGCGGAACCTCCATTGTGTAATGTTTCTGAGGTCAAATCAGCGAGGGGACTTTAGTATCTGCTGGATGAGATAATGCTGTATAGAGTTGGCCAACACTCGCTCACTTCATTGTCCTTGATCAGAGGAGCACAGCGTGAGACCCACTTGGAGGTGTGTGTGAGTCATGCATATAGTGTTGGGCAGTTATATTCATTGCACAATATTATATACACAACACTGGACTCTATACTATGTAAACTATATGAAGCATTATACTGTACATCCAATATGACTATAAGGTCACTTATTATTGTGTCTTGCATTGCTAAAAATAAGATCTACAGAGTCGTATTGCTAAAGGACATTTCCTGCATTTAGCCAAATCCAATAGGCTTTTTTTAGACCAGGAACAATAGTCAGGATATCCCGTTTAGACTGCTTGTCACCATGACAACAAAAGGACCAGGTAGTGGGGACACTCTATCAGTCTGTACCTTGTACCTAACTCTTTTGCAAAGACAACCAGATTTAATCAGGTTAAAAAAAAATGACCAGGAGTGTCCTAATTGTTTTAAGCAAAAAGTATAAAGGCTGTTTTTCAGTAACACAACTGCCATTTTAAACTTTTGTAACAGCCTTTCTTAAGAACTGGGTTTAACTAATTATGTAACTCAAAGCATAAACTCAGCAGCATTTCTCACAGGGAATGCCTTATGAATCCTGTGATATTTAATAAGCATTGTGGCTGAGCAACCTTGCTACTGTGCAAAATAAGTCAGCTCACAACTCAACTCAAAGCCACCACATTATATATAACATACTTTGCATACATTTAAGGCCATGATTTTTAAACCTTTTGTTTTTTAACAGATATACAGTTTACATGCACCTGCAGCCTATCCTCGCACATATATTTTTTTATCAGAACAGTTTCCTGAGAGAGTATTCATCCAAAACACAACTAAGAATACAAACACTCACTCTGCCTAAGTGTGTGTGTGCATGCAGCATCTCATTCACCTGCACCACTGCTGACCAGAGCCTACAAAATCGGCTACGATAAGTGACTATGAAAAATAGGTAATCGATTCCTCTGTATCTCTGGCTTTCTCCTCCCATTCCTCAGTTCTCCATCCATTTCTAATTTGTTGCCTCTATCAATGCCCATTTCTTTTTTTTTTCTTTTTTTCATCATCTCCCATTTCATTATTTAGTTTTTGTTTTTTAGCGCACTCTTTTTTATCTTCTTCTTTTGCCTATTGTTGTGCTGTTTCTCTGTCTCTCCCCTCCCTATGGTCTTTATTGCTTTGACAAGATAATTTGAGTCACGCAGAAACCATTGCCATCCGCAACACCGCTCACAAAGAAGAGATCCAATCTCCATTCTGTGCTCTACACAAACATACAGCAGGGCATACTCCAAACACCTTTTCTCAGCTGGTAATTTATGTTCACTTCAATTACTTTTTTGCAATTTAATATCTCCAGAATATTGGACTTGGTTGTCATTACACTGGATAAAAGGGGAAAAATTACCATTGAACTTAACATAAGAAGGTCTTGCTAAACACAGGTTAATTAGACTCACAGTGTTGTGTCTTCATTAAAACAAATCTCAGTCAAAAAGCAAGAAAATCATGGATTATTTTCAAACAGGATTAAATAAGAGTTATTATGATTCAATAATGTTGAAGCCAGCCCTTATTTCTTTTAAAGGTTTCCTCATCAGCAATTAATCCCTTGGTCCACTATGTTTTACTCTTTATCCCTTCACTCATATTTAGAATCTTCATTTATTTTGAACTCCTCTAAACTTGTTGCTGTCCTTCTTCATTCTTTCTTGTTGTGTCCCCTTTCTATTTCCATCCTCTATTTCTGCCTCTCTGTCAAACGGTCCCCAAGGGAAAGTGAGTGATCGCGAAAGGCACACGGACCGATAAATCCAGGGAAGGAGTGGAGGAAGAAGAAGGAGGGATGGCAAGGCGGAGGAGGGGTGTTGATGTGATGTGATGTTCCACACCGGGCTTGTCAGCGCCTTAAAGATGATTAATGTTGGGCTAACGCACACACATACACAAGTAAGAGCGTCCCATGTGTCCCAGCTTGGACCTCACGGCTCACGCTCATACACACAGACATACACACACACACACACACACACACACACACACACACACACACACACACACACAGCCTGCGGCGCGACACACTACGTTTAATCTCAGGGAGCGTTGGGAGGAAGCTCACACAAGGTGGAGGGGGCCGGACAATAACAAGGAAATAGGCCTGACAGGACTTTTTAGTGGAGAGATTTCTCAGTGAAATACAGAGTGACGAACAAACAAGAAATGGATGGATGCAAGGCTGGAAGAGTGGTGCGAGAAGGTGTGCATCCCTGACAGCCGTGATGGAGTGTGGGTTTGATTCTCCCTAATGTGCCAAGATGGATCGTCTCATCTCTCTTTCTCTGACTCTCTTCTGATTCTTTCAGTTCTCTCATTTGTCTTCTTTTTTATTACACCATTTTCCTGATTTTACCTTTTCGTCTTCCTCTTTCCAGATCTTTGATCCTTTCTTGTTTCTGCTTGTCATTTACTGTTCTCTTTCATTTTTATCTTCGTCACTTGATGAACACACTGAATTTCCACTGACCTTTTGTATCCTGTGTGACGTTATTACCCAATACATAACTGACTTAAAGCATGGTCTTATTTATCTGAACACAAATTCTGATGGAAATTTTGGAAAAGGTCTTTTGTCAAGTGTCAATTATTTATATTTTGTAAATGAACAGTGAACGTTTCTGCATGATAATATAAATTGTGTCAGTAGAGTAACAAAAAGTGACATTTTATTTCATCGTAAGACCTCAAACACTTGAAGAGCCTTCCTTCATTTTTTTCTTTCCCTGGGCTGCACCACACCTTCTTCACTCCGTTTCTCCAGGTATCTTTTGCCTGTGAGTTGCTTTGGTCCAGATGAAGTGAGAATCAATAGATTCTAGATAGCAGCGGCTCCCAGTCACAGACTACAATGAGCTGAGGTAAAAAGGCCACCTCCAGAGAGGACAGGGATTGTCAGCTCAATACTGGCCCTCAATGGGACCAGAGATAAAAAACCATTTGGGGTGTCCTCATGGCTCAATGGGCTAAGAGGCAAACCATGTACTCACAGCACTGTGGTCCAAATCCTATTTAATGACCTGTACGCCGTGTCTTCGCTTCACTTTTATCTCTCTCATCATGGCCGCCTCTGAGGAGACCCTGGACTGCCCTGAAAAAAATAAACCTCAAGGCTTTCATGAGATGTCCCAGGTTGAAGCACTGGTTTTCTTTAATTAGTACCACTGACTATAATTATACAAAATTCTTTAAATCAAGAATTTTCTTATCAGGTTTACAAACAGGCAAGCCCCCTGCAGAACACACTAGACTTCTGGGTAAGCTCTTGTAATGTAGACCATGATCTGAACAAAGTTAATCTTAGTTCATTACTTTTTCAACTGGTTCTGTATGTGTGTGACTGAATTCAACATTTAGAGTCAAATAGAAATGCTTAAATCTATTGTAATAATCTGAATGAACTTGTAAAATATACACACAATCAGCTAATGAGGTCTGAGCATGTAAACTGGTTTTAAACAGAACAATAAGAGAAGAGCCAGATTTATGAGTTGGCACATATACAACATGTTGCAAATACGTTTCCTAAATGGAATTACAAAGTGTGCACATGTCCAGGCTGTTTTTTCTGTCCTTGAACATCTGTCTCTTTGAATGTGAGTGCACAAACAACATTCTCCCTTCTGGTTGTTGCCCTAAATGAGTTTTCTGACATGCATCAAGTGTATATGCCCACGCTATCCTCTTCTTTTTCCTTATTTTTTTCCCCCAGCCTTCTTCCTTCCCTTCAGCATTCGCCCGGCCAGTTAGCTCTAACACCCGCCAACATCGGTAAACAAGGAAATCTCTCAGCCGCGGCCCGCCGTGTAACCGCATTACTGTGCCCGATAACCTCTTCAAATAATGTGCGATAAGGGGAATTTGATTTGATTCACGGAAGGGAAAGAGGGCCACTTCTGCTCCCCCCTTTCCAGTCTCGTTTTTTTTCCCCTTCTCCTTTTGTATTTTTCTCCTCCTGCCATCTTCTCGCCTAAGGGTTTGGTCCTCCTCCTTTTTGTAGCCCAGAATGACACTGCCTTGCATCCACAATCAAATAAATCCAGCCAATGTGTCAGGCTTCATTTTGACTATCCCCTTTCTTGTCCCCGACCGGCGCAAGGTAAGGTTGAGAGGCCCCGTAAAGCCATCATCTCCATAATGGCAAATATGAGCCCTAAAGCCCAAAAAACCAGGCGGCGCATTAACTTAAATGAGACTTGGTGTCTGTCCCGCTGAGGTGATGTGGTTTTTCTTAAGTGAGCTGTGATTTAAGCAGGCCAGACACAAAGCTGATCACTACTTGTGTGCAAAATAGATGAGACTGTGTGGCTCATTCGGAGGACATTTGATGAAATGGAACAGGGGTCAACTTCAGTTTGCCACCATATGTGTGTCGCGCCAACGTATGAGCGGTTGTGTGAATGTGTTTGCACGCTCTCAGTCTCTGACAGTGATGCATGGCGTTTTTAAATAGCACTCCTCCACGCCCTGCTCTAAACTCATCACCGGGATCTTTCACGATATCACTCCCACCCTCCCACTCGCGCTCCCAAGGGGTTGTCACTTTTAGAAAAGAAAATGAAATGTCGGCACTGGGCAGAGAGTGCAGAGGCAGGGATGAAGATGTAGCCGGATGAGGGGATGGAGAGGGGAAAGGTGAGTGCTTGTGCAATAGTGCGGGGGTGTTTGTTGAAGTCCTGGGACTCAAAACAGTGTGAAATACAAAGTGGATTGTGCATTTATTTAACTTGGACAGGATATGGTGCTAAGGGCAGCTTGGTAACATGGGAAAACTGGGACAGCAAATCTTTTATTATTCCTTTAGCAAAGGGTGATTTCAAGGCCATTGCAAAACCAAATGTTTAGAACATTATAAATAATCAATGTAAAATAAAATACCATCATGTTGTTTAGCATGTGTAAAAAAACAAGTAACAACAATAAAATTAAATTTAAGTTAGGCTGGTTGTTTAAACATTTTTATAAACTAAACACACTCAATGAAAGAACTGAACTGCGTTATGGTAACAAAGATTTTCACTATAATGTAAAAATTGTGGGATTATTAAAAGAAAAATGTAGGATCAGAAAGATTAAGTGATTAATAAATCATGTTGGTTTTGAACAGGCTCTGATAAATGGTCATCTGATGAGTTTGTGTGTGTGTGTGTGTGTGTGTGTGTGTGTGTGTGTGTGTGTGTGTGTGTGTGTGTGTGTGTGTGTGTGTGTGTGTGTGTGTGTGTCAGCACTTGTAATGCAGGCTTTACTCCTGGGACTGTGCTGCAGTCTGATGCTGCTGAGGTTATCTCCAACTACTGACAGCTGTTTATTCAATCAATCACCTTGTCAGGGTGTGTGAGTGTGTGGAAGAAGAGTGGCAAAGGAGAAAAGAAGTAAATTAATGGAGCATTAACCAGGCACTGACCCAGAGAACAGAAGCACAACCTGACGCTGGAGGCCAATTCTCAAACAATACAAATCTGCGCTGGCTCTGCTGGAATAGGGAGGCTGTCACACTAAAAATGACAAAGTTGCATTAGCAGGAACACATATTATTTGCACATGAAGATTGCTAATGATAACCAAATGTACATAATGCAGTATGCATTTTGTATGGCTAAAATAATGGCATAATATATATATATATATATATATATATATATATATATATATATATATAGCATCAAAGAGCCTCACAAGGGCTTGTTTACAGTTATGTATATAGTGTTGGTGTGTGTTAGCGTGTACTATTCATTGTATTTGAATTGGTGCATTTTTTTTTTTTTTTTTGTCTAAACTGTTTTTCTCCGTTGGGATTCAGTTGGTTAAAATATGCACTACATGTACTTAGGTTGCAAATGCTGTTTTAATGCATGAAACTTTCTTCCAATGCACTGACCCATCCCTCCTGCCCTTTCTGACTGCCTACTGACGGAGGTGTGTGGGCGTGAGGCCTGTCCACACTCATTTCCATCCCAATGGCGCTTCATCACGACTGGAACATGCCGTGTCAGTGGGCAAACGGAACAGGAACATCAGCAAGTTTTAAATAGACCGGACCTCCTGAGCCCGACACACACATTTCTGCATGTGGGTGTTGTTAACATTTTTGTGTAACTTTACAATCATACAACTCTCTTCTATCCGATACCAGCTCACACACTGAATGTAGTTCAAGTGCACTGAATAAACAAGACGGCTGCTGCTAAAATACATGTGAATCTTTTTGATGACGTGGAAGGTTTTACATTGAAAACTTTCTTCAGTCCTACTCCCCTTCATTTCCCATCTGCCTCTGCCCCCCCCCCCTCTCATTATCTCTCCCCCTGATGCTTTCATATGGTCTAGCAGCTGAATTAATTACCAAAGCCAATTAACGCTAGATTGGCTGATGTTTTAACTAATTAGCTTTAATGAGGGTGCCGTGGCTGCCTGCACTGTGTTAATTGAATCCTAACAGCCGAGGAGGCAGTGAAATCATGGGATGGATGGTCGGATGCGGGCATGTATTGATAATATTTAGAGCGTACCCAGGAACACCCATGTTGTTGTTACATTTGATTTATCCCATCCCTGACTTTTCATATCAAAAAGAAAAAAATACCGTGTTAATAATAGTGCTCGCATTCTCAGTCCAGCCTCTGGGTAAATCTAGTTGTGCGGCTCACTGTTTGTTATTAGAAAACGTGTCTGGCAAAGAAAAACAGCAGATTAAAATCTTAGATCAATGTCACGCTGTCCTCTTAGTCCTGGATTACCTGCCGCGTACCTGATCTTCATTTTCCACTTTGCTTTGTGATAGCAGGATCATCAGATATGGAATGCATATTTTTTTTTTTTTTTTTTTTTTTCATTTAAATGGTTCGGTAGATAAACTTACGGCAAATACATTGTAACATTTAAGAGCCTTAGATATTATTGTCCCACACATTAATCATAAGTGTCTAATAAAGCAATATATTCAACCAGGTTTCATTACTATTTTACAGATTTCCCCAGCTGCACATAATTAATATTTCCTGCACAAAATGATATACAACATGTGACACACTGTGTTTCTCCTTTTTTTTTGTCAAACCTAGATTTTTTTGTAAGCTATTTTTCAAAATGAAGGATGGTCCAAAATCGAGGATAGGAGACCAAAACTCCAGGACCTTTGTGTGGATTTCAGATTGCTGACTTAAAATTCTGTGTCTTGTCAAAACATAGCCATAAAATATTACCACTGTAGTATTGTTACAGTATCATGTCTCTAAAAAAAACACAGTCAAGCATTAAAACACCACACAGTCAAGCATTAAAACACCACAAGAACATTAGGTTTGTATCTGTAATGTGTATTTGGAAACAGCATAGATAGTTTTGATCTTCATGTAAAAAAAACATTTAAGCAAAAAGAAATCTGACCTATCTTTCAGACACTGAATTGGGCATTGCACCTGTCTGCAGCTAATTTTGGATGAATATAGAAAAAAGTAAAACTATGACATTATTCGTGTCCTCTCACTGCTTGTCTCCTCCGGTGCTGCTGACGGAAAGACATGAATAGCGACAGATTGTCTGAGGTGGCTATAAAAATCTGCATAGCCATGTAAAAGGCTTAATGATTTTAAAGTTACACGAGAAAAGAGCTGGCAGTTTGTCTCATCCATCAAGTCTAGCACCGCTGCCTTCGCCAAATGGCCCTGCCACCTAACCTGGTGCTGTATAAGAGCGGGGCCTCCGTGTCTCCGTCCTTCATTTCCACTACTTAGACAAAAGCATTTCTTTTTCACTTTCCTTGCATTGCTAGTTTTGCTATTTTTTTACTTTTAAAGGGGGATTGTTTGTGTAAAATCCCTTTATGGGCCCCTGTGGACCCCCAGGCTGCTCCTAGCACCCTTCACATCTAGCAATAAGCATCTCTAACACAGGTTAACCCTTTGACCTGTTGTTGCAAACTGTAATCAATAGTACCTCTCACAAGTGCCTTTGTGTTTTTCTCTGCACAAAGGTCCTAAACCCAATTAGACCGCAAAGAATGAAGCAAATTATCTATATCCTCTTTTTCAAATGATATCTTTTCAAATTTTTAAACGAGAGCTTATGGGGGATGAAACACTTAACTATTAAAGCTATACTTTTGCTGCCATAAGCACATTTCTCATGAAATGTGGTAATGTCTCAGAAGAGACTTTTGTGTAATGGCTATACCAAATAAAAAATAAATAGTCACAATTAATTAATTTTTTACAGTTTCTATTTCTCTTTAAAGATTTCTCTTTCATTGATTTAGAAACAAAGTAAATATTCTGTATGTAAATGTTGTAAAAATACAATGTTGCCTGCTTTAAGTCCTTTTTATAACATTACTGTCTTATCATTATAACAATTCATATGGCTAAGATTGGAACATTTAGGTGTTTGGCCTACATTAACACAACAATAGCTAAAAAAAAGTCTGGATATTCAGCCTTGGTGCCAACAATGGAGCAATGTAAATCAGATAAATATACGAAATTGAACAGTCATTCAAATGGGCCCATTCAGCTCTGAAACCTCATGAGTCTTTTCTATAGCAGATGCTACTAGAGGTGTGTGTGTGTGTGTGTGTTTGTGTGTTTGTGTGCACAGTTGTCAGCAATTGAGAAGAGCCTATTTCCTCTCGCTGAATCCCAGGCTCTAAATGATGGATTGATATCTCTCTGGCTGTGGATTATATGTGCATAAGTGTGTGTATGTGTCAGTATGCGTTGGGTGTGTGTCACAGGCCTCTCAGCCTCTTGCTGCCTCTCCTCTCAGGCCCTTATCAGCTCTTGTCACAAACAGAGGATAGGGGATAATCCTTCATACAAGGGGAGCAGTCTGGCCTTCCATCTATCTAGCTGTCTGTCGAGTTGTCTGCTATATTACCCCTCTCACTGGAGTGTCACTGGAATAGAAATCAAACAGACACTGGGCAAACTTCTCGCATCATGGTAATCTCTCTTGGCATGACTTAGACAGGCATTATACAAGTTAGATTAGTACAAAACTCACAGTATTTTGGTCAAATGTTCCAACTGTCAAGGAGACAACTAGTTTTACGGAGTTATAGGAACGGGAATACTGTGTTTTCTTGGCTAACACTGTTAAATGCCTTTTTAGAAAATGCAACTCCCAATAAAAACTTTCCTATGGACTACGCCTTGGGGCACTTTGTTGTGGCTTTTGTTGGTTACCTCGTCTTCATAATGGTGGGTGCTGTGGGTCATTTTGTTGCAGGGTTTTGGCATCAAACTACAAGAGTTTCCTTGAAAAAAAATTTACAATCTCAAGGACAATTATTTATACAGCACTTTAATCATTTATATGTGAATTTTTGTGAGCTCACTGGAGTGAAACACATTATAGGGTACTAAAGTAGAGCAGTAAAGTTAAATTGTATAAAACATCACTGCAAATTGGTAACAACAATGACTTTGTAGAAAAAAAAGTTAGATAAATGAATGCTATACTACCACATTACATATAATGTAATGTCTAGTAACCCTGGATATTAAAAAACAACCATTGCTGCTAAAATATCTATAGCTTGGTGCAAACACTTGATAGAGGCAGACTACAGATGTCTATCTCCTGGAGTGTCACACCGGGGGCTATTTTATGTGTGTGTGCGCGATTGCATCATACGTTTTGCAATTGGACATCATTGTGATCCTTATCTATCTACTATCTCTGCACTCGACAGGAGTCGGCCTATCATCCCTTCCTCATTTCCTTTCCACTTTCCGTCCCCTGGCCCTGGCTCGGCATGGCGATATCTCAGCAGCCAATAGAGGGGGATGTTTCACCACACTTTGCCAAAGAGGAGTCGTCAGCTAAAGTTGAAATGATTAATATTTGGCCATGTCAAGTGAGCATTTATGAAATCCACTTCAAATAAATGTACTTTTGTAATGATTTGAGATTTTATGCTCATTTTAGGGAATGACAACATGCTAAAAGCTTTGAAGCACATTCTCACCTTTTCATTTGGTCACTTTGAAATACATTTGTATGTTGCAAGGCCCATTATTGAGAGATGGATAATAGAATTAAACTTGTTAAATGCTGTATAGAACTTGGTAATAAATAAAGATGACAAATTATTCAAATTCAAGAACAAGAGATACACATTAAGTAAAACACAATAAAATAAACCAGCTTAATATTGAAGTTCATTTAGACCTTGTCAATGATCTAAAAGATACAAGATGTTTTTGTAACTATTCACTCAAATATTATTTCTTGTAGATTATTGCAGATTTACACTGTAAAACATTGGAATTTTACAATTTCTATAAGAGTGACCTTTTAAATATATTTTTTTCTAATAAAAAATAAAATAAATAAAAATAAAATTATACTCTACGTTGTCTATTTTGTTTGCGCTCAGGTTTGTGAGACAGTCTGAAAGCTTTGTAGTCCCGACACACACATAAACTGATGCTGTGTTAAAGGAACAGGCCTGCTGCCCGGATCAATATAAAATTAAAGCGACTGAAATGGTTTCTGCTCACATATTAGCCTTTCTTTTATTTCTACCTTGCCTTTTCCCTCTTTTCCCATCATCCCTCCATTTCTGTTTTTCTCCATGTCCATCGTCCCTGTCCTAATAGCCGGTGCCACTGATGACAACAGTGTTTCAAACAACTTGAGTATAGGTTTTGGTGACAGACAGAAGAGATAGGTGTTTGTGCGTATGTTTGGAGCTTTTTGTGAGAATAGAGAGGTTGGATGGTCGGATGAAGGGATGGGTGGAAGGAACGAGGGTTGGGGGTGGGCAGTAATAGCGCAGAGACGACAGGGGCTTTGGATACACTGCGGACACACACACACATGCTGACATGCACACGCTGTCTGGGGACTCAAATCTCAGAGCAATTTTCAGGCCGGATGATTGGCAGCTTGATGCGTATTCTTCCCTTACAAGACCTGTTGATAACTCCAGCTATCCCATTCCACACCACCACCCGTCCCTTCACCCCCAACCGACACTTTCTTGAGATTCAGATTTATCTAAGTGACATTTACATAAACCAGTAAGTATTTTATTTTAATTAGCATTGTTTTGTCTTTGTGTTCAAATTCAAGTGATGTACACTATATCTCTGCATGTATATGTTGATAATACTTAAAAAGAAAGTTGGGAATAAACTTTAACTCTCAGAATTGAAACTCAGTTATTTAGTAGCAAAGTACAAGATTTTTTGGCAAATTCATCTAGAACCTAATCTGCTTATGCCTAAAAGAGAAGAAAACAAAATCAAAAACAGAGGAATAAAACTTTCTGAGTTTAGTCAGATACAGTTATATTAATTCACTTTAGAAAATAGCAGGCTGGTTGTGAGCGTTGGGGCACTCACATTGCCACCCCCCTCCTCCCCCCCTCCTTCCCTCTTCTCCTCTGGACCTTCTCTCGGACCCCCTTCTGTTTTTGGGCCCGTTGTAGAGCTATTACAATGACAGTAGCCATAAGGGATATTTATCACATGTGCGTCAGGGTTGAGCGGGAATAAGCCTTCAACAGGTCTAACGGGAGCCACACACTCACACACCTCAAACTAAACACATTGCATGCAAATGTGCAAGCCCCCGTGCAGATTTTTGCCCCCACATAAACAGAGAATACATAAACAGTCAGAGGTTGCACATGCTTGAGCACAAGTGCATAAGCCCACACATCCATTTCCACACAGTGAGACGGTGAATCATCCTCCTCCTTTTCCCCATTTTGTATTTTGCAGTTGACTGAGGCCAATTCCCCATAATTCAATACAGTTGAAAAATGAAACCCCGGTAAATCGCTACAGCGATTTTACAGATCCCCGCTTATCCTCATAATTCATTATTTCCAAACTGTAACAACATTACATTTCATTTGTAATGCTTTGCCTGCCTCAGCCATTTGCCAATTGTTATATCTTATTGTTTTCCCTCTCCAAGGGGGAGAAAAGTGAGTTATTGGGGGAGAAATGGCGACAGGCTGGAAGGGTGGGTGGCTGCTGCTGCCCGAATGCCTATTACCGTTTGTTTCTATGTCTCTACATTCATTCTCTTAGCTTACTTCGTCTCAATTGTTAAGACAGATAATGTAATACAATAAAAACTTTAGATTTTTATAGTTCACAAAAGAGCTTTGTTCATATTAGCAACAAATAACATGTCAACAATATCTGTTCATGGACACAGCAAAAGACATTTATAATTAATATATATTTAATTAATATATCTTATTATTAATATATCTCCATAATGGGGACACAAACAACTAAACCATTTAAGGATGTAAAACATGGTCACACTTTTTTATTGTTAATCTTGTGTTTTTATCACTAGTGAACCTAGACAAATTTCCTCTCTGGTAGACAATTAAGTTAAATTAAATATGTGTTTGCTTGTCTTTTTGTCTTTCTCTTGTCCTGTTATGCTACTCTGAGTCACAGCCATCACATCCTCCATGCAGCAGGATCAGCGTAGCTGTCCTCATTGTGGTCTAGTGATAATGAACTGATTGTCCGCAAAGACAGACAGAGACACACCACAACACAGGCTGACTGCACTATTGTTCTCAGCTCCATGGTACAGTTTGATCCACAGCTGGAATGGTGCAGGGCAGAGACTGGGACATGGGCTGACAGGGAGACGTGGGAGGCATTAGGAAAGGAATATACATTTTTTCAGAAATTGTTAACTTCAATTTATATTACAAAATCAACTTACAGGTGTAAACTGATAATGAGGTGACAATGTGCTATTGTCAATACAATCCTAAACTTACAATATCATTTAGTTGAAATAGAATAAGTTGGCATTTGAAAGGTATTTGCAGTATTTACAGCTTCATTAAGAGATTCTTCACTTGAAAAAAAACAAAAAAATCACCTAGAAATGAATAGTGAAATAATCATACATTAATCACAAAGCTAAAAACATGCTTTGATGTCTCTTTTTCACACACTACCATCCGTGCTGCAAGCTCCCATTTATCACAGCTGTAGCCAGGAGCCAGCCCTGCCCATGTTACTGTAACCTGTCACGCTGCTGGCCAAACAAACTGCTCCTTGATGTATGAGGGCCTACACTGGCCATAAACTTATTCACTTTTAACTAGCAGTGCTACCGGCTTGGCACGACCAGACATCACCTTTATGTGTGTTTGTGTGTAAAAACGGTCGGTGAGAAATTAACCCCCTGGGTATGGCTTCATAACTCACTTCTCTTTTTTCTATCCTTCCCACTCCCACAATTGTTCTCTATCCATCTTAACTCAGCGCAGGGATTAGTCCTGTATCTATTACCCATTAGAGTGTGTATGTGTCTTTGACAATAAGGGGAAATGGCTCAGTGATACAAGAAGAAGAATTGCAGGTCTTATACGTCTTGCTGGACGACAAGTGGTTTCCTGTTAGTCGATGAATGAAGAGCGGAAGAGTTAAGTGTGGCCATTTTTCTTGTGTTTCACTTTCTTCTTATTGAGTACATACAGATAAGACAGAAGTGTAAAGACATATAACGAGACAGAAGAGGAGCAGAGGACTGTGGGTCCAACAGAAATGAGAAAGCTCCATTCATGCTCATTCAAAAAGTACCAAGTCAACATGTTTATATTATTCTTATATATTCTATACTAGCTATTTTAATTTATTTGAACTTATTTTCCTAGAGGTAGATTATTGCTATAATTATACAAGATTATGTGTACTAAAATGTGTTGGTTTTATTGACAGCTTTCTTATCTGCTGCTAACAATAAAAGTAAACAAATGTATTTAAATGATCAAAAATATCTTACTGTAGTTAACATCTATAGTTAGTTAGTTAGTTCGCAATGACACTTGTTCAATTTATGGTGCTTTGTGCTCAGTTAGCATCACTAGCTAAAAAAGCAGCAATTGTTTTGTGGATAATTCTCCTAAACGCTGACATTATTTTCCACGTGGACGTCCTCTGTAGGTGATGCAGCAGTGCATTTGTGCGCTATCCAAGTTCTGTAAAAACACATAATCAGCAGGAGCTTTATGGCTTAACTTTTGTTATTGGTAACTTGGCACATTCACAATCACCTGTCCTCCCATGGTGCTTTGCTGTTTTTATTGACTATATGTATTTATTGTCTCCAGTCAGTCTGGAGTCTATCTGCTGACGTGCTAATCAGCCAGAGCATGATTAACGATTTATTAATGGCTGCCACATTATCACAATACAATTCTTTACTGTACACACAGTAGGTAGGAAGACACTGAAGTCTCACCTACCCACACAGCCAGCAAAGGTTGATGATTGCTTATATCCAGCATTTTATGACTTTAGGTTGAAGCTGCCCCCCCCCTTCTTATCAAGCAATAAATTCATTAGTGGCTAACACACCTCACTGGGGCAGCTCATTTAGTACTGACAAACAAGATTAGAGGACAGAGGTGCAGGAGGTGGGTGTGGACTGAGGGAACATGAGGAGACACAAGAGACACTGTCCCGTCACTGCAACTGTTATGAAAGGTAACACTTAACCAGACATGCCACCAGTAACCCCTCTAAAAACATGCTGAGCAATACCTTACAGACAAATGGTCTGACGGTGGCAATAGTAGCAAGAAACATCAGATACGGATATTTTCACTAGATAAAAGCAAAAACTCTGAAAACAAAAGCTGTCATAAAAATATAATTAGGGCTTTGAATCTATATATATGTACACAGATCACAATATACATGCCTTGTGTTAAAAAGACGCGAACATAAACCAGACCATGTGATGCCAGTATATGTGTATGTGTCACATATATCCACACCCACACACCTGAGGCACAGCACTTTGCTCTGCAATACCAACGGGACTTTCAACTGTGTCTCATTTCCATTACAGAGCCCACACAGCCAGCTGACACAGCGGCTAACAAGCTGATCTCTTATATATACGCTTTCATCTACACTTTAAGAGCAGAGCCTATTAGAAGTAAAAATGATGCCTTATAGCGCAGTGGAAGCCCTTTTATTTAATAAGCAATGTCTGAGCATGTGTTATTGCTTCATAAGGGAACTTTAGATAGAACCTCTGTATAATGCAGCACAACAAATCTGCATCTGAAAATAATTTGAAACATTCAAGTCATCCTCTTTGTATTTTTAGGTAAACTAATCATCAACATTTTACTAATTGCTGTCAAAGGCATGTATTTATGTAGTCTTTTAATCAATCTAATTAGCTTTACTAATAAGAAGGTATGGTATTGAGCATATTGAGGACTTCACAGGGATCCAGCACAAAAACATGATTATCAAGACATAAAAATAATGTAGGCTTATAGAGCTACCCGCAGCCTGCCCAGTGAGCCAAGGCTGGATATAAAACATTTTGCCGGAATAATAACTGTGCTTGTTAGCAGAAGATGCCCATTTAGATGAACTATTAAAGGAATTTCTTGTGCATTTAGGGAACAGGGGATTCATGTTTAGGGCCCGTGCGATGATCCAGTATAAACACACACCATTTGGCTTATTTACAGAGCAAAATGAGCGCCGGATCTATCAGGATCAAGTGCTCTCGTTGTTTGGAAGAAAAACTTCTTCAGCATTAACTACCTTTAAGCTCTCACAAGCAAACACTCACAAGCAAATTGTTTATCGCAAATAGACCCACTCAAACAAAACAAGCTGTATTAAACTAGAACACTCTTGGACTGAACATAAAAACAAAAAAAATATGACAGTGATTTATAGTGCCGTTATGTAATAAAAGGAAGAGGTTAACCCACACTGCCAGATATGTGCGTTGCAGTAAAGTACGTCCGTTAACGTTCCTGAAACCACACTTATAGATGCACACACAGTTTCTTTCTCCTTATTCAACGGCTCAGCAGGTGCTGGTTCTCTGGAGTTTGTACTGACAGGAAGAAGAGTGAACAGAGACATGACAGCAGGATTAGCTAACCTTGTGGTGGATGAAGAGAGAAAAGGGAAGGAAAGGGCTGATAGATGAGACCAAAAAGGCTACGTTGGAGGTGTGAACATGTGTAAATTAGACTAACATAGCATAAACCGCAAGCCCTGAGACTCATGTTACCTTGGGCTTACTGGAAACACACACCACAGACACCCTCTCTGAATTTTAAAGCAAAATTGCTATTTGCAATTCCCTGGGCATAATATTAAATATATGAGGTAGGTCATCTGCTTCTCTAATGACACCTTTACCTTTTCAATGCTGATAAACTGTTACTAAAAATGTGCCTTTTTAACAGCAATAGGCTTTTTGTGGAAAAATGTGTGGATATAAAAACCTCTATAATGTCATCCACCTCATTAGACAAATGTAATTCCTGTGTGAGAAATCAATCTCAGGTCTCTTGTGGCAAATGGTTTTGTATTTGACTCTCTAAAAGGCACAACACAAAGAGGCCAGTGACCAAACAAGCTATTACACCTTTGAAAATGGTTGAATGTAGATATGGCCATTAACCTTAACAAAAAGAGTACTCATTCCATTTCTGTCACTCCAATACATATGCACTTACAGCATCCTCCAGCCTATTATTCTTATGTCAGTAAATGCGGCCTGTTATAAATCTTAGCCTTTTAGTTGTCTTCCACTCGCTATAATATGGCCATCACTATAAGAATGCACACACACCACACACACAGTCACACACACACACACACACACACACACACATGAAGGCACACGCAAGCAGGCGCCTTCTCTATAATAAGGCCATCACCATTAAAGCTGTCAGGCCTGGAGTGTTCAGTATTACTGCTGAGAAATTATACCTCATTCACCCTGACGACACAGCGTGACCTGCAAACACACACAGCAGTGGCCCCTGCATTGCCATGACACCACAAGTCATATTTGCATGTACATGAGTGTACCTCACTATGTCAATCCTAGCTAAGAGGTGAATCTTCCCCGCTAAGTGTCAGAGCATTGTATCATTTCCAACTGGGAGTCCAGCGACCACCACTGTTAGCGCAGACATGCATATTCTATTTTGCTGCAGGACCATGTTTCAGGTTAGAGCTTGGAGGAACAAGGGAAAAATATGGGCAAAAAAAATGAAGCAGGAGGTGGGCCTATTTGAAAACCGCAAGACACGGTTGAACAAAAAACTGAAATTTGAAGCCAGGGATGGACGGAAGATGGCATGCCCGCCACATCTAATGCAGGCTGGCTGGTGGGAGAGGGTATGTCAAAGTTAGGAGATTAAAGACAAAGAGAATGTGGAGTGGGTTAAATGTAAGAATAAAAAAGCAATTAAATAATGACTTCATTTTACATTAAAAAGCAGTGACAAATACTGTTTTATCTAATTTAGTAACTTCATAACCTTATACCACCTGACACCAGAAGTTTGTTTAAAAAAAAAAAAAGGACTGGCTATAAAAAAGTGTGCTATGTTTTCTTCCTTTAAAATTTTAACATTGCAATTATTTGCAGCTCACACAGGAAAAAGCACTGGTTTAAAGATACAGCTGTGACTGCCTCAAACAGTCACATTTTGTGCCCGGAGTGAGAGCTGACACATTTATCACATTAGTATTAGCCCCTCTCTCTGTCACCACAATCCTCACAGCTGGTGTTGACATGCGGACCCCAGATACCCCCCCAGCGCCCCCCAGGCCACATGTATGTTTATCAGTATTGCTGTGTGTGAGATCTTTTAATATTCCCGACACTGACAGCTCTCTTCTTGTTAACAAAAAATGTTTTTGCTCTTCTAAACAACATGCTTTTTGGGCTAACAGCAAAACAGGACAAAAACAGAAAAAAAAAAAAAAAAAAAACGAAGGAGGAAAAAAAAAGTACAGGAGGGGCAATGAGAGAGAGACAAAGATTGGTGATGCCAGTTTCCATATGACAAGTGGCGACGTTATGAAGATGGACGGGCGGCCGAGATGGAGCGCCTGACCTTTCCCAAAATGCCACATGTCATTGTGCTTTTATGTCACTCCCCGCAAAACAATATGTCAGTGGCATAAAAAATCATTACGCCCTCCCTGAATTATGCTGTTATGGCATACTGCAAAAAATAATCATTAAGATGACATTATTCCACACTTAACTAGGACCAGGATGAGGGAGGAGGAGAGGCGTCGGAAGCTCTTTGAATTTACGATTTGTCGTGATTTCATGAGTAGCATAGCCGCAGTGAACCATTGTCTTTTTAGATGTATCGTTATGACTTTTATGATTTGACGTGGGACTTTGGGGAAAAGCTTAAAGAGCATTGATGAGAGAGATCAGTAGAAGAGAGATGACATTTCACACTGGAGCTGTCCTACAGTCATCTAATGCAGCTACTATACATTAAGCCTTTCACATTTATTTGAAGAGCGGTTCCACGACAGAGTGGGGAACCCGCACTCAACAAAAGTCCTGAGAGGAGAGATTGGATCAGATAAAGTGCCTCTTACCGCGAATTGGGCCGTGTAATTGTCACCTTGCAGCTGTATAATATATCTGTACAATATTTTATTTGGAATGAGCTATCTAGAGGGAAAATAAAGATCAGGTCCCATCAGAGCTTATTAAAATAGATGGAGCATCTCTTCACTAAATGCTTTAGGGACCTCCAGCCATTGAAATTATAAATTACACCTACATACAAATTATTTGGAAAATGATAACTAGATTATCTTTAATTTATGTAAAAGTCAGTTTATGCTGTGTTTGTTGTTGTTTTTTTATTAGAAACTCTCAGAAATATAAGTACTTACTATTAGCTTATTGTAAACCAGTTAGATTTCAAGCAGTTTTTGTTTAGACTTGCTCTTATGTTTTGCATTCTCCCATTCTCTGTAGATTTTACCTAAAAAAAATTTGATGAATTCCTTTTTGTCAATGTGCAGTTTTACCTTAATCAATTTAAGAAGAAGAAGAAGAAGAAAATGTATTTACAGAGCACATTTTGTTAATAAGTAACTCATTGTGCTTGACAGAAATTACACAAAAGTTGTAGCAAAGAACAAACTTAGAAGAAAAAAAGAAATAAAGAAATAATTGAGGAGCGCTTGAACAATGGCCTTACACTTTCAAAAGTAAAAAAAAAATCTTATGGACATAAAGCAATTGGGGAAGGACAGTTAATAAACTTGGTTCACAAAAAATGAAACTTACACCTATTTTTGTTAACATCTTAAAACACGTGGTTAAGTCAGGTGCTGAATTATTCACAAAAAAAATACATAATAATACAAAGTATATTGTCTCCCTTTTACTGATTTAGCTGCAAAGTCACTTCAAACAAAAAGTCTATACATATAAAGACCAGTTATTGTTCCTTTTCCTATGGTGAATCCTGGCTTAGACCAATGATGCCTTTGTGTCCAATTGAACTATTGATCTGAGGGATTGCACAGTGGCAGACCTTGACATTTTCCCTGGCATTTCAGCTGGAAGATGTTCTAGCTTCAGACGTTTGACCTACATAACCCTGAACATAACTATACACACGGGTGCACGAGCGGACGCCCACACACCCAATACTGTACACGCAATCCCACACAGTCCTGTCCTATCTCTCTGTGTCGTCAGTTCTAATAGCTCCTGACATCAGCAGAATTGAGTTTAGAGTCAATGTGGCTGTCCTCTGTAAGCCAATCATCCAATCAGTGCTCTCCTGACTACCTGGGTCAAAGGGCACGGTGATGTCATACTTTGTGACAACATGACAAAAAGCCTAAGAGCAGAACAGGGATAAAGAATTTCCCATAGGTTTAGGGTGCTACGTTTTCATCATGATACCATGCACACATACACACACCAATGACACTCTCCAAATCTGGCAGCCAACAATAAAGCACTCAGTGAAACATTTATGGCTTTCATAAACAAGAGCCAGTGATTAATGTTAGCCCTCTTCTTAGGGATTTCTAATAAAGTATGACACATTTACACCCGCGGTCAATGCAGCCAAAGCCCTATTAAACATGTCTGAGAGGATAGATGACCACGGCTCCCACACTAACACACACTTGCGAAAGGGAAAAGGAAATTAACCAAACAATGTCTCACTCACGTTTTTCCATACGAGTCATAACAAGAAAAGCACCCACATGTCCAATTTGCCATGATGACTTTTCAGTTCTCTCTGACTGGTCTGTGGGCAGTTTTAGCATCTCCTTGTTTGTTGTATGCATTGTAATAGTTCTCAAACTACTTGAATGATTAGTTAACAAGTAGACCATGCAGAGGCTCATTAAATAGTGATATATGATGACGATAGAAATACATTTGCTGTTTGTGCGTGTTGTAAATCTATAGCATGAACTGCCGTACAAAAAAAACAAAAAACAATTACTGTTTTTGTTATTAGCTGTTATCACTAAAAAGTTTCTTCTAAATGCTGAGAAAGCAGTTAAGGGACTCTACTTTGGATTTTACAACTGGAGAAAACAATGTCACATCAATTAGAGTAATATATTAACGTATCATGTCTAAACTTATTCACAAACAGAAAACACTGCAAGCTTAAAGTAAACCCAGTCAATGTAAAATGCTCAAGAAAAGTACTGGATGGACCCTGGATCAGATGTTTCAGAAAGAGAATGGATTGCACCACCGACGCTTTTGATTGATGTCTGTGAAGAAATGTGCTGAAAAAAGTATTTTGAAGTCACAGGAGTCTGGCTTTTGTATTGAACACTCCAAGTGAGATTTGAGTCACGTTAAGATTCAAAAGGTCAGAAACACACCAAACTGTCAGAGCACGGAAAACTCAAATTTAGTGTTCTTATTTGGGCTCGCTCTGTGTCCTCTAGGCTATTTGTATGTGAGTGTGGTAATAAACCATGCCATGACTCTGTCTCTCCATTATACTGTAATCATCTAAAAGTAGAGAGTGGGGCATTAAAATGGGAATAAGGACATTTTAAGAAGGGAAAAAGCAAGAGGGCCAATACCACAGTTTTAGAGTGCCACACAAACTTGCTTTCACCTTTAGCCTCTGTCCCACTTGCACCAATAGTGCAGTTGGAGTAACCATTTTCTTTAGTTTAATAGGGATTCTGTTTTCTGTTATAACATTTACCACCTCAAAGTCATTGCATCAGCTATATGGTTCATTTATAACACTACATGTGCTGTAGTGATGTCATTGTAAATTAACTGACTAAAACATTACTGTATTAGAAGAAAAACCTTATCGGCCTTTTTTTCACTAGAATATAAAATCTGACTTTCCTTTTTCACCAAAAATCCAGGCTGCTAGCAAATTCCTTGTTGCAGCTTGCGTTTCCAACCCTTGTCACACACCATAGCAGCTTATGGCCTTTGACTTAATGTTTTTAATTTGAAAAAAACATTCCTATAAAGCTGTTAAATAGGAAGAGCAAAGGTTACAGGTTAGGTTAAGTATTGAAGGGCCGCATTGTGTGTCAGTCTAATTGTGATTGCCTAAAGGGAAGTTTATAGTGCAGGCCTGCCAGGCTCCCTGCTGGGCCTCCATTCTCTGAAGCTGCTCTTTTACAAGGGTCCCTGCTTGGCACAAAAGGGGCAAACCTGCATGGGTAAAAAGAAAGGGGTGGGCAAGGCAAGTTTAGGAAGCAACTGTTGCTATGTGTGGAAAAACTACATCATAGTGGTATTGTATTCATTCAGTTTGTTGGTAGATACAGTAAGTGAGTTCTGCCAACGCATGTAAACTAATTTGGTGCAATCATAAAAATAATGGTGACTAACAATAAACATGTGCTATTGTTTCATATCTTGGGGCGGCATGTTGGTGGGTGGTTGTTATTGACAGAGCGTACCATGTGGGGAGCATGGCTGGTTTGTGGTGGTGGTAAGAGGGGAGACTCTTATTGTGAAATCCCGGCGGAGGGTAATTGGAATTCAATGGGAGTTAGATCATGGCTGCTGCCTCGATTCCTTTGAGGGGAAAGCTATGGGGGATTAGCAGTCGTTAGCCCATAGTGATGTGAAGTGGAAAGGAACAGCTGGCTCTCAGCTAGCCACATGGTGTGTAGGTGTAAAAAGACATGGTAGATGTTTCTTAGAGTCTCTGTCTGTGTGTGTGAGTGCGCCTCAGAAGGGTGAATGTGACTGCCACCAAAATCCCTCAACTAGAGGTATAGCACTTAAATTGGACCAGCTTTTGTCTATACCTTCTCTGTTCTTCTCTTGCCCTCAGATTCTGCTCACTACTGATGCAATAGAAGTTTCTAGACTACAGGGAGTCTGCTAAACTGTCAGTCCCGCAGTGTTTTACAAGCTCTTGAACACTTTGTTATTTTATATAAAAGCAGCCGGGCAGGTTTGCTGAATAGTTTTCCTGTTTTATGTGGGAGGATGAAGAAGGGATGGAAGGAGGGAAACTGTGAAAGAATTGGAAAGGGAAAGGTGGGGTAAACAGGCCTATTTTACAGCTAGGCAAAGAACTGGGCACGTGGCTCTGCACTGAAACCTACAGGACCACCAACCTAATAATGTAGCATTTTTCTTCTTTTGTGTATATTGCTAAGAATGTTGACTAAACCCCTTTTGATTTAAGTTTACAAAGTTACTGGAACTGACATCTGGCAGAAGTATCACTATTGTGACTTTAATACACATGATTTCTGAATAATATGGCCTTTGTGACACTGAAGCATCTTGGCATGTAATGTTGGTTTTAAAAGAATCACACCATGTTATGCACAATCTAGAAACTACTTAAACTAATACTTATCATTAATCTAAAGTTAGGTAAATGTCACACAAGCCCCTAAGCCTCTAAATTTACCTTGTACCAGGAGAACCATGTAGTAACAATTGTAATAGCAGGTCTGCAGAACAGGGTAAAAATCTGGACTTCCAGGGAACGCTTTCCCGATTATAGTCACGGCCTCATGAGAGACCCCAATTCAAACGTTATATGGGATGTATCAGACCTTTGTCTCAACCCCAGTGGGGTCAAAATGACAAGACCTACTCCTCTCATCAATGTCATGTTCGCTCCCTTTCCTTCTCTCTTTCCAGCTCTCTGTCTATCCAGGTCAGGCTATTAAATGGTAGAATACATTACAGGAAAGAGGGGGGGGGGGGGGGGGGCTAATAGATTGGAATATTATAACCATACAATAATTTCATGAAAAAGTCAAGGAGGGATCATAGCTCTTATTAACTCCAAGAGAAATTGAGGCTGAAAAATGTTCAAATAGAAAATGTTAATGCCAGGCTATACTACATGTAATTGTGCCTGAGCCATTCCCTAGGCTGGACCCATTCATGCCACTTTATTAGTGGTAATTGAGGATATGAATTATAAATGGGGAGTGATTTCTCTCCTCCCTCTCATTGAAAGTGAAGCGTAATGACCACTGCCATTGTTTAACCTTCATAATCGTGTGTTCCCCTTTCTTTACTTTGCTCCATCTTCTTGGTCTTCTTTTCACTTTCCTTTCCATTGCTTTTCATTCTTTAATTGTCCCATTTCCTTCTGCTCAGCAAGGCATTTGCTTTTTGCTTAATCCTTTTACTTAAAACTTTTCAACTTTTCAGTGGGCTACCTTTGATCAGGTAAAGTGGTTGTGTCTAAATAAGCAAACTATGCTAAAGAATGATGCCTTTCTTGGCGTGATTTTGAACATGTGTGCAGTGTAGAAGTGTAGTCAAGAACACACTTACCATGACCTAACACATTCAAACACAACAAAGAAAATCTCACAACCAATGACACACTTACAGGCTAGTGGACAGTGTAGAAAAGGGCCATCAGAAAAGTGTATATATAAAAAACATGATTCTTCCACACAGTCATAATATTTGAGAAAGACTCTGTTGGGTTTAATTTTGAGAAGTTTTTAAGGTGGTCCTGTTTGAGCAGGCCCTGTAAAATCTCTGCTTCGTGATTGGCCTGATGGGTGGACTTTGAACATGCCAATTCTACACAAACTTTAATCAGACAACTATTGTGATTTACAGAACTAAACCAGTAACAGCAGGAGTCTATGTGAACCATACGCACCCACATTAGATTAGTAGATCGCCAGTTCGCTTTTACCTTTGCTTTAATTGCATAATAAGTCCCACCAGTGATGCAAATGCCCAGAGGCAGAGCAAGCTGGATTTCACTCTTGGCATTATTTCTGAGAAGTTAACTTTTTTTTATTCAGGTTTTTTAAAGATCAGCAGCTCCACACCTACCATCCAACAAAGTCCATTAGTCCCAGCCTCTCACCCACGACCAGTCTGCTTTTTATTTACAACATCAAACGTTTCACTCCATTAAACTACCTTTTCTTTCCCCTCCCTCTCTCCGTTCTTACTCTCCTCTTAGTTTCATTTAGTTGAAACATGTTTTCCGAAACAAAAGGACGTGGGGTGACGGGGGGATAAAACAGCCCTCCAATGCAGTCTGCAGTGTTTAATAGGGGGAAATAATGGGTAATTGGGAGAAGGTATTTAATAGGAAACCGACATTGTGCTGTAATGCAACTGTTGTTAAATAGAGACTCACTTCATGTCTCTTAAACGTGGATGGCTGCTGCTTGTGATTTTCCTTTTGAAGTTGTGGACCGCCATGCAGTTAAGTGGAGTATGTCCTGAACTGTGATGTCAGAACAAAAGACAATTAAGTGAGTAGGGTTTAGTTTGGTATAGTATGGGAGAGGTATAAGCCATAGATACTGGTCTGCATACAGAGCGCATCACATCCCCTTTCAACTTTCTCAAGTCAAAAACAAAAATACAAAAATGCACCTTACCAAAATGGAAATGCATATAGAATGTGGCGTTATAACCCAACCATGTCATTTAAGAGAACCAGGAATACTACGTTCAAAATCAATCTTTAATTGTTTAATTTTACCTGAAGCATAAAAAATCTACAAAGCAACCTATTTTCAAAGACATTTTACCAGATTGATTGCTGTTTACTTGATCTTATTGCAATATTAAAGATGTGTGTTAAATACCAGTGAAACCTAAATCTTTTTTTTTTTTTCACCCAGCATTGATTGAAAGTTTGATTTGATCTTGGTCCCTCTTGTACTGCCACATCTGCAGCTTGTAGTGCTGTGTGAAGCGGGCGTCAGCTGTGTGAGCATATAAATGAAACCAGAGAAGAGTGAAAGCTAAACATTCTCTGAGATCAATATTCCAATATCTAACATCAGGGAACTCCAATAAGTACAACGCCAGGGACACTTCAATGGCAACATCAAGGCAGCAGGTCTTACACATACACATGTGCATGCAAACGATTAGTGGGCTTCAGATAGTGATCAAGCCAGCACCATAAAAATCCATCCTACTTAGGAGAAATAATCCATTTGGGGACACATTTCAAAATGGTCCACACCATGTCACAATGAAGAGCTCACCAAAAGCTATGGCTAATACCTCTATTTTTAGACTGGAATATTCCTTTTCTAACATTTAAGTGAGGTCATATTGCCTTAAGCAGGGTTAAGAATTAACAATCAATGTTCATCAAGTTGGTATCATTCGATCTAAGCCAAACAAATGTTAATAAATACGGATGGTTGGATCTTTACCACAAGCTTCTTGAATGACAACAGCGGCCATCACTTTGTTGATTCTTATTCAGTTCTTATTTAGTTGTAATTGACATTATTTGAATACAGATCCATACATGCCCATGGGTGTAGAGAATCTTTTACAAAGTCTCATTTGCAACACGTCATTGTTGTTCATCTTTCACCCAAATTATTAAGGAGCTCCATTAGCCTTGGACATCTTTGTTTGGACAATAAGCAATGAGGCTGAACTAATGACCCTTATCCTAATCACATTAAAGTGAGGGGAGAGCTGTTTGTTTTTGAGCACATTGGGTCCTGTGTGTGTGTGTATTAGGACAAAGAAGTGACCCTTGTGACCAGTGGTCATCAAAGCAGTGACCACTGCTGGTCGATACCTTGTCCCTCTCAACCACCTTACTAACCTATCATTCCATCCTTCTCCTCACAAAGCCCATTCTCATGCCCAATCAATGTCAAATTATGGGTTATTTATTGAATAATCAAAAAGGTATTATGGTCCGGCTGGCTGACTAGCTGCCAGTGGCTGACAATAGGGAAATAGAAGGTGGCGGTCGGGGAGAGACTATTTATCAGCCTTGCTGCCATGCATGCGTTTAAAATTAGGGTAATCAGTTGGCATGTAAACAGTAGGCCCAGCAGCTGGCTGCCAGAGAGCTGGGCTATTACTCACTTTCCACTTATCATCACTGACGTTTGAGGATGTGCGAGTGCACACATGTGTGTTTGTGGCTAGCACATGATTTAGAGAACACATTTAGTCAATAGCTAACAACTGTGGAAGAAGCAAGTGTGTGTCTGCAATAAGTAATTGATGTTATGTAACTGAACATCACATTGCTGATAATATTTTGTTACTTAAACATTTTAATAAATACAAAGTGGTTTGATTTAACTATGTATTTAAGTAGCCCTTCATCTATCTTATTTATCTATTTTTCAAGCAACAATTACTAATAGTTCATACTTGATGATAATACTAATGGATTAAACTTCAAAGATTTAAAGCTCAATGGATAGATCATTCCTGCGTGGGCTGCTTAAGAGTATATTGAGTTACAGTCTACAACAGTACAGATGCTTTCAGTTGAGCTCAGAATGGATGTTTGTTACAGGGCCTTGTCTTAGAAGACCTTGTCTTTGGTGACTGCCAACTCAACAGTATTTCAGTAAGAAAATAACCCAACCTTTCTTCCATAAAATATTGTTATCTGCTAATGCTATGACAATGGTGGCATGACTACTCAAAAACCAAGAATTCATAATCGATGCAGTAAAGCATAGGGGATAAGATTTGAAACCCAGAGTCCCTAGGCCACTTGTAAACTAATCTTCCAGGGCAGCCGTTGTGTTAGAGGTCAACAGACATCATTACAGCGGGTGTGCAAGAGGGCAGAGGAGAGGGTCAGACTGAGCATGCATGTGTGTGTGTACATGTGTGTTTGTGTGAAGGGCAGATGAGAGGGCAGGGTTAGCTGATGTGGGCTGATCATCTTTCCCTCTAGAGCTTTGGTCTGTAAGGACTGGCTGTGTGGGTTTTAGTGGCTATTCTGACCAACTTAGAGGACATGACAAGGCAGATAAGTGCACAATAATGCCTAAAGACTTTGCTCATCAGGTATAGTATTTGATAATGCACTAATTTCAGTAATACAGTCATAACTTATTACCTTCCCAAAATCAACTGTTGTGTTATAGTTATAGAAAATATGTTATATACTATAATACTATGTTGGTACAATTTAAAATGACTCATTGAGAACAACACCTGATTGTGGTTTTACAGATAGGCACGCATTTTTACTGGAGTAAAAGGTAATCAGTATACTAAACAGACTTTAGACTAGACCTAACACACTTTATACTTTTACATAACCATGTCGAACAATGGCAAAACCATGTTTTGTTTCCAATTCAGTATCTTAACCTGCTTCTCATGACTAAACATTTGGGTCTACAGCAATCCCTTGCATTAAACAAGGGATAGAAGTATGTATACAACTGTATGTTATGCCTAGGGAATGAGACTAGGTTGGGTTAACCACATTCAGGCTGAAACTCTATCTTGAGAGTCCATCCCTATGTATTAAATAAAGTGGCGTCTGAGTGTGGTCTCCTTAAAGAGCCCTATCAATCTAGGCCATTTATGGACTCCATAAATTACAAACCAATCACCGGGCCTCACTAATGCTCTACTGGAACCACAGAGATGAAGACAAGGTATAAGAAGAAAAAGGAAGAAGAAAAAGGAAGCAGGTGAATTTATGCAGCTACTCTTCTAGGTATCTGTCCATCTATTTGTCTCCCCTCCTGCTTTTAAGACCTCTCCTCTGTCGACACTTATTGGATGTTGCCATATTTTCATCCCTCAAAAAGCATTAGAAAAGCCAATGATGGGATGGGGTAAGTGAATTAGGATTGGTTTTTGCCTTCCCTGGCCACAGAGGGAGGTTGGGTTACCCACAATAAGATCACAATGAGACCAATTTTGTTTCCGTTGCCATTCAAAACAAACAATGAGCACCTAATAGCCCTTCAGCATCTGTGGCCTCGCAATGGCCAAAACAGACATGATGGCCTGATCGATAGACGCCGACAGCTAGATGGACGAGAGGAGTCACGCAGGGTCTGCACATATGAAGGCAGCTACCACTTACATAGGCAGACATGCTATAAGCTGCCTGGAACACTTGTTAGTGGTTGCTGCCAAAGTGTCCTAAGTGCTTCAGAAGACAGCGATCATATCAGTAAAAAGAGGAGAATAGGGCTTTATCGACAGAGTGAGGGTGACAGGGAGGAAGGGATATTTAGGGATGGTGGTCATGTCTTAGCAACAAATGGAAAGTGATATAATCTTGAGGCAGACAGATAATCAGTGGTTGTGTTCAGTTCCATTCTTTTTGGGTTGTGAAAATATTTACAATACAGTGGGAACATTTTTATTTTAGTTTTATGTCTTGGCACATGAAAATAAATACTTTAACTTTAAATATTTAACTTTATTTATTTGACCAAATGTGTTTAATCAAGTACAACTCTTTACCAAACCATACCATTTCTCTCTTTGCTTTTCAATCTTTCACTACACTCAATATTTATTGCATCAGTGATTTCTGATCTTGCGTTTGGGAAATGGAGGTTAACAAAGGTTATAGCAACTTGCCTGCAGTTGTAATCACTCTTTGGCTCACTGTAAAGTACAACTGCCCCTGGCTAATAACATTAGGACAGACACATCTGTGTTGTAACAGGGTCACTCTCTGTACACCTATGCACACGTGTGGATGGCAACATACTAAATGAGTAACATGCATAAACGCACACACACAGAAATGTCCTGGCTCCCCTGGGTGAGCTGCTGAAGTAGCTCCCCTTACTGGTCGCTCATTACAACCCATTAGTCAGGTGCTTCTATCAGCTGCGTGTAGGGTCACCCTTCACTGGCTAACAAGTGGGCTAACGGAGTTAGCCTGAGAGAGGCTGAGGGAGGAGGGGAGGTTACACCTGCCCAGCACATTCGCTCACCCTGGGGGTATCGATTGCAACCGCTGCTTCACCTTTGGCTCTCTGACCTCAGAACGATGTGTTTATTTACTCCATCCCCAAACACGTGTTTAACACGCGCCGCCGGTCACACACACATCCATGGGGGACATTAAGGCAGTAACAGAGGGTCCAGTAACTGTGATTTAGATTCTAAAACAGGCCGCTAGGAGCCTGCTAACCTTTCTTATAATTGATTTTGGTGAAAAATAAAAATCTATGGTTTCAAAAAAACAATACAAAAATGTACGAGTGGGGGTTTGATGGATTCGGAAAAACAAAAGGGATTAGGGCAGTAAAAATGTGTTTGCAAGCGTTTAACACAAATTACAAATTAAACCATAAATGACAGACAAATAAAAAAGTGGATCTGTGAGCTTTCAGTTTATAAGAAGCAGAGCAGCCAGTCTACTGCTCTTATGACATCTGTCTTTGTTACTACTGTACTGGCCACATACTAACTGAAAGTCAAAAGGTCACTTAAGGACTTAGGTTATCAGGAAGGATTCTGACAAATCCCACATAAACTTCCACCTCTTCACCGTGTTTCTCCACACCTCCTTCTACTGATCTATTTTCTTGACACTTCAGCTGATAACATTACAACACAAAGGGTCTCGATATGCAACATAGACTTTTATGAGTCTGCCAACCCTCTGATGAACTTTACCTCGAGCCACTGTGTGAGAAAGACAACTCATCATGCTGTTAAGAAGGGGCTGCTCTTTTACATGTTTCACTGTGTATAAGCACAAAATGACCTAATTTTTTAACAATGACCTTGCAACATGTTGACAAGTTTGACTATAGACTGTCTTTTATTACTAATACATCAGAAATATTTTTTGGGTGTGGTTGACATTGTATTTTGTAATTGCTACTAATTAATTTTATGGAGCAATATACAATATAATAAAGACACAAATAGCACTGCAAAGTTCAACAACGGAGGCAACACCAAAGGACTTTGATAAGAAATGACTCAATTCTTGAAAATAATAAAACTCCTCTGCTAAACACGCATTTCTATTATGACTGCATTGGGGCCCTATTGGACTTTTGCACCAGTCCTAATCAAGAGCACCACTGGATAAATGGGAATAACAGTGTGCAGTTGAGCTTACTGATGCTTTTGTGCATGCATATGTATATATACTGTGCATATAGTATATATATTTAGTTTGCATGCAGGATGAGTTGGATTGTGTCTGAGACATAAGGCAGAAAGCCAGGCTGACCGTCCATAGTGATTAGTAGTAAAATTTTAATGCACGGCCCATACATATGTCTAGCTGTCAGCTTTACGAGGCCGTTTATACAGGCAAGCTTCACCATGCCAGCTTGGACTAGACCAGCTAGGACCCAGCTTTGTAACACACACACATACACAGGCAGTGTGTCTGCTTCTGTCATGGTCTCTTTTAGCAGCGCCACAGGGACCAGTACTGTCACGGCGCTGTCAGTGCTGGATGCTTGGGGCCCTAAATGAAGGCATCAAGCGCTCTCATCCCCAGCTGTAATAAAATCCAGTCAACAAGCCCCCGCCTCGGGCAACACATAATGGGCTTTTTATTTCCGTTTGGTCGCCTCAGCCTACAGAATTAAAGCCCAGTTTGGTGAATCGAGGACAAGGTGACCTCAAGGTCAGTAAGGGAGCCAGTGGATGGAGCCTATGGGTTTCAAGCCAAGTAGCTGTCATGAATACAAAATACTTGATTTTGTTTGTTAATTTTGTTTAAAGATCACAAAAAAGCTTCTTTCCAGGGCACAGTGAGACGAACATGGCATATCCACACACATGGCATGTGAGATAATCTGCTAAAGAGCAACAAAGACATCATGGCTTTGAAGTAACCCTAATTCTAATGTGTTACTGTTGTTGACGTTTACAGTCATGTATGTAAAGTATAAAAATATAGGACATAAATTAATATAATCTTATAGTGTGTCCCGAACAATTAAGACATATTAGGCAAGAGTGGAGATAGCCCATATTATAGTTAATATTACACCACTGAATTTTTTTTTTTTGAAAAAATCCATTCATATAATCACATCCTTATATCCTTATATTTTTTATCATTATTATTATTTAAATCAAACAGATGAGGGCAAAAATTAATTTATATTAACATATGAAAACCCAATAAGGTAAAAGTTAGCTGCTATGGTAATTAGTTGCGTCGCCTGGCAGCCACCCAACATGTTCTCAATGACCTCAGTGACCCTCATTTACCCTACCTGCCCTGCTTATGGAGGTATAGGGAGCAAATGAGCAATGTAGAAAGGGTCATAGGTCAGGCCATGTTATTGTGCCACAGCAGACTAACTGGTGGCATGTGTTAAAGGCATTGCTTAGTCATGAGACGGAGAGAACAAGATACTCCAAGTGGTGGTATTCAGTAATGAGCGGAAAAAACAACAGAGGGACAGACTGTAAACAGCGACAGGTGTCCTGTTAGGTTAGACTTAGCAGAATACACACACACACACTTGCAGTTGCACACTCACACACCTGCAGGGAAGCATATGGCACAGCTCTAAAGAAAGTGTTTACTCTTTGGTAACTGACAGGTTTATCTTCCAACTTATTAGGCACCAATTAGATAAATCATTTCAATTCCTATGAGACAAGTGGATGAGACAATGCCATGTGAAAGTAAAAAAGATTATTCTTTTGCACCGTCAAAATACTTTGTTTATGAATATTTACAAATAAAGGTTTATGATCTTTAACTAAAGCCTAAAACATGTGGACAGCCTTTTTAAGTTTAGAACTTCTGCAAGCTCCAAGAGATGGTGTTAACTATATTCCAAGGTCATATTCCAGTTTTAATATTAAAATACTCAAAGAAATCTAAGTCACAAAAGTGGTTGTTATGAGTATTGTGCAACTTCACACAACAATTCCTTTCTTGCTGAACGTTTCAAGGGCCATCCTGAGTGGTGTGTGCATATGTGTGTGTGGCTATAACATTTTGATAAACCAGTATTGAAAACCAATCCATATTTAGTTAATCATGGCAAACTTAAATAAATCTATACAAGGTTCTGTTTTTCAAGTCAGTTGGCGCCACAGGTGGGTAGAGTAGCCTATTAATTGTACTCACTTAATTGACATAATTTTACTCAAGTTGACGTAAAAAGTATTTATCCAATCACTATTGCACTCAAGTTGTCAATTACACAAAACTTCATGACACCATTATACCAAGTGATTTTTTTTTCTTTGACTAATTGGCTCCCCATCACTGTTGTACTCACGAATGTCTCAATGATAACACCAACTAGACTGCTTTGCTTAATAGAGTGTGAAACCTTTATCTCTATTAAGACATAAAGGAAAGAAAGGATGGCTAAAATATATAAAGAGAAGGAAAGGTACAGTTGTGGAGGATGAAGAAGAGGACAGGAGGAAGACTCTAAAAAAAAAAAAGGTGGAGAAATTAATACACGACAAACGAGGTGAATGAATGTCCCTCACCCAGATGGAGTGGTCATATAGGCAGGTACCCTCCAAATGAACCTCCACCCCTCCCCTTGTATTAACCCCCATTCCCCCCACCCCCAATATACTGAACCCCACCACTCTGTCATGCTATTACCTCGCTGTCTCTTTCATTATCTGCCGTGAACTCTGGGTAACCTCGTCGCGGCCATTCTTTATGTCATGGCCCGCAACGTGAGCTGTGATTTAGGCCCATCCAGTCAACCTAATTTGATTTCATCATCACAGGGCATGGGCGAGAAACAGTGGGGGGAGGAGGTGGAGGAGAAGTTGTGGGGGTAGAAGTGAAGGAGGTAGAGGTGATGCTCATGAAGGGTTTGGAAGGAAAGAGGTAAGGCAATCCTAGGAGGGGGTCATATCGGTAAGCGCTAGCCGAATGACTTGAAGAGGCTAATAAAGTAATCAAGGCCTTCGTTACATGGCCATAATATTCACCCTAAAACACTGATAACTATTACTGCGCCCAATCATTAGCCAGCATTAATGGATTTTTCCTCCTCTCCTATCCTTTGCTTCACTCTTTCCTTATACACCTCTCATTTATGTGGTGCATGCGGTTCCAGGATCCTCAAAGTTTTAACCCTTCATGGTTATCTTCAAATTACTGTCAAATAAAGCAAACTTTTAGTTGTCGATTGTTTAATTTCACGTGTCTGAAGTGTATGAACCTGACATTAGCTGACATCAGACGTGCAAGCTAAAGAATGTATACAGTGTTTAAAATACAGGCATAATATTTCTGGACAACACACATCCAGCGTGTCATCAGAATAACAATTCTTCATTTAGCTTAAAAGGTTTTTGACATAGACACAATCTTAACTCTCACCGATATTGTTTCTGGAAGAGAATTACTTAACGTGTAAAGAGACATGTAAAAAGAGAGCGCTACAGATTGCTGGTTGCTACCACCGGCACACACTGAAAGACACACAGACATGTACATCCTCTGTTTGACATCCAGACACAGACACTGTCATTGCAGGGTAATCATCAGCCATTAGGATACATGGAGAAAGACAACAAAACAGTGTCTTCATAGTCAAACCAGCTATTATCTTTCACTTGACACACACAGAAGAAAAGAATCCAGATTGTCTGCTCTATCGTGAGTATATATGTAGTTAACTTTGAATTGAGAAAATTATGTAATGGCTGTAAGACTGTTAGTCTGTTATCAGGCTTTTTGTCAGAAACTAAAAAGATACTCAGTTGTATTCTGGATGCCTGGTGGCATGTCATAAACTGTCCTCATGAATATGTTGAAGTCCAAATTCAATAAAACATAAAATAATTTTAATCGAATATTCTGCACCAAGGTATACTGACAAGAGAATGCAGGCCACGGATTGAATACAGACCTAACATTATATGAAAAAAACAGTAACCATTTATCAAAGTCAGAGTCCAAGTGAACGCCTCTTCACTCTTTAATACAACTTTTTGATGGAATGCATAAAGATTGATTCAAAAAGATGAAAAAATTACATCTATTTTCAGTGTATGTGTGTTGTAACAAAGTCAACCCAAGCGGTCAAAAACTCTCCTGATACAAACATGCACGACATTTGAGATTTTTATAGGCTCTTCAACAGTAAGTCAGTCACTGTGTGATCATTTGTTTGTATTATAGTAAATCTGTTGGGTGAGTGCTTGATGGTTTAGATGTATTATTTATAGTTTCAGGCGATGGATTGTGAACATGAGAGAGGATTTCAGACAGTGCTGACTTTCCAAAGTTAAGCTAAGTGCTATGTTTTCCCAACTTGTCTATGGCGTTGACTACTTTTATGTGTGATGACGCTGCTTTTATTTCTTAAAGATAAAAACATAAACATTATACAAACAATTTTTTTTTATAAAAGTTGTCATTGATTTTATCTTGAGACTCACTGCTTCAAAAGACGTTTGGTTTTATTACTTTATTTTCTCTCTTGTTGTAATTATTTGAACTTCTACTTATTTCAAGGCAATTGTCAGTGGCCGTTCTCATTTCTATGACACCAAGTATGTTATACAGCCACCTTGGTTGCTGTTCCAAGTCAAAAGATCTAATTCAGAGACTTCTTAACAAGGTAAGTTCAGGTGTGGATCGTTCAAACCTAATGGGCCACTACAAGACCGTAAATCGGCCAGTGACCAAATTATGGATTTAAGAATGGGTTATATGAATAATGTGCAATAATCACCACTGAAATAACATAAATTCTAACCTTTTCACCAAATGCATTGAAATAAATTGTGGAAATGTTCAAAATCTACCTACCTGCGTGCATTGCTCTGAACGCACATTGTGCCAATAGTCTCTCTTTGTTGGAAAGCATCAGTGCTGCAGCAGCAGAGCAAACAAGCAAGACGTGACACTTCAATGACGGTTAAATATTTAATCAGCAGCAGTTATGTCTGCCAGGTTATGCCTCCATCTGGGTAGCAGCCGAGTGTGAGGCTGTGCATGTGTGTGTTTTTTGAGACCTTGAAACTGTAAATGAAAAAAAGTGTCTGCATTCCTCTCTGTTTTGCATTGAGTTCACAAACTGGCATAATTACAATGACACAGCTGTATGCAAAGGCCATATTTTTAAGATGTTAAGTGCAAAAGTATTATTGATAATGATTATAGTCATGATGATGTGTGAATGTAACAGACTGGGGGGTGTATTGTATGATTCATATAGGTGCTAAGTTATTTCAGTGGCTTATGGGATTAAGTCATTTTTAGAGGATATTACAGTCACTTTGGCATGCTTTGTCAAGGTATATATATAGTCAGCCTACTCTCATTGCTAAAGCATATTATAGTAATGTTTGGCTAATGAATATTATCATTGTCCAGTGTTCTATGTTGTATAGGATTTGTGTAACTTATGCATAAAAATTGTGTTTTAATAAATGATGTGTTGACACTAGGTTCTATCTCAAAAGTGGCACGCCAATAGGCTATAACTGCATCTGAACAAAGGGACCACTTGGCCCAGTAACTTCTCATGGCTGTTTTTCACTTGTATAAAAACTGTAACCTGCCAACATTTTTAAATGTAGTAAAAAAAGTGCACTTACCTGTGAAGAGAAACCAATTGGAAAGAACATGGAAAACACAAAAAGAAACTTAATTAGGAACATTACAAAGCAGCACATGGCTTGTATTTCCACATTCAGACTGCCTGAAACCATGTAATGATCTTTATGAGAAAAGACTTATTTCATAGCACCACAAGATGACCATAAATCCAAATGCACATTATTGCTCACCACAGTCATTATATGAATAGCATGCATGTCAACTCTTTAATGTATGTCTTCTCCAGGAAAAAGACATTTTAATGCCACCCAGAAACAGAAAAAACCTTGTTAAATTTGAGTCGGGTACAGACGTTCGCTCAACGCAACCGCAATCCTCACTCCACCCCCCCCCCCTTCTCGGTCCCTCTCTTCCCAGTGTGGTGTAAACACACATTGTTAGGTTAGGGGTTAAAAGTGTTGTTCTTAGATTCTCTCAGCACTAATCTGATTTCTCCTCTCTTTGCGCATCTATATTTATTTGGTTTTGTCAACACTCACGTCTCCCTGTTTCCTCTCTCTCTCGCTCCCCCACTGCCAGTGTATTGATCGTTGCTAATGGATTGGCTCTGATTCCGGAGACGTCTAACATGCTTTCCTATCCTCTTATTTTCACCCGGGGAAATCAATGAGGAAAGGCCTGCAAATTTAGACAAGATCAGGTTTTAAGGAATCTACAGTGAGACACGGCCCACCGGCGTGTGAGGAAAAAGTAAGTATGTGTGTGTGGGACAGGTGACAGATGCTATTAAGAAACACTATGTGCACGTATGTGAAGATACTTCTAGTTACCTTCGAAAGTCTAAGTGTGATATTTAGTTTCTGCCCATCCTCAATAAAAATACATAGGGAACATTTAAAATGCCCTACATGTTAAAGTTGAAGTGTGGAGTTAGTCCCTGAGCTACATTAGCTGAGTTGACATTAGTTGAAATTAATTTGTTTCAAGCGTGTAGTGTGTTATTATTTAATTTTCTCCTTTGTATAATGTAATAGGAATGTAAAATTGGTGTTATATGAGACTTTTGGCCAATCAAATGCGTACATACATGGGGTCATTGCTCCCATTAAGCAATAACATTGGAAATAGTAACAGAAAATCATACTGGAAAAGTTGCTATTTTGTAGGAGCTGACTGCTTAGACAGCAAAACCAGCAAAATAATAAAAATAAATAAATTAATGAAAGCAAAGTGAAATGCACTAAAAGCCACCCTGAGTAACCTTTAGCCAGCAGAGTGTGCAGATCCTTCTCTGTGCAACTGTACCAGCAGCAGTGTAGTCTTTGTTAGTGACGTTTAAGACATCGAGTTTAGAAAAAAAGGTAGGGTCATTTGAATGTATTTTGTACAAATATCAACCTGCAAGGGTTAAGTGTATAGGGATATTTTGTTTACTATATAGATAGTGTGGAAGTGCGCCTCACTCTCGTAATATCTCGCCACATGCCACCGTCCCAGTGGCAAGAACACTCCTTTTTAACTTGGTTTTGATGCATTGTATTGGTGTGGTGGATTGTTTTGGTTCTCCTTGCTCTTGTGTTAACACATCATTACTGTTGATGGAAGATGGATATTTTTGTCCACTGTCTGGTAAGCCATCTAGTTGCTTTACTATGAATAGAAATGTTATTGTTGATTGTCACTGATACAGCCTGGAGTATCTTTGCTTTCATTGTTTCTTCTCATGCTCATCTCTAATTCAACAAAACATCTACATTAAGGAGTGAGGATGACCTTCACTTAAGTCAGATCTTAATGTGTAAATAGGCACCTGCACATACAAGCAGGAATCCGCAGAGACAAGGATGAACCACAAAGAGAGACAGAGGTCCCCCCTGCTGCTCAAACAACGGATGAAGCTGTGTAAAATCTGAGAAGGTAATCAATGGCCAATGAAGAGTGTGACTGTGTGTCTTGATGAGTGTGTATGTGTGGGTGTGTGACATGGAGGGGGCAGAAGGGCCCAGCAGATTTGAAACTCTATCCTGGGGCCAGATCATTTATAAATGGGAGAATATTGATGATTTTAGTGTGTGTCCGTCTGCTGTGTGGAGGTGGGAAGATATCAATGTGCTCTCTGGCTCTTCACACAGCAGAGCAAATTGGAGGAGTTGTCAGGAGTCACAACATGAGGGGCCAGCCAGGGGAACGAAGAGAGCTCCAGACAGCACGCCATTGAGCTGACTGTTGGATATGAACAGGCCCCATGGCATGCTGGGAGACCAGTGGATAAAAAGGATTATATGATATGATAAACTGTATTTGGTCTAGATAAAAATTAAAGACAAACTAGGGGATATCTAACCTACTCTATGAATCACATCAGTATAGAAATATGATTCACATGTGAATACTCTTTAAAGATCCCTTCCAGTATAGTTTAAGTAACTTTGCTCTCAACCATGTGTCCTATTTATCAAAGGGATCAAGAAAAAAAAATTAAAATAATATGAATTATTCTGACATATGGACCCCAGACAGTCTTTACATAAAGCGGCAAAAGCTAAAGTTAATGAACCAAACAGCACATAAATCAACACAAAGATGGTCATTTACATACTATAACTCGATCAGTTCATGTGCAGTGCGTGCAGTGTTGGGTCCAGTGTCTGGAGGCAAATCTTGGTTGCCTTTTAGCATTTGACAAAATATTGAATAGGAATGGAGTTTTTAGATTTTGTCTTAATAAATTGAGGTGACGGCGTATGGAAGAGACTGTTTCTCTAGCCAAACCCCTCCCCCTGCCCAGCCCCTTTTACCCCTTAGACTTTCACTCTCCCACACACAGCAACAGAGTGCTTGCCGCTTTGTCCTCTTACACAAACATTCCCACAGCAAAGGGGGCACAAAACCATTTACCCCCTTTTACTTACTATCCCCCTCAGTCCTAATCTGCCCCTCCTCAGATTCAGCCAGAAAAGGGTATCCTGCCTCACTTTCTCCCCTCCTAGCCTCCAGCCAATTTTTCAACCCCCCAATTTCACACACAGGACATACACGCACATACAAAACTGGACCTTCCTGGTCAACAGCTGTACATGAGGTGACAAATTGGGGTCTTTGTCTGCTTAAAATGGGTGGGGGAAGCCCTACTTTGCACACACATGAACACACACAAACATTAAGCCATCCTCCGCCATTGTAGCTCAAGTTCCATTGCAGAGTTGACAAAGCATGCTGCCCCCAAAGTTTAAGAGGAGAAATATTGTGGTGCCTTTGTGGGAGGTAGAGAGGTTCAGTTCATTGAGGGAGTGATATAGAGACTAATAGATTAACAGAGAGAAAGACAGAGAGTGCATAAGAAGAAGAAGAAGAAAAGGGGGACGCAGAGAAAACGAAGACCAGGCATGTGAAAAGTATGGGAGTAATAGAAACTTATAGGAGGAGAAAATTTGAGGCTGAAAAATTTAATTAAAACCCACCTGGCATACATTTATTTCATTAAACCCCTGGCATTCAAGCAATAATTTGGTGAATTAAGTACATGTGGAAAGTAAGGGTTAAGATATGGGTAAAGACAGGAATTTTGACTTAATTTTTTCTGTTATACTGTTCCTGTGGCAGGTTTGGTTACAAATGAGTCCCGACAAACCTAATTAAGATGCCAAGAATAGACCTAAAGTCTGACCACACTTTATTACAGCACTCGGTTCTCACCAAAGACACTCCGACACAGACTAATCACACCGTTCACATTACTGGCAACTTCAATGATGGTGCCACATATACCGCTAAAGGTTTCCCTTTTTTTAAGCTATGATGATTTTGTTTTCTTTCAAAGGCTATGGTCTGCTGAAATATTTTGAATGGAATCATAAATGTTGATTTCCTTTGTGAAAGACCTTTTTCTGATAATCTGGTTTCCTATTGGGGACGGAAACTGGATTCCAAAAGCTGTGACCTGCCTTCCTGCCTTGTCAGAGCAAGAGCCATTAACTGAACAAATGATTGATAATAATATCTACTTTCTTTTTCCTATAAACTGGGGCTAAGCTACAGACAATAAAAGAAAATCATCCACTGGATTGTGCAACTCACTCTCAAGTAAGAATATTCACATAAACACTAAATTTTAACCGGTACATTTAAACAATTTTTATATGTTATATAGGTTGATATACAAGAATCGATATGCTTTAGAAACCCTCAAAGCCTTTGCACACACACATGCATATACATAGCCAGTGGTGGTGGGCTGACCCTGAGGGTGAAAGAGCTAAGCGTTTGACAGACTCCACCTCTTAACTTGTTAACTTGCTAATTAGACCTCACAGTCACTTCATGGGACCGGACAATAGACTGCAGGCTGAGCGATGAGACACAGACCCTAAAAGCTAGCAACCCCCCATACACACTCTAGTGATGTGACCACCTGCCCCCTCTTGCTCACCAAATAACAGTGTGTGTTTCCCTTTGTGTGTCCTTATGTATGAGTGTGTGTGTGTGTGTGCAGTTAGTAGTAGTCGACTTGGGGATCGCTGGTTATGTGTGGGGTCTTGTTGCCACGGGAACGGGGGGGAAAGGGGCAGGACTGATATATAGGACGAAGGATATTTCCCCCTGTCGTTACTCCTATATGTCTCTCTCTCCCTGGTCCTTTATACACACAAGCAAAGCCTGGAGTAAAGAAGCCAAGGATAATGCACGGTGTTTGCCCAGTGGTCTCCAGATCGGGGCTAAACGGGGTTAAACATCTACCCATGTTAGAGTCCCGTTCTCTGAGTTCTGTCATTAGCCCGCAGCTTAGAGAGCTATTACGGACACAGCTGCTGCTACTTGCTGGGTAAACACACTCACATGCACATTGACTCGATGCAATAGCAAGCAGCCCAAAAGGAACGTGTATAAGGCCTGTTTGTGGAACAAGGTTGGCAGGAATTACAACAACAGTGACTGTCCAACTGGCATCAACGAGCAGCTTTACTTCATGTGTGTAATGGTATGTGAGTGTATGGGCAAGATGTAAAGCACTCGGATTAATGTGCCTAATAAAGCTCCTTTCATTGTAGCCTCCGCATAGTAACAATATAAAAGTCCAAGTACTTACATTTTGGTCAGGTCTAATCTTAATAACCATAACTCTGAGCCAAAACATGGAAAATACAATGGAAGCCCATTTGGGTTGTCATTTATTTGATTTATTTTATTCATTGTTAAGTATCAAATGTAGGCAAGATTAAACAGGCAACAGTAAAGCAAGTATGAATTTACCTATGTAACCTGGACACATATCATTTAGACATGATGCACATCTAGTGTAGCTATCACAAATCTCACATATACTGGCAACCAGAAAAAAATTGCACTTTGCTGTCCGGTAAAGTGAGCCTCACATAAGATGTTTGTAGCTCCCTTCGGCCTCATGGCATCTGGGAGCGCTGTGGGGAGCCTGTGTGTTAAATAAATGACTGGGGAGTTTAGCCCATGTGCTAACCATGTTAGAATAACACGAGTGGCGCAGGCCCTGCCAGGCAGCACTCAAGCCTAACCGAGGGCTCTTCCGTTGGGTCGCCTCCCACGGGTGAAGCTCAGGCCTCGCCCAGAGCCTTGTATATTATTCCCTGGCAAAGTCTTTGTTTTTCCTCAGCTGAGACTAGTTAGATCAAAGAGTGCTTTAACCTTCCGTCCCCTCATCCCTCTACTCAGATCTAGTGCATTTTAGAGCTACCAAGGTTGAAAGAGGAAGAATGGGTGCCAAGGAAGGTGTAAAGTGTTTGTCTACTCATCTGAAACAACCGGCTGTATGGCTGTGGGAGTTTTACGACCACAGGGGGAGACAAGAGGGAGAAAGAGAAAGAGAGGAGAAGAGAAAGGAAGTAGAGAAAAAATAATAAATGATCATTACCGAGTTGGGATATACAGGTTGCCTTTTTGTGGGTTGTAATAATAAAATAATTTTGCAAAACTTAGATTACATTTAGTCATTTCCCATTATTCTTGACACATTGTACACTGGCAAGGTAAAGTGTGTCCTCATTTGTCCTCCCATTGAGTTCTCATTGCAGACATTCAAAGCACATAGGACCCTTTTTCAAAGCTTCAGTGATACATAAGCTCAGCCTGTCTCTCTTTAAAATGTATGTCCTTTTGTGAGTGTCCACTACGCTAATGATGTAATATGTATGAATATGATGATTATTTTGAAGACAGGCTCATGTAACATGATTTTGATTGGGACCTTTGATTGTAGCCATACTAGAAAACTGTCTGTAGGTTGAATATCTTGGCTGTCTTGTCAGGCTTCACAGGCCTATTGTGTTTCTATATGTGCAACAAAACAGTCCCTGAGCCTTATACTGTCTACAATTTCAACAGAAGCAGTACAACCCACTCATTCACCTGTCCATGATATGTCTGTATGTGGAGTTTCTGTCTTTCTGCATCTGTTGGTCGTTGTTGATCATCCTTCCCCCTCTTCGTCTGTCTCTTCAGAACTACTCAATATCTTTTTTTCTTATTCACCTTCCTCCCATCACCAGCTTGTCTCCCACCCTCCTTTCCTCTCCAGCGACTCTGGCTGGCATCTGTTAAGCCGCTAAAGAGAAAGTGTGTATGCATGCATATGTGTGTGCGTTGGTCTTGCTGGGTTGGATTTGAACAAGCCCATGCCTGTTCTGCCCCGGTGGCCTATGAAATGAGAAAGGCAGCCACTGTGCTGCAGACCTCCACTGATAAATCTACCAGGGTTACCCCACCATGAGCGCATCTGTACACTTGTGTGTTTGCGTGTGTGGCAAATGCATGTGTTTGCATATATGTAAGCGTGCATGCATGTAATGTGCATGTGAGTAGTGATCATCTGTGTTTGCGTCTTCAGCTCCGTGACGCCAGAATAGAGATTTGGAGAGATTTGATTTCACACACCCAAAGCCAAGTGTGTGTGGTGTAATCTCCCATCATTGCCCTAAATGTGTGACATTAAAACACCACTGAGTCGATTCTTCTTCAGACATTTGCTTTTTTTTCATTCTAGTCGTTTGTCTCATTTTTACCCATGTGCGCATATTTGCCTCAGGAGAATTAGAGGTCATGTTTCCAATCTATGGAGCACTCAAAGACAGCGGCAGAGAGTGGTGGAGTGAGCTAGAAGCCGACACAGAGAGGGGGCCATACAGGGAGCACTCAAAGCCTGGGGTTACCTTGCTTATGACAGTGAGGTCAGATATTGAAGAGGTGAAGTCAATACAACACACCATTTAGCAGCCATATTCATCTGGAGACAGTCAGTTTCTCATCCTCTCACATTCAAGAGTGAAAGAAGAATGGAAAGGAAAAAAAGAACTTGTGGCCAGTATTCACAAAATATAATTACAGATGGGGATGGATTAAGGAGGACCAATTTCAAGATATTTAAATAAATAAATATACTGTAGTAAAAAAAATTCTCTCATCTCTCTCCTGAATGGGTTGTACTTAAAAGTGTAAAATACTGTAAGTGACAACCATTACCATTGGCCTGCCTACAATCGCTACAGAATGTTTAGCTTCATGAAAAAAATGTTTAAAAAGACGTTTTCCATGAGTGTGCTACAGGCCAATACTACTACAGTTTGTTTCTATGCGTCCATCCATTGGTGCAAATTATCTTGTCCAGTTTAGCCATACATTTGTGTTTTATGATGCAAAGACAGGAAACAACTGATAACAACCAAACAATTCTTGATTGCTGTTGTTATATGAAACTGATTTTGAAACGCGGTTCTTACAAGGCTGGATTGTAAGTATGTTTTAACATCCGAGCTCTGCTGCTACACAAGGAGTACTACCACAGTTGTGACACTCACCAAGGGGCTCGTTCAACAAAGCAAATATTGTCCCACCCATACAGAAATGAACACACAAACAAACCTTCAAAGGAACACATCCACCCAAACACACACTATAATAATTCATAGGCAGGGGCCAACATGGACGTGCAAGTGTGTGCATCTTTACTGCATGCACGAGCACGCACACACACATGGAGGTTGTTGAGGCATTCTTTATGAGCGAGGGCCTGTTGTGTCTACTATATTTCACCTCTTTAGTGTGTGTGGGGAAAAATATCTTCAAGTCACGACAGCTGTAATTGTGGAGCACATTAAAATGGGTGCAGGGTGACACCTCTAACCACCTTCTATTAAGAAACACACACACACACACACAGACACCCTCCTCTCACCATTTCTCTATCTCACACACTAAAGTGGTTTCATTGTGGTCAAACGAGGAAATGAGCATCACTAAATGCATCAAACTGAATGCTTTGCTTTGTGTACATAGTGATGTCTTGATTATATGTGTCAAATATCTGACCATTTTCTTGAATAGACAGGTCTGACAGGTAAGAAAGAAGGCAAAAAGAAACCTTTTATGCAGAAAAATGTCAAATGCAGAAGAAATAGCAGCATTAGCAGACAAATGATACACAGTAAGGCTGTCATTCCAAGGTTTGTTTTTTGTTTGGAGCTTTATAGAATATAAAAATAGATCACGTAAAATGTTCTTAAAGTCCAATTCAATCATTTTAAATTAATTTTAAAACCAAACTAAGTATACATATTAGATGCTTTGTATGGATAATAACCCCCTTCCTTCATAAAATTTATATAGTAATGTAGCTCCTTATAAGCAAGGAGAGGGCTTTGGTTGGAAACAATGGCAAGGGCAGCATGGCAGTGATTGTTCACCCCTTTCCTGTGTTCTGGCTAAATCGCTTCACCTTTCAGACTCTAACACAAACACACACACACACACACACACACACACACACACACACACACACACACACACACACACACACGTACACACATGCACACACACACACACCTATGGGCCAACCAACACATACTATAAGAATCCATGCACACCTAAGCACACATGCACAGATACAGTAGATTTAACATGGACAAGTGGGCAGTAGCTAGAATTCAATTGGCCTCTCTCTTCAGCCTTTCAGGGTGTCACAGTACATGCCATGCAGTTAATGTGTTCCAATCTTCTCCGCAACACACACTGTCCCCTTTCATTTAAAGGCCCTCTGTCAGGAGTATCAGCAGCTCCACACCTGCGTAGAGTCCTCCCTTTCAGCCTATCTAACATTTTTTTATCCCTAGGTGCTATACCAATCCAATGCATGTTATGTGGATACACAGCAAATTAACAATATGCCAGTCTAAAGCCAATTATGTCAGTACTTAGCTCAATCGGTCCAACAAGTCTTATTTACCTTTAGCTATTTTTATTGCCTTATTTATGTTTCCACTATCTGAAATTGCTGAAACCCAACCTAATGCTCTCTTCTCGTGTGTGTCCTGTCCCCCTCCCTAACCCCCTCTCCCACAGTGTCCTCTCCTCTCTAACTGCTTTCTATCTATTTGTCTCGGTGTCAGTGTTCAGCACCTCACACAGCCACTTTAGCTCCTCTCCCTATTGTGCTCGGCCAGCCTGCCACACCGGCTTTTCAATTGGTCAACAAGAGTAAACACCGGTTGCAGAGCATCAATCACATCACATACACCGACAGTGAGAGTGAGAGAGAGTCTCCAATTTCACTCTTCCACCAATCTTTCACAGAATATGGGCAGAACAACCCACGACAAGACAATAACCTTGCTGACAGTTGGGGCTTGTGTGTGATTACAAATTGACCAGCTCAAACATTAACACACTGTTGAGTTAAAGTGCAACACAAAAGGTACTGAGGTAACAAAAAAGTATATTTAGTGTTAGTAGTAAATTATATTTAAAAAGTCTTAAGCAAATATCTGATGATGAATCTTTTTTTCAGGTCTTGGTGTTTAAATGGGTTGGCGCTTCAGGGTCGCCTGATGTACAATATTACAATTAGGCTGTCATAATAATTTGGCTATGTGTGTTTTATAGTGCCAATATAATGAGTACAATTACACAGGCTCCCAATGTCTTTGAAAACTGAACAAAAATAGTTTGCAGAAAGTAAGAGGTGTTTTTTTCAGATGAGGTCTACACAGTCAGGACTGGACAGGAGTGCATCTTACAACAAGCTTGTTAAAGCACCTAACTGAGCAGGATAACACAAAGATTGGTTGTCCAGGAGTTCACTCTTCTTTTATCCACTCCTCAGCACTGTATCCCTACCTCGTTCTGGCGCTCTAAAACACAATCACATACATATACAGTACAAACACGTTACGCTATAAAGAATTATGTCTGTGGGAAAGAGGCCTGCATCTCAAATGAGTGGTTTGTACATGTCAGTCCTCCCCTAAGCAGTAAATCACTGTGGAGTTAATTGGTAGAAACAACAGCAACAATTTGGCAGTATATAATGTTTTATGTTTGCGTTTTTATTACCATATTCTCTGCATGTGCGTCATGGTGTTTGCACATTAAAGTGTGAGGTCTGCTAGTGTGTATATATACTGCATTATGATCCTAATGAGACACCATAGATGAGAGGGGACTGGAAATGCACAGAGGAACAAGAGCATGATAAGCTTCTTAGCAATGATCACTCAGTGTGTGTGTGTGTGTGTGTGTGAGAGAGAATTATATGTGTTTGTGCGCATCTCTCTCGAGCCTCTCCACTCACAGGCGGAACACAATCAACGCAGCGCTCATTTGCAATCAGTAATTAGAATGCTAATTAGCCCCTGGGAACTAACGAGAACTAGTGTATTACAAGGGCTTGATTAGGACTGCCATATTCCGTTGGGAGGGATTTACACCTGTACTCTATTGGTTCCTACACCTGTCAGTCACAACCCCTCATCCAGTTGGGACTCATCGTAAAAGCATGGAAAAGGCATGATGTTGAAGTAAAAGTAAACACAACCAATGCTAATGATAATGTGTTCCAATTTTGAGTTGACAAGTTTTTTCTTGACTTTTTAAAACAACACTATGTGACTTCTTAGGACTCTGTCTGGAACTACACACCTGCAAACAAATGTAGTATTGTTATGTCTCTATGTATATCTTTGTTTAGTTGTGTTGTTTTGGTGAGATATGCGTTGTTACATTGAGTATATCTGCCTTAATACATGGAGTTACACCGGGGAGAATAGTTAGCTGGATGCTTTTCAGTGAACCATTGGGAAGTCTTCAAGCCTTTAATTAATTGTATGGTTTTTGTTTAGTAAAATACAGGCATTGCAATTTAAAGTGAAGCTTCTACAATGATGTTTGGAACATTATTAAAATTTTTATTAGATAAATAGTGTTGTGTGAGTAAGATGGTAGATAAGAGATTTGGAAAATAGTTTTTTTCAGTTTTTCTGTTGTACATTTTAAGTCATTTAGTTGGTAGATGTTGACCCAAATTCATTAGGTATATTGAACTTTTCAAAAACATGTATTCTGCAATACAACTACTGACTGCTCAGGTCCATTCCCTTGTCTCATTTACCACAGGTAACGCTCTGCTCTTCCTTATACAAGTCCTAGATCTGTCTCTGGCAGCTCCCAACAGAGTAATCTAAGTAAAGGTAGAAAAATGGCAATAGATTAAAGCTGCTGAAACTGTTTTATCCTGGTGTTAAAAGTAAGAAAATTTAAGGTCATCCCGGGACTGAGACTCATTAGAGGTCTATGATACAATAGGAAAGTATGGTCTGGTTTATTGGACGAATAGGCAGTTTAATTATGTTTTTACTACACTGTTGAACCTGGAACTGACCAGGGTATTGGCATATGACTCACTGATCTTTGCTGTAGCAACCATCACCCACACCAAAAGAGTCTCTTTGGTGTTTTTGGACACAGAGCTATTTCTGGCCTTGGATGAATTCAATATTGGACAGAAGTGTAAGATGCAATTTAAGAATGACACAGACTATATGTGACATTTGGCTAGAGTAATTTATTTATTTATGTAGATGTAGAGTAAGCAGATTTGTCTCAGTGTTCTCCAATATGATTTTTCACTGTTTATTATTTCAGACATTAAAGACCTCCAGCTGACAGCAAAACTCATGGAACCAGAAAACTCATGGAACCAGCCCACTACAACATACAACTAAATATTTAGGGACGGCTGTTTGCACTGCTCTACTGCCCAGCTCTCCACAGTTGAGCTAGTAAGTACACACAACCCCCTGAGACAAAACTTTAACCAAAAACTTCACTTTAACAGTTCTTTGTATCTCCAGTGTTCAATTTATATCTTGGCTTTGTCATTTTGCTTAGTACCCAATCTTGTTGATATTCTGCTTTGGCTGTGTGCTCCAGTGACTGTCGCCACACACAGACATTCAAAGTGTAAAGCGTGACTATCATATCAGGTCTAATTTTCTCCTCCATTCAGCCAGCAACCTTAGACACTGGCAGGATACACCCAGACAGTCAAACAGTGCAAACAAATGAGAGACATGTTTTTTTCTCCCATTTGGCTTTCCCTCTTTTTTAGGTGTCACTGTGTCATTGTGGGGCTTGATTTTAAAGTGTGCCATTTTATCTGCCATCCCTTTTCCTTATTTGTGTCTGGGCTCTTCAATTTTTCAACAGATCCTTCTAATCCCATTATTGTGATTCTCAAAGGTGTGTATAAGTGTGGGCATATTAGCGCGCTGTATACCGACTGTACTGGAGCACTTGTGTGAGGACAGTGTGAGATATTGAGAAAACTGATCAATCTTGGCAGAGGGATAGAGAAAATAGAAGGCACCAGTGATAAAGCCTGCAGGCAAATGAAAAAGTGTAAAATAATGCAAAGGTACATGGATTATGGTAACTGACTGGAAAGATTCTTTATGGACTGGAAATAGTCTTGTTTGTGTTTTTGTGGGTCTTTTAAAGGGATAGCTGCAGAATAGATGTGAAGCCAGCCTAGCAACCAAACAACAAACCACTGAACATTTCTGATTCAGTGTTTTTTTCAGTGCTATATTGGAACTACCATGCATTTTAATCTATATCTACTTGTACAACACAACTCTCCAATGAATGCTTGTTATTGATGTTCTGGGACATGGACTAACATTTGTACCATGAAAATAATAACAACAGAAGTATAAGCATTTTATTCTTGAGAAGAAGACTGGGGCTGGGGTGGTGGATGGGAGATGAAGCATAATAGTCTCCTACCGACTAGTTCATGACACATATATAACAGGGAGTTGCTTAATTTTTTTGGGGGAAAAAATGGTTTAAACCCCAAATTGTAAATTGTAAAAGCAATAATTTGTGAAATTAAAACAGGCTTTATGATGACATCACTTGTTTATTATAGAAGATTTTAATAGATGAGAATTTTCAGCCCAGTTTGGGGGGCTTTGGCCAATCACATGCTTGCAACCGGAAAAAGAAGCACTCTCATTGGTCAACACAGCCATCAAAAAAAAGTTTAATGGCTGCTAATAAAAAAAAAACAGAAAAGCATATATTCAGCACTAAATATGTGTTTTAACACAGCTACAAAGATAAGAGAGATAATTGCTGTATTGACGATAACGACAGACTCTAAACTGAGACAGGGATGGCAAAAAGAAAATTATGTAGTAGAGCTTTAAGTTCAGGTTTTAAGGCAAGTTAAGTTTAGAGGACAGAAGAAGTTATGTTTGTTTCCTAACCATAGCCAGCTGTTATTTTTTTTTTTGCCTAAGCAAAGCCAAAAGCAACATGTCCCCGATTATGTAGTCACTGTTGATATGAAGACTGAGTTTTAACAAGGTAAGAGTGCAGGAATGTAAGGCGAACTATTACCCCACTCCTTTGCCCCAACAACAAACACAGACACTTCCACCCCCCTCCTTCATAAAATCTACAATTGCTCCGGTGTCTGCCCATGTGTCTAATTACTGAGCACAGCCAGTCAAACACCTGTCTGTCTTTCTACAAGACTTTTTAAAAGACTTTGTGTGACAAGACATGTCTGTCCAGTAATTCTACCGTGCTGTTACATATTTAATATCCTGACAGCCCTGCATATAGACTCTTCATTATCCACACACAGCAAACCATGCTTCACATTTAGGGTCGTAAGAGAAAATGTCACCTTGGTCCCACCAGACGACAAGCGATCAGTAAAAACCCTTGACACTGCTACTGCCGCCCTGAGGAATTACAACCACTGCTGTGTGTGTGAAGGTGCGTGTGTGTGTGCTGCAGGGAGTAAAAGGAATAACAGAGCTGCAGGTTCACTGGAACAAAGCACCAGAAAGTTAAACAAAGAAGAAAAATGGAAGGATTGTGGATGAAATTGCAGCATTACTATGGTATCTATCAAGTTGTCTAGAAATAAGTAGCAGGACAGCTGGGCAGTTAAAGCTTCGTCTTTACTTAAGGAGAAGTTTTAAAGCTTAAAAGACTATGCCCAGATGTCTACCTAAATGTGGACAAATAATAAAGCAAATTTTCAACAAAGCTGTTTGAACAGACATTTTTTCTTTTTTTTTGACACAAACAAAATAGTCATTCTCATGCAATACTTTAAATGGCAATAAATTCCGTTTATGGAAACAGTAGTTAATGCTTTAGTGGTCAGAAACATACAGTCATTTGTGCTGCCAGAGTTGTTTGTGATCCACTAATTGGAGCCACTGAGGCGCTCATCTTAAGTCACTTCGGAGTCAGCATGAGCTTAAGCGGTGACTGAGATACTTGCACTTATGTGTGTGTGTGTGTGTGTGTGTCTACTTAGAGCTATTATCATTAGGGGTGAGTGTGAGGCTAGCTCATTTCCCATTCAGCACGGGCTGACTGATACTCTGTAACCCTACTCTGCTGAATGGCCCGGGACTGTTTTAACAGCCAGCCACACAAGTCGAGGCCATTTCTCACAGTGACTTCATAAAAGTCCGAACCCCCCTTCACCCTCACTTAGACCTCAGACTCCCCCTCTTTGTTCCTGCGCTCTCTTTGCTCTAATGCCTTTTCCCTCCGGATGATCTCACTTACAGGTGTATGCAGGTGTTTTAATATCTATGTATATATGTTAGAAAAAAAGCATAACTTACCTGGGATGGGTTGAAGTTGAAATGCAGGTCAGCACATGGCAAAAGAGAAAGAGGAAAAGGAGAAAAAAATATTTGAAAAATATATTGGAACATTGTATATATAACATTGTACATCCAAAGCTTTCTAGGTTTATTAATCTTACATTCATTGTTTTTCATTAGCAATCTTTAGCTTCATGTACTATATGCTTTTCTTTAATTTATATCATACTGTCTATTGAGACACTCCCCAGTCTTAAGTTAGAAAAAATTTAACCTAGATTTGTGTTTTAGCCCATTTGATTTGCATGATGATGCTACTGGACAGCTTTACTTCTTCATTTAGGCAGTCCACTTTATTAACTGTGCGATTCATTTCCACTGTGACATAAATACAACTCTCTTGACTGTTTGTGAGTTTGTGTTGTCTGACTCTCGGTAGAACAGAAATGCAGGGCTGACGCCAAATGTAGAGAAGATAAACTATAAATGATATTCAATGTAGTGAAGCAGACACAGGCAGTGTGTGAAAAACAGTACAACATGTGCAGTGGAGCCCACCACTGGCTAACTGCTCCTTGTAGACCAATAAAAAACAAATGCTAGATGGAGCAATATAAAGTAAAGTTAAAAAAAAAAACAAGGAAAACCACCTAACCACTCATCAGAAATATGATCGAGTTGACGCAGGAGGGGTGCTGCAGAGGGGCACTCCTTAGTACATAATGGGAGGTGAGTGTACTATCATGTGGAAGGTGTGGTGATGGAAGTAGCTAAGAGCATGCAGGCGCTATATGGCATTTGTGTTCCATGTGGAGGGTAAAGCCTTGTTGTGGTTTGAGCAGCAGAGGCCACCTCCAGCTAACAGCTCCTGGTAGACCTATAAATTTACCTTCATAAACAGGGGAGACACACGGAGGAGAGGAAGGAGGAAAGGGGGGATGGGGAGGCGGAAGAAGGGATATAGAATAGATTGAAGGGACTTAAAACGAGGAAGGAATTTAAGAAAATTAGAGAAAAAATGTACCTTTCTGAGTTAGCTTTGTTACATTGAAGTCTACCTCTGTATAATTCTGAATTATTCCACTATACATGATCTAAAATACTATTTCAGGTTTGTGAATGGAGAAGACGTGATGTAAAACGTATGTATGATTGAGAAAAGTAAACAAATACATCAAACAATGAAAAAGTAATATGACATCAACAAGATTTTTTGCAATGTTCTAAGAAATTATGTGGTCTTCAATTTTCAAATTAAGTTTAAAATAAATGCTAATAGTATTTTTACAGATCCACAGAACCTTGTTAAAATTAAGTCCTTTGAAATGTCTCAGTTAAAATGTTCGTGACTAGACTGGTTTGATCATTAGCAGCGGCTCTACGACTCATTGGAGTGACAGGCCTCGGAGGGGTAACCCACGGCAACCCTGGACCCCCACCCCCTTCTATCTCTTCCTTGCAAGTCTTCTTCTTGCCTTTTTCCCCTTAACCAATCACTTCCCCAGATGGCGGCGGGTCATCCAGGAAGTAGGAAGTAGGGGTCGACCAATGGAAAAGCAGGACCCGGCCTTTCTCGCTGACCCGTGAAGCATTCCTCCCACAAAAACAGACCAAACCTGTCCATGGGTCTGCGGAGTGGGGGGCGGGGGGGCTGGACTGTCCAGCTGCCTACCCCTCAAGCAGACAAAGACAGAAATCTTTTCTATCATTGTTTATTGCTTTTACACAGCGTGCACTTTACAACCAAGACCAACAAGACATAAATTGATCAAATGCAGTGCTAAGGATGAACGACACTGACAATGTCAAATAAGTAACAACATTATAAGACTTGATGAAATAAAGATCTAGGAAACCAAGTCAGACAGGTGCCATAAAACATTGCATACCTTCAACAAATGGGGCCAAACTGAAGCGTAAATTTCTCCAAATTGTTTTCCCTTGCATCCCACCCCTCCATCCATCATAAGCCTAACCCTGTCTAAAAGAAAGGATGATTCACTACCATAAGATTTATATCATGCCATATTACAAACTTTATATTTTCTTTTTGATGTCAGACCTTTACTTTAAATTCAATATCTCATTTGTGTTTGACTTTCCAAACTTGAAAAAAGAAAGACAGTGTGTATTTTTTCCCGGGAGTTTTTCGCTGTGTGTCTTAAAATCAGCTGGAATCTTCACAAAGACGTGCACCTCCCGCTAATGCATCCAATATTAGTTTTACTGTTAAGACAATCAGACTCACCCTGTTTTTCACACGCAGAACTTAAATGTGATCAGGTTCAACATCTCGTTTTTTTATTTTTTAATTTAGAATACAGTGCACGTGATAAGAGTGTAGCTTTTTGTGAACCAAAGTATCCATGTGTGCTCTAAATGATTTGACAGCACTGGGGACAGAGAATGTGTCTTCAATGATCTTTGGCTCTTTTTGCATCATTCCTCTTTTTTTCTATCTTCCTCCACTGGACCCAGAATGCTTTGAGGCTTCAGCTCTTCCTTTGAACCGAGATCAGAGGAAGTATTTTGGCTCACATACTATATTCAGCTAGTGCTGTTCATTCAGGTGAAATAGAGGGTCTGATTGCTAGTCCCTTTTGGTTTATATAATATGTATCCCAAAAAAATCTGATCTGACATCTTTGCAAATATCACACATGAAATAATATTTGTTTTTGTATGATGTGAAATCTGAGAACCAATGCTATGTTCTGTTACTGGACCAGAAGTTTAGAAAGTGTTAGAATCATAGTTATAACCTAAATGTTTTTGTTCCAACAAAACCTTATTGTTTAAAACGCTAAATACAGTTATATAGACTATGTTCAGTACAAATATGCAAACTTTTAATGCAATTTATTGTCTAATTGAAATGAGGGATACTACATTAAAACACTGTGACATATTTAATTTTATTTAGATACTGAATATATATACTTATAGATACCTTATATATATACTTATAGCCATACCAATTCATCTGATTTCTTTCAAAACAAATGAAACAAACAAAAATACAGAGTTGTTGTCTTGTTGCTAGCTTGACAAGCAGTTAATGATTTAATTTGCATTTAGGAGTGTCAACAAAATGGCAACAGCGTCATTGGTGTGTGCTCTAACATATGTGTATTAAATCAGTATTAAAAAAAGGAGTATAAAAGAAACCAGGTAGGAGGGAGGCATGCTTAACTGCTGCCTTTTACACCTGTCAGGAGCCAACTCAAGTGTGTTTCTACAATATTTATATCTGACACACACAAAGAAAAGCAGAGAAACAGGCGACCGTGGCCTGCAAACAAGCACTTCAACAACCTGGCTGCAATTTTGTGTAAATCTCTTCTTAAAGAAACCCTTACACACACACACACACATGCACACAAACACACTGTGTATATTGTGCAGCTATCATATAGTTGCTGTCAAAGCCACCACCAATTATGACCATTAGGAGTCCCATCATGTCACTAGCTGTCCCCGCGCCGCCACCCTCCTGTGCCTCCTACCCCTCCCTCTCACGGAGCAGACCCTATAATCTAACCTCACTTTGCTCCCGTCACACAAAAACACACATGCACACATAGATTGTTACATGTGCCGTTTTATCCGTTCCTTCTTTCTTTCCAGACAATTTTTTTTTAGACAGAAGCAAATGGATGTCTGTGCTATGAAAAAAAAGGGGAAGTTAGTTGGGGAAACAGAATGGCATTGATAACAAGTCTTTTCTTCTTTTTTATTATCTTTCAATCAAAAAGGACACAGATGCTCAGTAATTATGTGAACCAAGTATGTGCAGTGCTTTCAACATATTACAATATTTCAATAATATATTTGAGTCATTTTAGTTCTTCATTGTTTTCATGCCCTTAATTTGGTCCATTAAGTTGTTGCACCATGACTGGTGTCTGCAAATCTCACCGTATTTTTTTCATCATAACATGCCTTTTTCAGAGCATATATTAACTTGTGTAAATGTGTGTGAACAGGAAGCTATTAGCCTTATAGCTACTGGCTAGACAGTCATTAGGCCACCTGTTTCAGTTAACAGGTAGTTCTTAGTTTATGAGTCTTAAGTAGACTGTTTCCTTTGGAGTGGGGCAGTTTGTGAGTGAAAAGGCTTTTCTAAAGAGTTCATTTTGTTAGTGTTATGTGTTCTGGTGAATGAGTGGTTGCGTAGTGACCACAGTAAAGCTACTAAAGACAAACGGACAATTACTGAGGAAAATAGGTGCAGCTCCTCTCGCAATAAATATTGAAAAAAATACTCATACTATAACTTACTTGACACGCTTTACGTTTTAATTGACATCAACAACCTTGTTATACTGTATTTATTAAACCACTGCTACAAGATACAAGCAACATTAATTTCTTTACAATGCTTTAGATAAGATATAAAAGTAAATACAGGACCCCCTTTCTCACAAACCTCACAGTCATTCCCTTTGTGTGCTTCGCTAGAGCTCTAACTGGGCACAGAGGCTTTCTAAAGCAGAAGAGTCCCAAAGCCAGGAGGCAACACTGAGCTCTCAAGCCGGCAGAGCAGGACAGACATTGGGCTCAGTACAATTTTTAATTAGGTCCCTGAACTATCCCTAAAAAGAGGCCACACAAGGATCTGACATAACTTTTTTTCAACAGTACAAGCATAAAGGTATTTCCATTACGAAGGAATCAAAAGTATCATGTTTAAGTGTCACAGCAAGTGGTAATAGCTGCAGACACAATCACACACACATACAGGTGCAGTCCCCCATAGTGTCCCAGTGTGTGTCATTAGGCCTATCAGGGCCACTCTAGAAGGATTAGACGACTGTTAGAAGAACACACAGCCAGTCACAGCTCACCATCGGGTTGTCTACACACTGCTGGACACCAAATCCCTGCTCGTGTGTGTGGCTGAGCACGTGCCAGTATCTGGTGTATCGTGCTGTGAGCATTGAGCAGAGATATCAGTGCACTGCTGAGTCCTTTATAGAGCTAATCCATCTCTCACACACACTCATATACACTGTACAGGAGCAGCATCATTACGAGTAGAAGACAATACAATACATGTTTGATTTTATTTCTTTTTTTGTTTCCAGAAGGCCCACTTTTTCCATGTGCCAAAGATGTAATCATCATCAATGTAGTCAAAAACAATGAGGCAGTAAAATGTAAATGTGAATAGGGCAAGAAATCTAGTACAAAATTGCTCTAGCCTAGAACATACCAATCAGTTTGATGGTAAACCAGTAGCATGGCAAATACATATATCATGTTTATATATAACATTGGAGTCTGAGTGGAAAACCCTATCTGTATTAAATGCATTTAGTCATGCATAATCCACAATGACTTGCTCTGACTGTCTGGAGTAACATCTAGAAAACAAATAGACAGGGAAAATGCTATATATCAATTCATAAAGATTTGAATCTTTAAATGAAATTGTTCTTTGATATTTGGTTGCTCTAGAAGAATAAAATCATCACAGATGGTTCTTTAAAAATAGGGAGTAATTTCAGACACCCAACATGTTCCCTGACAGTCTGTCTCTCTTTATTCAAACCCCTCCTTTCTCAGCCCACCTCTGCCTGTTGCTCCGAACCACAAAGGGGGTGATGGAGATGAGTAAAAAGTTGGACGGATGGAGATGGAGGTGGATGTAAATGCAACGCTGTTCAGGTTTTTCAGTCTGGACAACACAAAAGAACTTGGTGTGTGTGGTTTTTGTCTAAAGGCTGGTGTGGGTGCCTCTTTTAGGACGGTAGCGGGGGTAGGGGGTGACAATAGTTTGGAGGGCTGGGTGCATTAAGCTCCCTCATAGCAAGCTGAGTGCAGTCACTGAGCCAAGGGGCTGGTCATTTGGCTGTTTTCACTGAGACAGAAAAAGGCACAAGGAGGAGGGGAGACCAGGGGGCAATGGGGCAGTTCTCACTTGTGACAATTTCCACCTCCTGCCGTCTTTGGCCATTCTTCTGCCTCTCCAGCGGCCTTTTTTTTTCAGGGTTTATACAGCCTGCAGTAGAGGGTGGGATGTGGTAGCCTGGTGGCGGGGAATGATCTAATGCCAAACAAAACCCATCCAAAACCCCAAAGCTTGTATTATGATCAAGAAGTGCGGGTCTCAGTTACCAAGTCAGATTTTAGCACAAAAGTCATATGTAGCTAAGTACAATTGTGTGTACTGAACATTAGCACTGTAGCATTTGTTCACTTCAAAGCCATTCAATGATTTATCACTGTCCTCTTACGGTGGCCAAGAAGGGCCACGCAAATACAACAGCCACAACACAAAACAAAAGCCACAACAGAAATGCAAAAGCCACAACAATGAACGCAAAAGCCACAATTGCAAATACAAAAATCCTTCACAACAGAAGTAAGCCGGCCACAAGCAGATACACAACTCCCTTATGCCGACAAATGAGGAGAAACTTTCAGAATTTGCTAAGTAAGTAAAACGTTGTTCAGAAGCTTATGATTATGGCTGTTGTTACAGGATTTCTACCTATAAACTATGCCGATAGATACCCTTATTTTTTTATATTTATGTATCCGTTTGGGGCGGGCTTACTTCTTTGTGAAACAGACTCATTTCAGTTTGAAGGATTTTTGTATTTGTGTAGTGGCTTTTGCATTTGTGTGGCCCTTCTTGGCCACTGTAAGTTTACATTTGGACCAACTTTGAAATACATTAGAACAACTAAGATAAAGTTTGAAAAATGTCTCTGTTACTTCACATATTGCAGATTCATATGCAGAGTTATGCAACTTTTCTGTGATGTTTATATTGCATTTGCAATTTTTTTTAGGTAAATGTCTAGAACAAAGACTGATGCGGCAGCAGTCAGAAGGAGAAAAGGGATAAAAGCTGTCTCCACTTTAAAGTGGATTAAAGGCACACAGTGCTAAAACAATGGGAGGTGAAAAATCAAATTAGGCCTCCCAAAACATCAAACGAACAGGGCCAGGAACAGCTAAGCTTCCTCTGTGGCTAATCTGTTGACTCAATGGGAATGATACAAACTGCTATTCACCACTGAACTGCTTCTCATCTCCTTTTTACTTTCACCATACTTTTCTGACTTTTAGATATTACCTCGGTGTGTGGTAGTTCATCATACGCAACCTTTAGCCTACAAAGAACCTTTTTGTTATTGAACGGCCTAAATGTGTCCTATTTCTTCTGTCGTCTTCTGGTCTTGTGGTATACCCTTTTTGTTCTGTGTTTTTCCACTCTCCTCATGTTTTCCTTGTGGTTTTGTTCTATTCTCCCCTGCTGTCTTGTCTTCATCCTTTTGCAACTTTTACTGTACATATTCCATATTTATAAATCCTATGGTGCCTTATTCTTCTCATCTCCTTCTGTCAGTGTCCCCTCACCTCCCCCATGATCTGACTACACAAGATGAAACATCAAAAGAGGAGTTTGGTCGGCTACAACTTCCCATACTAACATTAAACTTCAAGAACAATCCCCCTACCCACGCCTAACCTCAGTTCTGTGCATACTTCTAAACTTTCTTCTCAAACTCTGTGTTTTAAAATTTTAAGTACTATGTCATGCTTATAGATCCTCATTGCACACTGACTATCTACATTTGGATGTGTTCGGGCCTTGAATAGCCTTACAAAATGACTTTCTCTCCCTCTACACCTCCCACTGTTCCCAGTAAAGAAGAAGAATGCCCCAGCAGCGAAGCATGTTCCATTGTTCACGCTCTGCCTCCAATTTGCTCTCCACATTCTGCGGCCTGGGCCGAGACGTTACGCCGGCTTAAGGGACAAATCGCACACACAAAAAAGGAAAGACAGCGGTAGAAGGAGGAGGGGGGGTTGGTTGGGAAAAGATATGGAGAGTGTTGCAGGAAAGAGGGGGGGGCTAACCCTCTTCACAGCAATGCAATTATGGTGTGCATTTGAAGCCGGCAGGGTTTTGTGGCAGCCTCGATCACTCTTTCTCTGGTCGTCACTCTCTGTACTTTAGCGGCGGAGCTAATAGCCATAGCCGCAGCAATTTCTACGGTACATGACATTAACATGGTAGCGTGTCGCCGACAAAGGGCAGCATTCAAAGGGACTTAGAAAAGAGCAGCGGTTTCGCCTGGTTAAGTAGGCCTCAACCTGCCAAGACCGCAAGACAGACAGACAGCTAGTGTGTTTATTACCCGAGCCACCTACAGAGAGCAGAGGAGTCCCATCCCTTTTACCTCTGGCACAAGTATAAATATGCACCGCACAGTTGTGTGACAGAATGCAACCTAACCCTACATGTAAAAAAGAATGTGGCAATATAAAACAACACTACACTGGGAATGGTGCACCAAATGGGATTGTGTTACACTTTACATACAAGTAGTAACTTGGACCACCAAGTTGGACAGCTGCCTTCCCTGGTAGCATAAGCAGAAAGATAATACATGTTATAGAAGTGATTATATGCATGCATGTGTCAGTCTGCGTGTGAGAAACAGCTGGTGGTTTTATCATTTCTAAACAGTAGCAATGATTTTTTTTTTCTTTCTTCTTTATCTAAGTGTTCCCCCTTGACTAATTTGAGTGGCAATTTGAGGCATGTGTTTGTGTTAATGCAGTATTTTCCACGGGCCTTAGGATGAAATTACAATGAGAACATTGTGCCAGTGCGTAATAATACAGATGTGTAACATGGGTTTAGTGTTACAGAATATTTCAACAAGTGCACACCCTACACAGTACAAGTACTTCCAAACGTTATGTCTGTATCTTTTTGCAACAAATATATTTTCAAAGCTCTTTTCAGATCCACTTTCGGCTTATATGCATCTAAGTACTTGATACTTAGATGCATATAAGTACTTTATCAGAAATATAAGTATAAATATAAATATAAGTACTTTATGTGAAATTCTCAGTATTCTCAGAGCTTAGATCAGATTGTGTGGTCTGCAAATTGTGTTTAAAACATTATCAAAAGGCATTTTCTATGGGATGGAGATGAAAATTAGAGATACAAGTTTTACACATAAAATTTTAGTTTGTAATTGTAAGAATTAATCTTGGTTGGAAGGAGCAAGGTTAGGGACTCTTATTTTACCAGACTGTAGTTGTGTGTTTGCGGCGGTAATGGTATCAGTCAGCTTGGGTGCACCATATAGAGGGTGGCTATGTGGCAGATGAGCAGAAGGCAGAGTGAGTCAGTGGCCATGGGTTTGACACAAAAGACAAAGTTGTGAGACACAAAGAGAGAATAAAACGCAGGAGCAAAACGGCTGCCTGGACACAGAGGAGCAGGAGGTGGGGGTGTGTGGGCTAAAAGCGAGGGTAAACTCCCACATTCAACCCCTGTTCCATTCAAAAGACCATCTGTGGCTTAAAATGGTTGTGTGTTCAAAAACATTTTGCTTTTTATTCTTAAGCGTCCCGAGCAGGCGGAGCAGAGAGGGGAGGAGGAGCGGGAGGCAGGCGTGAAAAGTTCTGCTCCTACGTCCTATCACATTCATTTAAAAGAGGGAAGACCGTAAACAAATAAATGAGAGCTACATGTGTGTGTGTGTTTGAGGGCCCCTTTTTAGCAGGGCACTATAACAGAGGTCCAACTACACAAACCAAATTACACGGGGCGAGCTGGACAGACACAGCTATTTTAAAGACAAAACCAGCCTGAAATCTGCCGTTACCGACACACAACTGGGACAGACGTACCATGTCCCACTTGGTGTCAAAATACACAGTCAATGCTTTTAGTGTCACATTAGAAAAGAATATTTTCTAACCATTACACTGGCCCTTAGAGGTTTGCTTTTTCCTTACCTTCTTTTTATTAGGAACTATATTTTGTATTTACAAAGCTGGGAGTGACACTGTGTCATTATTCTTTTGATTTTTTTTGATTCTTTGCTCAAAGATTTATAAACTGTGTACCTCAAGACCTATAGAAGCAAGTTGTTCCCTTACTGTCAAGATAATAAAAAAATTAATAAAACTAGCAAGAGATGCAATTATATGTTAAGGGTAGATCTGTTTCAGACTTTTAAAAGTAATATGATTGATATTTTAAAAACATTTTATTTGCCAAACCTGTTTTTTATTGCCATCTCCATTACGTCTCCTCCTCCCCTCTCCGCTGTTGTCTCCCTCTCTCCAGATTGAGTGCCTCCCATTCATTTGCACCCCCCTCCGTGTCAATTAATTAAGTGTGCGCTTTTCTTTAGCCGTGCACACCAATTAGCATGAGATAAATATGCATTAGTTGAATTATCTTGTCTTGTCATTTAGCGCCCTGCACTCGGTGTTCTGATGTTAACGGTAATTTGCATCATGAGTATTTTTAAATGTGTGTTAATTAGGACCAGGTATTAGGTTGTACCTTGATGCGGGACCCGAGAAACGTGTTCGAGTGCTTTTACAGCCTATGGGAACCTGACACTGTGTAATTAAAGAGTATAAATGAGTTGAAGGAGAGCTGTTTTTATTTTATCAAAAGAATATGGCAGGTGCAGTGTGCAATGGAGATTATTAATTTAAGAGACTCCAATGTGTGAAGGTCTTTTGACAACATTCCAAGGATTTTTGGGTTTGTCTTGGGAATTAAAGACAGTATGACAGTTTCAGCTCAGACTAAAAAACTGACATTGCTTTCTAGAACATGATGCCTTCTCTAAACTTCCTGCAAGATAATCAAATAATGGGCCTAGAAGTCGATTTTTGTTAATAGGCATAAGGGCAATTCAAACGATAGACTTCATAGCATTACATCACTCACGGAGCACTCTGACAAGCCATTTACTGACAATGAATTACCTCACTGGCCATAAAAACTAAACTAATGTGAAATATCACGTATTTTAATCAACTTGGAGAAAGGGGGAAAAGTATTGCTCTTCTCAAATATTTGGACCAAGGCCGGACGTTTTGGTGGCAAGCTTTAATTAAATTAACGTGGACCATATTTGATTTGTGCCCATTAAAATCGCCAGTCTTTATGGCGTGATACCTAAAATGTATCACCAGGGGTTAACGACTTGTAGAGAAGAAGCTTACAGGTTTTTTAATTACATTTGGACAGTGTTTTATTGTCCAAAACTAAATCTACTAAAGTGATATTTCAAAAGCTTCTGCAGAGTGCTGTTCAGCATTAAATCAAGTCAGGAGCGTAATTTAAAGGATACACAGCTTTATTTAGTGAGAAGAGGTAAAGCAGAGAAGCTCCAGACTGCTCAAATAGAGCTTTACAGTATATTGTGTTGTCGCGCAAACAAATGCCAGTAGCTCGAGTGTAAGTATAGACTTCTTCTATGTCCAGAAGAAATGAAAACACCAAAAATAAGTCTTCTTATTATATTTTTTTTAGATATTCATGGTCCCTTATTGAAAGTGGGAGAAAGGGGGTGACATTCAGTAAATGGACTTCCCAAGGATTTTATAAGACTTAGAGAGACAGAGTAACTGTGTGTCAGAGTCAAATAAGAGGCAGGTGATATTGCAGATGGTTTGCTGAGCACTAAATTCTGTCCTCAGACAAAGACTGAATGTCTGAGAAAGAAACTGCCGAGTAGCATCAATGTGTGTGAATGTCTACGGGACCTCTTGTTTTCTGACCCCTGGAACACTCTGTCCAAGTTGACCTTTACTCCGCTGAGAAGACCCCCCACCCTCAGGTTTGAACTCTTCCACTCTCTATGTCTCTTCCTCTCTCTATCAATTATCATTTGTCTAAACGAAGCATGCATTATGTGCCTGGACTTTAGGGGACGCACTCACTCAAAATGCTAATTTTCACTTCACCATTTTTCTTGATGAGCTGCCTGTCACTGGGATCGTGCACAGAAGAGTGCATGTGTGTATGTTGGGAACTCAGGGATTCTGTCCTATCAAGGAGTGAAAGAAAACCAGCTTGTCAGCATTATCAGCTTTCCCTTTTAAAAACAGAGACCATTTAATGCCTAAAACACAGACCATTGGACCCTATGTCGAATATGGCCGCTACACATTTTCATTGAATTGTTGAGTGGGACCTTTAGAAGTTTTTTGGTCCATAAAACCTAAAAAACGTCTTTTAGCAATAGCATACACTATTTTAACATTCTGATGAATGGGCTTGCAGGTGCTATGTTGCAGAAATGTCGGAATATTATATTTTTTAAATAAAGTAATACATCTTCTTCAATCTGTCTAAGGCAATATTTATTTTTTTATTGCTGTATGATTAAAAGGCCACTTGTAAGATTGGTAACAATGATTGAAGCCCGCTACTTTAAACAAGAAAATATGCTGCTTGTAGAGAATAGTTGTACAGTTTCTACAGTGCTCTATAAATTAGAAAGATTTAGCATTTTAGGGCTACTACAATTCTTCGAACACAAGGAAATAGGAGGTGTTGGGTGGACAGGGCAGAGGGGATGGGTCAGTTTGAGTGTGTTTTGTGAATAGGCAAAAAAAAAAAAAAAAAGGGTGTCTGATAAACGCTGAATGCCACCACCCAGTAGGCCGTGAAATCAGAAACCCTTGCCAACAAGACAGCCACCCGCGCTCTGGCCGACGCTCACTGTGTGTGTGGCAGAGCTCCTCTAGGGAAAGGGCAGTCATGCGTTGGATCACCAGCTCCTCTTCCTCCTCCCACTATCCCCTGTCCATCCCTGTCCTCTCTGGCGCTGTCGCCTACATTGTTGTAACTAGAAATTGTACTGTTCACAGGATTTGACTTGAAATCCCAGACAACTCCCCAGTTATTTCATGTTCCCGCTCATAGGGAACCAATGTACACCGATTTTCATGGTGCTTTTTGCCAGCTGTAAGCATTGATTACCGGCTATTTGAAACAGCATGCACATAATGAAACATCCTGAATAATATACAAAGCAAAAGGTCAAGTTTCAAAGTAAAGCCGTAAAAAAACACCTGTTTATAATGCTTTTATTTGGACTTTCTCAAAGGAAATCTATGTTTTGTTTGCATGTAAAGTTTTCTTTTTTGCTTCTTCTCTTTTGCTTTTGTGCCTTCTGCAACAAAAAGTGTCCTGAGCCCCCTCCTCCTTTCCTTCTTCTTGGTGTCTCGGTTAGAGGGGCATGATTACCATGCTGCCTGTGACTTTTCCCCTCTTGTTTCACTCTCACTCTTTCTAAAGGGTACTTAATAAAATTCTGAGTCTGGTCTTGGTGTGTGTTTGTCTGAAGCAGAGAGTGTGTGAGACTTTCCTCTTTTTTTGTCCCCCTTCTTCTCTGAGCGGTACTTAATAAAATCGGAGGCCTTGTCACAAAAGCATGGCAAGTCACAGCCACACAAACACACAGGAAGACACACATCATTTACATTAGTCTGGGTCTTTAGTTCATTCTCACTTCAATCTGCTAAAGTAGGCTTTAGCCAGGCAGAGTGAGGACCTACTATTCCTCCTCCTGATAGACTTGCTCAAGTAAAAATTTGATTCCACTTGGGTAAATTTGTTTTAAAGTAACAGTGCACTTGTTTGAGTATTGTATGTCCACTACCCCATCCAACTCTTAATTCGATAAAGCTAACGGTTTCATGTTTTCATTAGAAGTTGTGCGGTTGGTCTTTTTATTGTGAGGATGCTTTCCTCTCCACAATCACAGTCATTTTGAGATGCATCTGGTGTATTCATACCTGGCATGTCTGTAAAGATAGCTTTTGTGAGTGGGTCAAGTGTAATTTCTATGTTTCAGTGCTGGAAGAGCTAAGATAAATGTTTATTCTCCACCTCTCTAATCATTTAGTTGGTTTAGGATTTATCTGCAACATCCAAATATGGGCTTTCTTCCTGCTGCAAGACTAATGGCTTTAGTATTAATGAAACTCTTTTCTTTCACAGATGAGGAATTAATCAAAGCTCGTGGAGAAGGCAGATATTAAAAGTTTAACTCAGGCTAAGTAATTCATTAGCCTCTCACAAAGCATTTGAATAAGATAAACTCTTTCAAAGGAAGATTTGTTTCCACTCATACACTGTCCTGATGAGTGCATCACTCAAGACGTATGAAAGGCAGAGGAGAGACTAGAACGACAACAAGAGGGAAAGAAAGGAGTGAAGGAAGGAAGGATAGATTAATAAAAGGATAGACAGAAAGTGAAATTAAGAAAGGAAGGAAGGGAAGCAAGTCCAAACACTTTTGCATCTTTCTTTTGTCATTTTTGTTCACCTCTTTCACGTGCACTTGCTCCTTCTTTCCTTCCTTCTTTCCTTCCTTCTTTCCTTCCTTCCTTCTCCTGCTCATCCTCCCTGCAGACACCCTCCTCTACACCCCACTCACTCATCCTCCTCTTCGCTGTTAAATTATTCAGGGCCACTTCTGCAGCACGCTTGATTAAGTTTTCATTTCTGCAAATTACCATTCGGAAACGCACAACGCTACTGAATCACACCAGCAATACAAGCTGCAAGACTGTTTACCTGCTGTTTTACAGAGAGCAGGCGAGATAAACAAAGGCTGCTTAAATGATTGCATTATACCATAATCATTTCTTTGTATTGTTGTGATCATTATGTATTGTAAACCACTTTGTCAACACTGTTAATTCTCCGTTGCGGAAAAGCACATTTTCAATTGAAGTGCAGTTTACAAAGTGAAGGAGAGGAAACAAAAGTGATAAATAGATCTAAAGAGAGTGTGAGGGTGAGGCGTTTGAGTCTCTAATCTACTGTACATATATAGTGATGTGCTCTGATTGCTCAAACAGTCAATAGGTCCCATTAGGAAGAACAATGAGAGGGAGACAAAACATTTCACACCCAGTTAAACCCCTATTAGTAAATGCAATGTAATCACTTTTCAATCATTAATAGTGTCCACGCTTGAAATGTTTATGAGGGAAAAGTAATCTGCACACAAACTTGTCCAGCTTGTGCTTTTCTGTTCACACTTTACATTAATCTAAAGACAAAAGCAAAGACAAAACACACACACACACACACATATATATATATATATATATATATATATATATATATATATATATATATATATATATATATATATATATACAACCATTTATCATCCATGTACTCCGGTCAGGCTTAAAACAACACCTAAAAACCCCTTCTCATACCTTTTTCAATTCTCTAGCAAAGTAGCCAGAACAATTGTCCCTTTGCAGAGAAGCTACCTGCCAGGCGCCCTGCAAGCTTAACAGCCCATCATGACTATGATCGGCAGCTTCGGGTGATCCTCCATGGCGACATAAGAGGCAGTTAGGGAAATGATGGTGGTTTGAAAGAGGAACACGCATGTTTAGGGCAACAGGGGGTTTGTGTATAATTTTACAAACCCTCATGGACATTGTGGTTGTATGGTGCAGGTAGGGATGGGCCAGATCTTGGTAGGGGTGACGGCTATAGCTGTGGTAATGCATGTGTTTATTTTCTGCGTATGTAAGTTTGCAAAATGTTTGTGTGAAACATAACAGCTTAAATATTCTAAAGATGCAAATGACACCAGGATAATGTCTGTAAAGGTTCTCAGTCATCAGTCACCAGGATTATTAGCACACAAATATATGAAAACACTCCCTTGTTTTATGTTTTCCATGGTCTGTTATTGTTACAATTGATTCACACCGGCAGATTTACGATTGGGCATGTGTAAGAACAGCTAATCAGGAACAGACCACAAAGGACCCCTCTTTGGCTACAAGAAAAAGATAGCCATCAGACCATAAACACGTACACATGTTCACACACCTGTAGCCAGCAGATAAGCACTGGCCTTTCATGATAAAAACAACAGGTTGTGATTTAATGCTTTCGGCAACTGCAGAAAAATGTCTGTTCATTATACTTGTGTGACTTATAAGCAGTTGATTTGTGTGTTCTCCCTGATCAAAGCAATTTGTCACCGAGTGGCTGCATTTGTGTCAGTCGCTATCATGTGTGAGTGCATCTGTGTGTATTGTGTAAAGGTTGCATTGTAGATTTACGGCTGTCTCCCATGGTAAAACATTCAACACGATTCCCCCTGTACGGCTGACAATGGACGGTGGATTAACAGTCTGGCTTCACTTTCCTTCTTTGGTCCTGTCCCTTTCTGCTTGTTAAAACCCAGCTCCTAATTAGTGCTTGTGGAGCCTGGTGGTATACGGTCCGCTATCTTTCTTACACATGCCGAAGAGGAGGCATTTATTTCACTGCAGTATTGCCTGGACAGTGTCCGATTTCTCATCTGCGCTGCTCTTTTTGTCATACATTTAAAGCAATTTGTGTTTCCACTTTGTTGCTGTTTATGTAGGAGACAATGGACCCATGTGACTGACAGCTCATCTGCCTGCTGCCAGCTTTGTAGACATATTCACACAACTCCTTTTAAGATGACAGTGATATAAGTTAAGATACACTACTTAAAGGTGACTGTCCTCTTAGGAACCAGACCCCCTTCAATGTGTTTCGCTGATGCTTTAAGTTCCATGGTACTTTTTGGCCATTAGCAACACTAGCTACAAAGGCTGTAGCTAGATTCAACTAACTTTGTGTTGAACTCTTGTCCAACTATTATAATTACTTTGGGCTTTGTAAATTCTTCAAACATCTATAGCTGTCACGTTACAAGGGTGACATCAATGGACCACATTATTGTATATATGGGGTTTTTGTCTTTGGGAAACATAAACTTTTGAAAAATTGCAGAAGGGCAAGGTTATCTGAAGACAATGACAATGACAATCTGTAAGGCAAGATCTAAGTTGCAGCTTCCACTCTCTTCCACAATGACTAATTGAATTTGTGTAATATATTTATTCTAAGCAATATTCAATGCAATCAAATCTGAACTGGGACAAAGGCCTATCCCCCATGTCTAAATTTGGACACAATTCTGCTTTTGACAGCTTTAATTAGTCATTTCCCTTTCATTTTCTCTAAGTTTTACTGTTTTTTTTCTGCCATGCTCTGCCCGAGAGCTTTCTCTGCTTCTCCCCTTCTGTCTGTCTCTCGGAGCTGAGGCCATAGATCTCTCTAACAGGCACTATCTGCAGCCCTAAGCCCTAATGAGGCATCATAAGGCGAACAGTTTGTAGCAGCGCCACGCTCCTCTTTTATTTGCCAAACCATATCTCTTCCTGTGCCCCCTCCCGACTGCCCTCTCCTCGTCTCTCAATTGCTCTATCAGTCTGCCCCGCGCTCCATATCTCTCCTTCTCTGTCTCCTTGCTCCCCCCGTTCTCTCCGTCTTCTACCCTTCCCTTGTCGCCTCGCTATTGTGTTTTATCTCCCTTCTCATTCACCCGTTGAGCTTCCCCTCTCGCTGTCATGGCAGTTTGAATCATATCTGGCCGTCTACATATGCTAAAGCCTGTGTAATTACAGCAGCTCTTAAATAAAGACACGCTCCTAAAGCTGTCGCCTGGAATCACGGCCAAACAAGGCAGGAGGGGCCTCGGCGCAGCAACAAAGCTGTCATAGATAGCAATGGATTTATCACCCACAAGAACGAGGGGGACAGCGGAGGAGGGAGAAATATATATTCCACATATATTCTCAGGCACTGAGAAGGCTAGATCCACCCACTCCAAAGTTTAATCTTGTTTTTATTTTGACTCAAAATTGGAAGAAAATAAACAACACAGGCACACAGATTTTGAAATATTTAAACAAATGTATAATTAGAATGGGCTCAGGGGGTACTTTAAACCAAAAAAAAAAACTTTAGGGCTTAAAGATGCTCAAGGTAATTGGTGTTATACTGTATCTTTGCTCATCTTGACCACAATGTCCTGATGTTAACCTAAGTTAACATCTGAGTAGGAGGAAGTCATTTTGATAAGTTGGTTTTATGAGAGGGAGATATAAAAAATTTTGTATTTTTATATTGTCCCAAGTAATTCCTGAATCCTACGACTTTGCTGTTTGGCTTTGGTGCTTTACCCAAAACACATTGTACCTGTACCTCATTAGATATGGTGGTTCATGATCTTTTCCAATTGTTTGGGTTTGGAGGGTGGATGGGACATTAAAATCCAGGACCTTGCTATAAAAGACCACATGTGAAATGTTAAGTTTTGTTAGGTTTAGTTAAAGAAAATAGTTACATTACAACTTTTGTTAAATTTGGTGCCAAAACACTCAACAGTCAATAAAAAATAATAAAAATAAATAAGAACATATGTAAAAAGAGTTTTTTATTTTTTATTTGTTGTATCAGTGATTTATAGAAACTTCCCATAGATGCAATAATGGAATATGACTAACTTTCATCTGATTCTTTTCACTGCCATTTCTAACTTTTTTTTTTCATTTTCATTATCTTCTAATATTTTTCAATCTAGTCATTTTAGTCCTAAGCCCCTCTAGTCATTTGCCATCCCCCTGTTTCTGCCCTGACTTGTGTAATTCATCAGTGCAAGCAGGAGTGCAGATTGATCAGCCTCTAAAGGCACTGCTGGGTGTGCTGCTGATGTAGCAGTAACCTCCACTGAATAGTGAACAGTGTGTGACACCGGGGGAAAGTGGAGGGGACATTTTTTAAAATGTATTAATCGTCGTGGTAACAGGGAACTAGAGTGGTTGAGACAGGCCCATCTTTTGAGAGAGAGACCATATGTGACACGTAGCAGCCACATTGTAATACCCCAGGGTTCAGCCCAAGTGCTTTATGCAGCCAAACAGCCTAAAGTGCAATCCTCACCTCACACAAACACAGCACCAACAGGGAAATACAAGGCAATTCATCACTAATCACTACACTCCCTAACTTTGTATTCATCGGGATTTCCTATGATTAATAGCTTTCCCCAACAAACTTTATCTCCAGAAAACTACTTGTGTGTTTGGGACTAAGTGCTCGACAGTATTAGCAGACATAAACCAGTCTTTAATTGTTTGGGGAGAGAATGTTGGAGCAGTGAAGATAACTACAGAGGATGTGGATGAAGATGACAGGACGGAGATCATGGAACAAGTCTTTTATTTATTGTAATATTGATTTGTGCAATATCTACATAAAAAAATATGTTTTCTTTTTTTCAGTATATTCAGCCTTGTTTCCACTGGAACGGGACAGGCCAGTTCCCATTGTCAAAACAGGGTATGAAGTCTCCCAAATAAGCATAATATACTAAAGTAAAACCTCGGCTTTGGGTTTGAACAGTGTGGCACAGTTTCTAAAAGGTGGAGACAAGGCAGGACGGATGGTAAAAAATCCCTCCTCAGGCAAGAAATTAAGTAAAAGGAACGAAAAACACAAAAACACAAATATTGGCTAATGAAACGTCTTGCTCTTGTGATCGAGATATTCCCCCCAAAAATAATAACATTCTTCATGTTATTATATTTATTTTATTTTATAAGAAAAATTAGACTATGCGATAAATAAAAAAAATATCTTAAACAAATCTTAATGTAATAATAACATTTAAATAATATGTAATTTAAAATTAACTTCAAACCTGTACAGTGTTTCTTTTTTGATCTTTGTGTAGTTTTTGCAAGAACAGAGCAGAAGAGACGACGAGAGCGGTGCAAGAAGAGCAGGCCGAAGAGCGAGGACAGGATGAAGGCAATGGAAAAGAGGAAGCAGAGGAAGCGGCGGACGCATGCAGTGAAGAGAGGTGACAGGGCTTTGGGGACAGACAGAGGGCATGAATAATTTATCAACACTTCTGATGGACAGATTAGGAGAAAAAATGAAGAGAGACCAAGCGACAGGAGAGGAAGGAGGGGGTGGTGGCAGCGGAGGAGGAAGTGCGATTGAAAGCAGAGGAAGGGGAGGAATAAAATGACAAACAGAAAGAGCAAAGAGAAGAAGAAAGCAAGTGAAGGGTGGAGGGGGCCACACTGGAGCTCTTTGATCCTAACAAACCCCTCTCACCCTGACACCACCATGCCATCTGTGGCCCGCACCGCTGCTCTGTGTGCTGTGGAAGACAAACACAAGACACACTGGCATAGAAGAGAACAGAGGCCGTCTCTATTGTTTCATTAATATCAGTACGGTTTTGTAAGAGGTATACAGCCTCACCTCTCAAAAAGGTACTACAGTCTAAAGCTATTATTCACTTTAAGGGAAAGTTACATGTTTCCAAAGTTGAAACTATCCATCATTCCACAAACCAGAGCAATATTCAGATGAAGAAAATGGCATATTCATCTTTCACATACAAATACAAATTGAATTTCTTCTTTCATTGTAAGGTCACCAATTACAAGATTATTTTATTATTTATCAGTTTTTATTATCAAGCAAAAGAAACAGCCACTATAGCCATTTAAATGCTAAACTAAACTCAAGTATTATTTGGGTGCCATCCATGACATATTTTTAAATTTCTTTGGTTAATTTGTCATCCCTCAAGGCAAATGCCACCATCAGCACTTATTGATGAGGAAGCAGTGTGTGTTTGTAAAGTCTGAAGGATGCCTTAGGAACTATCTCTACCTTAGTTCGTTATGTGGATATTGACTGACAATTTTAAATGGAAAGCTCCACAATTTGTTGTTTTAAGTACCCTTAGGTTCCTTGGCATATTAACCACACATATCACAGCTTCTCACACAAATGTATTCACAGTTTCAGTCGTTCGTCACCTGCTCTGACTTTCACATGTTCTTTTTGTCCTCTCTCTCAATTTCTCTTCCTGTTAAACGGTGGTTCTCCCGGTGCACCTGCCTTTCATTATCACAGGCAGTATTTTTCAGCTTATGCCTCTCCCTGTGTGCGTCCGTGTGTCAGCAAGAGCAGGGTCAGCATGCGGCCTGCGGACATAATGCCATTGCCCTTACACGCTGTAGACAACCACCACACAATGTCAGGGTCTTTACCTCCTACCTCCGCACTCCCCTCTGACATACATGATCTGTTTCCCCGAGCGGCCAGCCATTACAACAGGCCTCAAGCCGAGCTGCGGTGCCAGGTCACAAGACTGAAGACATGTTAGGACAAATGCAAACACATTTTAGTGAAAAGCCTAAAAGGAATGAGGAATCACTGCTGCTCAAGTCCTTCTTTGCTCTGTTAAAGCAACTAGCCAATAAATGCTTTCAGTAGCTTGAAACTATAAAAGTCAATTGAAAAGGAGGCATTCAGTGCCCCTTTTTCAATTAATAACACAATACCTTGTGCTCCCAGTGTTTTTTACATGTTTCAATCAAAATGTCTCATGGTTTAGATTATACAGCACCTTGGGAAACCCTCTCTGAAGCATTCCTCTCTGAATGTTTTTCTGGATAAATGATGTTTGATGCAATTACAGCATATGTTTTTGTTTAACATAAACTATTAAGGTAATGCACAAGCAGATGAACATTAAGAATACAGTTTATATCAGTAACCCTGGTCCAATAACAGACCGACCATCTACTCTCTTCACACTCTAAGGCATCACATAGCCAGGGGCTTTAGTTACCAGCATCTTCAGCATGATTTGGGAGGTCGATTCTAATCTTCCCACCACTGGCCTTTAGGCCCAGGCTGGATTGTTGTGTGACACTGCTTTGACAATTACTGAAAGTACACAGAGGGTTACTAACAGTCTTCAGGGCCTTGACTAGCGATGTCCCACAGGTCATTAGGCTGGAAAACAAGGCAGAGCTAACAAGTGCACAGCGTTAGACCTAACATAACGCTTATGTTTGTTTCTTTTCACCCACTGACTTTCTTTTCCAAAATAAAAACAGTGAGTATATACGAAAATAAACAGAGCAAAGCAGATAAAAACTCACAGGAATGGCAAAAGAATGTGAACTAATCCTGTCTGTCATGAGATGAATAATAACTGAGTCGTAAACTGTTTTATTGATGAGCATTAAAGAATATATTAACTTCTTAAACAAGGCTGTAGTAAAATCCGTGTGCTTATGAAGGCAGGAAAAGGGAAAGATCAGGATATGTTAAGCACTTGTGCACTGACACACACCCCCACAGCCCTCCCCTGTTGGGTGTAGAGGAGAATCAATATGTCTTTGAATGAGGGTCAGAAGGGTTGTCTGCCCAGGGAGAGCTGACAGATTTGCTCTCTTTTGCTCAGCAAAGCCCCTGCTTGCTTCTAACACCCCCTGACACACACATACAGATGGAGTCACACTCAAACACACACGCGCATAAACAGTTGGAAGTAGACAACGATGGGATGCTGCTTGAAGAGGGCCAAATTCCGAGAATTTTGCCGCAGGGATGTGATATTAGACGTTCTATGTCAAAATGAACCCTGCTGTGCACCCTGCGGAGCATGTAGGAAAACCGAGGGGGAAGGAAAGGAGAATGATTTGGACATATCCTCAACAGATTAGTGTAAAAAAAATAAAATAAAGTGGATGGTCTCTGGAAATCTTGCCTCATTAAAGGTGATATTGACTTGATAGACACTTTCTACACATATTCCATCTTTAGTAACTCTTAAATCACTGGATCATGTTGGGTGTGACTGGTGTCGTTTATGATTATTTTGTTTTTGCAGTTTAGTAGCTAATCTGCAAGTTAAAGGAGGTACAATTGTAATACATTTGTGAAGGACATTCAAAAACCTTCAAAAACCTTGGTTTGATAACAAATTAACCTTTGTTAAATGCTTCATTGTGGCATCAAATATGGTTCTTCTATAGCATTTCTAAAATACCCTTTAATTTTTATCATTTTACAGGTTGGTATTAGATCTATTCAATAAACAATAAAATGATCAAGCATTAAATTTACACATACTATTCCTATTCTTCTGGATATATTTTATTAAAACCATACAGCGACTGCTGCTAATTGAATCAGTCCCATGGATTCACGCAGATGTATGCATGTGTCTGTTTAATGAATGTTTGTCAAGTGTGTGCGAGTGTGCGTGCTGTGTGGTTAACATACTGGAGTAGCAATTAGTAATCACTCATGGAGCTAATGACATCAATCAATGAGCTTTTAAAACCAGCCATTTGATAATTACAACCATCAATGGTCGCCCACGGATTCATTATTGTACAACATATTCTCTCCTACTCCAGTTCCTATTTGTATCTCACACATCTGAGCTGTTATTAATGGGATTAAACCAACTCCAAGAGGAATTTATGGCAATGTGAAAGACCAGCATGCTAAAATGTGTGTAAGGAAATAATTTATGTAGAATTATTGTAAACCAGTCAGGTCCAATGTCCAGTTTTAGTATTTTTAGTGATTTAATATGAAATGCATGAACTGTTGCCCTCAAGATTAGTTGTGACCTTGACCCTAAATTCAGTTCCACTTAGTGAAAATGAAGTGTCCAGGCGGCCGGCTTACGACTGCATCTGAATATGAGCTAACCTGGACATCATATAGGTGTGTTATGTGTCTTGTTAAGGTGCGTTTGTGTATTTGCGCTGGTGTGTGCGTGTGGCATGGATGCACAATTACCAAGCAGGCGCAAATCGATAGGTGCCTGCTGACAGATGGATTAGCACGGTAAACAGATGATACACACACCGCTAAATTATTCATCGGCTCAACAGTGGGCTGGGTTTCTCCCTGTGATAAAGGTTTAAAGGGGGTGTAAATTTTTTAAGGCATAATGTAAGACTTTTACAAAAATACTGCATAATTTCCTTTTATTCTATGTAAAATGTCATTGTCTTAAGTCTGACTGATCTGATTTAATTGTAAGTGCATCATGAGAAAAGGCACCTACAGAGCAATAGACTCTCCATCCCTCTAATGCCTTTTAGTTATGCAGAGGCACTGCAGGGTCAACCTGAAGTGCCTCACAAGGTGTTTGAGATAGCAAACACAAACAAATGTGCACACACGTTGACACACTCATCCGTTCTTAACCGAATATTGTCTTCAAGTGCAGGCAAATCCGTGACGATCAACTGTTTATGCCTTTAACAAAACTGGTGGCGTGATTGCAGTTTCAAACACAAACCTGATCATGCCACAATACAGATATCTAACATTATGTCTGGAACAAGGAAATCGACTCAGTGTGCTTGGATTATCTTTTGCTGGATCTTGTAAAATGGCTGCTACCACAAAATCTGTAGCTGTGTCTAAAATACAATTTTATCTCAAAAGACGCTTTGCCATAAAAGTACCATCTACACTATCAGTTCAGAAGTTTTTCAACATCTTTAAAACCAAAACATACGCAGGATTTAACCAGTCATCAATTTATTGTACTGTTTTACTCTGGAGCAAACAGCAGAACTGCAACACAAATGTTTGTAAATGCAATTCACAGAGTTTTTGTCAGATTTTGTGTTTGTAAAACGTCAGAGAAGTGTGAACACTCACCGAAAACACAGCAAAAGTCACAGCAAAAAAAAACAGAAATGCATGAACACAGGGTGAGATTGAATATTTTACTAATATATTTTCTTTAATGTTTTAGATCTCTACAAGCCCTGCTAGTTTTACAGCTAAGTCCACTCCCTATATTGAATGGTATGGATTCAGTGCATGCAAATCATATGGGCATGCACACACAGACACACACAAACACACTGGCATGCATATAAAGCTTTACCCCCTCCCGGGATGATGTCAACTTTTTACAAGAAACGTGACATTCTATTGCAAGCTTTGCTAAAAATGCACTTTCCCGATTTAAAGTTGTTTCACTTCCAAGTACGCTACAGGTGCAAGTGGTTTGGACACATCACAAATATCAACTGTGTGTGATTTTATGCTAAGTAACAGAGCAGGCCAGCTTTGTGAAGCATTGAAAACCAGCTAACGATCTCCAAAACCAGCACAAACTGTTGGTACGCATCGAGGCCGCCATCAACGGGAACCAATCAGATTTGATGAATAATTCAATATTAAAGAGGGTGTGACCAAGGCTGTGTGTGTGTGTGTGTGTGTGTGTGTGTGTGGGGTAAACAGGCTTTTTGGATACGGGCCTGAGGTTTGTGTGTGTACGTGTGAAAGTGAGAGTAGAAGGAGGGGGAGGCCTGTCACACAAGACTGCATCCACAAACTGGCAGCAGATTAGATTACTGAGGAGAGGGAAGAAGAGGGGGTGGTAGAAGATGGGAGAAGGACGGGTATGGACGGAGAGTGGAGAAAGATGAGTAAAGGGAAAAGTAGACAATCTCTTAACACTTCTGCATTAAGGTGTGTGTTTGCCGCTGTTCTTTTGAGAAATAGGCCCATATTGCAGGGCACCTTAGGGAAAATGGGGCAATACTGTGAGCTTTATGGTGTAGAAAACGCACTTATACCGTGATAAGAATAGTAAAATTTTCCGTGTACTGCAGAATGTGCTTCTGGCGTCATGGACATGGGTCACGTGTTTTGAATTTAAATGGTGATAAGCTACTGTATTGTACAAATCAGGTGTCAGAAGTCTAGGTTTGTCTGTCCCCAGATGTTTCAAACTAAAGGGAATCCACAGAATCTCACTTTAAGCCATCAGTTATTGCCACTGTGGTGTCAAAGATAAAGAACGATACAGCCACATAAGTTGTTTTCTAATGGATTGACAAGAGCAATTAAAAAAGCAAGTTTTTGATTCAAAATGCATTGAGGTGGGTGTAACTTGGCTTGTGCAGCTTCAAAGCCTGTATTGTTCAGTCTGTTCTGCACAGCTGCAGGTACAGAGCCCTGACATACAATGACCTTATGCAAGTCTTTGTGTGTGCACATATTAAAAACTAAATGTGTGTTGTGTTGCCAGGTGTGCTGTAGTTGTATGAGGCTCAGTGGAGTTTTAACGCTTGGGTTTTATTGGCCAGAGCTGACATCACCAGGGGAACTAAGTGGAATTCCTGGAGCTGTGTGCAAGTAAAAAAGACAGAAGGGAAGAGAGGATGACCCTGCTGAAAGAATCTTTGTATGGGATGGAGTCAACCTGTGTTAACCTATTTCTAAATTTTAATTCTTGTGCTTTAATACAAATATAAAGTGCTTTACATAGTATTACAGAAGAAATGCGCTCTTGCTTTGCACCTGCCCTAGTGGCTCATTTATGTAACCTACACCAATACAGCCACTCGCACACAAACACATACAGGGACAGTGATGTGTGTCCAAACCGAGTGGCTGGGCTGACAAAGGGCTCGACAGGAAGCAACTAATCCTTGATCTGCACAATATCTCAACAATGACCGCACCAAGTGACACACATACACATAAACAATTGGTCTAGTTACCACCCAGAGAGAAAAGAGGGAAACAAGCCACTATTCTATTTCAATACAAAGCACCAAAGTAAAACACTATGTACAAAAAGTTACACTTTTAGAAGACGACCATTTTCAAGGAAACGTCAACAGAGCTTTTCAAGAGTCTTACAACACCAAACTGACCTCTGCCTTCTGAAAAAAAGAAAAAAAAAGATTGATTAGATCCCAGATCAATTCGGTGTTCTAAAGTCTTTTCAAATATCTCTGTCTAAGTGGCTCTATATAGATTGCAGATGCATAAAGAATTTGCTATTCAAAATGTCACAGGAATGGCATTGCAGACGTTGCACACACTTGAGGGTAAACAATGCCACCACAGTTGGGACAGTCCGCATCGTGCTGGTTTGTGAGTTGAGACTGACAGGGAGGCAACATGAGAGGGACAAGCCTTTTAACATCTGGCTAAGTGCTGACAGGAACACACACACACACGAGCAGGGAGGCAGGCAGGCGAGCCGGTCCCAGTCCTAATTATTAGAACACTCTTACTTAACTTAACCCTGCCACTAGACCGTGACAGGCAGAGATGGAGAGGGGCGGGAGGTGGAGGAGGAGGGCAGATTTTTTGTAAGGACAAGGAGAAGGATGAGCAGATCTGTTGCAGATTTTTAACCCCTTGTGTCCTGCAGCATAGGCAGAAAAGAGAGCAGACGACATATTTGGGTGGGAACATCACTAAATATTAAGATTGTCATTTGTCTTTGTTTAATTATAATCTAAAATCACTTTATATAGTAAGTATTATGTTTTGTTTTTTTCTTCCCAAAGCAACCAACATGACATTTGCTCTAAGGAAGAAGAAAATATAAAGATAAACAAATGAAAAGCCAAAGATAGACTAGAAGGCTCTGTATGTTTTAACAGCTGGGTGACACAGTGGAAATATGCTAGGGAATCTTTCAAGACCTTTGCCATCACTCACTTAATCAAAATCTTTGTTTTGTGCCTATTATGAGACAAAACAAGTGCATTTTTCTTGGCTTGAAATTCTCCAGTGAATATATCTTTGGTGGGACATCTTACAAATTCCTTTGCTTTTATTTCGGTCAAGCAGATGGGATCTGCGTTTCAGCTCAACATCTCTTTTCCTCTTTATCATCCTCCCCACTTCCACCCGTTTAGCTTTCATCCTTTATTCTTCCGTCTTCTATTCTCCTGGCTTCTCTCACTCTGTGCTAAAAGAATCTGTCTTTTGATTCCTGCCAGGAATTTTACATTTGTCTTCCCATTGACCTTTATTTCTATATTTATATAGTAAAGTTTCTTATTGTCAGTTTCATTGGTTTAGGGAGAAAAAATAGAAAAAAACATGGAAGTTGGGTTAGGCATTTAGGGTCAAGTTCAGTGTAAATCATTCAGCGTTGTAAATATGGGAAGCACAGGGAAAGCAAACAAACAGACTACAGCTGTCACGCACGCCGGGACACACACAACAGACAGAGGTAACCGAGGCTGAGAAAAACAAAGATGATTGAACGTGCTAGAGACATACTGACACGTCTCCAAAAACATCAAATCCTTTACACAAACAAATAAGTGCTCCTTCTGCAAGGGAGGCTAGTTCCATGTGTCAACATTACCATTAATTCCAATCACGCCCATTATTTCATTTTTCTCTTTTTACTGTAAGAATCTTTGTATAATTCTATTCACTAAAACCTCTGAATGCAGCAATGCTAATAGCTTTTATGATAAGATGACATGCGTAGTCCTCTTAAGGCATGATAAGGCCTTTATGCGCCGGTTTAGCGCCTGAGAGGTTAGCGGGTTTAGTTAAGAGCCAACGTGCCTCCAGGTGCAGAGGGGGGATTTGAGAAGGCTTAGCTAAGAGTCGGCCACTGTTGCTCTGAGTGCCTAGCCAGCTCCACACAAGTGCAAACAGGAAAGATTGCTAGATTTTTCTTTTTAAGGGTGTAGTGAGCAGCACTGTGATTGAGGTGTCATTGCATTCTAGTCCAATGTCACCAAAAAACACCTGCATAATGAATGACCATTTTATTTGGTCTTGATGTTTAGTCCCAATGTAATTGTCAGATGAATCAGTTGCAGTTGCCGGTAGTGATTTTATAACAATAATAGACCAATAGTGGCAACCACATCATAAAATGACAGCACAGATAAGATGAAGCCTCTAATAGCAATCAAGGATTCAAAGTTCATCAGAATGTGTTATTGAACTGTATGGTCTCAAGTGTCATGATAAGCTTTTATTTTGCTACTACTGTATGTGTGAAGCTGCCAGAACACTGCAAGTTAGCTAATGTATGTGTGAAGCAGCAAGAGCATGGTTCTCATGGGATTGTACCAAAGTGTTGTTTGTTCTTTACGCCTGCACTGGATAGCCAAAAGCCAGTGAAGGAGAACCCATAATTCTTTGCTGTAAGCAGTGCCTCTGCACCTCCAATTGCATTAGAAGCCAGTAGTAGCAGTAGAGGCTTGTGCCAACTTTTAACCTGATTAGATAAAGGCAGCCGTTCCAAAAGAAAGTACAAACAGCCTGTATACTCATCTTCTCTCTCATTTTGATTATATTCTACATGTTTTTCAATTCTTGGCACACATACCCACTGCGTTACAGGTGCCTTGGCAAAGTGTTTTAGCAGCAGTGGTCTAAACATAAACATCTCTTTTGGTTGAACGTGACAAACTCTGGTTTGTTTAATTGTTAGTGTCATTTTCCCCAATTTCTATTTCTCCAATTTTTTCCTCCCTTCCTCCCTGTCTTTTTGACCCTGCACGGCTCTTCTGCGGTGGTCTTATCGGATCAGTCTCAGGTCGCCGCCTCTGTTTCTCATGTGTTCCATCAAGGACGCACTGCTCAGATACACACACACAAAAGCTCAAAGATAGAGGTAGATAGAAATGAGTAATAAAGAAATAAAGACAAGAAACAGAAAGACTTTGTGGTTGGTTGGTTGAACGGTACCAAAATAGTTTTTCACTGTAAATTATACATTATGGGCACGTCTCTGCCTTCTACTAATTTGTCACCAAGAGCCGATGCAGCTTGTTGACATGTGTATAAGATGTCGGCGCTCATGCTGAGAGGTGTTTGTGTGTCCAGAAGAGTGTCTGTGTGCTTGTGCTTGGAACTCTTACAACTTGCATGAGGAGAGTCTGCCAAGGTTTGGGGGTATGTGGGTAAATCTTCTGGCAATGGGGCTGCCAGTGTGAAGCTATGATGAATGCTGATGGCAAAGAGCATGGCCAGGCTGTGAACCACACACTCACATGCACACATACACTTATATATATACACAGTAATCAGATTCTTAGTGCATGAGGGCCAAATGGCATCTTTCCACTGCTGAATGCTAATGTGAGCAGTGGAGCTTGCGGCCTTGTGAAACAAGGATACAGGGAGCCAGGAGAGATGATGACAAGAAAACACAGATAGGATTGTGCAGTGGCATGTGCCATGCTGGTGTGTAAAAATGTTCACACTTGTAACAAATTGAAACTAAATAATTGTACATTGAAAGACATTATTACCATTGGGCTTTGTATATCTGAGAGTGTTAAATAGTTTTTACAAGTTTATTTCTCATATATTGTAAATGTTTAGGGCTGCAAAAAAATGTGCACTGCTTTTATTGGTTAAAAAACATATTGGTGTGCCCATTTAAAGTAACACTATGTAACGTTCTACCTCAAAGTATGGAATCTGACATTAGACTGTTATTACTGTATTATTGGCATGGCCTGCTACCAAGATCTTTACTTCAATATACAATCGTTTTATTGATATGTAACAGTCCCATGTGACTCATCAGCCACATTGGTTTGTTTTTTTGTTGTTTTTTTAAGTGCTTTCTGCATATTGTGCAGGGTTGTGTCACTTATCATTTCTAAAATGTCACTGCAATGTTGTCAACAACTTGTCTGTCTGATTGTAGTTTAAAAGATTAATAATAATAATAATTGACTTACAGCGTTCGATGCGGTCTTCTGGGCTGGAGGAGGTCTCTCGATCGGACAGAAGGCCTGACACAGCAAAAATCTTTTTTCCACTGTCCTCAACAGCCTTCAAGGCGCTGCTGGGTGAGCCGCCAGGAGGAATTTGGCCACCACCAAAGTCATACTCTTTTCCCTCAGCATCAGAGTATCGAAGGTGTGGTGAAGCATCTGGATCCAAGCAGCCTTTGAGCCGCTTGGCTGGGGTAAATGCAGACTGATACCCCCCTGGAGCCCCATCGCGATCTTCTGGAGGAGAAGCAAAGGGCCTGAAGGCGCCAACCCCACTGTGATTCAGCATGCTGATCGGTGAGCAGTCCAGGTTTGGTGGAGCAAACTGATGATGAAGGTGAAGCAAGGACGGGGGGAAGTCCCTGTTTGGAAATCCTGGAGGAACAGCACCTTGACGATGGTACATTGATGCAAAAGTGTAAGAACCATTGTTAAATGGCAAATGGACATCTTTCTCGACTGAAACCGGAACTCCAAATGGTCGTGGCTGTTGGCAAGGAATAGAAGCATCCCGGGAAGCTTCAGCTGTGGAGGCCAAGACCATGAGGGCTGGGGAGGCCAGGGGATTGGGCAAATAAGAGGAGCTCTCCATCTTGAAGGCTGCTCGGTGGAGATCCATGTCTGAATAAAGTTTTTGAGGACAAATGGGGAAGAAGGTTGGAGACAATGTCCAAGACCCTTGAAAAGGGTCTGAGGATGTCACTGCAGGTGGTTTTGGACAATAAACAAGTCTTTAAAAAAATGGCCCAGAAAGAGTTGGAATTTAAAGGATTCTCTCAAAAAACTGTTAATGTTACTTCAGATTAACATATCATTTCATTGACCTATAATGGTTTCATATGTGTCTTGTGTTTTTTACTTAAGCTGAGTTCCATTCCATACACGATAAGTGCTCCTGGGTTTGTTCAGTCCTTTATGCTGGTTGTATTGCTGCTGTCCTACTGATAAATACAGTAAATGTCCAAGAATAAAAAGCTGTCGAAGCCTCCCTTTTGGAGATTTTGATGCAGAACCTGTCGTGTTCTGGGAGCCGAAGGATTCTGGTCCCTCGAGTTCATCTGGTCAGCAAACTAATAGGAAAAACAAAACAGAAGTTATAATGTTAATCCCATTTGAATTCACATTTCTTTCAATATATGTAAAAGATTGTTGGGATAAACATTGTAAAAAGCCATCTTCATTTGGTCAGGTTTCCTAGATACACACCAACTACATCCTGTTTTCTTCCCTTGATTATAGCTAAAACCACGTCAGTTTTGTATTGCTGCTGAAAAATGAATTATTTTACTTTTGGACTATTTAGAAAACTTTTGTATAACTTCACTCAAAATGATCATGGTTTTCAATCATGATATAATATTTCTGACAACAAAAAGTGGATTAACTTAACTTAAAAAAACCCGCTGTGAATTATTTGATCAAGGAACCACTGAAAGCCAAGGCTTGAAGTCAAAGCCTTTGGGAACAGAGGGTTCTTAAGCGGACAATGTTGTTAAAGCCACAAATTTAGACACACTTGGGGAAAAGTGTCCTCAAGTTGACACTTTTGATCAAATCCTATAAATCCCTGTTCTTTAATAAAAACACAGAACTCTTTCAAACCCAAACTTCTCCCCTATCTTAGTAGTTCTCCAGCTTCTTCCATTACTAAAAAAAACATTTCCAAACTGTTTCCACCTTAGATGTCATGGAAGACCCTGATCTTTGAATCCCTTTCTCCTTCGTCTATTTCCAAATGTCCACTCTTCATCCTCCATCTTCCCAATATGCCACCTCCTTTTTTGTGACTTCCTTCTTTTTGTCCTCTTTCCCCTGTACTATCTCTCTCCTGTCCCTTCTTCATCTGAGCTCTCGGTTTAAGCCGCTTATTCCTACCATCTCCCAGGATCTCATTGGACCAGAACCACTTGTCTTAAGATAAGGACACACACATGCACACTTTACCCCACACATCTGATAATGCCTATGCCTCTCCACTTGGTAGGGCAGACACACTCTTTTCTACATACATCTCTCAATCTAACCACTTTTAATTCTATATTTTTTCCTTCTCTTTTTCCCATCTCTTCTGTCAATCTCGTCTCCTCTCATCCCTTCATCTCTGCTGATTTCCTTGCCCTTCTTATCCCCCGGGTGATTCAGATGGGTGATATCATATCAGACCTCTCCATCTGCTTTCTATGAGCCAGAGGAAATTTGACTGAGTGAATAAATTAGCCGTACTTGACCTCGCGACCCCCAGGCATCCGTGGCAACAGACTAGAATCTTGCCTCTCGGGGATTAGATCAGAGGTGGCGATTGTTCGGTCATAGGAACGCAGAGAGGGAGCAGATCAAACGACAAGGTACATTTTGAGAGATTTTTCAATCCTTAAGGGGAATTTGAAAGTGGCTGGCTTGTGAAGCATGTTGAGATTTAGACGGTTTAGACTGCGGTTCATGTTAATGTAAGTTTATCACAAGTAATTCAACAGATCAAATTAAAAAAACTTTTGTGTTTCATAAAGTTTCGTTAAACTTAGGCATATAGTACCTTGATTAAGTGAGGGTCCGTGGACACTATACACCTAAAGATAAAAGTTTTATTTAAATATTATCAACATAAAGACCAACTCAAATGGTATCATACATTTTTAGATTTTAATTTTGAAATTGCTAAACTATTCCAGATCCTTTCTCTCCTAAAAATCAACCTTGGTGGGTTTTGAAAAGGTCAAACCTGCAGTCACGTGTGTATACATAACTGTGGAGCTACAAACTCACAGTATCAAGTAGTGTTTCAGATGAGCTTCAAAGCTGCATTGACTAGGAGCCAACATCAAAGAAGAAACTCCCTGGGAAATGAAAGGAAAAAATCTTTTATAGCTATCAGCTGTCCACAACACTCATTCAAATCAATTTCCAAACCTGATCTCAGCTTTGGCACCCACAACCCCCCACCTCCTACACACAGAGCTCAACAACAACTGCTGAGAGGAAGGCGAGGGCCTTGAGACAAGATGCGGAGATGTGAGATGTTTTACATTACCGCAAATGTACAGCAGGCCAGTGCGGAGTGTGTTGAGCATGGCTTATGCTAACATGACTTTGGTCTGGACAGATGCCACAGAGTCACATTACACGCCTGTCTCCCACCACCTCCACTTTTCACCCCTCTTTGCTTACTTCTCTACCTACCATCCTACCACAGTGCATCCTGCAGATAAAACACCTTGTAAAAGAAGCCATGTTTCTTTTTCCCTCCTGTCTTATCACTCTACTGGCTTTCTTCTCCTTGCTCTTTCTCACGTTCTCGTCTGGCGTCCTCTCTGTGTTCGCGCTGTGTATCACATCACACTTTCTCCTGTGTAACCTCTAAAGCAGGAGTATGTCTGCGGTGTTGATCGCAAGGTAATACACTGATAAGTACCAGGATATTTCAATTTTATTATCATTACCGAGCAGACCCGAGGAGTGGAGAGTGAAGGGCCGCCATCATGAAGCAGCCAATCCAATAACAGGACACTGGATATTCACTATAGGAGAGAGAGCAAGCCTTCGGAGCAACAGAGGAGACAGTAGAGCAGAAAGATTGAGGTATAACTGTCTTGTTTAATTTGTTCAGGAAGCTTATTTTACATAAATGGCTTTTTCGTTTTAAATAAAGTTTATTTATTATTTTTAAAGCCATGTGCCAATTTAATTTTATATATTTATATATATATATTAACATTCCAGAATGCCGTCTTAGATCAAATGTATCATGTACAGTTTTAAAGTGTGCTCATAAAAAAAGAAAAACACGCGTCAAAGCTCTGTTTTAGCTTTCCCTCTAAGACAATGATCATAATTCCAAATGACATATACCTATGCATATCATCAATATACAAGTGCAATTACATCTCACGGACATCCGCATAATGTCACTCGGTGCCACTTACAATCCCATTTGCCACCCACACATTGTCTGACACTGGGTATATGCATTTTATAATAGAAAATGTCACAGGGGAACATTTACCATGCTGTCATAATTTGATTACAGTGTGCAAGAATGATACAGCTGTCGGCGCGATATTAAATATAAACAACGAGAAGGGCTTTTCATGTCAAATCTGTACTTTAAGTGACAATGTTATACCAGTTGGTGAAATTGTGGTGTCAACAACAATGTGCTATAACATCATTCTTAGTGAAATTTTCACTCTGGGAATATGAGTTATGGAGAAGGGGGGCACGTGTATCATAATTGCTAACTGTGGCTATAAACATTATTATTATTTTTAAATAACAGAGCTATTCGTTTGCGGCAGTGGGTGCTCTACTTATGATTTACAAAGGATGGTTTTCTTGCAAATTAGAAAACGAATGGTTTGCTATTTATTTTTGACATTTACACAATTAAGCTTAAAACGTTTTGCGACCTAAAGGGATTTAACGAGAATGGTATTGAGATATAATCAAAAGTTTAGAGAAAGTAAAAAGAAAGGGTCTGTCTTATTGATGTTACTTGTTGTGATTTGTTGGAATGAATATCTTTTTTGCATGGCTGCTTGGAGCTCGTAACCAACTGTTAGCTGTTTCAACATGGAGCTGATACTTGTCACATCAAGTTTTCCACTTTGTCTGTGGAGATGCAGAGAGGAACGAAGAGGAATCCAATTTTTGTTATAAAAATGCCTGTGACTCTGTGTACTCATGTGTGTGTGAGTGCTGAGATTGTCGGGAAGCAAAGCTGCTCAAGTTTTTGCCTCTCTCTAATGGAGACAAAGAAAAAAAGCCATCAAAACCGCAGACCAGGCTGTATGTGCACAAGGCTTCCCGGTCCATGGATATATTTACAGATTGTTGACAAGCGTGAAAGTACCAGTTGTACATTTTATTACAAGACAGACCTGGCTGTGTCATTCAACTCATCCCTGAGGAGAATACACACTCACTCTACATGACACATGATGAATAGATCAAAATAATATGGCTAATTAAAATTGGTAGCAACAGAACTTACCAAAATAACTTTTAACATGGTTTCAAAAAATGTTATGGCCTTTAAAATGTATCCTAAACCACTGCCACTACACTACTATGAAAACTATGTAATCTTGTAGACTGAAACAATAGCAAAAAAAAAGACTAAAATTTGACAATCTTTTGGTTGAAGAGCAATTGAAAGTATTGGCTCGGCTCAGGCTGGTCCTTTCTGTATTCCAGACAGGTGCTGTTTGTGCTCATGCACAACTAGGTGTGCATCTCTGTGTATGTTTGCTGATGTCCAAAGAAAGAGTCAATACTATTGAAATCTACTCATTCATGTCTGGCCATAAGGCAAAGCTCAAATGTCCTTGTGAATACAAATCACCTCCATTTATCTCTCTACTTTCTCCCACTCCCATATTATTTGTCCTTGTCTTTTTCTGCAAAAGCTGCAAAGCTACTTTTATTTCTGAATTTCATTTTCATTCTCATATTTGTAACTTTTTCCGTTGCCCTTTTCCCCTTTTTACTGGGATATGAAATCTGTAATGATGTTAGTTGCTTCCGCCACCAGCTGTCACTGTAAATGTAAGATGTATGCATCATGATGAAAACGCATTACAGTAGATTTAATAAAAAAAAGACACGCACACGCTTTTCTAAGACGAGATAATGACACTAAGGCAATACACAGCACTAAAATTGGACAATGATTGGACAATCTAAAGACATCGCAAAACTAACAACAAACATTCTGCAACAAAACAACTGAACAGGATTTAGACAATTTTAAAAAAATAAGAAATATAGGGCTTTTAATAACGTTAGAAGGACGCAGTACACCTACAGAAAGGTTTACTCGTATAAAGTGTGAGTTCATAGACAGAGTCACAGCCAGCAGGCAAAATCACTGTGGAAATACGCCCTGACCTGTGGCAGGATTTCTATTTGTGGCAGTACAGGCAAGACCCGGTTCAGCAGGGCCAGCTAATTCCTGGTGCAGACAAGGCTAAATGGGAAAAGCACACAATTCCATTGCTCATGGATTGCTGTACCAAAGTGTATTTTAGGAGCCACTGGTAAACCAAACTTTAGCATCCATATATTTTTGTTTCCTAAAATGGCACTTGTACACATTACTTTAAATGTCTTGATACATGAAGCTGCTATGGACAGGAAGAATTATGTCGACATTTACCATCTGATTAAAAAGGCTGTTTCTGAAGATGATACAACATCTCATCCTTATGCTTGGCTTAGATGAAGACATTGCTGACAATGTGGTGCAGTGTTTTACAGGCCTTTTAGTATTTTTCTGCTGACAGCACACGTCACTGTCCTCATACTTTCCTTTTTCACTAAACCTGATCGGCCTGACAGATGACACCGGCGTGTCTCAAGTGAGCGACAGGTGACAGAGCCCGCACAAGTGTGACAGAGTGCAAGTGTCTATGTGTGCCGCATTGGCCTGCCGCACCTCTATGACTCTTTATTGCTACAACAGTCACTAATCTGGCTGGCTGGCAGGCACACAGGCGGCTGGCTGACTGGTTTGTTCGACAAGCAGCATGCAAGCTCAAGCCAATTAGTTCAGATTTAACAAGGAAAGCAGAAGCCAGATAGGCAGCTTTCAAACTGATTTGCTTTAATAATCCTCAACTGTAAAGTTTATATTAATTTTCTGTATCAGTGTTCATGATGAAACAAAGGCTTGAATTTATTTTGTAAAAAACAGTTTTGTGGTGTTGAAGAACTTCAAAATGATCTTCACTTTTTCCATAGACAGGTCAAAGGTCAAAGCCAGATAAAGACAGGCAATCAAAGTTTGGCTTATGGACACTTTCAGCTTAATTAAGCCTTCAAGCAAGCGCTCCACAAATCTATGGTATGAAGACACAGATATACAACATTTAGAGGGTTCAGAGTCCATTCCCAATTTTAAATCCAAGCATTTTCAAGATTAATATAAAATCTTCATCTATGCGTTGTACAACACCAGCATAACCAGTCTTGCCTTTTACATTGTCAAGCATATTCAAACACTTTCTCCACAGAAATTAAAAAAAATAAGTCACCTTCCTTGGATATCTGGCTGATTGCATTGGGAAAAATGATAAGTCGGTTACACAAATACTGCCCGTCTGCAATCGATACACGCATATGCACCGACAGCGTGCATGAGGAGGGTAGATAGATACATGGGGGGTGAATATTAGCTTATTTTCCAAGCAGGGATCCGGCTCATGGTGTAATTGACGAATGGGGGGGAAACCTGAGAGAGCTATGATGTGGCGGGGGGCAAAGGTGGGGAGGCGAAAATGAGAAAGAAACAATATGGAGAATATAGGAAGTATCTGACATCCGACACAAGTCCTGCCACACTCCCCATTAGTCTAATTCTTTGACTTTCTCTTGTTGCCGAGTTTAACGGCATTAACAGAGGCTGCCTGCTCCAATGCAATCAAACCATTAAACACTGCATCTCTTCCATAGAGTGATTTCCTTCCAATAGAAAATGACTGGACGTGAGCTACTCTCCTTTCCTGTCATCGATAAGAGGAATAATCCAGTCTGTATGCACATGGAGCGGAATAAACATGGAACAATTTGCATTTCTCCATTTAACACTGCACCTGAGAAAAAGGCCTATGGTTTGTGATCAAAGTTATGTTTAGGATTTAAATGAACATGTATCAGGCTTTAGACAGTATTTTGGGATAAATGACCAGCAATAATAACATGTAAGATATAAAATTTTATTAATATGACTAAAAGAAAGTCAGGATCTATTTGAACAATCAAGACAATTTGTTTAAATAGCTTACAAATATTTTAAATGTTTATTGTTTATCATTTATTTTGGTCAACACAAAAGGAAAAAGAACAAAAACATAACTTTTATTTATTTTATCTGAAGACTAGACTTATTTTTGCCTACCCATTTTAACATAAAAAAGGGAGCACAGATAAAGCATTGAGCACTTCAGTAGTAAATTTGTCATTTAAAAAAATAAAATAAATAAACATTACTTTGACAAAGCTTTCAGTAACATGAAAAGAAATATACATTTTCTTTTCATCCCTGAAAACTTGATTCTGCTCATAAATAATATGCTTTGAATCAAAGTAACGACGTGTGAATAGTTGCGCAAACATATTGGACAGATCAATCAAATGTGTCCTTTATGGCGGACAGGCTGCAATTTCCAAACGAGGGGAGAACACTCTGCTAAGCAAGACAGGCCCACAATATCCATCCATTACAAATATGATTGCATCCTTCTTTTCGGCGCTTAATTATTGAGTTTAGAACAAATCAACAAAGTTTTGGAGCAACGCAACCCGCACCTGTCCCTCACACATTTTATTTACCGACCACACGTTTATTTCAATTAAATGCTCGCATGTCAAACTCAATGTGTGTGTGTGTGTGTGTTAGAGCAACAAAATCAGAGACACACATGTGTGCGGGGTGTTCTTAATAGTGTTCTTAATAAAGACTGAGGACTTTGTGCAGCTTTATGAGACTTAATTGACCGAGTGAAGTGGGGGTGGGTCATTAAGCATCGGCGGATAGAAATCTAAATGAGAGAAAAAGGCGTCAATACGCATGGAGAATACTTGGAGAAAAGGGAAATTACTGCAGGTTGTTAAAACAGATTTTACTGGGGTCGTGGGGAGTTATTATTTATTTATTTCACAATAATATTTTTTAAAAACACAAAGAATTATTTACAATTTAGAAGCCAAAAACACTTTAAGATGAGCTGATGGTGGTTGCTAGAAACAAAGTGATAATTATGAATGTTGAAGTATTTTTGTTTTCAAATTAAACATTACAAATCCACGCGCAAAATTGATCCCGTACAATCGGAGCTGTGAAGTTTTACATAAAATTTTTTTTTAATAAAAGCAAAGAGCCAGACCAATGGAGAGCAATAACATCTGACTGCTGAGAAGGGGAGAGCATAATGGAAAAACACTGACAAATAAAGCATCTTTTGCTTCTTTTACTCCAACCTCAACACTTTATTCTGCTTCTTTTTTTTTTTTTTTAAAGGGGTCAGCTTTATTGTTACTACTTTGGGGCGGCGGAGGGGAGGAGAGCAGCGCAGTAAGTAATAATGATTTGATTTGAATATAGAACACATTCATATTTTATTTTGGAAACCTACTTTTAGTGTTTTTATACATTTTGTGTCTTGTCAAAATTAATTATAAATTGTGCTTAATTCCTTTTTACTTTTAAGACTTTGAAGCATATGTTGTCACAGTTATGTTTCTAAAGAATCAAAATAATTATAAAAATAAATTTGATGTTTATATGATATTTTAGGGGGAGAGTTGATTTTACGCGGGAAAAACAGGAAACAGACGGAGGCCTATGAAACATCAGCAGCTCAGAAAACAATCAGACAATAACCAAAAGATGTGCGTTCATTCATTTTTAACAAGCCCCTTCAAACCGAGCTGTTCCCTTCAAAAAGACACTGAACACATCTACTTTCATTGAATGAGAGACTGGTTAATTTGACTAAAGCCTATTGTTCTAAATCTTTCGTCTCAAATTGAAGTCAGCAGCTTAGTAATATTAACAATTCAATTATTTAGATTGTATTGTATTTTTTTTAAATGAACATTAAACAGAAATGGATGAAAGGAGGCCTGATTATATAAAACACTCTTAATTCAATTAGGCGCCTGGCCATATCAGAGTGACTTCAGTAAGACCTTCCAGTGAAAATGACACGCCTAATACCGGTAATTAGTGTGAGAGGTGCAAGTACATTTGTATTTTAATACACCCCTAAACTCCACCGCAACAGAACCATACCCGTATCCACCATCCATATGGAGTTGTTTTAGCATGTTACAATAAGTGTCAGTAACACCTCTCCTCGTGCTCGTTTTCCACGCTCAAAGGAGAATTATTGCTCACTAATGTGTTTGGTTGGAAGAGGAAAAAAAAAAAAAAACCTTGGCGCTCGTTAGAAAAGTGTTCCGACTGATCTGACCGTCAATAAAATCAATGTGAAGGGATCCACCATGCTGGGATCACTGCATCCATAAGGCAACTTTCTTATTTTTAAGGAACTATAATTCACTGAGTTCAATGACCCGCCTCGAGCGCACCTTCCTCCAAAAGTGAGGGGTTTTTTTTATGCGGCGCAGTAAGGATTGGAAATACGTCTTAATAGGTTTGCAACATTTTCCCACAATTTTATGTGAATGTTGTGGCTTACTTTTTTTTGTTTCAGCTTTTGAGTTAAATTAAAATACCAATTAAAACGAAGCACGAACAGTAAAAAGTAAAACAAAACATGTAAGTCATAAAAGGAACAAGTAAAAACGTGTTTCATTTGCTGCAATAATTTAAATACAAGTAAGAAAATGAGTCTGAATCTTATGACAAAGTTGTATTTTTTTTCTCTAAACGCATGAAACGTTAATTTTCCAAAAAATGTGCAGCCCGTCCTATAACTAATCAGGCAGAAATTATCAATTAAAGTGCAGGTTGTGGGAGACCGAGGGCTGTCGCTCGGGGAAGCCGGTTTTGGCTCGCGCTGCACGGCCACGAGACTGGCTGGAGGCCCCCGGGACCAACTGTGGCCCGGCGTTTGGGTTTCTGGAGGGGATGCAAATGACAGAGGTCCCCGAGTTAACAGGTGTTTCCCGGCTGTGCGTGGGCCTGTTTGTGTGCGCGCGTGTGTCTTTATGATGTGGGTGCACACGCGCACCACAGCCTTTAGGATAAGAGAACAGAGAATATTTTATTAAGCGCTTAGGACACAAGAGGAGTGATTTTTGTGTAAAACAAATTCAATTATTTCACTTGCTCTTTCGGCAATTCCGTATAAAATGTTAAACGTCGCCTCTAAAGCGGTGGAAATGGAGTTGTTTCACGAAAATGTATTGTATATATAGAGTACATATATTTATAAAATGTTCGTCTTTATCTTTGAAATGTTTCTTGTATCTTTGCTCAAGCACAGAGCAAAGAGTCAGTGTGCGACTCTTGCTCTCAACATTAGGAACCAAATTAACTCGAAATCATTTGGTGAGCTCTAGTCCTCCTCTATTGAACAAAAAAACTCCAGTTCCAAACAAACAGGAATAATGCCAATGATAGAAAGAGGCCGGGTAAATAAGTGAGATTCTGATTGACTTTATATTTCTCCTCCTCAAAGGTTAAAAAAGCAGACAATACTTTTGAAGGACGCCACTTCACCTTACTCAATACCATAATCAATATAAACATTAAATCTTCGTAAAAAGAAGTTTTAAATACTGCAGTGGTTGCAATGTGGACCGTGCTTTTGACACGCGGAAACAACACAATATATGTTAAAACGCCACTTTGATCAAGCTGACGTAGGCTACATTAACAAACAGAAGATGGACATACACGTGCAACGTTAAAGCTTGTGTCCAAATAGACTTTCACGCGTGGAAATGTCACGGCGCGCAAAGACTCAAGCGCTGAAAGTTTTTGTGAAATGTTTCACCAAGCCCAAGCATAAGGTAACGGCGGAAACAAGCGTGTGATCCCAAGTGCACGAGCCCCTCACCAAACAACAACAAAAGTCACTCAGAAAGTGGGACTCACCACGCCGTGGGACAATCCGCTCCCTCTGCTGACGACTCCTGTTTCCGGCTTCGTGTTTTATCCTCACGAGCAAACTTTTGGAGCGGAGCACAGACAGTTGAAGTGGCCCGTGCGGCTGTGGAGCGCAGCCTTAAGATACCAGGTAAGTTTCAGCCACAAAGACTAGGGAACAAGAGGCAGAGAGGGGCACTTTCACCAGAAACAACTATCGTACTGGTCAGTGTAGCAGTGCGCAGCTCTCCGCAGAGACGCGGAGAAGGGCGGTCAGAGGAGGAGCGGAGCCGCGAGGGGAGCGCACGGAGCGGAGACGGTGGGCTGCCACAGCGCGGTGTGAGGGAGGGAGGGGTGGGGGTCTGCTCAACAACGACGTGTGTAAAGCTGGAGGCTGAGCGTGTGGGGGTGGACGCGGAGGAGGGGGGCGTGAAGGAGGGAGGGGTGTCAAGGGTCCAGAACGCGCGCTCTGAGGCGCAGTGCTGCCGCGCAGCGCTCAGCTCTTTCCACGACCGACCCGTGGACGCACGGGATCCAGACTCAGAACACGGGGGATAGAGGTAAACAAACTCAGAACCACGTTTCAGTGGGACTTTTTATGCCCTGTTCTAAGGTCCTTTCACTGTAGAGACTGGGTTCTCTCCTTGTTTAACGGACAAGGCTGAACAATGTCTTGAAAATATCTCATTACCACAAAAAGAGCGCTTCCCGGACTTACAATATACTTATAAAAGTCCCAAATAGCCATACCCTTAGAATAAAACATTATTTTAAGAGAAAATGCGTACATGTATGGGCTTGGTTGGTCTTTATTTCTGACTGTTCTGTAACACTGTCTCCCCAGTCTCTGTTCCCTTGGGTGATTTCCAGTGCATTGTGCGCAAAGTGAATGAATTATCCCCCTCCTCTATCCCACCCTGCTCCTGCCGCTCTCACCCGCTGGAGAGGCTTGTGTGCCGTGAAGCCAATAAAGTCCACCTCCCAACTAAAAGAGGTCGACTACCAGACTCCCTTATAAAGTGCGCACCACACACTTCAGTTAGTGACTGAGGGAACTTCACTTCATGCAAATGTTTGCAACAAAGAACCCTGCATAAATCAAGAATAACAACTATGTAGACAATTCATTTACAATTAAGCTGGTGCACTTACTAATGACTGTTATCAATTCGACCAATGCCATGTTGCGGAAGAGACGGAAACTATTTTGTTTTTTTCTTTTCAGGCAAATTAGAGTTACTTTAATTTTACTTTTTGTGTGACATTTATCAACGTGTTTAAACCATGCTTTACCCAAGTTTCATTAGACACAATAGCCTAATGTGAAATGGCCAAACACAATAGCAAAATAACTTCATCTACTGTTTGAATAAAAGATGTCGAGTACAGTGCATGTCCTGGCTGTTGAAATTTTAGTCCATGTGTCTGAAACAGAGGCAGAGGACGAGACCCCTGTGTCTGTTGAATTCTTCGGTTTATCGCCCCCTGCTGGTCACTTACGGAATCTCCTTAAAATACACAACGTTCTCCATACATTTCTTGATATTTATAGCTAAAAACATGGAGTAGCTAATGTCATAATTTAACCATTTAGAAGCATTCATTCCAGTGTTACTGCCTTTTATGAAAAGCAATATCTTTAGTTTTAGTGTTTTGTATTTGATTACATTCAGAAGAATCTATTTAAAATTATTCTGATTTAAGGATCCGGTTAAATAACTTAAATGACTACAGCCTTGTGTCACATAAGCTCAATTAAAAAAAAAATAAAGCTTGACCTCATAATTTGCCCAACTGATTAGTAGTGAGTGCTTCTTTTTGAAAATACACTTTGATGCACTCTCACGCCCTTATATGAGTGTTTCAGCAACAATAGCGTGGGAACAGTATACACTGCCATGAGAGCATGTGTGGTCTCCGTAGACATAAGGGGCAGTAGCTGCAGTAGCTTTGCCATTAGTGCTGTGTTGTCTTGCTAATAGGCTCAGTTTGCAGTCAATGAGCTGCCTGAGGAAGAGGACCATCCATGTATCAGATCCCTCTCCATTCAAAGTCTAATGCCAGTCCTAAGTCCAACCCCCTGATGTTTGTAAATGCTGTGTGTATTGTGTATTGACATGGAGGCACTTTGATAGAACCTGTTTTACTGCTCTGGCATCTGCTTCTGTAGCTTAAAATCTACCAGATATCCTTTTCAGATCATAAAGTTTTCAAACATAGGTTATGCCAAAAATACAAAAAAGCAAAAACATCAAATTACTGTGATGAACGCAGCCTCAGTATAACTTTAATTTAGCAATTCAGCAAGAGTTTAAACACGTGACCTGCAATAGCTTCACGATGAACAAATATTAAATAAAATATGTCACTTTTTGCACTCCACTCTTTTTAGAGGTATTTGGTGCCTTAGGTCAGAAAAGCCTTTACATGACCTCTATCTGTAAGCCATTTACATTTTTTTAAGTGGTTCATACTTGACCTTCACCCTTTGTGACTAAAGAACAGCGGTTGACACCATCTGGGACTTAATTCCTTAAACAAACTGTTGGGAGTGTGATTTACAGCTAATCTGGACAGGCGGTGGTCATTTCTATCTTTCCGTTAATAATTTACGATTGGTGGAATTTATAAGACTGGCTTCTCATCCGTGCACGCCGCCAAATCCATATGTCTGGATATAATGAGATTTTAGCACAGCGAGCTTATAAATTACAGTGTGATTTGTTCTCTTTCTGTTTTGTCAGACCATAGCCTTTGAGTGTGCATGTGTGTAGCTTGGGGACATGGCTGGCATTTGGCTGCCACTATGCTCTAATTGCTGACGTACACAGAGATAGATGGGACCTGATGTTTGGTGTCGCCAGTGCTGGGTGCGGAGGAAGGTGAAGGAAACAGCGAATGGAAGTCAAACTACGATAAGAAGAAGAAAAAGCATAGTGACTGGTGGAGATCAGGAAAAAGAGAGGACGAGGATGAAAAAACATGTGAATGGCTGGATGGATGGATGGAGAGAAGGGGCAATATTGTCTTGTGCCAGCAGCTACACAGCCAAGCGGTTAACCACTGATGGAGCCACATTTAGAGAAAGGAAAGCAGAGACTCGAAGAGAGCAGCGACAGACACTCAGCCACATTCATCTGGCGCTCAGATTTGTTGCTCCAGGGAGCTGTTGGAAAATGAAGAATTACATGGCCTTGATCAGATTACATTACAGAACAAGTGATTACATGCATTTGACTCTTGTACAAAAGATGAAAAAATGAGGCAAGGGGAAGGAAACATACATGATCTGATTAATTATGTAATTATGTGGATTTGTTCTGGCCATGATACATGGGTAACATTTGAGGAAGGTACTTGGGTAATTTCATCAATTCTTCACTATTTGCTTTTGAAACTGGAAATAAATGTGGAGTTTGTCCTGGGTCATGGTTCACTGAAGAGGTTATTTTGATTAGATAGAATATTGCCACAGTCTTTTCTTGTAAACTAAAAGACTTTTATCCTATCCTTTAAAGCTATATCATCAAAGCCTCAAAAGTCATTTTATGTTTACCTAACAAAAGTGACACCAAACTCACCATGAGTAACTCAGAGTTATGGTGCATGCTACCATCTGGTGAGAACACATACCTCAGCAGATGAACACACAACTCTCCTCTCTTCTTTATAAATACCAGATACAGACGTACGTTGAGATGTCCCTGTGCTGTGTGAGGTTGCAGCAATGTGCTTGCAGACAAAGTCCTTTAGTGGGTGCAAAACTGAAATTATTTATGTAATGTATTGCTTTAATCCTTTTGATGCCTTAATGTAACCCCATAAGGAGTCACCCCAAGATTGGCACAGAAACTCTAGTCTTTGGTCCTGGGTTTAAATTTTCTGTCTACTGCCCAAACATCAAGAAAAAGCAAAGCCTACCACAAACAAATTTATTACACCATCACATAGATGACAGGAAACTTATTTGTGCACAAGCATAATAATAATACTAAGAATCAACGCAAAAACTAAAATTCTGAAAAAAAAAAAAAATCCAGGGATGTTGAGTGTTAAAATATTGCACTGCCTCGGCAACTGTGACTGATCAGAGTGTATTTCCTCTTTCCATCATCTTCAAACATCCACAGGGTAAGACTTGTTATTTGCTCTGAGCTGTCTGCGCGGTTTGGCTTTTTGATTAGAGAGCGACAGAAAGACAGAGAGAAGGAGACGGAGGCAGAGCGCCGAGGCAGTGAAGAGAGAGACAGCCTTGAGGCACATGTCAAGCAATGTCACAGATAATCACACATTGTCTTAAAATAGCTTTGAAAACCACAGTGTTGGGGGCAGACTGCGCAGTGTGATGTTGAGGTTTGAGGGGCTGCGAGAGATGCATCAGAGCACATGTAGCGTAATTAAAGACCAGATAAAGTTAATTTCTGACAACAGCCTTGGGTTACGTTTATCAAGGGCAATATAAAAAATGTCTTATCTGTAAAATGAGAAACGTCGAGGCTGTGGGGTTGGGTTACATGACATTCTAACATACACGTGCTTTGTTCTTTGAGATAAATATGAGCAAATTAAACAGACCGACAGAAAGACAAAGAGTAATTTCCTCAGTCAGTCAGGTGAGGATGGTGAAGTATTCGCCTACTGTCATCATCTACCCAGTAAAACCATCCCATTTCATAGTCCACATAACCCCCATATTACTGCTGCCAGTGGAGGTGCTGCTCCTCTCTGACTGGCTCATCATATCTGAGAGTCATTAAAATGATACCCCCATCTGTAAAGCCCCTAAAGAACCAGAAACGTCCTTGACAAATGCAGTCTTCAGTTATACTTCATGCATTTTCAACATTATATATGTAATTTGCAGGAGTCACTGGGATATGTTTCCATTGTGGTGGTACCTGTCCGCTGCAATGGAGGTGGCATGGGCCCAAATGTGACAGCTGAAGTTTATCACAAAGAGTCTTACAAATGTTTGAAAGACTTGGTGCCTGACAGTCAGTGACTCTATGAGCCATGTACTTTCTTTGTCCAAAACTGAAGTGTGTTAGTCTATGCAGTTTGGTGATGCAGGCTCTACAAAGGGAAGATTACAGAGAAGAAGTCAAGTGACAAATTCAAGAGGCCAGAAGAAATATCAATTCATTTAGGACCAGTGAGCAGCAAACCAACTGTCAGAGCGAGAGGAGGGATCATAAGGGCTTACCCTGATATGACAGATGCATTAGTGACAAGTGCAACAGTTCATCTTGTGTCTCTGTGCATGAGCGCTGATTCTTCAGACACAGGAATGTGACAAGCTGTAAGAAAATGGTAACTCTTTTCAATACATAGCAGTCTCTATTGTTGACTCTATTGTTGTCTCTATTGTTTCCATCTAAACACCTTTAGAGTCATACACTCTTGTTATCATAGTATATGGAATAAACAAGCTCTGGGCAATTGGTCTCAAGAAAGTAGATCCTGTATGTTGGATGGAGGAACAGCGCCCTCTATCATTTAATTGGGATTAAGTTATTTTCCCACCACAACTATCTGAGTGTGATTGAAAATGAGGCCTGCATAACGCATAATGTGCTGCTCCCCGGCCAACACTATCATTGGATAAATCATGCACATTGGTCGACAGCAGTCAATTACCTTTTCCAAATTGTGAGAAATTGTGATTTGAGGATAATTTTTGAAACATGGTTTTGATTTGTTTTAAAAATCAGAAACGGTAACTGCATGCAGAAAGTTGATCTGATGTTTGAGTGGGAATAGGGAAATATGTGTAGCTTCTTTGAACAGATGAATGGATTGATTCATTGATGCACTGCAAAGCAAAAGATATTTACGATTAGCAGACTAACGCTGGTTCATCAATACAAAGGACAAAGTTGCAAAATCTGCTCTTTATGGCCCTACATATTGACGTGCATTATATAAAACTTAATCCAGTGTATATTGATCTCCAGAGACATTTATAGTCCTATTGAACGGGAATTAAGTCATTGTATAATCCATTTTTTATATTTAACATATTGTCATTGTAGTAAACAGGTTTTCTATAACAACCTCATAGTAGTAATAACAGTCACATATAGAATCACATCAGCATACCCTGTAATGGAAAAGGTGCTGCTTATGAGTAAATCAATATTCATGTATATGTTAGGCCAATATTTTGTGAAAGCAATTACTGCTGTAGTGAAACAGTGTCAGTCCATGTGGCTTGGAGAAGTAGAACATTTTGATTTTTCAAGGTGATCTGAGGGCGTCTGTCACTTCGTTGTTAACTTTGACGAAAGCCGTGTAAAGATGTTGGAGTGTGCTGACATGTCCTTGTGCAGGGATCTCAAGCATGATGCTAATAACAATAATTAGCTGCTAAGTGTTTGTAGAGGAGGGGCGGGGGTAGAGACATGAATATTCTCTCACTGTGTATGTGTCTTGGACAAATGGCTTCCCCATGTCGGTTTTAAAAAGACAAATTAGTGATAATTGCTTGATAAGGTGCCTGGGTTCAAGTCAGCTTTTTCCTTCTTTATAATTTATGTTTTTTACACAAGATCACACATACACACAAGCAAAAACAATCAAATGTATTAACAGAATAATGTTGTGACCACTTAGGAACAACGCTGTAATTAAAGCAGAATATATTTACTTGATAATGAAAATTGCTGACTTGCCAAAAACCAATAACATTATGCACAAATGTTTATGAAAGCTCTTATTAAGAAGATTTGTTTAGGGCTAAATTGTTGAGCTACCGCAATATCAGAGCTATTGAGTCTAATTGAAATACAATATGTTTTACACATTTTGTGTATATAAGCATATGGCTCAAACCCATCCTTCACTTAAAGCAATCAAACCGTGGAGGGTTTCCCATGTTCTAAGACAGACTCTCCCATCACTTTTCATTAGCGCTACAGTCCATCTTTCCCGGCTGTTAGATATTTCAGAAATTATTATTAATAACAGAATAATTTCCACAGATTAACCCCATTCCGGCTTTATCCACGATCCTCTGGCCTTTAGGAAATTGATCTGGAGAAAAGATTGATGGTGGTTCTGCTATTTTAAAACATTTGTCCTTGTCAAGTTTGGCTCTGTTCTTGTATTGTTTAAGAGCAACACATTGAGACTCAGCTGAATGTCACATTGAAACTTTGAGAAAAGCCGCTTTTAAAGGATTTGTAGCACTGCATTAACAATTTGTAAAGATAAACACAAGATTTAATAATATAATACAAAATACTGAAAAAAAATGATTTGTTGTTCCCAGGTCCTGGTACAAGCAGTGGGGTGGGCACAAATGTATGATATTGACATAATTATTTGCGTAGATACAAGGAAAAATTTAAGGCTGCTGATAAAATGAATTTTCAGCTGTGAAAATGTCTTTTAACCACGAGAAACACATCAAAAAAGAAAAATTTCAACATAGAAAAGGGAGGCAATGTTAAACTCGGATAAAAACTGTTAATTCAATCACATAATGTTATACAAGGCGGAGATTATTGCTGTCCTGATGCTAAAGTTGCACACTAGGCTAACACTAAGCTAATTTAAGCACTAAACTACAGTTTGATATACTGTATTAATATTTGTGGTGGAAAAAATTATCTGGGTTTTATTTTTTTATTTTTTATTTTTAAGAGAAGCAGGACTCTAGGCTGCTTTTGGGGGAGAGTGGAGTCTGAGACTGGGATGAGAACATAAAATCAGGTACTGGAGCTTGAAGTGGCTACTTACATGTTACATGTAAGTAAATAGTTGCGTTGCTTTGATGTCATTCACTGACCAAGCTGTGCAGTGTCATGAAGTTTCAACGCACATAATGATCATGTGAGTTTTTGTTTAATTTTTCCAACCCACCGACCAATGAAAATGTATTCGACAAAGCCTCTTTCCCATTGACTAACCTTTAGTTGATTATTTGGGAGCAGCCCTAGTTGTTTTGCTATGACTGCTCCTAAACTGTGGAATACATTTCCTACGTGTGACTTACTTATTTTGCAAATGCTCTGTTACTTTAAATTACAAACCTTGTATCTCTGATTCAAAATATCTGCTTTCCAAAGAACTAAACACTGCATTATCAGTCCAGCTCTCCACCCCATGGCCCTATGGAATTTTGAGTTCCAACACTTCTACTAAAGAATGGAAATGTTGACCAAGAGGATATCAGTTAGTCACCTCAGTGACTGTGGGGTCAGTAAAGAGGACTTCCATTTCCTTCAATGGGCTGGATGAGCTCCATACAAACATAAGCAGATGGATGTGTGTGAGTAAGAAAGAGCATCCTTATTTATTGTTCATGCATTTTTAAACAGCAGACCAGCAGGGTCAAATGAGTAAACAGGACTTAACCTGATGGTAAGAAGAAAGCACAGGCGAGAAGCAGTGAGAATGTATTGAATGTATTATTGAGAATAAATGGACAGAAAAAGGATGTACTTATAAAACTAATGCTGGTTTTTGATGACACCAGAGGATTTAGTCAGACAGTTTAGTTTAGCCACTACACTCGTCAGGCTGCGGGGATAAGATTTTAAAGAAGCCGGTCTTTTCATAATTGATGGCACATACACCTTGACCTTTGACCCTTGTCTCATGCACACAACACAAAAAAAACTCTGGTTAATTAAGACTTTTATGATTCCACAGGAACACACAACTGTTTATTGATCTAAAATAACTAATTGGTCATAAAAGACATTTTTATTTATGACATGTCTGACATGTCAAGTGAGTAGGATGGGGTAAAAGGGTATGTAACAGTGAACTAAACTCGTTACGTTTGTATACACAATTGATTGTGTTGAATTTATTTTTGGTTAATTTATTGGGAAGAGTCCAGAAAACCAGTTGAAACCCATGCAGTGCTTCATAACACAAATGTAAGCACATGTGGCCACCTCAGCCCCTCACCCTGATCTCAGTTGCCATGGCACTTCAAGTGTGATTAGAACTAGGGCTAACCAACATGGCTGACGATATTGACTTCCTGTCTGGTTCATGCAAACAGGATGTGACAGATTTAATTTGTTTGTCAGCCCACCTTAATTTAAACAGAAGAGTGGAAGTGGGAGAAAGGGAATGACTGAGGTGGGGAAGGAGACTGAAGGTTTCACACAAGTATATTTACTGATTGGCTTACATACATTTAAAGGGATTGTTGTACTGTGCATCTCTGTTTTGCAATGGATTTTAACATTTGACAGAAAAACTAAATCTCATGAAAAAACACAATATTCAAAAAGACAGAAGAGTATAAAATTTGTTTTGTAAAAGGGATAGAACATAAAAAATATAAGGTATGGACAAGACAAAAAGCTACATTTTAAGGATGAGGGCCTTTAAATGTAGCATGAACCAGATGGACACTTCAATGTGTCTTAGAGTGAGCTGTGATGGCAGCAAAGTGTGAGTGTGACAGTGAATACAGAGGGCTCCATTACTGTTTAAATCATTGATTGCTTCCTTTCTCATCCGTGCACAACCCACCTATCCTGCTCTTCTCCCTTGATTCTCTTATTCGTATCAGTCTCTTCACCTTAGACATATCACTGACACTGACACTGGCATCGCAACACTTCTTTGTGTCATTTGAGATGGCTGGCTTTTGTACAATGTCCATCCATCTATCTTCTTACATTTATTTGGGGTCAGGTCATGGGGGCAGCAGTCTAAGTAGAGACACTTCCTCTAGCTCTTCCAGGGAAATACTGAGGTGTTTCAAAGTCGGCCAAGAGTAGTAGTCTCTCCAGCGTGTCCTGTCTTTACTGGGGCCACCTCTTTTCCTGACCAGAACCCCTCCCCAGGGAGGAATCCAGGAGGAATTCAGAACAGATGCCCGAGCCACCTCAGCTGGCTCCTTTCAGTGTGGGGGAGCAACGGCCCTACTGCAAGCTCCCGAGTGACTGAGTTCCTCACCTTGTCTCTAATGGAGCACCTATAGCCACCTAATACGGTGAACCCCTCCTGACCAACAGCTCATGACCATAGATGAGAGTAGGAATGTAGATTGAGCAGTAAATAGAGAGCTTCACCCTGCAGCTCAGCTCCCTCTTCAACATAACGGACCTGGAAGCTGCACTGATCTGTCGTCTCCTGTCAGCTCTAGTTCCATGGTTACCTCATTTGTTAACAAGATATTTGAACACCTCCACCTGAGGCAGAAACTCTCCACCAACCTGGAGAGGACAAGCCACCCTGGGAATCATGTCCTCGGACTTGGACTTGCTGCTTCTTCTCACCCCAGCTGCTTCACACTCAGCTGCAAACTGGTTTGGTGGACTGGTTAGGGAAACCCACATAAACCCTCTAGCACCATGGAGAAGTATAGATCTCATCCAGTGTTCAACCACTGCATTGTTTCTCCCGGACCAGAGGTTCGACTATAGGCCAAAACTCTTCTCTCCAGCACCCTGGGATTGACTTTCCCAGGAAGGCTCCTAGAGCTTTTCAAAAAGTGGAGCAAAACAGTGCTGTCTACTGAGAAAAGAAAAACCTTATGCAGGGAACATAAGTCAATCAATCTGAATTAATATTAATTAAAGCATGCGTTGTGCTTGTGTTTGTCATATTTCAAGATAGAACATTGGCCAATGTTGTATTTATTCTAAGTAATGACACTTTAATTTATAATAGAACATATAACAACATAATAGAATTAATATAACTCATAGAAATACAACTTGTAAGGCATTTGTATTGTGCCACTGTTTACATAGCAGATGTCAGCCTTCTGTCTCTTTAGGGCTTGGCTGTAACCAACTTATATTATTCCACAAGAGATACCAAACAGTGAGCTAAAATAATGCACAATAGAACACAGCATTATTTCCACATTATTACATTTATTATGATTATTGAGTGAGTGGTTTTCCAAAATTTAACAAACAACTTGGCATTAAAAAAGCCTGGAGGTTTGAAGTAGTGTGTAAAAGGCTAAAGTGCACTGTAAATCCTTCATTATGCACCTCTCACCCCATCTGTAGGTGGTTGAAGAACATTTTCCCAAAACATTATTTTAGTGCCCAAATGGCAGCTCACTCCACCAACACACTGCCACTAGGCTGTGGTTCTGGTTTGTTCCAACGAAGACGAGCATGAAGAGCGGATGTTGCTGTGTGGCAACAATGCTTGTCTTGGCAGGGAAAGGGCCAGCACTGAGGTCGAGTGACAGGCACACACACCTCCTCTGGGCTCAGCAAGCAGTGTGGTGGGGGGTGGGGGCTGTGTGACAGTGTTAAGCAGGCGACGGTGACAGTGATGTGACACTGGTGAAATAATTATGAGTCCAAAACAGGGCTGACAGGGAGCAGCCAGTGCCCTTCAACTATCTGTCAACTGTCATTAACATAGAGGCCTGATATACCGCCGCAGGACACCGAGCGAGAGAGACGGGCAAGGAAAAGATGGTACGATCGTCTGCACGACTACACAGGGCAATTCCCCGAAAATAATCCAAATCAGAGTCATGTAAATCTTTTTATTCACTGAGGTACATTTACTTCTGATCTGGAGAAGGTTACTACAATGAGATTTGAAGACGTAATAGATAAAGTAAAGTAATTAAAAAGAGATGTGTTAAATCATTTCAACTTTTATTTCAGACACACAAAGTTGGTCCATAACAAACAATATATAAAAAACTAAAACAACAAGATTGACACCAGAACTGATATCTATTAAAGTACTTTAAAGGAAATGCGGACTTTTATCCACAAAAAACTAAAGGACAGTGGGTCTTTGGTCGTGGAAAATTTCCTCCACGAAAGACAACTGCAATGGAAATAAATACAATTTGCAAAAGATTGGCTGAAGAAGATCATACCTAATTAATTAAAATCATTATTATAATATTTCATTACATAGAAAGCTCATGTTTGCTTTCACCAAAAATACATAAAACCCAGTTAAAGGAAACATCATTGCAAACTGAACCATTAAGTTTTGAGACGCATGGTACAAATGTGTTTCTTACATTTTCACAAGGTCTTCTGTCCAGCGTCAATGCTCTTTACGATGGAGCTTTCAATTTGTAAATGTAAGGAAGGCCCCAAATATAATGTGACCATTCATCCCTATATACCATTAAACATAATAAATACATTTAACTAATAATTTTTCAGGTGTTTAGTGTCTCTCCTTAAAACGCATAACATATGTGCATGCACATAAAGATAGCACTTTATACTATCTAAGTTTCATGACATCTAAATACTTCAGTACTTCAGTAGTGTCTCCAGTCTCACAGTTCTAGACGATGCTGTCAAATGCCTCGTCCCTTGAGCTTCTCTTCCTTCTGTAAATGTGTGTAAAAGTGTTTCTCCCGTGGCTGTGGATTGATATGTGGATTAGCCGAGAGCTCAGGTGAAATATGTTGTGGAACGCCCTGTTAGCAAGAATCAGGGTGTAAAACGCCTCAGTGTACATAACTCTTCTTAACGGGGAGTAAATCCCCCCCTCAAAACAAGAAGACACACAGTACATTTTGCAACAGTATATTTGGAAATAAATCTGACAGGATGCTCCATGAAACCGCCGAAGAGAGAAGAAGAGAGGCAGAGGGGAAGAGGGGAAAGGAGAGAGAAATGGAATGGCGATTTATGAGGAGGGGGATATCCCAGTGCCTTAGATGAGCCAAACGGCCAACAACAGACTGACGGACTGAAAACACAAATAAAGAGTAATTTTTATGATGTGGATAGATGGGTTCCTGAGAAGACACTTGGCTGGATTTTATTTGGTCCTGGCTTTGGCCCGAGCCACTACATATTTCTGTTTTATGAAGAGACTCAACACCAAAGACAGCGGCTATCGCCTGAATGGTGAACCCACTCACCTACCTTGGATGAGTTGGAAACAAATGGGTGCCAGTCTATAGCAGTCCAAGAAGCTTCTCAATATATTAAGTAATAATGTGTTTAGTGGCCAATAGCCACCAAAGCAGCTCATTTTAATTCAGTTAAGCACTGGCCAAATAAATATCAAATCCATTTTGTGACGTTTGTGCAAACCATTGACAAAATGCATACAGTAAAACATCTGTTGTCTTCAACTTTTTATAGCAGAAAGGTTTATTTGCATTTGGGATTTTGATTTAGTTGTTGTGATTATAGTTACTACCAAATAACAATTCAAAGTAACCTCTTTTAAATAATTGCACTTTTATTGTTTTGATTCTTAAGCATACATAACTTTTCATACAACATCGAACTGTTTGTTGAGACATTGGAACGAGACAAGGCATTGTAAAACAAACTGTTGCAGCCGGTAAAACAGCCATTATGGACAAAACTAATTGCACCCATCTCCTCAATCTTTGACAGTCTTCCACCAGTGATAGCACAGATGAGTCAATCTCTTCCTCTGCCTTTCATACAGTATCTCTTTCAATCTTTCTCACACATGATAATAGTCCCCTCTCATTTGCATCCTAATGATTTCACTCATGCGTTTTTTTTTTTTTAGCTCCCACTCATGTCTTTGTGTTAGAGTCTGCTCACTTTTCTTTGTGTGTTGTAGAAAAGTGGGGGTGATTTCAACAGGCATTCGTTTGATCTGGAACAGGAGAGCAAAGGAAAGTCAAGATAGAAGTAAGCAGAAGACGAAACCAAAAGTGTGCAAGAAGAGTAATTAAACTATTATCATTATTATAATAAAAATAGTTATTGGGTTATAAAGTTTCCACAATTGGCCAGGTGCATTAATTGAAGAAACTTAGGAATAGGTAACTTGATAAGCAGACAGGAACTATAACAGAGGCTTTGTGCATGGCTGACAATGTGGCCAGGAAAAACACAACTAACAATGTTGCTAAACTTCAAAAGCTACTGTCAGTGCTAGTGTGTATTACATAAATGGGAATGCATGTATTATTTCATCATATTCTCTATGGGCCACACATTTGAATGGACATTGAAGTAGCTCAGAATTTTATGTCAATCAAATTTTTCAGCACACATGGTCTCTTTGGCATTGCCCATAACTGCTACACCAATCTGGAAGTGCTGACAACTGTCTACTGTAAGGAATTAATGACGTATATAATAAAACCACAATTACAAAATACTGAGCTATCCGTTAAACAACCTGTCCATTGGCAGGATCCCACAAACTCATGTCAGAGTTTTTGTGAACTTGACACAAATGATCCAATATGGGTTTAGACAATAGATTGTAAATAAACATGGTTGTAATCTGCCCATTGGTCCCCTAGTCACCAATATTGTCATTATTACATCACGGCTTTTCAGCTTTTCCTGCATAGTAAAACAATAGTTTTTAGATAGCATAAACGGACATATTAATCAAAAATCCCCCCCCCGCCCTCTGGTGAACGCCGGTATATTGCTGTATTTCGCTGTATTGCGCCACCCTTACTCGAGGACCATTTAGGAGGTTCCATGCGAGATGGTTGGTTTAGACGGTGCAAGGCTCAGCTATGTTTACATTACAGTGCAGCTCAAGTACAAAGAATAGAAGAGTTTTATTAAAAAAGACCAGTGTGACTTGTACTCTCCTGCACAATTGGAAAAGAAACAGTGAATACAAAATACAAGTCCAAAGGTACAGGAGTGAACAAATCCAATGTGCATACATTAGAATAGCTTGGTGGTAGATGTGAAGAGCAGCAGACAAGCTTCATGAAATCACCTATCACACCAGTTGGCTGAGATGGATTCACTGCTGAGTGAAGTGTCCAGTAACGATTGAAAAGGTCACTCATGTCTCCAGTGCACCCCTAAACGCCTCACACAGCTCAGCCTCTAATCTGAATAGTGCATGTGCGCTGTGTGGAATCTGAATAGTAATAAGACTGCCTGATAGATTGATGCATAACACCAAGAAGCATGCAGAACAGCCAAGCTATTTGAGTGTCACCTCCCTTTACCTTTTCAGCAGGCCCCTCTTTCATTCAGCCACTTCTGATGTTACAATTCTGGCACAGGCCCATGTGCACACAATTTTTTTTAATTAAAGTTGGGCTTTGTTTGTTTCAAAGGTCCTGAAAGAACAACATTTCATCTATTTGTCAAACATAAAAGCAATGTGTGCTTTTCCTTCAACTATGCTTTTTGTAGCTTTTTATTTTCAATGCAATTACACTTCAAAATGAGGTAAATCAAATCAACATGCTGTACATTTGATCTATCAGTTCAGCTATGTCCACAGTCTGGTCCACAGGTCAATCATGCCATGTTAGGTTTTATAATGTTGCAACAAGTGACACAACTAATAATGCATACAGGTTCAAAACGCAATCCTTTGAGACGGTGACAAGAACACAACAACATTTTACTTAAATGCAAATGATTCTGTGAATTGAGACATATATCTGATTTTCATTCATTCATTCATTCATTCATTTACTTTTTACTGTTTTGCCCGTTAGGGGTCGTGAGTGACTGGAGCCTATCCCAGCAGCTTTAGGCCTTAGGCGGGGTACACCCTGGACAATGATCATTCAGTTGCAGGGCTTTGTTTGTTTGTTAAGTGTCTTTTCTTTCTTTCTTTTTTTTAATCAACATCTTTCAGTTAAGGTTTCTGGCAAAGATTGTTTTGGCAGACATTATGTTCTTTTCCTGCTAATCAAATAATTTGAGTAACCACACAATTCTTTGCTGGATGTTAATCTAATTCATTATTAGTAATGGGCTTAAAAAGTAAAAATAAAGGTTATTTTTTTATTTTTTTAATTTTTATGTCTAGGGTAATCTAAGCAAAAACTAATGTCAGTACTTAAGAAGGTAACAGCAGCCATGTGATCCACAACAGGCTACATTTCCTGTTACTCTTTGCTTTGTAGCCTGGCTGCCTCTTAGCCTTTAGCACAATTAAACTTTGAGGGTGAGTGGTGAAGACTTGACTGTCCTTTAACAATTACCAGCCGCTGTGAATATTAAAATAATATTAAAATGTCCGCCTCTATCTCCAGTCCGGCCCTGATTGCTATCTTAACCTCTGACTTGGAGGATAGTAGGGGGAGGAGACGGCAGTACAGTCTGCTCAAGAACAGCAACCAAACTGAGGAGAGCCGCTGTTTAATTCTTCTGCCTGTGATTTCTGAATAATAGGCAAGATGGATAATGTATGCATGGCAGATATTACTGTCTGGGCTACAGCTACACACTTGTACACATACGCAGACATACAACACATGCACGTTTATTAATCTTTGCCAGGGAATAGTATGGAGGTTGCAATACAAAGCTATTACCCTGCTCACACACGCACACATGCACTTCTAATCTGTTTAGATAGAAACACCAATGTGTCAAAGTCATGAGGCCAACTCTTCTATCAAGAGCGGAGGAACGATAAAAGGTGGAATTGAGATACAGATGGATAGAAAGAAAAACAGATATAAAGCCTAGAAGTTCAGAAAAAGGTCTGATTCAAATGGTTATAGTAATATCAGTTAAAAAAAGAAAGGGCTATTACTGACATTTGTTTAGGGGACAGTACAAGTTCACATGATTAGGAACAGGAATTCATATTTCTATAATAATATTAGTAAGCATCGTAAGCAACTAAACGCAAAATGGCTGTTGATGAAAGCTAAACATCAAATCTCTACATCTTATCTCATGTTATGTGCATACTGAGGTTAAATTCAAAGTTGGGACCCCATCCCGGCAGATAATTACACCTAGTTATCCACAGCAAGCCAACTCCCCACCAGTGCCCAAGCTTCCTCGCAGCAGGCGACAAAGAGAGGAACAACTACTCGACTGGAGTCCTTCACTGGACAGAAACACAGCACAACGCTAAACAAAGGCACACATCCAAACAATTAACTCCCCGGTTAAAATGTAATATCACAATGCATCTCTCACACTGAGGAGGAGAGAGCCTGTAATTTGTGGCTGTGCTAATAAATCACACAGATATTATGAGATGGAGACAAAGGAGAGGAGAGAGACTTTTTAATTATGACTTAAACATCAAACTCAAGCCATGTCTCTGGGGAATCTGCGTAATGATCCCTGCATCTTCTTTTTGTCTTAGCAAGAGTTCTCCATTGCTGCGTTATCATTATTTGTAGGAAATATGTTTGCATTGATCTTAAGAATAAAAATAAACTATTTGATTCATGCTAGCGGACAGCACATAAGTCACAGTCTGAGGCTAATATTTCATGACTTTTAATAAAGTGAATTATGCCGTATAAATACTTTTTCACATCCCAGAGACAGAAACTTTTATTTTTTTGCTTCTCATTCTTTCCCCTCGTCTGCCCCATCCCTTTTGTTCTGTGCAGCCCCTATTTATCACAGTGTGAAGGTTGAAAGAGATATTATTATGGGGTGTCGGGCTGGAGAGAGGAGACAGGGGTAGCCACATGGATCGCGTGGGGAGAACGCGGGGCTAATGACGGCAGGACAAGCTTGGTCAGTGGCCTGTGGTACCTGCTGGATGTGATAGATGGAGAGTGGAGATGGAGGAGTGTGGTGGGGGGTGTCTTTCTTTGCCTGTACAAGGATTTTATTTGACTGTTTTTAAAGAAGAATGCAGCACCGTATGCAGGACTGTAATGTGAGACACCATTGCATTGGAGGAATCTAGTAAGAGCAACAAACATTAGATATACATATTGGAGTAACATGGTCCTAGATATAAGACTAATTGAAACAGACCAAAGAAAATGTAGCCTTGTAATAAGTCTAATAAAGCTGTTATTGTTAAGGTAACCAATAAAGAAAATATTATTCTTAATCCAGCAAAAACAAAGGCCGGTAGGTTTAGTGGCATAAGAAACAATGACACTGGACTTTCCATGTGGTGTCAAGTACCAGATAAAAAGGTTTGGTTTAGAAAAGAGAATTTTTGAATGCATCATTTTTCCCAAGTCTGAAATGTATAATATTTAATATTTAATGTCACATTTCCAATAATCATCAAAAAGTAATAAGAACTACTTTTGCTCAAACTAAATATGCTCATTTGTTTGGTGCAATTATGCAATTACATGCTTTTAGCAGAAAGACTATTTACATAATGCTTGTAATGATGACATTAGGTCACTGTGCTTTTGTTATTAGACCTGGTGTTGCAAGAGATTAATTATCCATAATAAGAATACATATTTGAGTGTGACAACTGATAAAAATAACATTTACATGTTTGTGTAAATATAAAAAAGGCAACATTCTTCAACATTGCTATTTGTTTAATCTCACCTTGTACGGTTTGTAAATAAAAAACATATTACTTTTCCATGGACTCACACATCCTAGAAACAATCTAACAAAGAAGGCAGATGAATATCAGATATCCAGCTGGATATCACACTATTCATCACTGGATGATTACTGGCTGACAGCAGTAATTGAAAAACACTTATTGGAGTGGTTAGGGAGGAGGGCTGCTTCAGCCCCATCACACAAAATAACCCTTGGAGGGACGAGCAGTCCAAAGGTGATAAATGGACTGATTTTTCAAAAGCAAGCCATTGTTTTACATGTCTAATTTTAATGACAAATTCCCTTCCCAACCTCAGTTACACACATTCTTACATGGTACATTGCTTTTTGCTCCCATGCATCCCTTCAAACAATCATATTATTCAACTAGAAAGCAATCCAAACGCATATGTTGTATTTGTCGTATAAAGGCTTTCATAGACTTCTAAATGAACAAAAAAAAAAGTCACTACTAGTGTGATAAAATATGAGATCCCACACAATATCAGTATTTATACATTCTCTATCTTTTTTATTGTTCAAGGTTATTTTCTTTAATAAAATGAACAACAGTAATTGAATAAATTCATCAATTTTAAATTTTAAATTAGACATCGCATAGAAGCAGATATATATATACATTTTTTAAAGATCTTTGCCCACATTTAAATGCTACTTTCAGGAGTTGTACATTTCCCAAATACGCAAAGGTACCTCCGCTTAGTTACACTTTTTACAGTGTATAAAAAGTAGGGAGACTATCAAAAAGATTTAATGAGGAAACCTGTAAGGCAGAATAAGAGCAGTATGTCTGTGTAATATTTCACAGCCTCCTCTCTCCTGCAGTCAGCGTCATGCCTGGCTCCTGTGCCAACATATCTATCAGGGCGCTGTTACTTAAGAAGCCATCTATCTCTCGAAGCCGGGTCTTTGTGATATTCAACACTGCCAATACTTAACACTGCTTTTTAACCAACTAAGACATCCTCATTACTTTGAAGGATAGGGTCTCTCTGAGTGGAGTTGTCCTCTTATTTCACCCCGCCTTCGCTCATCCTTTGTCCTCCCGACTCTTATCCGCTGTCCCTCGCTCGTTCATTCTTATCTACTTTATCTCTCTTGAGAGGGTTCGATCACTTTATGTCCTGTCCTTTGCAGCATCGTGTCCTGCGTAATGAGGGTCTTGTACTGTTACATGCTTATGGCGTCCTCCTTGTCCATTTCTGTGTCTTGTTCTATCTGTGCCCTTTGTCATTACCCAGTGCTTGTCTTGTAGAGCATCCACGGATGAAAGCAGATGAATTTTAGAAAGGGAAATTGTTCTTTCACTTGACTATTTCCCTCAAAAACTCTTGATGGTTCAGGAAAAGGTCACATCTTCATCAGCTAATCCAAATACTTTACGTACTTGTGTGCTTTTATACCAGATTGTCAGACTACAGCCATGAGCCTACATGATCTGAGATGTTCTTTAAGAACTGAGTGCTACATGGGTCTCCAGAACCTTCAGTGCTGATGCTGGTAACAGACCCAAGCATATAGCTGAGAACAGGTCAGATGGCCAAACTTGACCAAGATGACATAACCGTGCGGAAACCTTTCTGACACCTCTAAATCTATTTCTGTGGTCGAGGAGTTTGCTGAGTGACCTGCGTATTTTGGTCAACATTGAGGTGCAAGGGTAGTCAATGGTCAAGAGAAGCACAGTAAAGTGAGCCCTGTGTACAAGTCTATATATAGAAAACTTGGTTTTGGTTTCTCTCACCAGCTCAGTCTCATTCTGTCTATGTTGGGAGCCTATATTATGTGTCAGCCTTTCTCTTTGACTAAGAGGAGCTGACACACCGCAGATGGCTCTCTTTGATCAGCCATAATGAGCATCTCCATGTCAAATTACACACGAACTGACAGAAAGACAATGAATTGTATAAAAAAAAGGATTGGATAAAACCATGTTATATTTGGGACATGTGGCCCCTGTGATCACGGTTAATAAGGCCCTTATCATTTGATCACTATCAAAGTACACGTCAATGATGCTTTAGCAGAGGTGGCGCTGAAAGAACATTGATGAAATGTTCGGCAATCTGTTTCAGTAAGTCTGTTGGAATTATATCACAAAATCAAGCAAAAGTCACACGGATCAAAAAGAGATAGTATAGTCAAGGATAGTCAAAGGATAGTCAAATAGTCAAGGAATTCTTTAATCTCAAGGAGAGTATAAGACAATGTTTTTGGACATTATTTCGTTTGTGTAATCCTGCTGTAAAAAGTACAATTCATGATTTGATATAGTCAACGTTTGAGATATGTACATGTTGTTTTGTTTGACATCTATTTTTTTTCTCAAATCTTTTTTAAGACTTCAAATCTAGAAGAGGTGCCTTTAATGAGATTTCTAACTAATGCTACTGATTGGCTCAATTTCAAGCTTTATTTCATTTTTAAGTGGGATTTACCTACATTGTAACTATCATTACTTTAGGTTTCCAGATCTTTCTTTGCTGCGTATTTCCTATTGTATGAAGCTGAATGATGGTCCAGCGTGGCTTGGGTCACTGTCATATTTGGAGCAGCCATTTGAAAACACTGTCTCTAGTTTTTTTTTTTTTCATGAATTCACCCGCTTTCTGTCCTAGTCCTCTCTTTTCTTTCTGTCAAGCTGCTGGCAGATCGTGGGAGGTGCTAATGGAATAGCTCCTGCTCCTGTTCCCCTTGTTCACCACACTAATGTGAAAGGCACCATCCATGTTACAGCTGTGTGTTGCTGTGACCAGGCCACCCTGTCATAGTCCGCTGGTCACCCAACTAATGGGCCGACCCGCCAAGAGGAAGGCATGCAATAACACAGTGAGAGGGAGGAAAGACTGATGGGACACCGGGCACTAGAGAAAGACTAGACACATGAGGATTTTCTGCTGTAATTGGAGTTATTGTATTTTTAAAAATGAACAATTCCATTACATTCAATTTCTTCTTAAGCCCCACTGTAGCAACACATTATTGTTGTTATAATACATTCAGTTCAAATTTGAATGTTAATCAGATTACCAAAGAAAAATTATTATTATTATTATATATATATATATATATATATATATATATATATATATATATATATATATATATATATATATATATATATATTATGACTTGATATCTACGCCCACAAGTATTTATTTTGTTGTTTTTATTGTGTAGAAAGAAAACTTCACCTCTTTTCAGGACCTTCTCAGATTCTAGAATACATTAAATAAAACAATCATTTGTTTTTGACCTCCAGACAAATGCCTCCTTTTATTAATTAATCTCATTCTTATCCATGGGAAAAGTCATAAAATTAGGCATAAAAACATAGAAAAGCCACAAGGCACTTCAGATCATTGTGTGTATTAGTCTTTGAGAGAGCAGGGTGGGTGTGCCTGACGGTGTACACTGAAGCCATTCATGTAGATCAGGCTGCCAAAGCATGACAACATTTCATGTTTCTTTTGCATACTTCTTACAGAATCCATATCTGCCGTCCCCTTTGTGGTCCTCAACACTCACAAATACACACTCACACACAGTAATTCTCAACAAGACAAGTCTGTCCATTCTTTCTCCTTTCCACTGGACGAGCTTCAAACGAGCTCCCTCAGTTTGTCACCTACTGCATTGCTACCAGACTCTAGCCATGCGATGCACTCTGGATGTGTGTGCTTGTGTATGTTACCATCTTATGTCTCATCACAAGCAGTGGAGACGCTGGTCTCCCTTAACAATACTCGCCTCCTGCACTGCTCCTGGACTTGGTGCTACTGAACAAACAAGTCTCACTTTGTCAGACCCAAACCAAACTGTAGTCTGCAGTTGGACAGCACAACACTAAACCTCCCAATGACACGTCACACTACTGTCCACAAACACCTCGTCTGGTGTCTGTTCAAAAACCTATAGGCTGTGAACATGTCTTCTGTCTGACTATGATAAAAAAGTTTGTTAGCTGTTAAGGCATCATCTATACTTTTTGAGTTGAATTGTCAGCACTGATCATGTGAAGGCAGAAACAATGCTGAGATGGTATTTGAATTTTGACAGCCAAAAGAAAGCTTATGAAATTCAACAAAGTAATTCTAAGTATGGTTGAGTACTGTGATTAAAGAATAAAACGGGAAATGTTTATTGTTTTAAAAAAAAGTTTAATAAAATTTCATACATTTATAACAATTTGGAAATAGTTTTGTAAATGTCTTTATGCATAAACTTAATGTAACTTTACCATAATCTATGTTTGAATTTTTTTAGAACCAGAGTCATAAGCCAGGATATCTGGCTTACAACATTTGGTGTGCCCCATGGTTCCTTGTTGATATTTTATATGTATTTTATTGTGTTTGATCTAAAGCCCAAATGCTTTAAGTAATCTTGGATAAATAGGCAGGTCATGGTGTTAGACTTTTGCCTTTAAGGTGTAAAGGATTCAATGGCAAGCAATCAGATTTAGGCCCCCTGCTTCATGTGTTGAGTGATTTTAAAAAGGTTGCTTTAGTCTGCTATAACACTGCTACAGACAGAGGGACAGGTGGAATATCAGGTGTTAAAGCTCTTTCTGTCTATCATACACACTCTATTGTTGATGGTTTCTCTCTCTACCCCCCTCCTCCCCCCTCATTGTCACTCTCTTCTAACTGGCTCTCTGTCACACTCCCTCCGTCTCTGTGACAATTGCGTTATTTGGCCTTATCGAGGAATATAAAACGGCGCGCACGACATCTCCTCACCGAGCCCAACAGATATGCCAATTCATTTCGCAGCCGTCGATTTGACAAGCTAGACTGCTCCTCTTGAAAGACATCATTCATGCGCACAGCCGCCCAAGCGCCACCAATCCAAGCTTGCGCCTACCCCTCTCCATCCACCTCCTACTTTTCCTCTCTCCTTTATCCTGCTTTCTCCATCCCATCTGTCTGCTTGTTGCAATCTCTAGAGCTGCACCTCTTACGATTGAAAGAGCTCTTGGCCTGTGACAAAAAGCCTGAAAGGAGCAGGGGAGCAAAAATGAAAAAGAACATACCTCTTCCACTAGAGCTTCATAATAAAAAAAAAAGGGTAAGAAATATAGAAAGATGGGGTGGTGGAAGGAGTGTGCAGGTGATAACATTGTGGATATTAAAGGTGAAAATGTGGAAGATGGGAAATCGGGTGAGGGCAGGGTGGCGCAGAGACTGAAAAGAAATTGGTGCCCTAAGCTGCGGGTGTTTGAGGGGATGACACAGCCACTAATACAAGTGTTTAAATATTTGATGCGGGGAGGGATAAAGCGGGATCGTCTCGCCTCGGAATTGAGTGTCAAGTCGAGAATCTATTACAGGGAACCTTTGTGTGTTTGTGTGTGTGGGAATAAGAGGCAGATTTGACAGTGTGGCGAAGCACGGCAAAACCTTGTGTGTGTTGTCATCACAATCTCCTCACAGCCAACACCACCAAACACCTACCACAATATTAGCAACTGATCCCCGTTCCTATGCCCCCTTCCCCCTAGTCACCTAAATGTTTTTTTTCCTGCCGTGCTTCAGTAGATTCTGATTACTGTGCCTTTTGGAAAAGAGCTTGTTTTTTTCAGGGTGGCACACAATAAAACAAAAAAAAGTGTGAAAGGAAGAGTGCAAGGTTGAGAAGAAGATCAAAGATAAATAGAAATATCTACATAAGGTTCAGTAACAATAGACATATTCACTTAAGCAAACAAGTAATTTGATAATCTTTGGTGTTTTGACTCTGGTTATTTAAGTTAGTTAAACAGCCCACGTTTTGGTTGACAAATCATTGCAATTTCTTCTGTCGTGGTTGTGTGATTGCGCTCTGTGTCCTGGCCATTGAAACCGGGCCACAGTCACTCACACCTGCACGCAGGAGGGAAAGGTGTGTGTGCTTTAGCTGTCTAGACAGGGCCGAGTGCCACTTTAACCTGTGTGTAATGAGGGCATGCTGGAACATTGTTAGGGAATAAAGCTTGTTACTTTATGTCCAAACACACAGGAAAACACACCAAAATGCTCACATACACACAATGACAAGGTGCACATTTCATCCAAACAAGCCTTAGCTAACACTGGGTCAGGGTTGACCAACACCATTGACTCCAATTTCATCTTGCCCCGTAGCTCAAACATGGATCTGCTTGTTTTTTTTCCTCCCTTTGGTAACACTAGAAACTAATAGCTGCAACTTCTATGTGCCAAGTTGCAGAACATGACTTGAAAGCTAATGAGAAACACACTTCTTAGTCCTACTTTATTGGTGATTTTTTTTTTCTCATCAAAGTCGTTTATTAAACAGGACCAAGCAACTTTAATCATATGGTTACAATTAAAACCGTATTAAACTGCAGATTAACTACATAATGACTGGGCTCCTAATGGCACTGTCTTACCTTGATACAGCAGAATAATGGCTCTTGTGAAATTAAACACAGGCAATATTGTATATGCCGACTACATAGAGATGGATTTTTTAGTTTCAGATTAAAATAAGCATTCAGGTAGCACATTCCTATTTTCCTATAGAACATTTCATTGCTATTACCAATGTTACCAATGTGAGAAGTAGGAATAATTAAATCTTTAATTTGAGTGGTTGCAGAAATATAAGACGCTATAGAAGCATACACGTATTGTACAAAAGATTATTGTATATATCAAAGCAGTTTTTTTCAGCTTGTAATTAAATAAATGTTTTGTCTACTATGTTTTTTTATTAATAGTGTAACTAAACTGGAATGAAATAGTGAGCAAAAATTGCAACAGTGAAGGGGCATTTTTATGAAATGAAATAAACTGTGTGCTATAATTGAAAGAGGAGAAAAAATACTTAACATTTATCCCAAACTTAAAAATAAATATTTATCAGAAATGGACATTTGGTTAACCTGACTCTTGCAATATGATATTTAGCTTGTTTTTTTTTTTTTAAAAAGTATTGGAATTAGTGTAAAACAGTTAAAGAAATCACATTCTACCACTGGCTCAATAACACAGCCAGTGAGGGCAATGTGCATCTAGATCAGAGCATCAGTGACATCCCCCAGCCCCTGACACTCACATACAAGCATGCAAACACTTTCATATGCACACATGGCACCCATCGCCTCTTATTCACAGCGCTCCCTCCTCCCCTCCATCAGACAGTGATTCTATGTTCCGTGTCGCCACCCTGTCTTGTCACATTTCCTTCTTGTCTGCCACGCTGTCTCTCTTTTTTTCCGTCCTCTTCTTTGGTAGTCGGCCTACCTATCCACTCACTCTCTATCTTCTCCCATCCCTCCATCCAATCAATAACTACTGGCACTTCCTTCCACAGCTCAGGAAAAAACAATTAAAAGCCATCGATCCCTGTGCGCACACACAGACGCGCGTGGATATATACACATACTCAAAAGGCGCAAAACACACACATGCCCATGAATATGCAAGTAGGTCTCCTTGACCTTCAAAGACAGAGGGATAGCCAGGTGACTTCATTCTTCATGGGACTGCCAACGGATACGTCTGCCTTCCTAAACACATTCACAAACACACACACCAACATGCAACGCACACATGTATTGACAGAAAAGGGCCTATGTATAAGAGAAATAGGCAAACTTTAAGTAGGTCTAAGAGTGCATGATGTACATATAACGTAGATATGGTGCAGTCTATTACATTGGAACCTAAAGGAGTATCTGAATATTTGACAGGAGTCGAGAGAACCAGCAACAGTAAATGCTCATTTTGGCTTAAATCTCCAAACAAGAAAAACAAATGATGCAAGCGTTACTACTGTGGTTATATTTATCCAAAAGAAGCAGATTTTTTATGTAAACATAAACAGACATCAATTTAACCTGTGTTTTTTCTTGGCAACTTGCAATAAGATCTGCATGCACTTACATTTACATTTATTCATTTAGCTGAAGCATTTTCCAAAGTGACTTACATTTAGCTTCTATTCCCCAGTGTTACAGCTGGAACACACCACTGGAGGCAAGGTGGGTTAAGTGTCTTGCCCAAGGACACAACAACTGTATGAAATTTGGGGAGAGCCGGAATCAAACCACCAACCTTCCAGGACAGCTCTACCACTGAGCCACTGTGCAGAAATCAAAATATCAGATGAAGACATACTCTATCCAACATCTTTTCTACCAAAATTAAAATTATATATTTTTTGGTAAAGATGGCCTCTAAACTGAGTACAAAGTATAGCTTTTTAAACTTTCATTTGAAAGTGTCAATACAGATTATTTGAACAGAATGATTTGGTTTGATTTGGTTAACTAACATGCAATGTGTCAAATGTTAAATATTATACCTACATTTGTTATTTGGGCAAGAACATTATATGGTAATTATACATGTAAAAAAGCATGGAAGTATAGTAATAACAAGATAAAATGAAAGAAATGCTGGAGTTGGTTCAACTGAGAGGCAGAGCAATAGAGAGGGACAGCAGTCACACTCTTGCTGTTGCTCAATGAGGGAGTGGCCTATAACGCCACCTCTAATCTGTGTCCAGTCAGCCCTGACACACACATGGCACCACATCTGCCGAGCCGCCACACTTTCCACACTTTCAGCTTTATGAAAAATAGTCACATCTCTCGGCTGCTCTTTGACACTGGGGTTAGAAATGACAGTCCTTTGTTGTTGGAAGGGTTTGTGTGGAAGTGTGCCTGCAGGCCAGGTGTTTCTCAGGGTCTGCTGGTTTTCTTTTTGGTTTGTGGAGTTTGATAAATGACAAAGAGTGAGACAAACCTGATAAATGATTGGAGAGTGATGGATTGACTGCAATTCCACTGCACCTTAGGCCTCTGGCGCTGTTCTGGAGGCTGCTATTTGTCTATGGTCATGGTGCACATTTGATTTGTTCTGTTCTGGATAGGCACACTCGATATGAGCTCCAATCTCAGCTTCTGCAGCTACTACTCTGAGCTCAACTGGAACTAAGAAAGTGGCAGAGACCAGTTGTTAAGCATAGTATTTGGTTAGATTTGAGGAAGAAGTGAGGACAATATAAGCAAAAAATGAAAAAGGAGGTGTTATCTGGCTAAAGGTAACCTAATGTTATTTTGATACAACAAGCTGCACTGAACATGTTACCATTAACAGGTTTGCATGAATCAGGAGCATTGCGTTTGAATGGGGAGAATGGATTGGTGCATGTTTTCAGCTGCTGGTCCACTGTCTCTGGCAGAGCATAACATTACATGGCTGTCTGACCTATGAACCTTAGGCTATTCAACTTTTTTAAGACCTACCACACATAATATCCTGGGCATCAGGTGCATTAAGCAATGTCACAGACCAACATGCATACAGTCTTTGCTAACATGGACGCAAAGTTTTTAGTAAAGTTGAGCAAAGTTATGGTGATTATGACCTTTCGATTTGAAATGTGGTCATAAAACAACAGACATTCAAACACTGGAACTAACTGCACAGTTTATCCGATGATCACTGTTATAACAGTCTCCTCATTTTTCCAGGTTTGAGATTAATTGACATGCACACTAACTGGACAATCACTGTAGCTGATTTGTTTCACAGCCCATGAGATCATTTCCTGCTTCTGTCAATCATAAGTACTAACGCGCCTGCCCGGTCAATTGATTTCTAGCCATCTGTACATTATCTCAATTCATAGCAATTAACCAATTAGGCTTTAAAGCAACACAGCAAACACATAAGGTGCCAGGAGTACTGGGTCTGCGCCTGGACTCAGGGCCACTTCTATGCCGTGTGTCTGACGTTATCATGATGGCGTTGAAATATTAGTAACAGGTGGCTAACTGGATCCCTGGGGCCCCATGCACTCCACATGAAGATCTGTGTTAATTGAGAGAGATACATAATTAGTTTACGGGTTTCCCTGTGAGTGTCTGGCCGAGGAAGTGTTTAATTGCTGTACTGATAATTAAGCTGGTTAATGTTGGAACGCGCTGGCTTTACTGTCTTCTGTACTATGCCTGTTCATTAGGACATGCACAGACTGTTCCCATGCACAGTTGGTAATGAGCTGTGTGTTTTTATGTTTGCAGGCTGTATTAGTACATCACTGTCTGTCCCTTGTCCGTGTGCTGACAGCCATAAAACGGCAGACGAGCATGTCTCTTTCAGCAGAGTCAATTTTACTGCTCCAAGTCGCAGCTCCGAACTGACAAATCAATAAAATCAGAGGGAGTTAAATAATTTAGAGCTGTCTCTAATTAGTCTTCTAGTCCTGCAGTATGGATTCCACTACAATATTGATGACAGAGTGCCTGTTTATGGAAGACACCGAAGCACTGAGCTCTCGTCACCACCACCTTGTTATCTTCAAATACAAAATATAATCCAATTGGAATTAGAAAGTGGATTCTAAATTTAAGGGTAATCCTGAAAGGAAATGGGATTGCGAAATAGTTGAACAAATTCTGTGCATTCTTGCGCCACACTTAAAATTATTCAAGTATTTCAGGATTTCCTAAAAAGTATCCTTGATATCCAATTTGTGCTTATTTGTTTAAGTTTAAGGCCTTATTAATACTGTTTTGAAATTAAATAATGTGACACTATAGCTTTGGCACACACTGTACGCCATATAATTTATTAGATAATTAATTAGATTTGGAATGCAGCAAAGAAACACTTATATATATATATACATAGAGAACCTTCTGGTTAGAAATTTTTCTTAGCATTTCTGAGAAATCAGCGTCCGCCGCATGTACTTTCTTTCAACCGCTTGGATGTTTGCAAGCAGCCATGTTTGCGCGTGTTTATGTGTGTGAGTGGGACGGTTGTTATCAGTCACGGGGGGAAACTATCGATCATCTCTTTTAATTACCCCGAGCATAGCGAGAGGCCTAAATTAACTCCTCTCCGCTCTCCTCTGGCTGCTGAAAAAGCCATGCATATTTCACGACCAGGAGACCAATCGTATGTCACTCAGGCCTTCTACTCTGCTCTGACAAGACAAGACTTATCGCTGTTATTTATCGCTCACTCTCTCCCCCCACTCTGCAGCGAGCATGTTGTCTGTGTGCAAAACAAAAGCGTGAATAATAAATATCCACATTGTGTGCATGAGTTTGTACTGTTACCCCGGTGCCAAAGGAAAATGTAAAGTGCCCCAGCAGTTGTCACTGGCTTGTGTGTGTGTGTGTGTGTGTGTGTGTGTGTGCAGTCATGTGTCAGCTGTGTGTCCTTGCCGCTATACGAGATGCAGTAAAAACCCATAGAGATGCATTAGAGGTGTTTTACCATGCTGCTGTCATTGTGGCCTGTCACAGAGCACTGTTTTCCTTCAAGAGGCCAGTTGCTAAGGGTCTGCTGTTGTATGTTCACCTCTCCCACCCTGCTCTGCATTGAACCTGCTGCTCTCTTTTACGGACTCCACATTTTTATCTTAGATTTAATATTCCAAATATAGTGTTTCTTCTTATCTATTGTAATACTAAATAACAGTTAAGTAGTTCCTAATAACCCAAGTTTGTCTAGTTTGTTTGGGTGATGTAAAAGCAAATTGAAACTGTGGTGTCAAACAAATGAAGTATAGTCTGCACAAAAAGTGGGTCTAACTTTACAAAGTGAACCCTAGAGCAGCTTGTTCTTGGCGTGAAAGCAAAGTTGACCAGGTGTTAGAGTTATTGTGTAGACTGATAAAGTCAAAGCGCTTAAAGAAATATGGTGAATGGAAAATAGATTATATTTGGCTATGACCATTTTGTATTGCATAGCCACAGGATTCTCATAAACTTACAAAAATCCATCTTGTACAGATACAGCAAATTGCAAATTGTTTGCACTTGGACCACAGACAGCACTGACTGTTATGTCTGTTTTAGGTCTAATGATGTGGCGACTATTTTACCATTACTAACGCTAACAACAGGACGCCGCTCTGATTGAATAAAATTGTGGTCAGTCACAGATGATAAATCCAGTCTCCAGGTATTGTGTAACAAACCAACAAACCATCTGGCAAGGTTAGTGACTCTCAAAACCAAATACTCTTTAGACCAAACTAAATAATGAGGAGAATAAAGGCAGTAGGAGCGATTATGTGTGTAGCACATGAACTACACATTACTTTTTGTACATTTTTCAAGTTTTGTAAAATCTAGAGGGATGTATTTTTTGTGGTGTCCGCTTGTCCTCCCAGCATTACCATGGATTCTGCGGCTTTCTCTCACCATCCAAATAAAATTGTGTCTAGAGGAATAGTGAATCTAAATTGCTGTCTTTCAGTGAATGTAAGTGTTAGCTCTGCGATTGACAAGGTGAGCATCCCACAACCACTAAAGAGATAAATGGTTCAATAACATAGCAATAAAATGCAGCAGATCACTATATGCATTTAATAACAATGGGCTGGGAGATACTTGGTAACATTATCAGGGCCGCATGAAAAAAGGTCCCACATTGGAAGTCACAGCAACCCCAAAAATGGTCACTGTTTTGTTTTATCCTTTATACTTTCCCCACAATATTATACTATATTTTTAACCTAAAATCTGAGTGTTGGAAAAAGAGAGAGATTTGTGTTATATTGGTGAGGTGACATGGTAAACAAGGTTTGCCTATCTGTCTGTCTGTTTTCTAACAATGAGTCAGTGAGTCACTCAGCTCCACAATCAGTCAACCAGCGAGTCAGTGAATTATCCCACAGCTACTAATGGTCTTTCCTCCGTCTCTCTCTCTCTCATTGTCTCTCACCCCACACACACACCAAGCAGCCGTCCTCTGTGTAATTTAAATGACTGTCAGGTCAGTGGCGAGAGCAGCACCTTGCCACGTTAAAAATGCCAGCCGGCTGCCATCGTCACCGCCAACAAGCTGCCCAAACTGACACGCACACACTGTCGCTGAGCTGTCAGCCAGCGGTCACAATGCATTTACTTAGTGACAGAATTCTAATTAGTGGTCTGGCTGGTGTCACCTGACTAGGAGCAGAGAGGCACAGACATTTGTATAGTGGAGGAGAGCTGTTGTGTGAGATTGGAAAAGGAAGATGGAAGGAGAGATGAATGGGAGGAGAGAGAGGTGGGCGGAGAAAGACGCTTGTTGAGGTGGTAATGGAGAGGAAAAGACATAAAAGTATAGGAGTTCAGCACGTCACCAAATCAAGATAAAAAAAAAGGGAGATGTATTCTTGTTGCATTTACATAACACGCACCAAATTACCTTCCAGCAGTGGCTGAAGCAATGTCGACCTGCTTGGCTAATTGCCACATGGAATGAGAGTGCTACAGTTTAACCCAGCGCATAGCCCCTGACGTGACTGCACCCTCCACGATGACATGTCATCACAGGCAAACAGGGCAGGAGTGGGCAGAGAGGAGGAAGGAACAACCCAAAACCATGACAATGTGATCTGAGCTCAGGCTATCTGACTGTATCAACTCTGTATCAACACACATTCCAATATTATTTCTTAGATGGATTAAAAATTGCAGTTTATTTTAATTTTTTTTATCTTGAGCAGTAATAATATTCAGACTTGGAGTCCAGCCACAGTGTTTTTCTCCTGGTGCTCTTCATCCTCTAGTCCTGATCTGATCTCAGGACCTCTTCATGTCCAGTTTTCCACTCAGGCTCTGCACAAAAGCTCTTGACACACTTTTACTGGAGAGTCAGAACTACCACGCTAACTCCACAATTTCCATCATTCTTCATGTATTTTAAACTTATTTCACATTAACATGACTCCTAAAAATAGACAAAAGCTTTTCAGTAAGAGTCCAGAGTAAAAAGCCAGATCCCAGGGGATAGAAGAGGCTTTTAATGCTCTTGAAGAGTTCATACAGGCCTATTACCAGACCTCAGGAGTAGAGTGGTGCGGCTCGTGTTAACCCTGTGGGGTTCTGGGGGTTGATGTCTCAGAGAACAAGGGGCTTTGGGACTCTGTGAGACCAGGATTGAGAGCTCTTCATAAGGGCAAGCAACCAAGAGGTTCCCCTTCATCCTGCTCCTCACTCTGGTGCCATTAACTGGCAGCGTGAAGAGGTACTTCTCTGTTTTGCATTTGTTGCTCTGGTTGTGCTGGTTTGTTGCCTACCGCTCTTTCTCTGCACAGTTGGAAAGAGAGGTCCTTGGGACTCATCGCGTCCGGGATGAAGAGCTCTTTAAGGACCAAGCAAGTGGTGGAGAGCTCCCCTCAGTCTTAATCAACTTACCAACACTTTAGACCCTCAGAGGTTTTCAGTTGCTCTTATGTCAAGGACCAAAATATGGACCCATGTTTGTCTGCAGAGTTTTTGTGAGAATATGTAATACCTCTGTGAGATAGAAACCTTTTCCAAACAGGTGGGACAGCTCATGGATTAAGAGGGTATTCATTTAAACATACAGAGGTTTTCAGTCCTCCTGTAGCCTACATGAGTATAAGTGAAGGATAAATTATTTATTCAGCTTTGAAAGGCTCGAGATGAAAAAACACAAGCTGCTTTTAACTCTGCTGTTGCCGGTGTCATTGTGCTGTTTAAAACATCCAAACATTTCTACTAACATTAATTGAAAATAAATACAAATTACAAAAGACAGGTCATATATGAGAAAACCTTGAAGAAACCCTTTGCGACCCCTGTGGCCCCTGAGAGTGCAGTGACACAGCAATCTGAAATAATTACAGTTGTATGTGTGCTTTTGTGAGAGATTGTGCGTCTGAAAGAGCAGTGTAATTAGACTCATGTCACTGAGTAAATGTGCTGTGACCCAGGCCCTTTGTCAGGCCACAACACACACAGCCAAAGCCTCACAGCCAGCACCTTTTTGCAGTCTTTGAACCTTTCTTTAAGACGCTTGCCAAATAGACTGCCTGTTTGTGTCGGGCATTCAAGGTTGGAGTAACAAGAAAATAGCAGTAAAAGTGTTTTCCTTTTAAATGGTTGTCCACATTAATATCTTAATACTAAAATGATAATCATGAATATATTGTAAGATTAGGGTTAATTTTGGGACACTTTAGTACATTTATTATGGTGGTGGTAACTGCAGACTCCATTTTAAGAAAGAAAAAATCTGCCAAATAATATCCAATCATTTCTGCAGATTTCTTTTTACAGTGAGGCTAATGTGGACATTTGGGATTGTATTGCAATTGATGACATGGTCAACAGAGAAATGCTATACACAGATTCTTGGCTATATTATCTATGGTTTATCAAGTCCTAAGGTTTTGTTTTTTTCACAGGTCAGCCATATTTGTAGGGCTGAACAATTTTGAATTAAAAATTATGATTTTATATGAGATTAAATACTTTCTGCTTTTAACATAACCACAATCAATCAAAAAGACCGACACTTAGCTCAACAAACTCATGTTTTTTGGGGGGCTGCTCTATATGTTAATAAGAAATTTGATTATTTTTGAAATTATATGAATGACATATTGTTATTAAACCAGTTAAAATAAACTGGACAAGGTTTGGCTCATGAGCCTAAAAGTTAAACTGTCTGGTCTTTGTTCTGTCTCTTGTGACGTACTTTATTTTACTCTGAGAGTGATTATCTTCAAACCCAAAAACCTTTTGATGCAATGATGGTGTCTTAGTTTTGCTCTGATTTAGCTCCAGTTGTTGAGAGAAAGCAGCATTTCCTTTTTAGTACAGAGGAACAGATGGGGAAAAGAAATATGTAGCAGACATGTTGAGTTTAAAGAAATGAGATTAGGGCCCCCCAAACCTCTCCAAAGGGGGCCCTAAATATGGTTGTAGCCTATGGGACCCCATCTTCCTAGATTTGACCCTGCAGAATATAACTGCATTTCTCGCAACACATGTCACATGACCAATAATTGCAACCTCTGCCATTTGCAACAATTTTTTTTAATATTGCAATTTAATTTCAAATGTGATTAATTGTTCATAGCTATAGGTAATGTTAACAGTTTCTCAATTAAAAAGTTTCATTTTTATTTGGTGCAAATAATACAGGCCAACTAATTTGCAGAGACAGTGATGTGTATATTACAGCAATTTATTAGATCTTCTGTGCTAGTATTTGTTTAAAAGCAAAAACTCATAGCATTGTTACATTTGAAGCAAATCTATGACTGGAGATCATTTGGGGCAAGAAGAGTATAATATATATACGTGGCCTCTTTCCCCTTCTTCACTCTGATTGCTCCCAGGGGGCTGTGCACTTGCTCAAACAGCTCTCACCCATGAGGTAACAGCATTAATGGTGCATGCACAACCAACAGCTCTAATAATTCTCTGATCTATAACTGCCGACAGTGAAAAAAAGAGAGAGTAGTATCAAGCAACACTACACTGAATTATCTGAAGATTTTTTTTCCTTGGGTCTATTCATCTGATGGTGATCTAAGAGGACTTATAAACAAGACCATAATAAAGCTATAAATATATTTCTCAAGGAGGGCCACCAAGGCATTAACAGAGACATTAGCATAGACTATGTCCTCATCCTCTGAGTAACAGAGTGGTTACAACACACATGGTTAACAGAAACACATGGTTTGTGTACAGGTATGAGACCGTGGTGGGCATGCAACAAAGGCTTTCCAAGTATTTACAGTCATGATTTTTTAATGAATCTATTATTGTGTGTAATCTGATTAAGATGAGTAATAATGTGAATGATGAATACATAGAATACATACTGTGTTGTAACTCTTTAAGTGAGTTGTTGTGTGTCAGTATCCGAATTTGTGAGCCCATTATGCCTGTATTTGTAGGTTTTATGCAAATACATCCAATTTACATGCATACATATGGCAGAAAAGTGTCTTCTTAATAAACAAGCTCCTTTCGCCAGCAGTTGTGCCATTTTAATGTGTTGATATGGAACTAATGGCTGCCTCTTCAATCGGAGAGGGAATATATTTATCCTTCCCAACAATGCAAATAACAGTTTTACACCAAGTTAACAATACACCACTGGGAAGATCAGTCATTTTTAGTAAATAAAATCCACTCATTAGCTGCTGCTAAGAAATGAATAACATTTAACGCCTGCATGTGGCATCATTATTCATAGGCAGTTGTATAGTTTGTTTAGACCCTTATTGTGAAGGTGTTAGTATCTATCAGTTTTAAAGCTGTATAACTCTGATAATTGAGTTTGTGTGGACATTTATAGTCAATATATGATGACTATATATGTCTTGCTGCGATTGTGATATTAGCGAGAATTGTTCAGTATTAGACTCCGATTCAATGTGTGAGACTTATTCTTATACTGCTTAGTCCTGTTAGGGGTCGCGGGTGACTGGAGCCTAACCCAGCAACTTTGGGCCTTAGGCGGTACATCCTGGACAATGGCCAGTTAGTCGCAGGGCTGACATTTAGACATAGACAACCATTCACTCTCACATTCATTCACTAGAGACACTTTAGAGTTTCCAGTTGACCTGTACAGGCACGACTTTGGGCGGTGGGAAGAAAGCGGAGTACCCGGAGAGAACCCACAGTAACAACATGCAGATTCCTCACAGAAAGTCTAGATCTGGCCAAGATGTTCGAGTCAGCCGGGATTTGAACTTACAACCTTCTTGCTCTGGGGCAGGACCACTCTGCCACCGTAAACCCCTCATGAAAAAATTTAATATTTAAAACTGTGTAAAACATAATCACCAATTTTACATATGTAAAAGAAATGCATTCAAAAGAACAAACTTTTTTTCTGATTAGATGACTTTTTACAGTTTTAAATGATGCATCTGTTCGCTGCACTCTAATGATGGCAATTTGTAGTACATTCAGTGGCTACAGTGTGGGGCCACATCCTCCTTCCTGGTAGGTTAATTAAAGTGGGCCCAATCTTTGTGTCCTAGCATCAATCTGAACTCCTCTAAACAGCAGGGAGGAATGGAAGTCTCTCCATCGTTCCCTTCTGCCCTCTACTCCTTCTTTCTTCTCTATTTGCAACACTGCCTTATTAGCCCTGTAGCTTCTTCACTAGATGAAGACCCGGTGGTTTTTGCATCCACCCATATGGGCTATGTGTGTGTTTGTGTGTGCAGCCACTTTGCCTCCCCATCAACTGAACATCTCTCCCTAGTTTGTGTCTAATGAGCGATGAGCGCAGCACAGCCACTAATGACACATCTTTGTGAGTGTCGCTGTATACATTAAGTGCACATGTGTGTTCTAACCAACCGAGGAGCTAGTTAGCCATGTGGGTGTGCCTTGCACCCCTGATGCAAGGCACGAGAGGTCGCAGGGTCAGGCCAATTACTCCCTTGTTGAGAGATGCCTGCTCTTTGATTCGCTGATGTTCCGAGGTTCTGCTCATGGTGTGGGGGGTCTGCTCTGTGCGCCAATTAAGGTGGTGTTAATTGGACCATGTTGTATGGATCAGGCACAGACCTGGTGTGCACTGTGATCCTTTGCAAACATATAGGTTTTAAACAAAAACATGACCACAAAAAAATTGAAGTGAAATCAATAGAGAAAAAAATCTACATTTTACACATTTATCACCAGATGTTGCCAAGAAAAGCTAAAAACTACACATCCCACCAACATATTACAATTAGTAACTGAACATTAAATAATACAATTTATCATTTTTAATGATGACAATGTAAAAAGCCACATAATTAAAAGCGTATGTGTACACAGACCTCTTTTTTTCTCTTTTGGTTCTATTAACTATTAGCACAAACACAAGCACACGTACTTGAACTATGTGTCTTCATTTTGTCAACACAGCAATATTTGCAGGTTGTCATGATGTATTGAATTGGACACCCTCTCATAGGGCTCGTACAATTGTCATAAAACATACTCTGTTTATGGCCCTGGCCATCAACACAAACACACATATATGTCTTGTGCCCTCTTTAATCCACTTCCACAAGAACAATCTCTTGGGTTTTAACTTGTACAGCTGTGCCTGTGTGCCACAGCCAGGATCAATGCCTTGTTGTCCTCAGGAAACTGTGTATTTAAAGCAGAAGGCAGTTCAGGGAATCTGAAGAGGGAGAGTGTAAGAGTAAGGGGTGGAGAATAAGAGGATGAGACATTTATGTGTTTGCTATACCTACTTTTAAATAATGATTCCTTTTCTACATGCCCTAGAGGGACAGGTTTTGTTGACAACATACTAAACACAAATGAAAAAAACTATTATGTCATGAAAAGGGGCTTCGCTCTGGCTGCCATTATGCACATAATTTATATTTCTTAAAGCATTGCATAAAAAAAACAAAAGTTTTACGATGAAAATTCTTATTTAGATTGATATATTATATATAAAAAAATCACCTATATGCATATACTTCCAAGGAGTGACTTTATCTTTATCTTTGTCAAGTCAGCTTTGAGTTGTTCTATTAGATCTTACAGATACAGTGGTAGCTGCATCTTTTATAAACAAAATGTACAATATAAAAATTTCTTAAGGCAAATCCAACAGCTTACAAAAAGGCACCATGGCTTTGTGCAATATATAATTTTACAATTAAATTACTATAAGTAGCTGACTCAGCCAAAAAGTTGCTAAAACTAAATTTTTTTTCGACATGATATAAGTGCACACATGATACCAAACGAACATACAAAGGTATATGGGCACAAGCACCACCTCATAAAGACAAGAAGACAAAACCTTGCAAAAACACAAACATACACACACAACCTCACACACAGAGCTCAAAGACGTTTTTCTCCCAGGCCGACAGGGCTACTACCCCCCGGTACCTTTGCTCAGTGGCGAGACGGAGCCATTCATCCATCCTTTCTCCCTCCCTCAGTGCCTACAGCTTTATTTATTTATTCACTGGCTCACAGCCGGTTTGTTTTTTAAGCAAGACAAATTGAAAGAAATAAAAGTCCGGGCTTGTACAGGCTGCTGCTCCTATTGCCTCTGTGTCAAAAAGCCACACACTGGGTTATGTATCATGGAGCATGCATGTGTGTGTGTTTGTACAAATAGTTAGTCCAAACCACACAGCTGGCTGCTATTGAGAGAGGTTGGTTAGTCTCTAAGTGCTAGCAAAGGTGTGCTGCTGTAACTGTTCCATGAATGGCTTCTCATTTAACCGGGGTCACTGTTCCACTCATCACTTACTGCAACAAAGTAACATGCTTGGATCTACAACCTTAGCTGTTACATTTTCAACAATACCCTTTTCCAAAAATCAAGCCATATTTTGCAATTGGTCTCATTTTGCACAATGAGGTAGTTTATTAGCACCACTTTGCCACTGGAGGATGGGGTTTGCACCAGAGCTATAGTTGACTTGTGGCTGGGCATTATGTGTTAGCAATTATTTAACAACTAAAAATATGGGCCAATTTTAGGAACAACAAAGTGATAATTTGTCCGAATGAGAACCTAGGTGACCAATGGCTGTTTCCCAGTCGCTAGGCAGCTCCTCTAGAGTCAGCTCCTCATAAAGCCAAGTCCTGAGTAACTCCATGAGAGTTTTTTGGAACAGGCTTTAAGTGGTCAACCTGCAGCTTTAGAAAAGCCACAGTCCAGCAGCTGTTTTTTTTTTTAAATAAAAGACTTAAATGCTTAACATTTTACACGTTCTAGGGAGTTATTTATTATTAAACATTTGACTAATATGATATACTAGATTGTAATGTTAAGGATTTAAGTCTATTATATATAGACTTATTATATAATTGTATATTTATATTTATATAAATATACAAATATAAACTTCACAGTCTGATGTTATGTGAGTCTGAAAATGATCCATGGCTCATGAAAAAAAAAAAAGACAGAAACATTTGCGGAGCTTAATAGTTGGTTTACTTTATAGTTTAATTATTTACATCATATGTATTTTTTGTGAAAGGAGAGCCACTGAATGTGATATGTTCTGCATAAATAACCTTTGAAAGTCAATAGCAACAATCAGCTTGTAATATACACACTGAAGTGAAATAAAATGGTAACAAAATCTCACTAACACACAAAAAATGAACTGCGCAGTTTATTGGGCAAATGTTGTCAAAATAAAACATTTTCAATGAATACAGCAATGTGCACTTCAGCTTTAACCCACACTTCTCTTCTATTGCAGTTTTTTCAAAACACTTGCAGTGCATTGTGGGTATTTGGAATGAGGCAAGGCCATGAAGGATCCACAGATGCATCCTTGGTATTTTGGCCAAACGGAGGACTTGGAACAAACTGGAACAACACCTTCAGCAGCTGGTTTCCTCCAGAAGAGTCCTCCCAAGGAAGAATCCTGGCAATTAGGAAACAGTCTATATTTGGCTTTGCAATTACAGTCCAATACTTTTTAGCTACTTGATTAGACAAACCTATAGCACAATGGCGCTGACTCGTCTGGATGCAAGTCTAATTTGGCTTACGGATCCGAAAAATATAGCCCATTAAAAAATAGCAAAAGTAGATATTTGAGACAGTTTTAGCAAAACACAATCATCATTGCTTTATCAATTCCTTGCATTCTAAATATATTCAGAACTTGTAACTGTGTTAAAATAAATGATCTTGAAGGTCTTGAAGTATACCATGACAGAACTGTCAAAAAACAGGATTATGTTGTTATCCATCACAGTTTGAAGGTGTCTATGTCTCAGAGAAGTGCATTGTTCTGGTAGGCCACTCTCAGTTTGTATGAGAAGATCCCGCTGTATGATTTGTGGCCTCCAAGTGAGAAACACAGAGAAGGTTAGGGAGAGCAGAGATGGACAGAATGAGGAGGAGCACAAAGGGGAAGAAGGAATGGGCCCTGGAGTGTAACTCAATATAGGAGAAAGTGTCACAGTGACAAATGTTACAGAGTGAGATCTATTAGTTATACCACAGACTGTTAAAAAGCTGCCTAATAGATGTGACACTCAAGCAGATTAGCAACAAGTAGCTCTCCAGCAAATTGGTTCTTAATTAAACCACCTCTGTGGAAAGTAGCTATGTGAGGAATTAAAACAGTTGATCTAGAGACTAACATTTATGTTACATTCTGAATCAACCATTTTTGCCCCGTCTAAACCCTTGCTCTTGACTGCACCATAAAAATGTTAATGCACAATGGAACTGTTTAGTAATAAAAATGACAATTTACTCATAACATGTTTTGTTATATTGTCAGCAACATCAGTTGGATAATATTATTTAAGTGTATTGAGTAACAGCTCTTTTTTTAAGTGAGTGACAGTCAGTTTGACCAAGTTTTCATACAGTGAGGATTTTCTGGAGTTATGTAAATTGTTCAGGCATGTTTACTGCATTATAAATTCACAGCCTCAACACACACATGTGTAGACAGACAGCCTATTGGCCCACAGGGCACACTCCAAACCACTAATGTCACATTCACTTGCTGCCTATGTGCATTGTTCTAGACTTTAACTATGGGAAAGTGTTATGCCAGACCATTTGTGTCTCCAAATTGGCTCATTTGTTGCCTCCGCAGTGCTCTTCTGCCATCCCATTCCCATGGTGTTTTGCTAAAAATGGACACAGCACTTGAGTGAGGCAAGTGGACAAACATTAAAGAGAAATTACAATTACAGTCAAATTGCTATGACTGTCAAAACTTAAGCTCGCATACTCAGACATGATTTTAATTTATCACTGAAAAATAAAATTTCGCAAGACAAAATTGTTTAGTATGCCACTCGATCCAAATGCCATCCGGCTCCTCTTAGGGACTCTAGGTTTCTCTCACTGTCCAAAGACACATCCTGGAATAGGTGAACTAGTGACGCTAATTTGCCTCTAGGAGTAAATGTGAATGGTTGTCTGATTTGTGGAGAGTGTTAGCCATATGATTGACTGCCAATTGTCCCGGGTGTTCTTTGCCTTACTCCTGGGTAAGAAGAATGAATGGAAAATGGAAAAGAGCAATGCGACTGTGATAAGATTATGTGAAGATTTAATAAGGGTTTGGTTTTGTCATTTAAAAACTAACTCCAGTTAATCAAGAGCAAATCAGAGATTAGCCTAAACATTCACATGAGCTCACAGTAAAGAGCAGCTGTAGTTTTTGGTGATAGGCCTGTAAAGGAAAGACATAACTGATTAACAATAGATTTTATCAATGATTCATCATTTCATTGCCAGTCCAGGGGTTTACAAACATGTTATTGCAATATTTTAGCCAAATTTGGTTGTGCGTTGATAGCACAATCCCACAGTCAGCAAGAATCTTAATTGGTCATGAGTATGAACCGTATGTCTAGTGTGGCTAACAGCTAAACAGCCAGCAGACATTGACATTTCGAGTGTCCAGAGGCACACAAACAGAGGGTGCACGGCCTTACACTGAACACATACAGATCGTTTGGTCTGTTACTGCTCAGTCCTTGTGACAGCTGTCAGTCAGCACTCCAGCAGCAACCACACGCACACACACAGTTAGGGGCAGTCTTGGGGTTTAGTGGTCCGTGTGATCAGATTGGTGGACAGACAACGCAAGGCCAGTGCTGGGACAATAACATGCTGCAGGACATAAGCTCAGAATAACAGTATGTGACCCATATGGGGCTGTGAACACCAGCGTGGTGACTGTCACTCCCGTCTGATTGACACTTCAGGGTTTAGACAGGACAGACCACACACACACACATGCACACTCATGCAAACAGACAAGTATTCAAATGTGCAGTGTAGACTGCCAGTTTGCAAGTGGATTTTATTGCCAACTCTTGGCACCATTCAGCTGTCAGATCCCCACTAGAAAAGGGATTGAAATATTCTTTTTATGATTTATGCACTAAAAGCACACAGCGTATCTTTCTAACTTTAGTTTACACAGTGTTGGAGTGACTTAACTGCCACAGTAACACTCAGTTGCAAAGTATGCCACACAGTTGCAGTTAGTCCTTTTAGCAGCTTGTGAAATAATTTTAATGCATACACTACACACCATTGTTTCTTTCTTTTGTTTTGTTTTTTGTTTTATTGCAGAAAACACACAATTTCAACTGGAAAAAAAAAGATTTTTAATTTTTTACTGAGCTTTCATTTCATTTAAATATGGACGGTGTTATTGATTGACACTGACAATTAGGAGTACTTTAATTTGACTACAGCCCAAACCCAGCTTCTGAGGTCTGGACTCCTGTGACAAAGTCCTGGCTTTTATGTATCACTGTCCTTTGTAGCAGATCATGTGAAATAGTAGAACAAGACACATGTTCAAGACAAAGATTTGATATGCAGAATATCAAAAGTATCAGGGCACAAGGAGGAGACATAGAGGCTTCAAGAGAGTGACACAGAGCTTGAAAAAAAAGGGAAAAAAAGAGAGAGGGTTGCCTGTGGGCAGTACTTTCACCTCCACTGACATTTAACTAAAAACCAATCTCCATGTCAGCCATCTTCAGCCTCTAACCCCAGGGCGAGAGGGGGTGGGCTCAGTCAGTGTGTGTGTGTAGATTTAGATTTCAGGACATATCTCTATTCATTCACACTCACAATTTAGTAAAGTACTAGACTGTCCATTGTCCCCTGGGTGAGGTCAAGGTCTCTGTCCCCGGTCGACATCATCACCTACCCCAACTATCACAAGCTACAGCCCCTCTCACACGTGGCAACTGGAGGAGAATTAGTCATATAATGGTTAAAAATAGTTCAGAAGTTTGGGATGTAGATAATAAAGTTTTATCATGAATGAAGAAATATGGGTACAATTTTGGATTAAAAGTGAATTTAAAGGACAAAAGGACAAAAAAATGTAATTGTGTGTCAAGCAGGTAAAAGGAAAATGTGTTTCCATCATGTTACAGTAAAAGAAAAGAACACAAAGAAAGTTTGCCTGTCCTCCATTAAAATACCCAGTAAAATATGCATGAATGAATTAGCTCTCAAATAACCACTAGGATAGCATAATTTAATTTAGTAATTATTATGTTTTTAATTTTACATTGCCCTCTTGGGGTATGTAGTGATTGTTTAGTTTTAGTTTATTAGTCATAGAAGCTCTGTATAGAACATTGGGATACATCAAAAACTCAAAGGACAGTTGGATAAAAGTACACAAGGTTGTAATTATAACAGGAAAAAGTATTGATTGATCTGAGTTTTGGATTTTTAGAAGTGAGGCAAACTTTATAAAGCTTCCATTAGTGGGAGCATACAATTCAGATTTGTTTATTTAAAAAAACACATATATTTTTATAATTTTTTTACTTTTTTAACAAGAAAAAAAACCTGCACATGAACAGGACATAAAGAACAAATGGACAAACACAGACCATCACAGGAATCAAAAGAAACTAGTCGACCAAGGCTACATCAGTGCCAGCAAAGAACTGTCCCGTCCTGGACTGTAGAGTGGAGGTCAGGTATTCCATCGGAAACATTTCCAGAACAAGTCTGTGCCAGTTCGATTTTGTGGCGCTAACTGTTGATGATCCAAGACAGAAAAATGTTTCTCTGCGCAGCATAAGTATGTGAGGATGTCATACAGTCTACCAGAGCCTGAACCAACATTAGCCTCTATAGCCCAAGAGCAGAGACACAGAATCCAGATCCAAATATTTTCCTCATGTATTCCAGAATGTCTGTCTATTTATCCTCATCTTATAGTTCTGATTTAGACTTACTGTCCTGTCCAAATTATTACCATTTGTTTAGGATAGTTTATGGTAAAAAAAGCAAGAAAAACATAAAGGAATGTACTGCATCTGTTTCAAACACATACGACCATACCATAAACTCCACAGGACAGTCATGTGACATTGATTTTTCTCTTGTTTCAGTCAGTCTAATTTCTTTTAATCTGTCTCTGTCATTACTTTCATTTTTCTAATCTTTTTTGCCCTGTCTTAAACTCTCTTTCATTCTCTTTGCTCATTTCTCTGTTCCTCTTTGTTGTTACTGAGAGACCACTGCTGTCATTGAAGTTTTCACATCCACCTCATCCTCATATTTTTCATCAGCCTTTTTCTGTTACACAGCAGCTTCCTCCTTCCCCTCTCTCCCTGTCCATCCACGGCCCAAATGCATTTGTTCAATACCTGCAGCAAACAGATTAGCAGGTTGTTATCAGCGACAGGGAGACGGAGATAATGGTTTTCACCACATCTTCTCTCTGCCACAGATTAAAATGGGGCAGGTCACTCGCCACACACAAAAACACACTTTTCAGACAATACATACACAAAGGCATATCCCAAAGTGTGCAATTTAGGAAAAACACTCATCAGTACCAAAAAAACAGTAACAAAAAATGCAGTAATGTCACAACAAACCTCACAGTAAGAGTATATGGTTACTGTCTCTGTGTGCTCCTCCATGTGGTTGTCCTCATCTCCTCTCACCTCTTGCTATTGGATTTCCTGTCCAATCTATTGTCACAGGCCAGGGCCAAAAGATACAAGGTGAAGTCAGTTTCAATCTGATGGGCCATTGTTTTGGCTTTGGCTTTTCACACATTCACAGTCACACACACACATTTACACAAGCTGATTCCATGTTTGGCCATCGATCATGGCTTTGCTCCTGCTGCCAGTCACCTTGGTCTATGTTTCTTTTTAAAACGTGCCTACAATAATGTCTGGTAAAGCACTGACTAGGCTGGTTATCCACACAGTTGGGCCACATGACCACTTTACAGCCAATGCGGTGTCAATGAGTAAATTTGTCTCTAAACATTATGTTTAAATTAAGTGGCATACATGGGCTCTGTTAATGGAAGTGCTAAAAGTGGCATGCTAATTTGTGCATCAAAGTATATACAGCAGGCAACATCAGTTTTTAAATCTTATCACTCAAAATATTAAAGAGATTGAAGAGATTTTATCTAGACATTATTATATAACTTTTATCATATAGAAATACCACCCTGAAACATTTCTTTGTTAATTTTATTATTTATTCATCTGAGACTGGCTCTGAACCAACTGAAAAATCCAACAATAGAGTACACCTTATCTTAAACAATGAAAGTAGTCATAGTTACCTGATATAACTAATAATAGTTAGACTTCCAGGTAGAAGACAGGCCAGCTCAGCTCACACAGATCTACATTTTTACGTGCATCTTTTTTGCGCAGCACCATTCAGTGTCCCATGGTGATTAACTATACTGGTGGTCAGAGTAATGTTTTCTCCCCTTGTAAACCCCTCCAGCGGCGCCGCAGCTCAGTCAATAATTAATGCCTGGGATGCTCTGTTTTACAGAGGCCACAGCCACATTTTATCGCTGTAGCACATCATTCTCATTAGGCCAGATTCGATAAAGATTCACCGTATTCAAAGACAGCAACATATGTGAATAGCAGGTGATTTTTAGGAAGGTGGAATCTAACAATTAGCACAGCACAGAAAGAAAACTCTCTTCTGCATTGCATTTTTGAATACTTGAATCTTGAAAAAAAAAAAAGCATTTCAATTGAATCTTCAAAATCAAGAATCAAGCTGTCAATCTGCCTTTGTTTGGATTTTGTGAAGGTCAAATCTGATTGGCCAAATACACAGCATGAATGTGCGGCACAAGGAATAGTAAAACAATCTTCATGTGTTATCACAATTATGATATATTTTTTCAATATATTGCGCAGCAGTACATCTAAAAGCAAGCTATAGAATCAAATCTTTTCTGTCTCATTTCGTAGCCAACCTTGTCCTCTTTATACGTTACTCTAAAACTCCCGATCCCTTGTGGAAAATTTACTACATGCAAATAGGTTTCTGTGTGTGTTTGAAAGAAAGGTTTGCGGGGCGGCAGTGTGATAAGATATACATATTTAATGAGATGGAATGAGATGTGGCTGAGGACAAGGTCAGGGGTGACATAGGCACGTGCACGGAACACATCAAACATGCATGCGTAGCTACTCGTAGACACACCAGCATACTCCGACCCTCAAAGGAGAGTGTGAAGTATGGTCTCATTAGGCCGCTTGTATAGGATTAACAACAGTACTGACATTTGGAGGCTTGTAAGCGACCAGTCTATAAAAACAGACCAATGTGGGGAGGTGTGTGTAGCAGTGTGTACCTGCAAGTGTGCAAAATCATCCCTCTCTTATTGTGTTGCTTGTGTATAAACTTATTGAGCACACAAACACCTGGCACCAGACGCTCGCAACACGTTTGATAGGGGGGACCTTATTATCTGTCCCCAGGGTATTTTAGTTTTTTGGTGCAGTCAAAGTGATTATGCGAAAGGGCTTTTATTACACAGCTTTGTCCTAATACAAAGCTTTTCTAAAAGATTCTGGGTGTTTGTTTTGTGTGTGTACCAGTCATACCTTCTTTTTTTCATTTTTTTTCAAGCTTTGAGTTGGTTGCTTTGTTTCTCTGTTCCCTCCACACAAATACATGCAAACCCATGCAAAAATGATGATGTTTTAATGTCATCTATTGTTGTGATTGTGGTGGATGGCAAAAATAGTTCATGTAGTGGCAGCAGGGAGGCCAATACAGAGCAGATGTGTGTGGAGGTTCTCAGTCATCCAGGGCATCTTGAAAAAAGGTTTGAATAAAAGCATCTGGACTGGATCTGGACTTATAAGCTAAGCTTATATCTCTAAAGTTAGTTTCACTGACATAACTGTCACTGCACTCTTCACTGAACTGCATAAACTCCATTACTCTGTTTGTGCGAGGGGATCTTGTCTTTAGGATGGACCAGTGTTTATAGAAAATCATTTTAAGTTTTTCAGATAAACCAGACACATAAGGGATAACTACACCCTTCCCGTTGTCCCTGGTTTCCAACAACAGAACAACCTGGCCCATCAGGTTTGGTTTCAGGGGAAACTCCTCCCTTTAGAGATATAAGCTCAGCTCTCTTACCAGTTGAACTCAGAATTGACAAAGACTCTTGGAATTAGAGACGTAACATCTTTACCTTGAAAACGAAGTCCAGATGCTTTTACTCAAACCTTTTTTTCAATACAGAGCAGAGTTAACAAGCTTCAGGAACACTGTTGGCTTGTTGAGACTTTCAATAGGAACAATTTTAATTACTTTTTTTTATCCTTTAGTCGTGTCAATTATTTATCAATCAAATCTTGAACTAACAATGCAAATTTAGCATACTTTCTGCCATTTATTCAGTCTGTGACTCAACTACAAACACATTGTTGGAAAGATAACATCCACATCATGTTAGAGCTTGTGGACGTGGAATAGGACAGTTAACAACTGTGCCCAAAAGTTGGGTGTTTACAGCTGGTGGACAAGAGTCTACTCCTTACACTGATCATCTACAACTCACCCACTCCTGGCACTCATCTGGAGTATCTCTGAATGTGGTTCATACATAACACCCACCCAGAGGTTATTCTAGCTAGCTACCAGGCTTACCTCGAGAAGACCGGAGGTAAGACTGGGGGTAAGTGTGTGTCTGAAAAAGACTAATTCTGTATCAGTTTATCATTTTTTTGTCCCTGATGTGAATTTTTTTAAACACAATAATACACAATGTAACAGCGGAACACAACACAATTAAAAAGACCATCAAAAGTAGTATAAATAATTATTCATAATAAAACTAGTTTGTAAATAAAATCAACACAAAGGTCAATATGTTTTATATGGTGTTAGAACTTTGCAGTGTATTGTTTTCTGTTGCTTTTCTAGGCAGACAGTTATCTGTGAGCCAGGTGTGATGGCTGTAGAGAAGCAGTCCTGCTGTCCGATCCACTGTATTCATTACAGAGGTAATACTAGGCTCTAAATGAGCTTTATTCCCTTTACCTTCCTTTCTGACGTCTGATTTTCCCTTTGCTACTATTCCTTTTCCTCTCCAGATCATTTCACACCATCTCTTCTTCTTTTCTCCTCTCTCGGTCCACACCTCTCCTTCTGTCACGGCGCCAATGATTATGACTAGTGAGCATAATGCATAGCCATGAATAGGACTGTCCAGCTGATTGTGATGTATAGTTTTTCATTACTGTTCCCCAGCCCTCGTCATTAGGCCCAGGGTGGATGAGTGGGGAAGGGTAGAGGGGTGGGGGCGAATGGTGTGTAGGGGGTATCTATTTATCCACTAATTTGTAAGGAAAAAAGCCTCCCTCCGTGTAGAGTGGCAATCAGGCGACAAGGTAATCGGCTGCAAAAGGCCCTGACGACCAGCACCTGATGAAGAGCTATGCTCCGGCAGCAGATTGTGTGAAACAGAGAAGCTCAACACCAGGAGGGGTCTGTGTGTCTAGTATCTATCCTATTTTTTATAACTCAGTGCTGGAAAGGTGCCATAGTTGTAGGTAATTACATGTCACATGCAAATCATGTTTTATATTTCTAAATCAAGGGTCCTTGATAAAAGCACTCGCTCTATTCTAAGTAGTAAAACATGCTTTAAGGACAAGTGGGATTAACTGCAAGTGACTGAATGTGAACACAATGGCTAAGGAAGTACTGAAGTAATGTGAAATGGGAAATCAGCGGATGTTTACCATGTAGACTGCAGGTTATAGAATAAGTTCATGTAAAAACGCTTGAACAAAACATAAAATACTATTCAATCCAACATAAATTAACAGTTTTAGGGTGACTTTAGTGCAAAATTACAAATGCAGTGGTGTGTTCTTAATAAGAATCCATCAAGAGGAGATTTGAGAGTACAGTAGGACAACAGTAGCACATGGAAAACATACAGAAAGTGGGTTATTGTCGCAGTATTTACAGTATAACTACTCTCTCTCGCTGATCCATTTCCTCTCTGTCTCTGACCAATAAAAGCCTGAAAAAATAAAAATAAATTGGTAATCCTTTTTGGTGAACAGAAAATGTTTCTACTTCTAAATAAACACACTTTTTAGATAAACAAGGCAGACACCAGTTTAACTGCTAATGACATGTTATCTTCCAAATATAAATAGTTGAGCATCATTGTTGTGTTTGGAGTCTGTTGGTCAGTCCTTTACACAGCTGTGTCCTCATCAGTCTGCCTCAGTAATCATAAACTATAACAAGCATGATGATGTTATTCTGCTGCTAAAGGGAAGTTTGGTAGCGTGATACAAGAAGAGCTGCTCACAGCTGTGTGGGATCTACAAAAACACTGTGGGAGGCACAGAAAGGAAGCATATTCACACATGCACGAACGCTCACAGAAAACAAGCAGGATGTAAACATGCTGTCATTAAATGGCAGCGAACCAGACACTGACATACACAGTTTTTTTAAGCTTCTATGAAAGTCAAAAGAAAAAGTCGTTTCAAGATCATTATAAAGAGATTCTTAAGAATCCTGCAAATGGCACAACAATTTATGTTGCTGACACATTAGATAGCACTGAAGTATTATAAAGATTCAATGTTAATTGCAGCATTAGCTTTGCATGCTTGGAACACAATGAGGCAGGGCTTAGGAATCTATTGGCCTCTGTGTATATGGCTTGGCTCTGCAGCACAACCACTTGCTTTGTAATTATGCTACATTTATGCCAAGAAGCTCTGACTCACCCTGCCCAAGTGCTCGCTCATAAACAGGCAACCTCAACAATTAGTGTGCTTTACCTGATAATGAAATTATGTAAATGGAGGAAAGGTCCAAGAAATGCTTGCTTATTTAGTCAAAACAGATTCAGGACCCATTACCATATTTTTGAACATCTGACTTAATTAGGAAGATGAGAGGAGTCGGGGAGAGACAAAGACTTTTAACCGCATCCATTCGCCTCATAAAGAGGTTATTAAGAGTCAGGGTTGAAGATGGCCGCTAATGATGTGTTGGGGAAATTAGGCCGATCAAACATTAAAAGCCGAGGCCTCCTCCTGTGGGCAACACAGCAGCCAAATGGGTCAATTAGAGAGGTATTATTTCTCTGCCTCTCTTAAGCAAGGCAAAACAAGTGCAAGCTGATCTGCATAAAGTGTTTATCAAGACAGACATGTCCACTTAGGGATGATCACTTTCAAATACCTCATCTAGAGCTTCATGCAAACAAGGGGGAGTGGACGATGCTGATGTGCACAGCATTTGCATTGTATTAGGAAAAGCAAGCATGTTTATTTTGTCTTTAAATGCAGCAAGGATAGAGATATTAGTGGCCCTCCATCAAAGAGTAATTGAGTATCAAGCCCATAATGTCCTGGTTATAAATTAGAATAGCCAGATTAATGTGCAAAGCACTCAAAATGGCCAAAAATAAAGTACAGGCATATATCACAGCTGGCTGAGAAGAAGAGTGTTCCTGGCAGAGAATATCCTCACAGTAAATTGTCATTTTATCTCTTTTCTGCTGTGTTTTTACCTTTCCGCAGAGTGGCACATTTTCAATTAATTGCTACACCATTAATGGAGTTCAATTGTGACTTCAGTGAGGGCATAAATTGCTGTGGGTTGAATACACTTTGGTTTTAGACTTCTGCTTCTCTGTGTACTCTTTTTATGTCTTCTCCTTTGTATATAGGCACAGAGATGGTCCAGAGTGAGTGTACAGTGACAGTGAGTAAGAAGGTGTGCAAGGTTTGAAATAAATTAGCTCTTAGCCATTTGAGGTTAGGCTAACATATTAGAATTTTCTATCTGCTTGCTCTAAATCATCTGTAAGTCCACCCAGCGCAAAGGGCAGGCTGCTCATCTCTCAACTCGGAGGACAGATTGCATTACTGAGCAATATACCTTTATTCCTTCCATTTAATCCTCAGCTGAAGGCCCCCAATGAACAGCTAGAGGTAATAAGGCACAAGTCATGTGGCCAATTAAGGTTGGACAGGAAATACACATATGCAAATTGTTTTTTAGTGCGTGGCCTGTATACAAGGACAAATACACTTGGTGAGCATCAGATGTCATTTTTAATCAGCTGATGATGTCTTTGTGTTTACTCAGTGCTTTGTGTTACTGAAAGAGGTGTCAAAACCGAGTCGAAACATCTAACACACTTAGCCAAAACCACCCAGACACCCCACACACACGTCACTCTTTCTTTTCAAGTAGCTGGTGTCTTGCCCATCTCTCCCTGTGCATCAGTAATCAACCTTGATGCTTGCTGCTGTTGTGGCCATTGATTTTTCTGTTCCACATGTGGGTGAAAATTGCACTTTAAGTTACCCTGAGTGTTAAATTAATAATGAAACCGCAAGAGTGCCCTCTCCTGACTTTCAATTAACACCATCAGGATTAGAGGGTTGGATAGAGGGATGGCAGTGAGAAGAGAGAAAAGATGGAGAGGAGAAAAGGACTATCTATGACACCCACTCTCAAGGTCTGGTCGATTGCTCTCGTGTCTTCTCGCGTGTAAGGCCCCAGTCACCAGGTAAGAAAGGGCAATCTCAAACCAATGACAAATATGCTTGGTTTATTAAAATAGAATTAGGACAAAACCTGTCACTGTTTGTTTTGCCAGGAGGCAGTCAAACAGACACGTGTCTACAGGATGCTGAAACTAGTGAACATAAACAGAGCAGCAGTGGACACAGGTGTCTGCTGGCTGCTGGCCCTGCTGGACACACACCCTACCAGTTGATTCTACCTCTTTATCTCAAGACTTGTGTCAAAGGAAACACCTGTTTGATTGAAATCTATTCAAGGAACAGTGAATCATGCAGGAGCCTATGAGTTGCTGTGTGTGCTCTTAAACAAACTATTAAATGCTGAAATGATTTGTTTTTGTGTAGTATAGTATATAAGTGTATAATGTATAGCTCACCAGTATAGTATATTGGAGACTTAAAATGTTACAGTTTATTTTAATTTTAGCTTAGAATAAAGTGAGTGAAGACTGGTCATCCCATTGTCGGTGTACATTCAGAAATATCATATAACAGAGAGATAATGTGATAAAGCCATAAGTTTGTTCTCGTGGCATGTCATTGGTGGATTGCACAAGTGCAGGAAATACAAATGTATCGTAATTGTTCATATAATAACAAGTCAAAAAAATGCAACCAACGTATAAATACTGTATTATTATTATTATTATTATTATTATTATTATTATTATTATTATTATTATTATTATTATTATTATTATTATTATTATTATTATTATTATTATTATGCAATTCATTCATCAGTTTCCTCTGTGGCCTGTGTCACAGAAATTCTATATTAATCAAACCATACATTGCATGTTTTTTTGTGTTTTTTTTTTTTTCCCAAAGAGCTTTGTCAGAACTTGGATTATCACACTTAATGGTCTCTTCCCTTCTGGCACAAACAAGGTTTGTAATTTCTGGGGATGATGACTGTCAGTGAGGTCTAGGATCTGTCTGTTTCCTCAGACCCACACAAAGCCAGGTGCAGTGTGTGAAGTGTTGTTGTTCTTTACTTGATGTACTCCACAGCCCTGTGTGTTCAGATCATCCTGGCTAATAACTTCCTGTTTCCTGTTTCTGACTCTGCTACTTCCTGCCAGACCTGGGTCTCTATTCAAGGGGCCATGTTTTTCAAGATTCCAAGATTTTTATTTCTCTATACAATTATTATACTTTTTATGACTTTTGCGAAGCATTTGTTTTTTAGGGGATGAGGTGGATTTCTTAAAATTATTTCAAGTTTGTAGTTTATACACAAACACACACAAAACTAAACTAAACACAACATGACACATTTAAATTTAATGTTTAATTAATGTTAAATATCTAGCATGTCATGGCATGAGATTATGTCATGAAATATCATTACATAAAAGAATGTGCAGAAAGGGACTTAATGAGTACAGAAAATATTAAAGAGAGAAATTAATATTATGCACCTATAGTGCACCCAATGAATCATCTGTGAATCAACAGTTATGCTTTTGTTTCTGCTACGTCCAGCTGTTTGATAAGGACAAAGACAGTGAGTCACAGATGTCTACAGGATGTTTACACTGCATGTGTCCCACAGAAGCTCTTGATTCTTTCTCAGTCCTCTCTTTTTTCAGATATACTCTGCTGCTCCACCCCATTGTCCCAGACAAATCCAAAATTAAATATTATTAGGCTTGTTAGTGGCTCTTTACAGTAATGGGAAGTGGGCTGGCCATGACGTAATGCCAGTTTCCTTTCTGACACATTCAGACAATGTTTTGACACTGGTCAAGGTGAAAGCAGTAAACACTGGCAGACAGAGCAGGACATGGACATCAGGGGTTAACAAGAGGTTGAGCTGCAGCTCACAAAAGGGTGACAAGAACAGTCATGCTCCATCCTGACAATAGAGTGAGTCAAAATTCACTTGATTGCTTGCAAATTCCTTGCTTACTGTTTTCTTTTCCTCTTTTTGTTTTATATCCAAACAGTGCCAAAAAGTATTGGTGTATATGACAAAAAAGATAAATACAAGAATTTGTAAGTGTTGCTTATATTAGTCATAAGTTAACTTATAAATTTCCGACGGAGTTTGTGCATTCGATGTTCTGACATTTTAGTCTAGGATTGCTGCCTGTGGCTTGTCACACTTTCATTCATACAACTGCTGGGGGTCTGTATGATCAATCACAGTCTCTGCTGGAAATCTGTCCAAAATACACATAACCCCTCTCTTCCAATAGGAGATATTACAATTGTGGCTGTGACTGGGGGTTTTCACACATGCACATCTCTTGCATTAATGAGCAAGTTCTTCAAATATGTCCTATTGTTGCTCATAATCTTCACAGTAGATACGGTGTAGTGAATGCAAATGTTTATTTAAAAATTTACCAGTTATGTGTCTGTGTTGTCACCCAATCTTGAACATTTTGTGCAACTCTACCAAACCATTTCAGGTAGATTTTTATGAGTTACAAACTATATACTCTTAGTTACTCCAGAAGAAAAGGTAAAATATAATATATATTTAAATATTTTCTTCATCTAGAAGACTAATGGCATCAAAAGTTTTCTGATTCTACATTTGTTTTAATGAGGTGAAGAATTTATATGCAAGATATCCCTGACACCTTGTTCTCACTCCATCTCACTCATAAATTCCCAGTTCTTCTGCTTACATCAGCCCTCAACCTCATAACAATTTGTGAGCAGTGGATTATGAGCTTCTTCACAGTAACACTCCCACTGTGCCAGCTGACACCTGATATTTCCACTCTCTTCTCTTTTCTCACTTAATGGCTGACACTGTCTCCAGTGGGCCCAAAAATTTGATAGTTCAAATTGTCACCAATGTATCATTGTTCATATGCTTTTTGGAGATACAAGGGTTCTGACATTAATTTCCCCTTAGTCCAATGTACCTTATGTGCTCTCACAGTGTAGTCAGTGTAGTGTAGAATGAGCGCTCCTCTAGTTCAACTGCCAGATGTAACTCTTCTGTCATGTTATCTACTGAAAATATAACCAGATTTTTGTAAATATTAATGCATAGAATTTGAGATAATATTTGAGATGATTACATGATAAAAAAACAGTTTCAGCACATCAGGTCCACAGATAACACAGACTTTTTTAAAAATTAGTAGTTTAATAGTTTATTACTTTATAATCCACATTGACACCCTCTGTTAGGTTAAAGAAATGTAGTAGAATAAGTCCATCTTTTGGAAAATGGTAGAACAGATGATGCCAGTGACAATAACATTGGCAGATAATGTATCTGTGCTGTATATCCTGTAAGTTACTCCAGAAAGAGTTGTCCTCAAAAAACGTACAGAGTTTGTTAAAGTGATCATTTAAAAGTCTCAATGTCAGTGAAAAGAATCCACTTTACATAACAGCTTGTTAGTAAATTTGGAACTTTATAAAAGAAAAAAAATGTTGTTTTGGTGCTCTAGCAGAAGAAGTTTGTCTGGGCTGAATATTTTCCTTAAATGCAAAACAGGCCAGAGGCTGACAAAGAAAATGAGCGGCTGCAGTTGAGGTGATTGGGGAGGGCTTGTTTTGCTTCCCTAGTCCTCCCTCCTGACATACACGCTGAACACAAATATCATTCATTAACAGTAATGTGCCATCTTAATGCTGATGGATGGGACCCAGGCCCACAGCCACACATACACAGGGCTATAAAACACACAGAGACAATTTAAAGACAGTCCTGCTGGGGAGCAGCCATGTCCCACTATCAGTCACACACACACACACATGCATATATACACACCCACAAGCCCAGAGCTCAGGTGTCAGGCTCGCAAGCTGCAAATGAAGACATTTCCTACAGCTGGCAACCTTTGATGGCTCTATGATTCCTGTGCTGCTCACTAGCACTCTTCAGAGGAAGCAGCAGATGAGAGCAAGGACAGAGTGGCCAGCATAAACAGATGAACACACTGAGCCAAAGCGCCTGGCAGCATAAAGCTTACTTCACAGTTACAGAACATTCAATAGAGTCGTTTTTTAGTAGTGTTTTGAAAAACGACTGAAACAAACATGCACAATGATTATACAATGCAACCTGGTAGGAAAGGCCAAATGGGAATGAAAAAGGGAGCTCATACAAAGACGAGCCACTGAAACAAAGAAGCTTACACATATACAAAACATCACACAACTCCTCCAGACAAATGCAGTAATGAGTCCATCAAGTAAACCAGTGGTCCTTCATTATTCTCAAACTAGTGAAGCATCCTGAATGTTTGAGAGTTTTAAAAGCTAGACTTTGACAAGACCTTAAATGAAATGTTTAACAACCATATAGCCTATTTTATAAGAGTTCAGTCATATCTGGGTTTCCCTGTCCATGGTGCTGAGAGGAGTTTGAACTTTGCGACTCTAAGTGTGTATCATGACAGGCAAAGGCCAGATAAACCCAACAACCTAACATTAGCAAACGGTAACCGCACAGTAGAGGACTCACCCACTTTGGTTCTGTTTCTTGAGTAGGCAGCCACAGTTACTCCAGGACACAAGTAAGTCCATGGTGTTGATGCTCTTCAGGACATATTAGGCCTATACATTAGGCTAAGTTTGGAGTCTCTAGACGTTTTACTTTCATATACAACATAACAGCTACAACGAAGAAGCAGAGTGCAAAGTGCTATTCATAAACAATTTAGCAGCTTTGTCACATTAACTAATTTAGAAACTTTAAACGTCATGGAGACAACTTTATTCAATAAATCAGGCCATAGGCAAGATATATTGTAATCCCTAGAGGATGCTGTTTCACTCATTAAAGTTAAAGAACCAGTTCTAGCAACACCGACATATTGAGGTGCTGAAAATCAGTCTGTGTAGCCATTATTTATGACGACACTAGTCAAAACTGATGTATATTTTCACATTAAAAATTTGACCATTGGAGCTGCTGATGTAAAATAGCACATTTTGCAACACAGAGAGAATATATTTAAACACTAATCCCTGTAAACTTTAATTTGTAACATGAAGCTGGTCTTCTTCCAAAGAAAAATTGGTTAGCAGCATAATGAAAATAATAGGTGACCATTTATATCCATTGTCACAGATATGCCTATAAGGTTAGTGGTCGGTTATCCCACTTTCTCTAATACATTTCCTCAATTTGATCCCTGCTCTAACATCCCATCACCTGCTGGCTATTCAGATGATAATATTAAGATATGAGGGAGCAAAAAGGGGAGATTCAAATGATGATATTAGACGAGAAGGATGGCTAGAGCGATGGCTGCTGTCACCGTTATGCGCCTGTGACACCTCAATGTGCAATAGTCATTTGTGCGCTTGTGGTGCATGTGTGTGTGTGGTAATATGAGAATTGATGCTGAAGACTGACCTCCTTTGCCCCTCTCGTTTTCATTCAGCCCTTTTACTTCTTTTTTGGAGTCAGCGGAGCCATTGTGGCTCAACCAGGGAGCACTTTGTCCTCATTAGAACTGTCCTGAATGAAACAGAACAACAAAGCAAGGTGGGTATACGTTTGAAAAGGCATTACTTTGTAATTTATCACTGCATTGTTAATGCGTGTTTTAATGCACATCATATGCATATATTTTAAGTGGTAATCAATCAACAGCAGGGGGAGTAGAATACAAAAAAAAAGTAGCCCAAAAATTTGTTAAATGAGTGGCCCATAGCTCAATGCCAAATATATTGCTTTTAAGTGAATTATTCAGTTTGAAACACACGCTTACACAGTTCACCTTATCTGCAGAAAAATGCTATAAAGTACAGCATTTTCTTTTGTTTTGTGCATGTGTTGCCACACAATTTTGTAAGATTGTAAAATCCTACAGATTGGCCCCTGTTGCTGCACCCATAGTCCCTTAAAGTAAAAACACAGATAAGAGAAGCCACATTGTAACTTACAATACAGACAACCCCTCATTGCATTTATCCCTATTGCCCACATTTAGATAATATGGAGTATCATACACCAATAACAATTGCACAGTCTCTGCAGTTTTTGAGCTCTTTAATGTGTAGTGCAGGTGTACGTACTAATGCATTTTTACTACCTACATTTTTATTTTTTACCTAATACATTCCTTACTTCACAAAAGCACTGTTTTGCCATCTGTTTATCTGTATAGACCTAGTGATATGTGAGCAACACGGAGCATTATCATACAGAGCAAAAGTCTTGATATATAAGTTCATGCCTTCTGCCAAGCCGGCTTTATGGTTATGGATTATGCACATTCCATAAGTGCGGCATTGTGCTCTGAGTGAGGCAGAGATGTATTGGTCATATAAAAACTGCACTGCTGATATGGTTAATCATTTATTCATTCCACTTTTTCATTCTTTAAAGTCTCTGTCTACCAAGTTGGCCTTTGTTGTTTTTCTCAAAATACTATATTAGTATTAGTTTGGGTCCAGAGCTTTCATTTTTAACCTTCCTACTCTTTTTGTCTCTCTGCAGCAGTTCTCTCTCCATAACACTCTTTTGTTTCTGTGTCCACTGAGCTATTTCATGTGCAGACAGGTAACAATCAAGCTTTTACGGGAACCAGCCATGCAGAATAGAGAATGTATTCTCAATACACCTGTCAAATCGTGTGTTACAATGTCCAGTCTGTGCAGAGTCCCACAAAGAGCCGAGTAAATAAAGCACAATGACAAACGGTGGCAGATTTATCCAGAGAGTATATGTCCATTTAAGTAAAAATTGTACACAATATGTACATTCATGTACGTGCATGACTTTAAAAATAAATATTATTATATTACAATCCTGGGTGCACGTGGCAGAGTGGTTAGCACTCCTGCCTTACAGCAAGAAGGTCGTGAGTTCAAAACCCGGCCGACTCAAATATTCTCGGCCGACTCCGGTCTTTCTGTGAGGAGTCTGCATGTCCTCCACGTGTTACCGTGGGTTATCTCCGGGTACTCCGGCTTCCTCCCACCGTCCAAAGACATGTATGTATAGGTTAATTGGCAACTCTAAAGTGTCCCTAGTGAATGAATGTGAGAGTGAATGGTTGTCTGTCACTGTCTGTCTCTAAATGTCAGCCATGCGACTCACTGGCCACTGTCCAGGGTGTAGCCCGCCTAAGGCCCAAAGCTGCTGGGATAGGCTCCAGTCACCTGCGACCCCTAACGGGATAAAGTGGTAGAAAATGAATGAATATTACAATCCAGGATCTAGATCAGCTCCCACAGTGTAAATGCAAAAATTTTAATAAATTTGTGACAGTCCATGTCGCGTGAAATACTATATCATGACTGTGATAATATGTCATAAAACACATAATAATATAACTTCTTCTTCAGTAGATTACTTATATAATCAGACATCTTAAAAACACAATAGTAAAAATACTCTGAAAGTAAAAGCAGTGGTTGTCCTGTTCATCCGTTTAGCACCAAAAGTCCCCCTGCTTTGTCCTGGTTTCACCTCGCTCCAGGCTACGCACTCACACATTCCTGTCCATCCATTGAAATTTATGAAAATCATCTCTGTAATATTCAGCCATGCTTGCCTCCATGCTATATATATTTATATATAACAACCTTATTAAATCAGTTCAAAGTAGGAACGATCCCATGATTACAGTGAAGCAGGAGGGGAGGGGAGGGGGCTAAGGAAGAGGGGGAAAAAAAATCAATGCCACTTGGTAATTGCATATTACAGCGTTATTTTGTGCATTGATATTGATAATACGTATGTTTACATTTGCCGTGATTAAAATCAATGCTGTAAAGTGAGTTATGACAGCATGGCCTGATGGGACGGCTTTATGGCTGAGCGGGACTAATGAGGTGGTTGATGGGAAGGAAGGATTGCCTCAATCCATCTCTCTGCTGAGGAGTTCCTGCGAAGCGCTCGGCGAATGTAGTGACCGTTTTCTGTTCCTGTTTTCTAGCCCAAGATTTGTTTTTATTTAATGTAATGTTTTTATGTGTTTCTTTTTTCTTCTCATGTTGGACTGTACGTGGTAGTTGCAGCGAGTCACTAAATTGCAGTGCTAGATGAGAATGCCGTTTCTATTAAGAGCTCTGAACAGCAGTATAGAAGCAGTCAACAGGCTGTCTTAGTGTCCACAAACAATACCAGTGTAGATTCATGTCTTTTTAATTGTATTTTTCCCTACCCTTGCACTGCGGCTGGCGAGTTTACAAACTTACAAAAATTCATCTTGAACTGCTTCAAGCAAAGTATGGCTGGTGTGTCCAATGAGGTGGCAGTACTGGCAGGTCTGGGCGTGTTTTAGGTTTTTAAGATTACAAACAAAAAACATAGCACTGCTCTAACTGGATAAATCCAAACCCTTTCAATGGAGGCCTTCCCAAATGCTACTGTGGAGCAGACCACAAACTGTGGGACAGTTATATCTGTCAGTCAGGTTAACATTTCCCATACCAACCAAAACTGTGAAATAATGTGCTCTCATCCCATTATGATAATAATGACTTAAATTCAGTGTCCAGTCCTGCAGTTAACGCTCTGAAGTGCTGTTGTCCGTAAAGTGTTAATGCCACTTAGGAAACTGACAACTGTAGACTACAGTTCCTTTGCTAACACTGTTATGTGGCTTTTTACAGGATCTATTTTACTTTGGCTTGTGTTGACTCTTTTAGGAGTGTGCTCCTGCCTGTGTAAATGTATTAGCTGCTGTAACAAGAACCTCTGCAGGGAGCCGAAGAGCTTCTAAATGTGCTCATAAATGTGTATTGTGTATGTCCATACTAAAACACACTAATGTGGCACTGGAACCTCTCTGAAAACCACAGACAAATAGAGACTCCTGTAAGGGGTATTAGATATTCAGTCACCACTCTAAACACATTTATGTCCTAAGTGTTTTTCACAGGCATCACTCTAAATGCGTCCATACAGTGAGACAAAACCACCCACATCATTTAGAGTAAAAAACAAAATGCTAGTTTTGATGAGTCTGGGAAATGACTAAGAGCAAAATACACCTACATGGTTAAGTTTCTGCAGACACTTCTGTGAGGAGTCTACATGAGAGAAACAGTTAAGGTATAGTTTAATCAGAATCAACTTAACACAACAACAAATTTGATTAAAAAAACAAACTCCAGAATTGTTTCTTTCCTGAACAATAAGTCAGAGTTTTAAAATGAATCTAAAGGTGGCAGCAGCAGAAGCTCTTACTAAAAATAAAACATACTGTGTCAGAGATGACTCATTGTCAAAGTGAGGGAAAGGGGAAACTGGCCTTTTTCATCTGCATGGGAATGACACTGGTCTATTGTAGTTGTTGTGATAATTAATAGTGTTATAGTCAAGACCAAAAACAGGAAATAGATCTGATCTGAGGTATGTTCTTTCTTTAAACTCCTCTGTCTGACACTGAGACAAGACTTATCTGTCTGAAAGTGATTCCAACACATGATATGACGGTAAATCATGTCATTGTGGAACTCGCTGGATTAATTGTGCACTTATTGTTATGAATGTAATCTAAGCATATCTTTTGTTTCTCCGTGAAAACCTTTACCAGTTTGTGAAAGGGTGTGTGTGGCCCTGCAGCAGCCCAGCCGATCGTTGCTGCTCAGGCCATGGGGACAGTGAAATATAGCCACAATTAGCCCAGGACACAGTTCAATGATGATAGAGAGTCTCGGCAGCCTTTAGACCATGATTAAAAGGCCTGCCCAGCCCACCGCTGATAGAGACAACTGATCTCACATTATTAGTAGTACAATCAGCAGCGACTGGCGGCGGCGGCAGCAGCAGCTTCATTTTAATGCAATATGTTTTGGCCTCTTTTCATTTATCATTCACTCGGCAAAGATTTGGTGTTTAATTGGTGTAAGTGGTGTGGCCTCACTGCTCTGCTGCTGTATTTTTTTTTATTTTTTATTTTTTGCTCTATTTTGTGCATTCCTTGTAACACCCTATTGTTGAAAACTAAAGAATAGGCATTTATCTATGTAGGTATTTGTCATTTATTTATCCATACTAAATATTTACAATATATATAAAAAAGAATAATTCCACATTCACTGGGGGTTAAAAAAAAGAACAGAAATAGAAAACATTCAACTCATGAACTTCTGAATCTTCTATATGTATGCAACTCTTCCACTTACAATTCTCTTTTCTCTGTCACACTCATAGATCAACTCTGAGACCTTCTCTATCTTTTACACATCAGTAACCCTATGCCCTCCGCCCCATTTACTCTGGACTCTTTCTAGTGTTTTTTGTGCATGTACAGCTCTGATAATGCAACTACTCTATCTCTGTTCACCAAAGCACTCATATGGCAAACTGTGAGCCGTGGAGAGGTCAAAGGGTGTAAACATGCATCCAGGTTCACAAACAGGACGAGAGTCAGATACAGTCAGATTTACTTCAAACCAAACCAAATGTAACTGTATTGTTATAGAAAAACTTTCTAGACAACTCTTTTTGCCAGCATTATAGCTATAGGAACATTTAATCCTAGAACCATCAGACTAACTAACCACTCCAGGTAAATTATTCAGAGATATATAAAAGTAAACATGGTTTTATTTAGGACTTTTTTTATTGAAATTTAAAAGTCACAGACATGCATCAAATACACAGCTCAAATTCACTTTTGCAGTCCTTTACATAGTTTTACACATAACTTCATTCACAACTACAGTGACCATCCCAAACTGTGTGTTAGTTAAAGTCCCTCTTTAAAAAAACAGAAAGGTTGATAAATGGAGGAGTGGTAATGAAATGGAGACATCAAGGAGCATGGAGAGGAGAGGAGGAAGAGGAGGAAAGAACGAGGGGGGCCGCAAGAAGAATAGCCTTTCGCCTGTGTTCCATCAAGGGAGAAATTACACATTTACCAAGGTTTTTTCTTAAGCCGACGGCCCTCATAGATCAAACCGCTTGGATGTACCAGCCAATTTTCTACATGAAATATAGACACCAGAAATCTATTACACCTGTGTTCTCTTTCGGTTCGCCCGTCCGCGGTCGCTCATTCCTGCTGAGGTTGAGCTGTTCGGCGTTTGTCCAGCTCTTCATCTGCTCCTCGCGCTGCAGATCTCCCGCTGTCTTTGTCTTCATGACATGTACATTATGTTACCTGCCGCTACATGTGGGAGACAAATGAAGAAGTCGATCATATTCAATAATTATGTGCCCTTTTGTGACAATGCTGCATTTCTTGTGCTTTTTAGTGCAGCAACTCGCCAATGCCTGGTTTGACAACTTAATTAGTATTGAGAAATTCAGTTTGAGACTGGGTTAAGAAACAAGATATTGAAATACCCTAAACAATAATAAGAAATCTCTCAGCTCTGGAAGTTTGACTAAAACATAACTTTGAGGAGCAACATTTGAGACCCACTTGTGAGTCCTTCACAAATCATTCACTAAAATATTTTAAAGATTACATCTAATAATAATCAACTGTAGTGAATGAGCAAAAGGAGGATGTGAGCTATATTTTCAATTGAGTGACTCCATTGTGCACCACACCTGACAAAACAAGGAAATCATTTTTTTTAGAAGTAGAACAAAGTGTTCACATGTGCATTGTGACACAGTGATGTCAGCAAGGTGTTTTTTTACAGTCTGACCTGGTAATGGGAGATCACTGTCAGGGACGTTCATGCAGTGTCATCAGTGCAGCAGGATGTGAGTAGTCCATAGAGTGCAAAGTCGCCAATGAACATCACATATATCACAGTACAGTTGAATCCAAGACACTTTTACTTCCTTTTTTATTTTTTTTTAATGGCAAAACACATATCTCGTTGTTGGAAACTGATGCCACAGTTTCCAGTTAGAAAAAAAAAATATATGATTGTATCAGTAAGTAGTATTTTAGTATATTATTAAGCCAATTTGAAATAAACAAATGCACAGAACAAAAAGTTTAAATGTATGTCAATTGCCTGCAGTGTGTGTCTACCTCCAGTTACCATTCTAGCAGTCATGGTATTTGGTATTTTTTACATCAATGAAAGGCTTCCGCACCATTGCTCAGCGACTGATAGATGTTGTGATACAGCAGAAAAATAAAGCAGATAAGCAGAGGGTGGATCTTGATGTAAAATTCACTTAGCTGACATATTTTTCCCGTCCTGGTACAAGATTAATTGCAGTATAACTTGTTTCAGGATTGGGGTAGAGGGTTGTACGCAGAGGAAAATGGCAGCACCCGTCAGTTGAACCCCGAGCCCCTTCCTCCCTCTCCCCACCTCTCTGTGCGACCATCTCTTAATACATCCTGAGAAATTGAGGTTAAGAGGGGATATCCAGGGGGTTATCTGGCGTTGCGGCGCTCAGTGAGGGGGAGATTGATGGTATTCATATGGTAATTCCTCCCTATTGTCCCTGCGGAATCGGAGGCTTTCTTTAATCTGAGGGAGGCCTTCCTCGCTTCTCTGTTCAAACCAAGCCCAGCATCGCTTTATCATCTCCGTGATGCTTCTGATGATGACCATGAGATGCTGACGTACGGATAGATGTATCACTCCAACATATTTTTTGTGTGTAAATTAAAAAGGAGAACGATGGCATTAAATGTTAGAGGGTGTTTCAAGGAGGTAGCAAGGTGAGCCTAATGATAACTCTATACTGAATGTTTCTTTAATCTTCTCCACACGGAAACAAGCAAAGATAACTTAAAGCCACTCATGACTAAGCTGTATTCATTCCTGACTTTTGAAAAAGAAGTGACAGAAGATAGTAATCCTATTTTGGTTTTACACTTGTAAATCCATCTTTTGAAGAAGCGGGGATTGCGTGAATGTAATATTGCATTTTGATGTATTATCTTTCATTGGTTTTACATTTTTCAATGACATATTGAGAAAATAACTTCATAAGCATAATTTATTTTATAATGCTTGTACAGTATATATAAATAGCCATTTGTGTAAGAGCAGCCTGAGGCAGTGGGATCTCAGATTATCTGGTTGGCCATTCCTAGCGTGTCTAAGGTCAGCAAGATTAGAGAATTTAAACCATGAATCAAAAAAACTCAAACTGCACAATGCAAAATTCAGCAAGACGTTTATTTTAAGGTAACTAATATAATATACACCCATCTGTCAGAATGATCAAAGCATGTGTGCAATACAACGGGTGATTGGCTAAAAAACTGTGGGCATTTCGGTGGCCTTTTTGTTAATAACTAATACAATTTAATTTGTTTTACCAATCCAGTCAGGATTGGTAAAACTGGGGAAAAAAATAAAAACTACAAAAACATAGCTGTTCATTTTGCATTGATTGTAGAGCAACATATGGATAAGAAAAGTGCACAGTTTTAGTTTTTACCCATTTTTTTGCCGGTACTCCTTTTGATCTGGTATGTCTGAAGTCCGACATGAAGCAGGGGTTCAGTTCAGAAGCAGATAATGTGCAGTAAACCTGTCTGCGGTCAATCTATACACATGGACCCACATCTGCCATAATAAATGGCTTATCTATATACTTGGTGGATCTATATATCCACTACATGCTTGATCAATAGTAATGAATCTGAGCTCAGTAGATAGACAACAAGATGTTTCCTCTGAGAGTCAGCTATAATGTGCACAGGCCCCTGGGTCACTAGCATAAGTATGTGCAATAATGGAATCACTACCAATTTATTTTTGTAAATATGTTTTATCATTGTTTTTTTCTGCTTTTGCGTTTTACAGTAAGCCATTTTCATTTTGTGAGTGTACTAAACCAATCACTGCTCCATGTGGTCCTGTGGTGGCACGTTGGAACTACACTTATATACACTATTTACATCCTTGCTTACATAAACCAAAAGTAATAATAACCACATCCTTTTTAAAAAAAAAAAATGTTTACAACATACCTAAATAGTATGTTGTAAAAACAATCATTATTGAAAAAACATACTTTATGATGCCATCTATTGTGGGACAGAAAAGATTGACCAATCACATGCGAGCAACCCATATGCTCGAAGAAGGAGCACTCCTTTTGGTCTACACTGGCTTGTAATCTGACATTTCAGGAAGTGTAATAGCTGCCGATAAATTGTATTTTTATCACTGAAAATGTCTTTCAACACAGAGAAACAAAGAAAAGGAAGGCAACATAAAACACAAAGAAATACGGATAATTCAATTACGTATTGTTTAATGAGGCAGAGATTATTGTCGTCCTGACGCTAAAGTTGTATGCTAAGCTAATGTTAACCTAACCTTAAGCTCATGCTAAGCAGTAAACTTCAGTTTGGTATAGTGTATTAGTATTTTGTGGAGGAAAAATTTGTCCCGGTTTTATTTTTTTTAATAAAAGAGAGGCAGGAAATGTCCCTAGGCTTGCTTTAGGGGGAGAGTAGAGACAGGGATGACAACAGCTTTAACATTTCATATAAAAAAATAGCAATAGATTCCACAGGATGGGCTTGTCCCATTTCCCCAGCTGATTTCACTCTGTTCCCACATTAGCTAGTGCATTAGCTGCAGACCTTTACTGCTGTGTCCGCTCATGATATCATGCTCATATTCATCAGGATCTAAATATACTTGATTTGGAATTTCATACCAATGCTGCAATGATAGCTGCTAAAAGTTAAAAGGGGTTGACTTGAAGGTTATTCTGAGCTTATAAGCCTTTTAAAAATTAAAAAAATAGGACAGAACCGTTTTGTGTTGTCTTTATCTAACTAAAAGTCAACTTACACGTCAGAGTGGAAAGTAGGTCGTCCTCCTTAAAATATGAAGAATGATCAAAAAGACAACAGCTAAAATTATGGTTGGCTTCATCTTATGCACTGCTAATTTACAAGAAATAAAATAGAGAGTATTCATCTATGCTATAAACTCTTAAAAGTTTAAAAAACGAAAAAAGAATTAGAAAGACAGTTCATGGCAGGACTCAAACCACAGCTTTGATTAAGTTACTCTGCAGTGGTTTTCTCGCTGCAGTTTAGATAAGTCTTTCTACCGACTCTCCATTGACTTCCTGAAGCTGTCTGCTGGTGTGAGCACTTTTCCTCATGTCACCCCTATCAACACACACCCATTTACCCGCACACTCAGCCGGCCTCCCTTACTTAATCAATACTCATATTAATCATCTAAAATATCTGTGTGACAAACCAATTATTAATCTGCACCGTCAAGTCCAATACAGTGATAATGAATTTAGTGAAAACGCTGTGGACTCCATCCTTTCATTAACTGCTGATGGCCACTGTAATGACTGCTCAATGTCATTGGGATATTCGAGCAGTATTGATGAAGCATTGATGAAGCATTGCCGGGTGGGCACATACACACACACACACTATACGGAAGCTTGTTTGCATAAAAAACTGTTACAGGTGAGAATCAGGAGAAATCCCCTTTCTTGGACCCCCTTCCTCATGTCTTTGCTTCATTTCATTCTTAAATCCTTCTAGCCTCCTCCTCCTTGAGACTCTTATTGATGTTTTTGCGCCTCGCTCCAATAAGCGTCTAATCAACAGCAGAGGGGATCAGATGAGATCACAGCAAGTTGATGGATCTCGGAATCATTTACTGGGACTGGCCCACTCTGCTAAACCACAGGTACATATCATTCTGACAATAGCTTGATGAAAAGATGAGCTCTTCGTTCCATGCCATGAGTCCGCAGCTCGCGTCAGATAAGAGTGAAGGAACTTTGGGGCTGCAAATTTTACCTTTTGCACAGCAATCTGTCAATACCATCCCTAAAAGAAGTCCCTCGGTGGGTTCCCGTTAAGATTTCAATTAATCAATTATATAGTCATTTAATCAAGATGATCCTTGACTTTAATTTATCATTTCAAGATTACCGTAATCTTTACATGAATTATTGCTGTCTTGATTTTCCACTTGCTGTCGCCAAAACACACATTTGCTTTAATGTTTTGGAATATTATAAACTGTTAATTGTACTCATATTATGTCAGAAGATATGTTTTATATAAGGTTATGATCTTTATGAAATTATTTACAATCATGTATTAAAGCCATGAATATGGTTTTACAGTTATTTTACTTTTAGATTGTTTTTCCTAAAAATGTGGGTTGTAGTTCTATTAGTCATAATCTTCATCTTCACCCTAAAGAAAACCAGAAAACTTACAGTTGCACTCTCCTGCATTTAAAGGTCTTCTACAGTCAAACAGGTCAAGATGCCCTTTTCTATCCAGGTCCATTATCTTGCACTGCATTCACAACTTTATACAACTGTTAGAAAATGTATAAGAAATGTAGCATGGCTTACAGAGTTTTGGTTTTTGCATTAGAAACTTGGGCATGTGTTCTTACATGAGCACATAGTCATTGAATAATGCTGAATCATGTAATGTTCTGGTCACTTTAGTGTGGGTCACTGTTCACTAAGTGCCTCTGTCCTCCATGTTGTCTCATGTCAGATTTCCGCTCCCTTTCCAGCAGCTTTCACATTTGCATACAAATGAACATCTAAACTGCCTCAATGACATAATTGACTCGCAATTAGAAATTTTCTTGAGCCGGTCACTTTGAACTGGACAGACCAAGTGCACGAAATGAGGAGCGACACACAGGAGAAGAGAAAAATGGTTGCTACTTTGCATATTAATGAGAGTCATTAGCTGTCTTTGGCAATGGCTGACAAGGGGACCTATTTATGCCCTGGCCTTCGATGCCTGACTGAGGAAAAGTGTCCACTCCAACGACCAGCGCTAATTGTTTCTGAGCATGTTGTCCAGCTGATGATCATCATCATCACAGGAAATTAGAACCGCTTCAAAATGACAACTTGGCTGACGTTGTGTGTGGCCTATTATGATAACTCTGTGTAAGCTTTTAACTTCTGGTGCTCTACATGCACCAAGCTTTTAACTTAGACCCATTAAGGCCTTGTATCCTCCTGTTTCCCTTCGAGAAACAACTATTAAATTCCAAAAAGCTGAAAGGTGAGCCAGAATGACAAGAGCAGCAAGCAATCACTGAGCTAATGTTTAACGTGAAAGAACCTTAGTGAAAGCAGACTATAAAATTATATTTTATTATATTATTTATATTTATTTAAAAACTTTTTTTTCTCACACATCATGTTTGTATAGTTTATGCCCCTGTCTGATATCCAAAATAATAATAATTAGAAACACAACAAAAATACAACAGACTAACTAGCTAAAAAAACTATTGTATTTAAAATTCCTGTTTGGAATCCAATGAAGTACAACACCCATATTGTATACAACTGTACATACTCTTTAGATGTACGTATGAGAGAAGCCTGTTCCAACACTGCTGTTCTGTCAGAAGTTTAGAGCTCTTCCATGAGATTAGAACACACTTTTTTGTTGCAGCCATGGATCTTTTGGACGGGTGTCACACTATTGGCTGTGTTTGGTCAGAGTCACATTTCTTCTGTGTTAAGCTTGATTTTGAGTTGCATAACTGGGCCAGTAATTTGATCATAGGCTGCTCTTTCACAGCTGTATTGAGTTTATAAAGTACTTATATAACACTACTATCTGAAATGTGTTCCACTGGTGTATTATGCACATCCATGGTGCTTTTCAGTCAGCATTAGTTCTTAGCAACATCTAACTTTACATGCTTCCTAAACTCTAAACTCACATTTACCTTCAAAAATTTTAGCTCCGCATTATAAAAATTTAGTGCTTGATGAATGAAATATTATGGATAATAAAAGAAAACCACCATCTATTAGATAATTGCTGGTGTTTTTACGTGAGCAAACATAACACACATTGAGAGGAAACAACTTAACATAAAAACTGAATACTTACAGAGATTGCACCACCAACTGACTCCATCATCATTTGTTAATATTAAAGAACATGAGCTCTCATACATTTTCAAAGTATGGTCTTTTTTATCTCAGTGGTGCCAGGCTTTGGAGCCAGTTGGGGATGGGGAGTGTGACAAAAAGAAGGTATAGCACACACACACAGACTCCTCCACATGCCCCACGGTGTGTGGTACATACTCGATCGTCAGCTATAGCACGACCACAAACAGTTGTTGGTGAGTGCCTCCATGTGCTTGTTAAAATCATCTCCGTCATCCAGCAGCCGCTTGACTGTCGTCTCGTTACTGTGCCCCTCCACCATCATTAACCAACAGAAGCCGTAAACAAATTTACATTTGCACCCACCAAAACCTTCCAACACAACAGTTGTCTCTATTTCTACCGATAAACCTGTCCTTTGTCCATGCAATTCTATCAGAATTAATAAAAATAATTAAAGTCAGCCTCATTTAATTGTTTTGGCAGGTGACATAGTCTGAAAGTGACATTCAAATTACAAATGCCTTTATTCATTTGTCTTCTTTTACACTCTTTTACAATAAAGTTAAGATCTATAACAGATATTCCTTTGCTTAAGATCATAATTCATCTGTCAAATCACAATTTAAGGATCATATGGTTTGAAGCATAGTCTGATAAATTAAAAAAACATTTTTATTTAAAAGTAGGAATTTTAAGATTGTGTTGTTGCTGTAACTTATTTGTTGAGTCTGATTATGGCCACTCCAAAGGAAAAAAAATAACAGAAACTCCACACACATTGTAAAACAGCAGTGCTTTTGAAACCGCAGTAGAGATGAAGATGCTATCAGGTAAAGCCACCGGGTGTGTGTGTGTGTGTGCGTCCGTATGTGTGGTCATTGGGACATAAAAGAGAGCACGCACCCATGTCAGATATGCTGCCCTTTCCACTAACGGCTTCAGAGGCCACAGAGGCTAACTGCCATGGCTGCCCCCACCTCTGCTGCCTGGACACGCATCGCATCTATCCTTTCCCAACATGCCCGCTCACATACTCCAACACACACGGTCATCTCGTACGTCTCCAGCCAGCTAGCGGCGACATCTTTGCCACAACTGCCAGTGCGTTTGACCTTTCCTGTCCGAGCCTAATCGGATTGTGTCCCTCTTTATGAAATCAGACGCTAAAGGTCAGCAGGCTGTTTAACATGGGGTGGAGGCCCAGAGCTATGGAATTTGCCTTGGCAGTAAATTACCTTTATTATGTTTGGTTCACGTCGTTCTACACTGTCCCAAAGGCATTGGGGAAACATGGTGATACATTAGGATGGGCTGCAAGACACTTTCTTACAAAGAACAAGTGATGATTCCCAAAAGTTTTTCAAATGTAATCTGACGTCCAACTCCGGGAGCTGTGACGTCAAGCAGTAGTGTGCCCGGTGGATATATGTGAATGTAACAATACAATGTACAATTAAATGTTGTTATAAACTTTAAAATATTATGACAAGACATTTTCATACAAAGATTTAAAATACAAAGACTTGGATGACTGAGAGGCTTCATAGACAAGTGCTTTGCTGACAATGAGTCACAGTAAAGATAATTTAGTTTGTGTAGATCTGCACAAGCTATAAAAAGGACACAATGTGGGCTACTGACAGAAAAAGAGAACATCATCTCGTATATTGGAACATGTCTATTTCCAGAGCTTCAGCTTTCTCTTTTGGTAAGTCTCTCTTTTGCCATTTCAAGCTCTTCCACAAACACTCACACGCATATCATGTTTGATACGTCACAAGGCTGTCCATTTGAGCAATGTTTCTGTCAGCCAGGAAGTCCTAGTCTGGTTGTCACATAAACCTTTGATCCATCACGCGAGTTTGTTCCTGATCCCTCACCCGTTCATAGCTACTGATCATCACTCACATGACATGTTTGGGACATCACGCTGTTTGTCGTCGTGGTGCTATGTTGCGGACAGAGAGGCTGGAGTATGCGGGCTGACATCCGCCGTGCTCTTGGCTGCTAACAGAATGATGATGGAGATGAAACTGATATGTGCAGACAACAAAGAGAAAACCTCTTCAAGGCCTTTTATGGCCTGCGCGCATCATCAGAGAAGGCAGACGGCAATGAATGTGAGCAAAGACGACAGGTTTTTATCTGGTTAATCATTAACTCTGAGTTCAGTCACTTTTTTAACTGTGGCTATAAAATAAATCCTTTACTTTTTTTTAAAGTTTGGGGTTCTGTCACTTTTTAATAAATCTCAAAGAAAGTTGATGTTGCTTAAAAATAAAAGTATTAGTCAATGAATTATTTTTAATGTACAAATGTTGCCCAACTGAAAGAAAATGTATATCTTATTTATATTTATAGAATAGTAATCAATCTGCCTTTTTTTTACATTAATTAGCTCTTTATAGTGGACCTGTAAATTACACAGTGTATGCATTATTTTTTTTTATCTCTGTCTAAAAGAATGAACAATGAAATTGAAATGTAATAGAATCAGTGTCATCTTCCACTAAAAGCCTCCTGCAGAAACAATTATAGATAAAAAATGAACATTGCCAATTTCAAACAGAACATGCACACATTCATAACCCCTTAAACCAATTGTTAAAATGGCCCCTTCTCTGGATGAGCTGCAAATGTTTTCAGACTAATACCATTTCCCTCATCAATCGGCTGCTAATGACTGCGAGGTTTCAGAGTTGATGCGAGGGAAGGGTCGGTGCCTCATAACTTTGTCTAGAGAATGTTGTCTGCAAACTCTGGGGAGAGATGCTTTACAGTTAATGAAATGTACAGAGTTAGCTTAGGAATGGTTGCATAAGTGTTACCTGTATCTCTCAAGGTTCCCTCTTGAGAAACCAAAAAAAATTGCCACATCATTGAGTGAAGAATTCTGGAGCTTTTAGCCTGCAAGAGCTGTCAAAATGCTGATTATAATCTCCTTAGATTTTCTGAAACCAACCTTTTGTGAAGATGTCAATAGTTAGATGTGTTTGCTCAATTGTCACTGTAGAAATATGTACATCTCTATCCATAGTTAGCAGAGTTAGGTCTAAATTCTTGTCATGGTCATGCAGTTTAATCTACATAGCCTTTAGAAAGAGGCCTAATAAGGTACCTGTATGAAAGAAGTACAAGTGCCAACACTGCAGATTAAAGAGTTCTGCTTAAATAACTACAGAAACAAAGTCAGTACGCAATTGAATGTGCACACTTTAGGGAGAAAGAAACAAAACATCCTAATGCTTATTTGATTAGTGCACACTTAAACCTCTAATACTAAAAGTTGTATTACCTAAACCTCAGTTACACATTAAACACTCCATATTTGTTACGCTTTGACTCTTTTATAATTACAAAGTCCACCACTTAAGCCTATAACATAAATATAAAAGCAGCCAGCTGTACTGTAAAAACAATTGAGCGTGTGCATGTGTTCCATCAAAAATTAACTTGAGTAGCTTTGATAATTATACGACTGAGTAAAATATTTAGCAGCCGATGGACTGAGAGCTGTTTAGTGCAGTTACAATGAAAGCCAACTTCATCCCGAACAATAACCATTAGAATGTGCTGACTGTTCCTCAGCCTCTGTGCATCTTTCACTTACTTTGGCTCCCTGGTTCTCTTTTCCCACTTTTCTATTTGCATCTCTCTTTCTTGCTGCAGTGGAAGGAGGGAGGGGAAGGGAAGGAGATGATTTAAGGTAATGAGAGGAGTAAAACATCATTAGTGCAAATTAACTTTTGTCAGCTGAGGTGATCTTGGTGGGGGCGCTTCTGCCACCGGCGGCAGCTCGCATAATGGCAATTTATGCATTAACGTGTGTTACAGTGTGTGTATGTGCGTCTACTGATGGCCACCAAGGACGCTTTCAGTCTTAAAGGGCAAGTCCATCTTAAAGGCCTTCCAAATAAAATCACAGACTGCAAAATAAATAGCGTATGTAACATTACCGGAAGGGATCCAAATAGATCTGATAAGTTGTCTATTGGTAGACAATTGTGTGTACGTGATGTTAATATCTTAATCCATTGTTAGCACAGCCACCACCAGACGCCAGTTGTTGGGAAAGTCTCTCATTTTCACTAAATAAAGGAGGTACATCACAATAACATCTGAAAATATTAGGCAAGTTTTTATGATTCCTCAAAATTATTTTAACTTTTGGCTATTATAAATGTCTATTCTTCTCCAATGTGTGGACAACTTAGTCCACATTACCTCCTTCTCACCCTCTATCTTCCTGTCTTCCTGGCAGCAGCAGGAGGCATGGACATGTTTAATACATGTCGTTTGTGTTGCGCTCACGGCTAAAGAATGGGTTCAAGTCCATTAATTAGTAACAAACGATTGTCGGAAACAAGACGAGGCCTGGCACAGGTCAACGAGCTCCAAGGTCTGGGGTAACATGGACATTGATGTCTGCCCCGGACCATCTGCTGTCAACAGCCAAGATTCATGCCTAGTCTCTCAGTCCACACTTAACTGGTGTGACACTGGGGGTGTTGAGAAGTATGTGGTATTTAGTTTTGATCAAATAAGGCTAAAAAACAGTTTGTTGTCCAGGTAGACCTTACAGACAGACCTCACCTGACAGCTCAGTCCTTAGTCAGCAGCTTTGCAACAAACACACAATCATGTTCCAATATCCTATCTCGTTTTATTTAGTCAGAACAAAGAACTGTGTATTTACTGGGTTCAAAACATTAATTAATTTGTAAATGGTGAAATGCAATACACTCAAATGCAAACTGTTCATGCTGACAAAACTTATCCAGAGTCACTTAGCGCTCCTCCAATGACAAAGGCAGTTGTAGTTTTGTGTACTAGAGAAGTATTAGAGAAGGTAAAGCATCTGCTGCAGGTGAAAACAATTACTTTTAGGTTCCTCATAGAACCCTAGAAAAGCACTAAACCAGAGGTGTCCAAACTTTATCCAAAGAGGGCCACATTTGAAGGGCCTACAGTCTCTTCTGATTTTTTTCTTACTCTACAAGTACAGTTTTAGTTTGAGTTAAACATGTTTTAGTTCAATTTAAATAGGATTTAGGTGGACTTTAGTAAAATTTTAACAAGTTTAATTTGGATTTAAACAGGTTTTAGTTGGATTTGAACCTGTTTGTTCAACCTTAGGGCCGCATAAAACCTCGCTCTGTGCCATGAATGGCCCCAGAGCCGGACTTTGGACAGGTCTGCACTAATCTATGCCAAATTAATTACAAAACATCAAAGTCAATATATAAATCCTGAGATGGTCTATGGATCCATAGAGAAAATAAATAAATAGAAACTGTGGCTGTGAATATGAGGTTGAAGACACGTAGAGAAGCTGCTGTTTTTGTTTAATAAAAAGGTTTAGAAAAGGTTGGGGACACTTTGACTTCAAAGTTCAAAGGTTGGTCTGCAAATTAGTGAATGACCACATTAGGACTTTCCTTTTTCAATAACAGGAAAACGTTGGAAGTTGGAAGTTGGAATACAGGAAGAATGTTGGCTCTTTGCATTTGTCTATCTTTGAACAAATAACTTTTGTAAAAAATCTAGTGGATTTTAGTTCCACTATTTCCATTGCCATTCCTGCCTGATGGTGTTGGCCTTTTTATGAACTAAATAATTATAAAAAAAATTAAAAGTGAAATCCCATCAGACCTATTTCCACTGGGTTTCTTCATTTCCAGCAGCATGTCCCTGCAGGGCACCATAGCTGCTCTGAAAATGAGGAGTGTTAGGCCCTAAAGGTCAGAACCCTCACACACCCTTTCAATTCTTCTAGTGTACTCAAAATGCACGGTGCTGTACAAAAAAATAAAAATCTCTGGTCTGTGGCTGTAGTCTATTTTTTTTATTTTCACCTCATTTTCAAAATATATGCAGAACGTATCTCTCATAGCCACGAGCTAATGCTTTGTAGTGCTGAGTAATCACAATAAAATCAACTAACTTGGATTTCCTTGAGGCACACAAGACAAATCCTGCATTTCCCAAACAAAAACTGCAGAGACTAGCGGTTAATTAACCAAAGGGTATAAATTATTTCTAATTATCACCATAGGACCCAAGCAGAACGAGTGGTGTAGATTGTTCTATGTTAATCAAGCGATGATGAATTGTGCATGCTCATACAAACATGGTCTCTTCATGGCTCCCTTGTGCATTCCTCTCATGCACACACACACAAACACACAAAAACACACAACAGAGTGGGCGTGGGGCACAGAATTCATTTTATGAAGTGAACGTGTAAGACGGCACTATGTATAGTCTGCTTTTTTAACATGTATGTTGCCGTGTGATGTGAGCAGGAAAAAGGGCTCATAGATCACCTGCGGTAGGTATATGCATTGTGAGTACAATGGCCATGGCAATGACATAACTTAATCTGCTTAGTTAGTGGCCAGGGGTCTTTAGCTAACGGATTATCAGCCAGATTTGAGTAATAGACTCCTCATTTAGCTTTAATGCGTTTTGCATAGAGAGCGACCTCCCATCATCACTCTTAAAGATGAATCGGCTTCCCAGCTACAAGATAAAGGAAAAAAGAAACTTCTAAAGATATTAGTCTGCCAGCAACTACATAAATCATAACGTTTTGCTAATGAAGGCAATGTTAATGCACTAACATAGCCTCAGTGCTGCACGTTAATACAATGGGCTTACACAGATAGGATGATAGTGGAACTAGTTTTACTGAGTTCGAGGGATGTCCAACTTTTCCTGTGAAAATGACAGCGGTCTGACGGTCTTTGAGTCAGGATTGTTTCATTAATATTATAACAAAGAGTTGGAAATACTGAGAGTTTTAGTAAAAAAAAAAAAAAAAAAAAAAAAGGTAAATGGAGTGAGTGACCACATAAGAAAAGGAAATAAAGCACAATCCAAGGATTTTGATCATGCAAATAAGATGTTGGGTTTAGAGGCAAAAAGTGATTCAATTTTAATCAATAGCTCAACTGCTAGGATTTCAAGCCAATGAGAAATTAACTTGGTGCTGTGGCCCCAATGAAAACATTTTTTGGCACAGTTAGCATCAGATTGTTAAAAATATGACTTTTCCAGGCCTGACTGATTTTTCAAGGTGTTTTTAAAATTTTACTTTCTCCAGGTAATTGCAGGTTTATTCAGCAAAAAGGCCAAATTAACCATGTGTCATTTTCTGAACCACTGCTTTTAATTATCTCCCACTGTGTTGGAATTCTTTTTAGCAATGCAACCATCTAGACATACCGTATGTGTGTTTTCTTTTTGTCTTGTTCACACATTGCCTGAAGACACACAGAGATAAACAATACCCACAGACACACAGTGGGAAATCCTAAAAATGATGCCAAGTCTTGACATAAAGGTTGTGTGGTAGTTGCTCGGCTGCCTGCTGCACTACCTGCAGAGAAGCCACCACTCCCCTCTGTGTCCCACACATCATTTGTCATTGGCCGCTTATTAAACTATTCTACTGTCTCATCAAAAAGAGATTAGTCTTTTCAATGCTTTGATACATTCCCCGACTCATCTTCATTCCCAATAATCATTTAAACATTATTTAGCTTAGAGGATAATCATTTTTAATTGTGATATAAATTATTAGTATTAGAAGACTGAAGATAAGTTTACTTGAAACTGTTTGAGATAATGAGCAAAAGGATAAGTAAAAATGTACGGGCATAAATTAGGAATGAAAAATAGCTGGTAAATTTTGCGATTTGGAAAAATGGCATTAAGACAAATTGCTGTTTCTTCTTAAGAATGGATTTTAAGAAATGGCAAAGGTAACATTTTATACAGTAAACTGTCAACTTTAGAATGAAGCAGACACTTTTTATAAGCTCTAACTTATGTTAAGCTAAAACCACAAATTTTTTATGCAATTTCAAAAACGGTATGTAGGCAGAACAAACCATTTTCTTGAAATATTTTTACAGATCAAATCGGTCTATTTTTATTAATACATTTGTAAAGTAGTGTAATATGTGTGGATCCCATTTGGATATTTTGTATATAATGTATATATATATATATATATATATATATATATATATATATATATATATATATATATATATATATATATATATATATATGTACAAGCTTAGTCGTTAGTTTATGGAGGCTGTGAGCATGTGACATTTTCTGCATGTGATCCTCTTAGACCCACCTCATTAGATTTCTGCACAACAATATGACCGTATTTGTTTATAGCAGACATGCATGTAGGAGATGCCACCAAACCTGCGCACATACAGACACACACTGGCTCAGAATTCACCCCCAAAAACAAACACAGACAAAGCAGCCGCAGGTCTACCACTGCCATCATACACGAGGCTCGGTCGGTCTGTCTGACACGCACAGTTTGTTTGGTAGTTTTAATTTGACAGGGCTCTCTGAAACACACACATATTCACAGTCCCACAGCCTCTCAAACCTACACACACCTTTAATTTGACAGTGCTCTAACAAGAGCCTGCTGCTTGTCAAATGTTCTCCAGTGGCAGCGGGGATCTGCAGAGCCAAGGGGGTTCTGTTCAAGGACATCTGTGAAGAAACACACACTGGCTTTGAATAGGCTGAGAGAGGCAGCCTGCTGCAGCGTGCGATGGGAAAGAGGCTTCCCTCACCGCTGCTCTCACTCCCCACCTTCTGCCTTGCGCTGTCACTTCTTTCTCTTTATCAACGTTCAATCTTTTTTTTCCCTCCTCTTTTGGTCTTAAGTAGAGAGCTGAGGAGCTGAGATAGACCAGGGGAGATTTTGATGACGGTTCCTGATTGTCCTGCTCAGACACACACATCAATTTCGTCTTCACTCCTCAATCCAAAACACCAGGAGACCTTTTAAAGTTACTCAAAGGCAGAGGGGACTTTGGTCCTGATCCTCTGGATATGGCCCCATTGAAGGTGAATGTGTGTGTATGCTCCGCTTGTTTGCGTGTGTTTGGGAGCTCCCATGCTGTCTCAGACTCGACGTCGGCGGGACACTTTGCTCATTAGGGGTAGAGAGGGTGACTTGAGTGACTAGTCGTCGGCTCCCTGCTCGACTGGATCACAAGGCCGGTCCCGCCGAGTAAGAGGCAAAGAAGAGTTTTCTACACTGCACATGTCTCCAGGAGAAGGCAGCTTGACATGACTGGATTAGTGCATTCAGGTGTGTGTGTGTGTGTGTGTGTGTGTGTGTGTGTGTGTGTGTGTGTGTGTGTGTGTGTGTGTGTAGAATAGAATAAGATTTAGAGAAAATTTAGATAAGATACAAAGATTTTTTTTTATTCTAATGTATAGTAAAATAAATAGCATTAAATGTATGAGTCTATGTCAGCAGCATGCTATTGGGACATTATCATCAAAAGACACAGCTTGTTAATGGCTTTGTTCCACTAGATGGAGTCATGAGTTTCCCATAATACCACAGTCTGGAAAAAAAGGTATATTAGAACATCTTGTTGTTAATAAATAGAACCAATATACATACCTACTTTTTTCCACTATATCTCACCTTCTTGAACATTACAAAACACAAAAACACAAAAAAACAGCTGATGCAGGTACAATGGCTGCCGACCTCACTGGCACCATATATCTTACACATTCATGAAAGCTACTGCATTTTGTGAGCATGGATACAGATATAAATTGTTATGAGATCCCAGCATTATTTTGCTCAACACATGCCACAATTTGGAATACCCCCACTGAAGACCCAACAAAATAAGAATTATGGTAAAACATTTGATCAAATCAGACCTTCCACAAAGGGAGTATTACCTGCATGAGTACTATAAAAGAAAATACTAACAACAAGTATTAAGCTGTGCAACCCTATTCTCAAAAGCCCCAATAATTATAAAAAATAGACAAAATAGTCATAGTATGTCAAAAAAAAACTCCAAATGTCAAACAAAGATATAAGATAAATGTCAAATAAAACAGATATTTGCAATGAGATCCTATCTGTTACTGTGTGTTCCGGTCAGATAAAATATTGCTCATCCTCATCCAATGATCTAGAAAGCGGTTCCCGTCAGTAGCATCTCAAATGTCAACATTTACAGAAATACTACATTTTCTTCCCTTCGCCCAAGAAAAATCTTTGCACCTTTTTGAGAAAAGGTTCAGCTTTTGAGTTCTGTGAAATGCTTCAGCCGATAACCTGGAGATCCACAGTGCAGGAGGAAAAAGTGTGACACGTTTTAAGATGCTGATTGTATTTTCTGATGCACTGATGATACCGCTGTATGGGCTGAAGGTATGGGACGATGAAAAGCCACCCAGATTATTTGAATCCTGTAAATCACAGCTAAAAGTCAATGTGTAAAGTCAAGGTCTATGAAACTATCAACGTGAAACAGAGAACATAGACGATATGTTACCATATTGCCAAGTGCTACCACTTAATACCATTAATCTTGATGCTCCCCCCTCACTCCATCTCTGTGTTGGAGTACTCAGTGTCCTCTAAAAGTATGGATCTTGACCGCAGCTATTTTCCTCGGAAGAGGGAAAGGCTAAAGAGAAAGCGCTGACCCCTCTTCGCCGCAATTTTCCCCTCATCAACTTGTGAGACTTCATTAACTTCCATTGGGTAATTTCTTCTTTCAGTGCATTTCAGAAAGTGGGTGTGTTATGACGTCTTCTTCCCCTTCATCCACTTCGTGCCCTTACGTCTTCTATCGTGAACTACAAAGACTTTTGGAAAAGGGCTTATTTATTCCAGTGAAACATTGTTACCTTTAAATTTTATTATTTAATTGAAAATGTTTTCTTATCCAGTGTCAAAACAACAACTTCTACTACTTTCTCCTGCAATCAAAAAGATCAAACATTATGTTTCAGGTCAACACGAAGACCCTGCAACATCACATAGACTATGATGCTGCATGGTGACAACTATAAGCTAATGCTGCCCTCTTTAGGAACATTTGTGTTACTGTTGCCCCTTGCAGATTTACATTACATGAGCCAAATCATTGTGACCACACTTGAGAAATAAAGAATATTACTATGTTGTTAGTATGGCATCTGTCAGCAGCAACTGAACAATTTGACCTAAAGGTTAGGTTGAAAGAAAGAAAATGGGTATAAGTAAATAACATGTGGGCTGTTCATGTTCTGTATGTGGTGTAAAGATACAATGTGTTGAGTTCTCTCGAGAATGCTGTAACCAATACTACGTCATGTTACTCACACCAATGTCCCCAAATGTATATCTGAGGCGTTACCTACAGTATGTCACTGTTTAGAACACATTGTTAATAATCCCTTAATGAAATCCACTGTAGAGTATTTTTCTAAATGTCTCATGTAGTTTGCATGTGACCTCAAACAACTGAAGTTGAGCCATAAAGTGCCAAGGCCAGGGATGGTGCACAAACAAATGCCAACCACTCTCTCTTTCAAAGGTCAAATGTGACATGTAAACATTCAGAAAGCATTTCTGCTATACAACTTTAGGAGGGTTTTACATCTGATATCTGAATGTCCATTTGAATGACCAGCCTGTTAAAAATGATGAATGTGTTAAGGGTTACCTTACATTTACAGAGAGCAGTTTGTTTCTGTCTAGATGCTAATGTGTGGTATTCTTTGTGCATTTTATGTTTAATATTTTTTATATTTTTATTGCCCTTTGTGATCAAGTGATTTGATTCGAATTGAATAGCATAAAACAAGAAAACTGGAATAGTGAGAAATAAGCCAATCTGTAGCCTATCACTACTTTGTAGAGCTGGACAATACAACAAGAATTAGTGTGTGTCAAATCATCACCAAAACAAATCCACACTAAGTAAAAGAGCCCAAATAGAAATGCTCTTTTGAGATCAATACAAATGGACAAACATATTACTTTATATTTTAACGCACAAATTATATTGCGGAAGAAACTGTGTGGTCCTGAAGAGCAGTTACAATATAAAGTTACATTGTGCTAAACTGTAAACTAAAGAGCAAAGGTTAGAAAGACAGTTTAACCAGTAACCTTCTGTACAAACAGTGAGGTACAACACACAATTTGCACAATGTGGACTTCCCCAGAGTTATATTGATATAAAGCAGTAATTTGGTTAAAATGGTGGTTATTACTAAATAAATCAATTGAGCCGTTATATGAGCGTTCAGATTTATTGAAGGCACATCAGTTAGGAGGAACACAATAATACATTAGTTATCAGTTTCTAGTTCCTTAAATTATTCATGTTTGCATCACAACTAAGGGCTGAGGAGTCTAGATTTCATAGGTTGGTTTCTAATTGACAGTTGCTTCATTTAATCAGCCCTTACTTTAGTTAGAGATTGAAAGGATAGACATGTTTAATAAATAGAAGACAGCAGTTAATTCATTTGCAATAACTTTAAGTTACTACTACTAATACACAATGCATCACAATTACAGTAATATTAAATACCATTTTATTAACCTAAAGAACTTTCTTCCAGTGTATATTATTTTGTGATTACAGCATTCCTTTAAGGAGTGGTATGAGTGGGCAGGGTAAGGCCTTTCTGCCACAATCACAGTGGCGTCTCACTTACAGTGATCTGTCCATACACTTGAGAAACACTCAAGTTAAGTGCATTGATATGGACATTTAGGACTTTAGGCTGTGTTTTAAGCTGAGGGAAACGTCAGTACCTTGTTTCACTCAGTGTATGTCGAAACACCAGCTTGGGTGTTGTGAATTTTACTGACTTTGAACATGATGTCTCCTCTTCTGCTCAGTTCCTTCCAAGTCCTTCATACATGTGACCAGGAAGCTGCGGCACTTGAGTGCATACTGCTCTGGAAAATCTCGAAAATGGCTGACATGGGAGCTGGAAACAAAATCAAAATGCTCAACAGGGACACCTTTTTGCCTGAGGGTCTCCACAAATATCTCAATGTCCTTGTGTCTGATGACCTGGTCAGCTCTAGAGTACAGGTAGAAATGAGGCCAGGCAGGTGGACTCTCACGCACAGCGTCATAGTGGTTCTTGTGTATGTACTTGGTCAAGGGGTACAGCACAATTCGTAACATGAAAACAGTCACAGCAAACAGTACTAGGAGGATGTACCTGAGAACAGGACTTATTTTTGGTCCCAGGGTGGCTGTGAGCGCGCGCAGAGCCCCACGCACATTCCCACTACCAGGGGCACTGTCCACTAAAGCTCCCATTATATTCAGCGAGCTGAATTGTTCGTCAGTGTGCAACAACTCTACCATGTATCTGTACAACATAAAGCCACCATTACTGAATATGTGAAAGAAGATAGGACTGTTTTCCACCTCATAGTCATAGAGGATTTCCAGCAGCTTCAGGGCAATATTGCTCAGCTCCTTGTACCCAAACGATTCTGAGATAAAGACGGTCTTTAAAGGAGCAGTATAGCGGATGGTCACACACCCCTGCAAGTAACAGAAAAGGATTGGATAAAAATAAAATAAGATTTGAAATATAGCTGAACAGATTCTGTCATGAAACAATTGCATCACCTTACCTGTTCATTGTATATGGAGCTGTACTTGGAAAGGTGTTTGTCTTTACAACCAGCCCAACCCAACAGGATCACAACTGGCTCCTTTGTCCCCTGCCAGTGCCTCTCTGAAAGAGGACACACGACAAAAAAGGGCGCCTCTTGTCAACAACAAGAAAACAACGGACACTATGCCAAGATAAACCTTGCTAGAGTAATCTAAACAATAATAGCACGCCAAATTACAGTATATTGTTAAAATAATGTATAACATAAGGCTAGCATGTAGGCTAAGCTAGATGAACCTTCTACTGTACAATAAAGTGATGCTCACCCGACGTCCCCGCATCTGGAAACACGATATTGTAGTCTATTTCACTGTCAGCCATGTCTGTTCCGGAGAGTTTCAGCTGTTGCCCTTAAATGTGCGGTTCATTTGAACGCTGTCAATTTTTAAATACAACGATATACAAAGAAACGATAAGATGATGGAAGCTTTTATTTCATGTAGCAAACTAGAGCCAGGTCGACGGATTGTCACTGTACATCTAATTTCTTCCTCTTCTGGTGCTGAAAGATGGCTCGCACGGGGCTAATATTGCATTACTGCCCCCATGTGTCTGACACGAATATTTCACCCCAAAATTAAGTATTATCAGGTAAATTCATTAGGCCAGAATCAATTTGAAAAGCAACGTCAAAAACAATGAAAACAATTTGTTTTTATTTGTTTTTTTGTAGAGGTTGCTCCAAATATATTTTATACAGTAATATCAAAGTTGGATAAATGCATGGACATCTATCCACAATTACAAAATAAAATGTCAAAACAAAAATGTGTAGGACTGACAAATGAATAAAACATTAGAGAACCCTTTATTTTAGAGCCTTGCAACCAGCTTGTTCACTGAGCAAAATGTCAATCAGCTTAAAACAATGTACTTGTAAACTTTAATTTATACAAACTGTAATTATTGTAACCAAATCCATGACCTTTTAAAAAAAATTCCCATCCTATTTTTGGTCTAAATAATATTTGCTGTACATGTTTTTCTCCCCACAAAAGATGTCAAATTTGCATTGTGAAAGGCAACTATATTCTTGAACCCCACAGCAACTCCATCTTTTGCACATGTGCTTTGGATGACTTGGAAAAGGTGCTTTTAACTATATTAAGTGGAGCTGCCTTGCCACTGAGGTAAACCTTATTGAGACAGCTAGGAAGCAATTGTTCTGCTTCCTTCTGTTCATTTTCATTTACCGCTCCTTTCTCGTCATCCTTTTTGTTTAAAGAACAAGAGTATGCAAATATGTATCCTGTCATGAAAGCATCAAACCCGGCCCGATGGGTCCCTGTGTCAGGTTTCTTATTCTGTGCTGGGCAGTTAGTTGACTTTTTTATGTTATCTTCAGGCTTTTTCTCAAAACCATTGTCGGTATCAGTGACTGTGTTTGTGTCATGGCTTGTGCTATTAGCTGCTGCAGAGCTCGTGTTCTGGTTGTTTCCATCACTGATTGCCTGTTTCCCAGTAGGCTCATCTTCATCAGGTTTTTCTGGGCAATCTAATTCCATGTGTGTTTTTTTATTTTCTGGTGCACCGTCAAAACTTGAGGAATCCTCTACAACGTCCCCTCTTTTCTTCTTAACTCTTTGTCTCTTCCGTTTCTTTCTTTTGTCATCTCTGCTTTTTTCATCTTGAAGAACAATATGGTCAGTGTCATGGGACAATGGACACTGAGTGCCATTTGGACACCAACCAAAAGCCTGTGCAGGAAAGCAACAACACAGACAATAAAAAGTGGAACTGTGAATAATTAAACACTAAATACATCATACCACATAAGATAAGTATGCATATACTATAATTCTGCAAAAAGCATATTATAATAATAAAGTCATTAAAGATCTTCCAAAAAATAATAAAATGTATATAATGACTCACAGAGAAACGTTGACAGATTTCAGTCTGTTCCTCCGTAGGGACCACAGCTGGACACTCTCTGAAGTCCACATAGCTTGACATATAACCAACATACTGACAGAACTCTACTTGAACATGAGCGTCCCCAGTCGTCAAACCGCGACAGTTGTCAAGTTTACTAGAAACAAACATATTTAGAGTATCTAAAATATCAACAGTAATAGTGTTTAGGAAACAGTATAGTAGTAATAAAAATGTATAAATTGAAAAATATATTTTTATCTCAAACTCTCTACAATGATGTTAATAATTGCCTTTACTAGCCATAATACAAACCATTTCTTGTAGGCATACTCCAAGTAGGATGCAGTCAGCCTGAGCTCAAATTCAGTGACATATTTGGTATCGTATATACCCGCAGGAAACATTTCAGATAGGTCAGCTGTGAAAGTTGCCAATCGTTCAGGCAGATGAGCATAAAAACTCTGGGAAGAAAGAAAGTAGTGGTCTGTTTAATACAAACAACAAACTCTGACACGTACACAACAAGGCATATGTATTTGTGTTACCTGATAAAGAAAGGCCATGTCAATGAGGCCATTGTGAAGCACCAGAGGTTTCCTGGCACGCAGCAGTTCAGTGAATAACGTTCTGATGTGAACACCCTGGTAGTCAGATCCTCCCTGACAGAAAAGAAATAGAGCAGCTATAATCTGGAGTAAAAAGACTAATATAATCAATAGAGCCTGACGGGTAAATTCATTCATGCTGTAGGGTTGTAATTTTGGAATTCAATATAATGAAGAATAATTGCTACATTATCACCTTGTTATTGCCTTTAAGATATGGAATTCCATTAGCATACTGCTTGTTGAAGTCAAATCCGTGCTGTACAAGAAACTGCACAGACTGAGGTTCTATGATGTACTCCTCTGAACACAGCAGTATCAGGTTATATACCTGAACCAGGTATGTGTCAGCAGCCTAAACAATATATGAAAGGAGAGGGTAAATGCAGGCATGACATAATGGCATATATTTGTGGTGAAACCTTAAGTAGGCATACAGGTCAAGCTACACAAAAAAATAATTTTAATCACCTTGTTCTCCAGTTTTTTGTAGCATGCCAATCCAAGAGAGAGGATGGAGCGAGAGCGGGCAGCATGACATATTGCTTTGTATCTGTCCTCAATAGATCTGGAACATACAAGGTAGAAAGCATGCAGAAATATCAGTGTTTACAGTGCAAAAGCTGCATCCATCCATGTTACTTTTTTACTTTTAAATGAGAGATGTACATTTGAAAATAAATGCACAATGGTAGCCGTATAATATTGTACTTACTCAGCTAGTAAAGATTTCCTGTTCCCAAGACCACTAAGCTCCTGAAACATGGGACAATGATTTAAAAAAAATAATAGAATCTTAACACTTTTTTTACTTTAATTCAAACTATATTAAAACCCACTGACTTAACTAGCACACAAATGCTAATCTTACACACACAACCATCAGCTTACCGTGTCGAGAGAGACAAATGAGGACGTTTTCAATGCCACAACCATAGCGGGCCAAAGCTCCTTAAAATTATCATTGTGAACGTCAATGACTGGAACTATGAGGGATGATACCATTTTTACAACTTACTGCGGCTTTATGTTTCAGTCGCTAAGATGTTTGATTCAGGCTTTCTACAATGACCATTACAATGAAATACCCGTTTAAAAATAGTTCTATGATTATTCAAAACTACAAAAAACTCATACTTTCTCCAAGAAAACGCAGCATCGCAGTAAACATTTCAGCGTGGTTCTGGGGTCCTGCGACAGCAAAATTTCTGCCTGAGCGCTTGTAAATTCAAGTTATCAATATAAACATACTAACGTGGACAAATAATCTTATATAATATAAATAAAAGTTCATGTAAAACAAATCTAAGTTGTTCTTTTTTATTATTATTTCTTTAATGCCTGTGTTGACCTGCAGCAGTGTTTTTAAACAGGCGTCTACAGTGGTCACATGTAAATATTACGTCACCAAACGACACTACCGAGAAGACAAGCGCCATTTTGGCTCAAACAAAGTCAAATATGTTATTTCTCTCAAAGTCTTTTTAAGAAAACACATACGCTACAATGCAATTCCACTTTACGCCTACACCATTGGTTTCTACGAGCAAAGTTACATTACACATGACACTTTTTGGCTTGTTCTGTTTGATTTGATCGGTAAAACGTATATGTTTGAATAGTTAATATCTACAGCAGACATTAAAACTCACTTCTCACTTGCCCTGTTAAGAATTAGCGTTATTTGTGACAATGGGAGGCTGCTCTGCTCCAAACTGCTCGAATTCAACTAGTATTGGCAAACAACTCTTCAGATTTCCCAAAGATCCCATTCGTAAGAAGAAATGGGTTGTGAATTGTCGACGGGACTTTGAACCAACTCCTCACTCCAGACTCTGCCAGGTAAGAGTCTACCGAGCAGCATAAGCTCGTGTATTTAACATGATACACTTAATGCGTGTGAATGTCATGCTACATGTTTACTAAGTAAGTCTGTTATTGTTTCTTGGCCCAGGACCATTTTGAGCAGAGCCAATTCGAAGAGATCGCCAGGTCTCCGGCAGGTGGAAAGAAGCTGAAACCCAATGCTATTCCTACTCTATTTAGTGTTGGAGACCCCCCTTACCCAGCAGTTACAACTCCATACATCTTGCTGCCTACGAAACCAGAACCAGGTAAGTAAAGTATTTTTTAAGTTGTTGTTCATGTAGCTATAATACAGCCATAAATACAGCAGAGGTTATTAGTAAGTTCTCATTTGTATTTAGTGGAGAAGGACTTAAATTTGGGGGACCATGGCTATGCACGCCGCAACCCACTGCCAGGCATGGAAGAAGAGGATGCAGAGCGTATTAGAGAGGACCAGCAACCCTGCACACAGTGTCAGCTTCTCAAGAAACAGCTTGAACAGGAGATACAACACACAGCAAGATTGCAGAAAGAGGTAAGGTTCTTTCAATTACTCTACAGTAAGGAAGGATGATTAATGCTACATGAAAAAAGTTATTGGATTAGGTAAAGTTAGACTTAATTTAATGATCATTTGCTCATCATTATATCGTCCATCTGAAAAAGTTATTCAATAAGTTTGTTGTAGATGTTGACTTTGTTCATATCTCTCTCACCGTCAGGCAGAGGAAATGAAGAAGCGTCTTTATCGGCTTGACCGAATTGAAAAGGGTCTCCAGAACTTTCTGTATGAAGATCAAATCCGTGCCTTATCCCTCACCAAGCGTTCCCGGCGTGCTGTCTGGTCTCCTGAGACGATCATTAAAGCACGAAAAATCCGTAGTGTTGTCGGCACCAAGGGCTATGAGTATCTGCGAGAGGTCGGCTACCCCTTACCCTCCTACAGGACGCTTTGTAACCGACTAGAGACTAAAATTATGGTAACCACTGATATGAGCTGTGAGGAACTGGCAGAACTGGGCCTTGGCCTCATGACAACCTGTGACAGTCCCATTCAAGGCGTTGGAGACAATGATGAGGAAGAACTAATAGGTGTATTGTCCTGATTGGTTGAATTTGTGTTACATATTGACTTCCTATGTTGCGTCTGCAGCAAACCAAAGGAGAGAAATGAGTAGTTTTTGGTATAAGGAGTTAGTTGTGTTTCACTGGATGCAAACAGCACCACAAATAAAGAAGCGCTAATGTAAGATGTTATGTTTTGCAGTTGCACTGTTGCGTAGAGCCTAAATGAATCTGCTGCATGTACATAATATACAAAGCTAGTCAAGCTTGCCAGTGATTGTCATACTCACTGAGGAGGATTTAAGTGTCTTTGTAACTGATTACATATTAAACCAAATGTTCTAAAAAGTGTATAAGCAGGATCTCTGGGACAACTGTAGCATGTTAAGTTTTGAGGCTTTGTGAAACTTGTTTAATCATCAACTGGCTCGTCATCATAGCCAGAAAGTGGCAGAGCATGTAAACCCGTTATCTATCTCATTCAATTTAAATATTGCTTGTAGATTTTTGTCACAATTATGTTCATTTACCACAGTCATAACACATGTATTAAAAACAAAATAACATTCAAAAAGCCTTATTTCATGTTCATGTAATACATTGTAAACCCATTGTGATGATTTTCATGTTTCTCATCCAAAGCTTACATTTGAGGGAAGAGGACAGAACACTAAGTTTTATCAACAATTGATGTAAACATCTTTTTTGTGGGTATTTCTTTTAAAATTTCAATACAAATCTAGGGTTTGTAGAGAATTAAAACCTTTGAAACATTTGAACTGTCTATGATATCTATTCCTAGACACCTCTTTAGAAACTACACAAGTAATTGAGAACACTTAGGAGGTAGACACAAGTAAAACATTTAGCTCTAAAATGGGAGTATTTCTCATTTTACATTAAGCCAAAAACATTTTATTGTGTTTGAGTCAGGCCAAATTACATAATTCATTTAACTGTATTGAGGAATCAACTGTTGGGTTTACACATTTGGCATCTGTGCTGACTATTCTATTTACTATTTTGAAGCATGTGAAGCTGATTGTGACTTTGATCCTCTTGTGAGGGTTGTTATTGATTTTCACTGTGGACCTGCATCTGCTTGTCACATGGCATTCACTTCCCCACAGTCAAAAACTTAAGCCTAGTCCCATGACCCAATAATGAGAGTGATTAAAGTTGGTTTGCTATTGCTGCATAATGATGGCTGCTCTAGATTAGAACTGATTTAATTAGAGCTGGTCAAGAACAAAGAGAAATCTCTAACAGTGACATAAGCAGTAAAAAATACATTGATCATTTTTTTTTTACTTGTATTTTTTTTTCACTTGGACTAATTTGCTTTTTACTTAGCTCTGTATGACATATGAAGAATTTACACTAATATAGATAAACAATGCTATAACTGTGCTGTTTGCTGTCCTTTCTCTCTACCCTATCTCTCTCTGTTTGATTTGGGGGAAGTGCTTCTTCATCAACAAAGTCGTTAAAAACAACTACAGTGTATTTGAAAGTGGGACACAACACTGAGAGGGGAGGAAAGAGGTAAGAGGTTGGTTTGATTCTTTACATTTAGTTTAACAGAAAATAACAACTTTTAATAAGCAATTGGTGAACGGTCTATAGTACATTTTTGTACTAATTTAATTGAACTCTTATTACATAATTTTGATATTGCAGCTGTCTTTTTTTTTTTTTTTGTTAAACTACTAACAAGTTTACTAAACTTTCTCTTGTCCTGTTTGTGGTTTTGTGCACAGTTCTTTTTGTTGTCTTTGTGTCTTAGTTTGTCAGTGCTTGCCATCCTTTTGCTTGTTTCTTTTTGCCCTATAATAAACCGATTATCTCCACATGAGAGACAATGACTGTTTACTTTAATTTTGGATCAGTGCGTATGACCATTTACTTCTGTGGAAAAGACACAAGACTACAGATTTTCAAAAGCACTGCTAGATATGTTTGACAAGAAAATCAAACGTCTGTCCTTTGTATTTCTATCTAGAGGTCTAGCTAGGGACAATGCAGTCTCTCTCATCTCTGTGGCTGTGTATTGCCCTGCCAAGTGTGCTCTGGGCCTCACACGTCACTCTACTTGTAGAGGGGGACAATGATGCCTCGAGGATCTGCAAACCTGCCCCCTATTGGGACATAAAAGGCTATGCACCTATGAAGAAATTGCTGGGAAATGTGGTTGTGGTGGCACTCCTGAAGGCCACCTGACACTTCTGTCTTACGCAGGCAGCCAAGTAAGACATTTTTACTTGTTGATGGAAGGAAACAGCTTTTTAATATGGTTGTAATCAGCTTTTTATTGTTTTTTTCTCCCTTGTAGCATTGGAGGCCTGCGTGACAAGCTGAACCGCAGCAACCTGACAGGGGTGTCTTTCATGATTGTGAACGAACGGGAGGCGATGTCCAGAGCCATGTGCTGGGAGTTAAAGAGAAGAGCCCCGCCTGGTGTTCCTGTGTACCAGCAAACACCCTTTCAAAATGATGTGTGGGAGGCCCTAGATGGCGACAAAGATGACTTTCTGGTCTATGACAGGTACCAAGGATAGGGAAAGAGTTTTTAATCAACACCTAACATTTAAGAATCTTAGATTTAAGAACAGAAATAGCTTGAAATGTCTATTTGTTTTTGTCCTTTTATTTTCAGATGTGGTCTCCTTACATTCCATGTAGTCCTCCCGTACAGCGTGTTGCATTATCCCTATGTAGAGGCTGCAATCAGAGCCACCTACTTCAGAAACATCTGCAACTGCACAGTAAGTCCAAAATAATGAGGAAAACACATCCACAAAGTGCTCAGCTCAGTTTTAAAAACTGAGATGTTGCTTCAGAGTGGCTGCATCAATGTTTCAGTTTAGTCATACCACACCCAAAACCTAATGCACCATGTCTGCTCTATTACAATAAGTCTTATGTCTTTGTTGTTAAGTTGTATTTAAATTTCCCCAATACTCTTCTGTTACTTATATTAAATATGTTTGAACAGAAATAAAGGACATTTAAAAGAGCGGTTAATAACATTTTTACATGACTGTACTGTAAAAGCTAAATAATAACTATTTAAATAGTATATTCTATAATGTTTTTTGATTGCACTGTTTCTAGACTAATTTAAACCACATCGCCAGTGGGAGCAGCTCTGTGAAGACTCAGACATCACAATTTAACCAGACAACATCTACCACTTCGACTGGCCGCTACAATCCAGAGGAAGGAGACTGTTTACCGAACACTCGTGTCCACAGTCGCCACCTCAGTCATCATCACAACCACCCCCATTACCCCACCCCGCCTCCAACACTTCCTCCAGAGCAGATCCACAATGGCACCATTCACAATTAGAGTAGCCATCCCCTCCTTGAATCCTAGTCTCTGCCCTAGCACAACAGTCTCTAATACTATTCAAACATTTCCCCCTGTTTTTTGGTTAAATGTGTGGGTTTTGGCTTCAGTTGTAGTTGTTTTTGATCAGTAACATTGCCGATGTCTACCTGCTCAATGTGGATGAAGTCAGCAGCTTTGCGTCCCCGTGAATGAAGTCTGCAGTGAAAAACCTGACAACAGGGGACTGTGGATGGATGTGTGCGGACATGGATTTTGCTGACTGTAATCCTAATAGAGCAAGTAAACAGCATGCATTGGTATTAGTCATTCTACTCTACTACTGGCTAAAGTAACCGTGACTTCTGTTGACTTCTGATACTACACTAATTTAGTTCATTTGTAAATTCTTAATCATGCTGTAGAGATTTCATGAGTTTTTATTTCTTCTTAAAACAAAAACCTATGTGGCATATGACATCTATTTCAATTAAAAAGTGGACACATTTGGGTTGAAGGCATGCATTTATATAAAGTTTTTTTTTGTACCCTTCTTGGGCCTGGAAAGCACTTCCATTCATCCCATTCACCCACATTCAAACATGTTGACACCTGGGGCAAACAGAGAGGGCCTTCTCGGACCACCACCAAACTCACCTCTACAAAAGTCCTTACCCAAGGACACAACAAAAGTGTGAACCGGGGGAGAGCGAGAATCGAACCTCCAGTTATTGGACGCCCTGCTTTACCACCTGAGCCATTGTGCCTCTAGGTTTTCATGTTTGTTGAATATCTTATCAGTAACATAACCCATTTTACAGTTGTAATTCAGCATATACTGTACATTTAGTATACAGGCAAGTCCTATATATCAGTTTGTATCATTAATAACAATAATTGATTTTGCAGTGACTCTTTTAATTTACAAAATCAAATATCTTATAACCACCTGATAAATAAAATGGCTCATCAAATCCCATGCGTTTTTATTGAGGCTTATATATACTATACTTTGGTAGCAGTGGTAACATGTAAAAAAAAAAAGAAAGAAAGAAATGTAAATAATATGTCCAGCATTTTACCTTGTACTCTAAAGTAAACCGTAACAATTGTCCTGTAGGATTTAGCTGGCAGGTACCTGAGCTGCTGTTAGTAAAAGTTATTATTGCACAACACACATACAGAGAGAGACAACAGGGTTAATCAGAGATGTGCTTTGACCAACACAAATGTTACAATATTAAATGGCCAAAGGTAGAACCTTTAGCTCTAAAATGGTAGTGGTTTGAGTATGTCTCATTATCCTTAAAGCCCAAAAAATGACAACATCACTTTGTTTGACTCAGACCAAATTACATAATTATTAAACAAGTCCAATGTTTGTAAGAAGAAAGATCCACCTTTAGAGCAACAATGAGGCTTTTGTTCTCAACATTTACTTTAGTGAAGCCAGACATTCAAGGAAATAAGTCTGTTTAGTAGTCAAAGTAATCATTTCATATTTTTATTAATGTAAGATTTCACACGTTAAACCTCAGCAGCTTTGACAATATGTTCGGCATTTCTGTGTATATGCATAGTCATATGCACTTTACTCTGGCTGGAACGTTCACTGTAAATCCTCATTAGGACTCTGCTAGAGGTTAAACTACTGCAGCCTGTTGCATCTTACAATACAATTGCTTTTAGAAAAATGGCTATTATTTGTTTACAACAAATTGATGACGCTTGACTCATTGAACACAATAGTCATGCAATATTAGGAAAGGCAGAATCATTGTTAGTTAGTATTTTAGTTGTTGGGGAGAACATATGACATGATATGTATATATTGATATCTGACATTGTTAAAACATTTTTAAGAACAATGGTCCTCCTTAACAGGGAGGCAAGTTTTGTCTACTCACACCACAAGAGGGAGCTAAAACCCTGCCAAAGGTTAACAATAATACAGTAAAGTCTACTATTCTCACCAGCCCTTGTGACACAATCTGTGATGAAACCAAGATCTGTTAGACTTGGTTAGACACACATCGTAAGTCGATGTCATGTCAGTAGATGGCAGCACTGACCCAGGTTGATCATTTAGAAATTCATCATCTGTTTATTAGGCGCCATTCATCAAGAGGCTTATTAGTTATTATCCATTATCAAGAGATACATTTGGATTAGTCAACATAATCCCTGAATTGTAATCCAGCTCAACTCTAACTGCTTTGATCAAATTTGCTGTGGGGGTTGCATTGTTTCTGAAGAGCAATATACATGCAGAAGTGGGTTCAGGAATGGGACCTTTCTCAGTGATGGACAATTCGAAAAGGCGTTTTGAGGAAAATATTATGACTCAGTTGAGCACTTCAAAACTAATAACAGTCTTTTGATGTGCATTTCAGGCCACATGGCAGAATCTTAAATTGTTTTACATGGAGATTCTGAAAGATGGAGGTATATTTTCAAGGGGTTTGTCAATTGCTTTACATTTCTTTACTGTCAGACATTCACATTTATATATATGCTATAACATTCCTTTCCATCCTATCCCTCTGGCTATCCCTTATAGGCTGGGCTAAAGCGTATGTCAAAGAGGGAACCAGTCAAAGTCAAGCCTGCCTATGATGTGCCTGTCTGCCTATGTTCTGTGAGGCACTAGTGCTAAATGTTATGGAAGCAATAGCCAAACTGATGCATTCCCATGTCCCTGTCTTATACAGGAGAATGGAAAATGAACCCCCTTAGCAGTAGAGGACATCATTCCATTCTAATAGAGATCTTTCTCTAAGCATTGTGTCCATCGTGGAAGTTGTCTGAAAACAGATTTGCCAGTTTGTGTGCGACAAAACGAGACGAAAGGTTCCTGTGCTGATAGAGACAAACCAAAGCTGAGATGAAAGCAGCTTTTGTCTTCCCAGTTCACTGCCTCCTCCTGGTTGGCCCGTCTGCTGTGCCAGCCTGTGGACTACAGTGACAGCACACTGGCAATGAGGGTAAACCATTTTACTGCGCATTCTACACTTTACATTTTACTGCCATAGTCCAGTAAACATTTTCCAGAGTTGCTTCTTACCACACAATACATTTTTTTATTTTAATTACATGTTGAATTCATCTTTTGAACAGATTAATAACCTATTTTTTTGTTCTGCCAACAGATGGACAGAGAGTGTTTGTGGTTCTTCCTCTCAAAAGTTATAGAGCTTAGTCATATTTCAGCTCTGTCCAATTATTACAAACCACATAGGCCAGACTTGATATCTTGACAAATCCAGACAGAGTCATCAGGTTTAATGTAACCAGCTTTAATGCAAGGGGTTTGGGATTAAAAGCGTCCTGAGCAATCAGATCTTTCAGAGATGGCTTGTCATTCAGATGGCTGTGGAGGTTTGAGTGCAGAACCATGGCTCCTGGCAGAACACCAGTTGATTTATAATGGTTAATCACACAACAGGAAGTAAAGTGCTCATTGTGCACTTTAATAGTCATGGGGGCTTATGCACGCCAAACAATAACATAAAAAGAAAAGTGCCATTTAACCCAATAAAACACTGATGTACTTTTACCTGTGATTAAAGAATTTCCCCTTGGGGATGAATAAAAGTAATTCTGATTCTGAAGTGGGAAAGTGAAAACTGATCCAATGTATGAATACCAGGTCTGAACATGATGAGCTGTGCCTGTGCTCAGATAAAACACAGGATTGAAATGCTTGGTCTGAAGGAGGCCACAGATACCAACCAAACAGACCTAAACTATACCACCAAGAAGAAAAGAGACCAAGGGGGAATAACTGACGTGTCCAGAGGAGACAAGGTCAAATATTAGATTAGAAATGTTTAAGGTTATTGCTCACTTTTGTTATCTTCCACTTTGCAAAAATCTAGTGATCAAACCTATATGCACAGCCTCATCATAACACCTTGATACTTATGATGACGACACAATAATATTTAACTGTGGGGTTGGTGTTAAATATGTAACTGGGGGACAAAGTGAGTACACATTAATATGGGATATTACTAAAGTAATCTTGAGTAAAATTTCTGACCATCTTTAAATCAATTTTGTTCACAGATTTCCTAATCGGTTTGATCAACTACCTCACCTCTTTGCAGTTGGTCAGTATCCAAGCGCTTAATGTAATTCTTAGCTTAATTTCTCAGTGAGGCCTGGGTTACATCCCACATCCCATTCAGATCTGATGATGGCCTCACATAGGGGCCTCTAATTACTTTTTCATTGTTTTGACATGCATAACACGACAGATTAGTACCACTGATGCTACAGGACCATCTGTTTTCCGCTTATAGAGCTTATAAAGAGACAATGCACTGTAGATGTTTCCCCCCTCTATATAGAGCAGCACATATAGGTCAGATTTGGAGCCGACTGCATTAAGTAACTGACTGTAGATTTGACCGCCGAGCCTTCATTAACACATGGCTTTATTATTTTGGGGAAGATAGTTAAACTGATTGGAAACCCTGTATTGTTTTTTTTTTAAAGAGGTTTACTTATGAGAAGAGGGGCTTCATGAAGATTGGACAGTCTAGTACTTAACATCATAACCATAAGAGCTATAAGTATTAGAAATATTGGGACCTCATTGTTAACTTAGCACACTTAGCCATTATTCCCTGACCCATTCTTTATTTTTCAACAGTATATCTCGATGACTTCACAACTGCTGCTTTAGCTTATAAATCATTCCCTGTTATTTTTCACATCTTTATATATTTTCTTCACTAGATCCAATTTTTCATTGTAACTAGCCACTGCACTTACAACCTATCTGCTGACTGCAACTACCCAGATTCATTAAACAGTCTGCATGTTTCCTACGCCCTCAATCTCATCGCTCTAGTTTGGCTACTACACCTATCTCAACGACAAAAAGACCAAGGAAACATGAAAACAATGATGGACATAATTGATTCATTTGTGTTATTGTTCATTTGTAAAGTTGACTAAGAAATTGAGTAATCTGCTTTAGTGGACGTTAACTGCATTACATTGTTCCAGTAAGTGACTGAATTGATTGTTACTATTGATTAAAAAAAAAAAAAGATTAATTGTCAACTACTCCCGCAAAGACTGCAATCCCACCTAAATTCCAAACTCAAACTTTAGTTAGACTTCGTCTACAGCCATTCAATTATGGTTTGTCATTAGCTCTGTATCCCCCCTTCTACATCTATCCCCTCCCCATTCTTACATTTAATCTCTTCCAGCAACATGAACACCCCGCGCCCAGGCTCTGGCCCCCCACTACCCCATCTGTCATGATGCTGAAGTATAATTATTCAAGTCTTAAGTCAATCAGACGAGCCCCTTCACTCCCCCTTGTGGACAAAAATTAAATAAGGTTTCCATGCATGATTATACAGTATTGTTGCTGACCTTTTTTTATATTCTCGCTCATTGCTCACAATTTTTTTTATTCTTTTTTGTCTCCAGCATATTGGATTTGACTCATTTTCTGTTTCACACTTTCTAGAGGCTAAATTACATTAAAACACGTGAAAAAGTTCCAAAGGCAGCTGCTAAAGTGAATAATTTTAATATCAATCAGCAAACAAAAAAAGGCAAAGCTGTTTCTTTGCATAGATGGAGAGGACAAGGTTAACACTTGAAAGATATGGTTTTGCTAGTTATGCAAGTATCGTTTTGACACAAAAACCATTTCTGTCTTCAAAATGGAGAACTTTAGTAATAAAAGTTTTATATTTTGTAGGTATTTATAAAGCATCTTCACCAGGACAAGACTGAGATTATATCATAAGCTTACAATTTTAATGGTCAGCGTGAACAAATAGCAATCTCTACAATACAACTATCAATACAACTTGAAGTGGTGACCAATGTCCTTCCTCATGATGTCGGGCTGAGATTGTTGACACATTGTACACACTTTACACATAGGCTACCTTAGTTGAATAGAATTTTAAATGTGACTGAAAATGCTCACAGGAGATCAGTTGAAACCTTCCTATTCTTGGCTTGAAGGTTTGAGACCCATGTCAAACCCATGGGGTAGACTGCGGTTTTATCTCACTTTGGTTCTAGGGGTATAGACTGTATCTCAAATTTAGATGAATTGGTTGGAAAGATGGACACATAAATTCTTAGTGTCAATCTTCCCTCCAACACGTGTCAGAAGCTCTCAAACACACACCCACAAGCCCATTTAAAGTCATGCTTAAAGCTCATGGTCCCAGGGCTTTTTGCTGCAGGCACAGCTCCAGGTTGATTACTGCTGAGTGCTGCACAGCTTAGACATGACAGGCTCTCAGGCACATGGCCCCTTTGATCAACTTACAATTTTGAACCAGATGATAGGCTTCATTAGTGTGCTTTTGAGACAAAGCAATGCTGCTAACATGTGTCATCATTCACTTCAATATGAGAATACACTCTACACACTAGTTTTTAATTAACTCAATTCTGAAATATAAGTGAATATATGAGCAACAATTGTGTAAGCATACTTATGCATTGTTTTTATTTTTATTTTTATCTTGTGAATAACTTTGTGTCGGTCTCCTTGGTAACAGTGTCTCATACTGTTTGGGCTGCGGTCAGCGAAAGGCACACTATAATTAATAATCAGGTTAGAAGGAGAGGACAGTGAAGCACTCTTGAAGCTGCTGCTAACTTTTGAGAGGAACAGCTACACACCAGAGGACACAAGCAGTGTATAAGCACACACATAATTGTTGATAGTGAGAGAGGTTGGGGACTAAGAGGCTGATAAGTGTGCTTGAAGGTGAGCCACTGGGTTGTTTCATACAATGAGGGTTAACAAGAGGCTGCTGCAATCTTAGTATAATGGGAACACACTTAGAAACAGCCAAGCTAGTGTTAATCAGCCAACCAGCTAGCGAGTGCCTCCTGTCAAGTGTGTGTATGTGCAATTACCAAGCATGGAGCTTAAAATAGTAGAAGGTCTTGAAGAGCAGAAGGAAATGCCATTTGTCTTCACTCTTCACAACATTTTGCCACCTCATGCCAAATCACGTCTGTTAATAAATGCACTTACTATTCACATTGTGTCCAGGAAGATGTGTGTATGCATGTCTTTTTGTTTGCAATCAGAAGAACCCCATCTGTTTGCGACACTGCCCTTATTTATGGACAATGTGATCAATCTAACACCATCTGTATCTAAGTTATCAAAGTTATATTGGAGATGTGCCATTTATCCTAACAAACAGATAAGCTTGATTTATGATGTGTCATTGTTTATATGAGGTTATATAATGTCTGATATCAAACCAGTTAGCTTTTGCTTAAATATACTGAACAAAAATTTAAACGCAACACTTTTTGTACCCATTTTTCATGAGCTGAACTCAAAGCTCTAAAACTTTTTTTATGTGCACCAAAGGCCATTTTCTCTCAGATATTGTTCACAAATCTGTCCAAATCTGTGTTAGTGAGCACTTTGCCGAGATAATCCATCTAACTCACAGCTGTGGCTTAGGCTGGCCACAATAAAAGGCAACCCAGATATTGCAGTTTTATCACACAGCACAAAGTTTTAAGGGTCCACCAGAGCTGTTGCCCGTGAATTAAATGTTCATTTCTCTACCATAAGCCATCTCAAAAGACGTTTCAGAGAATTTGGTACAGTACATCCAACCATCCTCACAACCGCAGACCAATTGTAACCACACCAGCCCTGGACCTCCACATTCAGCATCTTCATCTCCAAGATCCTCTAAGACCAGCCACCCGGACAGCTGCTGCAACAATCGGGTTTGCATAACCAAAGAATTTCTACACAAGCTTTCAGAAACCATCATAGGGAAGCTCATATGCGCTCGTCGTCCTTAATCAGGGTCTGGACCTTACCTTACTGCAGTTTGTCGTCGGAGTGGACCAACCTTCCACAGGCCACAATCAACAACCTGATCAAGTCTATGCGAAGGAGAAGGCGTTGCACTCTGTGAGGCAAATCACACCAGATGCTGAGTGATTTTCGGTACAGTGAAACTACATATTTTAGAGTGGCCTTTTGTTGTGGCCAGCCCAAGGCACACCTTTGCAATAATCATGCTCTCTAATCAGCATCTTGATATGCCACATCTGTGAGGTGGATGGAGAAGTGCCCACTAACAAAGATTTAGACAGATTTGTGACAATATTTGAGAGAAATAGGCCTTTTATGTACATAGAAAAAAAACTTACATCTTTGAGTTCAACTCATAACAAATGGTGGCAAAAACAAAAGTATTGCGTTTAAATTTTTGTTCAGTATATAATTATTTCCACTTAGCATGTGAAGTGATGAAATAACATTTCTAGTAAAACATGGAGCATACTGTGCATTAGTTATATGCTGTAGGACCTTATATGTCAACCTAATCCCAATATTATATGTAATAATGAATGTAATGTCAGACTTCCAGGCTTACATGCAAATGTTTGAAAAACAAAACTCAAATCTTGCTTATTTTTATCTTACAGTCCTTATTTCAGACCAACTTGGCTCTATGTTTTTGCTCTATACATCCCACATGCCGTGTTATCACCCCCAACTCTCCATGTTTTGGCTGGCATTGCTTCTCCTCTTCCGCCTCCACCCTCACACCCGCTGCCCCTCCTTTCTCCACCTCAGTTCAACCTCTGATGATTGCCGAGCACATTTCATTTGACATGAAGACAAAGGGCTGCATACACATGTGGTTTCTCTGCAAGTCTTGTGTAATATGAAATATTAATGCAGGCATAATTTGGCTCCCTGGATGGAGAGCAGTGGGGGCTTCATAATCACCAGTGACTGCTGTTTCCTTCCCCAAAGGGTGGTAAGGTTGTCAGAACGGATTGAGAAACAGTGAAGATAACAACAACAGAATGCTTACTGTTGGCGGCTACTGTGGCCTATTTCTGTCTCTGTATTTAATAGTTACATTGGCACTATGCCCAAGCTACGGAGGCAGTTCTCCCTATTAGACTCCTCAAAAGCAAAGGTGCAGAATTTCCATCAATTGATAGTCATGGTCAAATGTGTTGTGATAGACCTGTTAAATTAGCACTGTGTCAACCATTTAAAGGCCCGTCATGTTGTGGAGCTCCTAACTTACTCTCTAGTATATTCTCACTAATTTAACTAAGTTTCAAATTGTCACTTTGGTCTGCATTTGTATCATTTTGAAAATAACCCCATAGAGTCAGCCTCTTGGTGAATTATAAACACTGTTGTCTTTTGAAAGTTCGGACCAAAATACAGCAATAAAGCACTTCCACATCAGTGGCTCTGTTTTCTGTCGCTCTAATGCTAAAAATCTAATAAGATTTGATCAATACCAAATAGTTGTACATTAAGAAGAGGTTGGTGGTGAATAACAATGACAAGGCAATCATTGTTTGAATTTGACAGGCATGTAACTCTAACACTACCTTTCATATGTTATTGCATCTATTGCCATATGCTAATCATCTATGTCACGACCTGTCCGTCTGAGTGGATTCTTCCTTCTGTGGTTCACACTGAGGTTTCTCTATATTCCCCGGCTGTTTTCCTTACCCCGATGGAGGGTCTAAGGACAGAGGATGTAGTCCTGTACAGCCTGTCGGTTTATTTGCTGCTTTTTGTTTTTGTGAAACCCTTTGAGGCAATTGTTATTGTGCTACTGGGCTATATAAATAATATTGAAAACATCATCAAGGCAAATATGTTTTTAGCCCTATTTGATGTTTTTTCATGCAGTAACTATTGTCCTGTTAAAAGTGATATAATCTCTTCCAGTACTTTCAGTGCAGTCTATTGTTTAACATCTGTAATAAATTAGCAGTATACTATATAGCCTAGAAAAAAAAAAGTATTTTCAGCAGGTCTAACATATTTGGCTGAGAAAACACCTCACTGCTTGTTGGTTGTTTTTTAACCAGCTACTACAAATAAATGTACAATGGTTAGCTCTCACAACAAGAAGGTCCAGGGTTTGACTCCCAGGCCAGACAGTGAGGTTTCTTTCTGTGATGAGTTTGCATGTTTTCTGCTTTGGTTGGTTTCCTCTGTGTACTCCGGTTTTCCTCATCAACATCAAAAACATGCTGGGTACACCCTGGTGGCAGCTGCATAGAATTTTCCCAATGGGATAATTAAAGACTAATAAGAATAAAAAATAAAGAACTGGCCATGAGAAAATTCATTCATGACTCTCGCTTTAATTTATCTTTTATAATTTTATGGCAAAATAAAATCTGTAATTTTGTGCCAGTTGTATAAAGTACAATTAAGTTGTATCAATCTTGTAGGCTGCTTTAATCCTGCATATACAGTACTTGCATTAAAACCCATAGCTCTCAGCCAACCTCCTGTTTCTGATGTCACTCTTTGTCACACACAGCCAGAGCCACATCTTTACATGTCTTTAGCCTGTTTCATTATTTAGATTAAACATTGAATTCTCCTTCTTCTGCTCTCTTGCCCAGTATGGCACCACACATAAACACAAGCTCATAGAGGCTCCAGTTGCATCACGAGTGAATTACCGTGCCGTTCCGCGTTATTAAACATGACACTCGGCCCAGATAATGGAGCCTTTCTTCATCTCAATTTGGAAGGCTAATCTTATTGCTTTGATTAGCAGCAGCTTCATTTGCATATCAAGGCCTTCCCTATAATTCCTCCATTGCAATTTCACTCTTTATAGCTGTAGATAAAAGAAATCTATCTATATGTATCTTTCTTTAGAATCTATTCTTCCTTCCTCTTCTTTTCCCTTGCTTGTTCTAAGTAAACTCTAATTTCCTTTGTCTTTTCTTGTTTACAGTTTGGATTGTTACTTCTTTGTTGTGTTCTGTCACTATAAGTCGAAAAAAACGCAGAAGACAATGCAAACTTCATCTTGACAGGAATGGACATTTTCAGTAAAGGCTAGTTATCCAAGTTAAATATTGACAGAGTTTGACAGAGTTAAAGATGATGTAAAACAGCACGGGAATGTTTTAGCACACGTTTGCATTACAGCCTCTCTTTTAAAGTGTAACCACAAAGTTACAACATGATGATGTTCACCTACTCATTGCAAAAGGTAGAATTGGACTTGGGACAAATAAAGCGCTCAATAAGTGAAAGTACCACAATGTTATAAATTCAATACCAAACTCCACAATTATGCTTTGCAATTATAGCAGGGTTTTATTCTTGGATGACAATGGGTTCTAACATAGGGTTTATAGCAACACAAGTAAAATCAAAATGTAAAAATTGCTGTACCATGCAAACATATACATTTATACAATAAAAATTAGAAAATAAATTAACAATGAAAAAATCATAAATCAATTTTAGATTATCATAGCTCTTTGCTGACTTTGCACAACAGCAAAGGTTTAGTCTGAATCTGTTCACAGCCACAATTTATGGAAAGTCAGCAGGCCTTGGTCAGGACAGCTAAGGATCATGAGGGACAATAATGTAGCAATAATTTAACATGGCTCTGCAGAGCTTCTAAAATTCTGGAAGTGATTATAAAACAACATGTGCCTGCAAACATGCCTGCTCTTTCCTGTTAGTCTTTTGTATATTGGAAGGTTGAATGCAAAATGCTAATTTGCCAAAACAACCTTTAGATACATGAATAAAAATACACATATAATACTATACCCTGGAAACCTCTACGTCAAACTTTCTCCATGTGCAGCTATACAGCATTACCATGTGTCTTCATATTCTCAACCATATTCTTATGTAGTGTTGCATCCTTAACACAGTTGGTGTAAAGAATAAATATGTTACACATGTGGTGTAATGTGATGATACACTTTTAAAAGTGCCATTTGAGCACTTCAGACCACTAAGCCCATGTGTGAGTGTCTGAGAATGTCAGCAAGAGCTCCAGGAGACAGACATAGTGATTCTTTTTATGTGATATTGGTCAATACAATGTTTTATGTGTTCATAAAACGATCCAAGGCCATGTTGACTTTTCATGATTTAGAGACACTAGCAGTGATCTGGAGGAAATGGCTGTATTGTGTGGGGCTGGAGTAAAGTGCAGCAGGAAAAGCTTTTACCTATTCACTATTTGCCAGAATTGAAAGTGGTGCAGAGCATGTGGTCACCTCAATGGCCAAATTTCATTTACCTTTTTAAACAAGCAACATTATATCTGTTCACACATTATAAATGTGCTAAAAAGGGCACATTCAGCTCTGACTTGATTCCCACAGTTGTGGTTTTAATTTAACTTTAGCTTCACTTTAACTTTCTATTTGTGCTGTTATTTTATCTGTAGCTTTCTGTAAAACTTGCATTGCTGATTCAGGTTTTTCAGTAAATTTTCCTATAACATGCTATAATTATGAAGAAATCACATATATTTGAGTAAAAGTGATTAAACAACAGATAACTTATACACATACAAAGTTAAATTAACATTTTATTTTAGCAAGTAATGTAGTGCAGGCAGAGAAAAAACAAGATACAAGCACATTTAAAATAAAAGGTTGTGATGCTAAGAGCACTGTCACAAAGCATCTCCAAATCTTCAGCTCTTGTGAGGATCACTGGCCTGTGGAAAAAGGGGAAAGGACATCTGTGGGATGTGGACAAAAAAAAAACAAATTTATGAAATAAGTCACAACTATTAACAAGAATGAATTCTTGGTTTAATGAAACGTTTTTGCTAGTTGTTAAAAACATCAGAGCCAAATCTGAAACAATTCAACGCCAGCAGTTGCCAACATCAGAGTAACCTTGAAAAAGAGCTAGTAAACCTTTGTCATAATAAAACCACAAAAAAATTGTAGATAACAGTGTTCATTGTGACATTGTGTTTTTTGATTTTGAATGAGCAGTCGTACAGAGTGTGACCATAAAGCTATTGTAGGAAGGTTCATTGACCTGGATGAAGTATTGGTCCTTATGAGTAGTCAGCATATTACCTTCTGCTAGGGTACTCTAAACACCCGTTTGAGCAGGTTATTGCCCTCTCGCTTACAGCCCATTGTAGTCATCTTTAGCTGTAATTGCACTCTTGTGTCATCACATGCAGATGAGAGGGAGAGCTGCAGAGTATATAAACACGCTTGACTCTCACACCCAGCACCTTGCTATTCCCTCAGCTTGCCTCAGCATCTTGAAACTCTCACGGCTCCAACATCAACAAAATGGCCTTCACAGGAAAATGGGAAACTGAGACCCAGGAGGGTTATGTAGAATTCTGCAAGCTGCTCGGTGAGATCATCCCCTGAATCTGAACACATTAGCAGTTCTCACTAAGTTGGCCTTCTATTACTTTTTCTGTCCATCAGGTATCCCTGATGACATCATCGAGAAGGGTCGGGATTACAAACTGATCACAGAGATCACACAAGATGGAGATGACTTCACCTGGACCCAGCTGTACCCCGCCAACGCCAAAGTCACCAACAAGTTCACCATCGGCAAAGAGAGTGACATGGAAACCATCGGAGGGAAGAAGTTTAAGGTAACGTGCTGTTGCTATAAAGCACAGTGGCTGTATCTATTTGACTGGAAATTGGCAAACATTATAAATGGCCACACATGAGATGTATAGAAATACAATTTAAGGATCTCTGTGATCAGCTTGCAATACATTTCAAGGGCACCAGCAAGATGAGATGTCAGGGCAATACCGCCTGCATCTTTAATTTTATTCTTTATGACTTTTGGTTTTCTGGAAATCATTGGGATATATTATTTGAGGCAGATCTGTGATATTTAAGTTATATAAATACATTTATCTTGACATGACTTTCTAGTTTGTCACCTTATATATATATTTTTGAGAGTGCCTCAATGTAAAAATGAACATGTACACCAAATGTAAGGCCCTACATTTTGTGTATATGTTCACCAAATGATTATACCTTCTGTTTTCAGGCCACTGTCATCATGGAGGGTGGCAAGCTGAGTACTACCTTTCCCAACTATTACCACACCTCTGAGATCGTTGGAGGCAAGCTCATTGAGGTGAACAGATTTACTTCTATACTTCTATGCTAACTCAAGCCTATATTTATACAAATAACCAAGCACCCTGTCAGTACAAAAGGAATATTGTGTCGGTTTGTAACAGATTGTGTTGTGCTAACATAAGTCTTTCTGTTCCCAAAGACCTCAAAAACCGGCTCTGTAGTGCTGAAGAGAACCAGCAAGAAGATTTAACTGGGGACTGACCTTTGACCCTAATAAACACAACAGAGACCTCAGCTACTGCAGAAACTGATGAATAAACTATGTCTATGGTACCACCAGAAATCTGCATTACTGTCATCACTGTTACATTATAGTGCAATATTTGAAGGTGGGGAGAGAGTCATTTTGAAACAGTGGCTTAAAAAGATTGAATGGCAAGTGTCTGCAATGTTGTTTACAAAATATACTATAAAACAAAAAGCTGAGACTGACAAGCTGCACTGTCAATGATAGTAAAAAGCTGTAAAAAATATAAGCTTTTTATGGACCAGCTTTAAAAAGTAATGGAGCTGCCCTTGGCCTTTACCCACTTTTACAGAGTTTAATAAAATAGATAAGACGAAAGTTTATAATAACGTAAACATCATCAGATATGAAATTGTACTGGTCTGGCAAAATGATTTAGGCATGTCAGCCTGAAGACAGTACAGTACTAAATAAAGCAGATGTTTTTACTAGGATACTTTAACGGGATACTTTATTAGAATACACTATATAACAAAAGTGGATTAAGGAGTTCTGTCTCTGTCCAAACCCTGACAGGTCATGAAAAAAGGCTTTATTGTATGCCTTATATTGAGAGCTACTAACTAATATTCTGTTGTGGTGTTCATTTTGCAGATGGGTTTAGTTTTCTGTCATGTCAACAAATCTCCAACAAGTTGATGTGATTGTCGTTATACCACTTATTCAGACAACTGTTGGGTTTTGTTTTATTGGGAGATATAGTATTTCCATCGTAGGTTCAACTGAGTTTGTATTACAGGACCCAGTTCACAGGTCCATTGTTTATTTGGGGGATTTCACAGCTAGCTATGGTATGTTGCAATTGTACTATGTCACAAAAAAGTAAAAGACACCATCTATAATGTGCAACTATTGCTACATGTATTACTCCTCATTTCTCCTTGTTTCCTTTTTTAGAAAGTTTAAAACCCTTATAACCCTTTTGCCTCTGTATCAGTATTCCTCATCCTAATTTTCTCAGGATTTGCAATATCCCATTTTTTGGTTACCGACCTGAAAGTAAACTATCTTAGTTTCAATCCTTTCCTTTCTTTGTGGCCTTCTACATCCATTACCAACAAGGCATTTTCATTCTTGTACCCATTCTTGTCTTTTCTCCATCTACCCTATTTCTCAGTGGCTCCCAGCCAAGCAAACAATCAGTTAATTAACCAGCTCGGTCCCAGGATTATTGTGGAAACTCTCTGAGGAGCACTGAAAAGGCTCTCATGTCTCTAAATTTACAGCTTCATTAAGTGGACTAGAGTAAGGTAGGAATCTTTTTGAATAAAATTGCCGGACTACCGCAGCATGTGCGTGTGCGTGCTGGCCTTGACTCAAGAGCTGGTGACTCAATAGCTCCCTAATGAAAACAAAATCTCTGTTTTTTACCTCGGAGGTGGTGATTGTTTTGGTGTGATAATGAGACATGCCCACTTGCCAACGCAGAAGCAATCAAGATCTTACACTCCTGAAAAATTAGGGTTGGAAGGCAGCGTGCAAAGGTGTAATTTGACCGTGTTTGTGTAGCGCAGCGCTGGTGCAATCACTCTGCAATATCACTTCCTTTGTCCTCTCAGACAAACAGGCCTAATTGGCTATTTCCTTGTATACTAGTTCTGATTGGCCATTCTGCCCTTTTCTGATTGGTCTTCATCTTGGCACCCAGGATTGGCGAGGAAATGGCTGCTTCAATAGTCTGTAGGATGGAAATAAATATGTAACTTTTATTTCCAGCATTACATAACATACCTTAATGTTAGAAAAGTTATAAATGTTGCAGCTGTACAACAACAGCAACAACACAGTTTTCTCATTAAAGTGTCTGGAAGCGAACAAATGTCTTTCTGCGAGTATCCTTTTCTATTTTTCTTGATGCAACTGTTTACAGACAGAATAAGTGTCAGGTGTGAATGACATACACTTAGATGAGTCCAGAGCAACATGTGACCTAATTTGAGCAGCAGTGTAAAAAAAATGAATGCAGTCAAAGTCACATTTGAGCACTCCTTTCTCAACTGACTGTCCTTTATGGAAGCTAATCAACTGCTTGTCAATACACCACTGACATGGTCAGCGTATGCTCAGTGCAGTTAATAATTACTGTAATTCAACATGATATAGTGTTCTGTGTAAATGAAGGTTTGTTAAATTGCTGTAATGACACAAAAAGTTAAAAAAAATTTGATGCACTGGGGATCTAGCAAAGGTTTATGTTTTAGAGAATTCTATTGGGATACACAAAAATGCTCATCATGAGAAATACAAGTGATTTTAAACTCCTCCAAAGCTTAGTGAAGGACACATGGCTACAACCTATTCTTACTAAAAGTAATACACAAATGAGTGAATGCACCACTACAATCAATGTACAATCAATGTTACAGAAATACTCAGAACTGCAAAAAAGGTTTAATTTATTTATAGCAGCTCTCAAATAACTGTGCAAACATTGTAAAAGTTGTATAAAGTGAGTAAAATAAATTTGAAAGTGCACTTTACAACAACAACTAGTCTGCTACTTTCTGCTGCCTACATGTTTATGGACCGAGGCTGAGCTTATGCCCTATTGCGCAGCCCCAGACCGCTCTCCAGGGGGACACTGCAAGTCTTTGTTCCCGTGTCATGCCTTACATTCTCCACAACTGCCCCAGCTTCTTTACATTCCTGCTCTGTGGGATATCTGGTCGGGCCAGCCTGCCAACTGGGGAGCCAAGAGTCCATCGAAACGTCCAGTCAGTCAGTAGTCCTTCCATTCATGCAGGCAGCGGCTGACTCCTTGTACCCCTTTGGCCCAGAACAAGGCCTCTCTCTGGGGGACAGTAGTCAGCTTTGTTCCCTCCGTCATGCCTCACATTCCCCAGACCTGCCCTGGGTCCCCCCTGAAGGCATAGGGCATTGGGAGGAGCACTGGCCTCTCTACGCCCCCATTTCCAATTTTCCATCTGATATCATCGCTCTTTATCGCCCCCATCATCAGCGCCTTTTAGGATGTTTCTCTCTTGCTTTTAACGCTGCCCTTTCTGCTCTTTCTTTCCATCAGTTTTTCATCGGGCCATAAAACTGACAACCTTGTCCACTGCAGCACAGCGACACACTCAATTTTTCATTTCAACTAATTTGTGGTCAGACAGCAGACAAACTGTGTGTACTGTTCTGTTATGGGTCTTTGGATTGATGAAAAATGATTTGCTTGGATTTTGCAAACTCAAGCAATACCTTTAAATTAAATATTTTTGTGCTCCTCTGATGTGCTTGAGAGTACTCATTTTGTCATTTTATGACAAAATGAGTACAATTGGAACCTGTACGATAGCCAATCAGTGTTACTGTTACTGTTATTGTTAAGGTTATTATCATATAATTTTCTTTATTTCAGCAGCAGAAAACTTTTATGTGAAGAACATGACAGCTATGTCTACCCGTTTGAACGTTGTAGCTACAAACTTCTCAACCTACATCCGTCTTTCACCTGAGATTATAGCATTTCAAGCGCAGTCCTCCCAGCTTACCTAGTTTTAGCTGCTTGCACAACACAAAACCTTTCTCCTGTGCCAGCGCTGTCTGTACCTACAGCCCACTTCTATTCAGACAGGAGAAGGGTGGGGGCGTAGGCCATAATTAAAGATGGCGGCCTTGCTGTCACACAATGGCTGTGAACAGTGAAAGCTTTTATTGCATGTATTTTTCTCAATAGGAGAGTGGGCAGTCTACCCTCTGTGAGCATTTAATTGGTTTAACAGCTGGAGAGGAGGTTGGACAAGAAAGATGGATGAGGAAGGCCCCAGGAGCGAAACAAAGACACTGGAAAAGTATTTCACTATTGCTGCGTCTAATGGTTTTGATAACTGTATAAGAGTCTGTCTAAGACTTTCCACAAATAAGTAGAAATTACAGAGCCATGTCACACATCTGCACAATGTGTTTATTAGCATGTATCCAAATTCTTATTAGCACTGTGTTGCGTTTGGAAGAGCAGAATGGTGCCAGGCGTGGGCTTATTGGCATGTACTGCAACATTTCCCTGCAGCCTCATAGGATTAATATTATTGTAAAAAAATAAATAAATAACAACATCCAGATTAAGAAAAAAGAAGCACATTGATGTTTCGGGAACACGGTATACCTCTTGTGTCTAACCGTGTGTGGATTCTGACAAGTGTCTTTGTCTGCTGGTAAATAGAGAGTGGGACAGAGCCTTGGGGCAAGGTGAGGCCATAGTGTTCCTCTGAGCTTTGGACTAATGGAGATACAGTGTTGTGTTGAGGGCCAACCCTCGGGGGCAGCACTGGGGATTAAAAATGTAATCCATTGCACATTAACACACGTGGCTTTCAAAATTTCAAATGAAAGGTGTCAGTACTTATATTTCAGAACGTCTTTGTCTATATTCTTTCACTCTGTGTATCCTTGTAAACATGCTCCTCTCTGTCTGGAATTGTATTTTTTTTATTTTTTTCGGGAGTGTGTAGCCATCAGCCAATAACCCACAGACCTACACCTTGTCAATTGGCAGTAAAAGAAAAAGAAGCCCTTTAATTGGGAGTATTGTGGATTAACAAAATTAACTCTTTAAAAAGTCAGGCTGTATTTGCTTGTGGTTACATTACAGTGACCACACCAATAACACTTTAACTCATAAAAGGACAAATGTCCAATGATTGTGTAGCTGTCTCTAAAGAGGAACAAAGGTTTTGCATTTAAAGCTGACTTTGCAAAAATAAACCCAGTACTTACCAGGCCAGCAGAAATCTTAAACTGCAAGGCATACATCCTGATTAGAACAGGTAAAAAAATGTTTTACTGAAGTTTATTATTATCAAGTTCATTTCCACTGTTAATTAGATTGACTGTACTTTCTTTTCTTTTGGCAGGAGATATACTCACTCTCATGTGTTAGCATCTGCGTCGCAGCACGTACTTGTTCACATTGCCTTTAGTAGCCATGTGTACCATGTCGATTACTCATGTGCTCCTCAAGAGGGCACAGTGCAGATAGGCTTTCACACGATGTACAACTCCAAAGTACAGCCTCCAGGTCGGTGTTGTCACCCATTAACAGTAAACACTGCAACATACTCCACCATTTATCTCATGACTATAGCTGTGCCACATGATTCTATCCGCCTGCTCAGATCAGTCTTTCCTTGAAACTTTTTTCTTGTGAATGTGCTCTGATGTCAGATATTTGATCAGACAAACCCATCGGAACAACCTCCATCTTTGTGGTAATATGCATATTGCAGCTTGCTGATGCATTTATTGAAGGCCTGCACCGTTGACACATGTGACACCTACACATAGAGCTGCTTGGTGAGGTCATGCGCTTGTGTGTAATGTATGTATAACTGTGTCTCTGCCTGAAAAGCTAACTAGTGATGTCCCTGATATGTCTAAATGGGATGTAAAAATAGTAAAATATAGGCAGAGAGCTAATGTGTGTAAATTGACTTGATCATCACTGTGTTACTGTAGAATAGGGGGCCACAGCTGCACTGATTTTATTTCTAATGAAAATTCTGAATATTAACTCTTGAAATGATTGCACGTGCCATTTTTAAATTAGGCCAATCATCACTGAGGAGAATAAAATAGTTTATATTTATATATATATATGGGTATTATAAAATCCTACATCAAGGTGGGGCAGTGGTTAGCACGCTAGCTTCTTAGCAAAAAGGTCCTGCATTTAGGGGTACTTCTGGGGAGTTTGTATGTTCTCCCTTTGCTTGGGTGGGTTTCCTCCAGATACTTCAGTTTCTTCAATATCAAAAACATGCTAGGCTCCTCCTGGTGTGGCTGCCATCTAGGAATTTCCCCACAGAGATAGTAGAGGAATAGTAAAAAATAAAAAAGTCAGCTGCACTCTGTGTGGTTCATACACAGAGTCATTATAAAAGGTTTTCTGTGAAACGAGGCACATTGGGAGCCACTATAGAGGGAAGGGTGGTAAAGATGCGTGTTGTGTTGATGAGGGACAAAGAATCTTATTTCACACCTCATTTAATTCATCGCCATGTTGTTGTGAGTCTGTGTCTTTAGAGTGCATTACATTAACTTAGATTCATTTGGAGACACTTACCTTGACCCTACCAAGCTTCGACTTACCCTTTAACTATACAACCCCACTGAATGTGCTTGTGTGCGAGTGATCCGATCCTTTAATTGCATTAGGCGACTGGAGCTGACACCTTGCACTTTTCCCACTATGTGTCATTAGTATGAGTGCAGTGCTTTATGAGTATTGTGACCTCACTGCAGCGACAATTTTACTCACACATGGGCACAAATCCATCTCAGCCAGTCGCAACTCATCCATTCAGCCATTGTGAATAAGAGTAGAAGGCATAAAAACACAATTTTGCACAGTCTTGCCTGATTGGATAATGGAGGCCTGCTTTTCTGGACAGAGAATATAGCTCAATGTTATGCACACAGCCATAAACAGAAAGGTGCATACTAAACCAACATGTATACCTTTTCTGTGTATAGTTCTATGTATCTATTTTTTCCACTAGGACTCTTAATAAAACAATATTGATGGGGCAAAATTGGTCTATAGTTTGAATAGCCATTGACATTTCTAGTTCATTTTTAAACATGATTGAAATCATTAATAAAGTATTTAATCACACTCTTTTCAGGTCTTTACCATTCTAAAATACTTGTTCTATGTAAAGTGTTGGAAAGGATCAGATTTTGATTAAAATATTGCTCATCAGAAGTCTGAATACGTTAGCTTGCAAAGGTTAATGTAGCACTAAACACCTATTACTGCTGTCAAAAATCTATTATCAACATCTAAATAATTTTTCCTAACAGATCTGTGCTTTTGTACTAACGGTTACTATATGAGTATACATATCTGACATGCAAGCAGAGGCGATGGACTGATATGCATCAAATGCTTTTTTGCACATGACGCTATACTTGACTGACTTTATTTTCCACATGACTAAAGACAATTTTTACATTTTTAATTGCTTAATTACTCTTTATGCTATCCAAGAAGAATGTGTTCAAATGTGTTTAAAGTGCATATTCAAAGTACTTAATTTATGTTTTCACTGTTAAAAGGCTAGTAAAAAGTGCACAAGTCGCCAATTAAGAAATTAGGGAAATTGCCCACATTTCTTGGAAATATCTCAAAACATATTCTTGAGTAGCTAATTGCAGGAAAAAACAGAAATTTAAGTGAAGCTGAAGCTGTCCAGATTCACTCCTGGTTTTTGTCTTGTCCTTGTCTTCCCCCTCCTCTCTGTGCTCTGTCTATAGCCCTGTCCCAATATCCGCACTTATGCGCTTGTGTCCCTCAGTTGCTCGTTCTCGCTGATGGGTGCAAGTGTGTAGGGTGTCCCAATTCTCCGGAGTGGTTTGACGCCCCGCCCCTTTTGTACCCTTGATGGTCACTCTACGTGAGCACGCATTTGAACGGACTGAACGCTGTTTTTAAGTTTTAACCAAAAAGGCAGAAAACTAGTGCAATTGAGTGCAGGGAAATGAGTGAAATGAGTAAAATGGAGAAGATTTTGTATTTTCCATTGTAAACTGTTCCTGAGTACTAAATATGTATTTATTTATTTATAAAATTTATTACATGTCTGTTTTCATTTAAAATTGTGCGTTACTGTATATTTCTTTATGCATTTAAAATGTGATGGGGCATTTTAATAACGAATTATCAGTTAATATAAAACATCCCACCACATTTTAACCATTTATAATGACACACTTAAAAAATTTAATATGCATTATTTAGACACTGAAAAAACATATTATTAACTTTTTAACAGGATCTGACAAAACTCACAGTTAGTCTGGTATAGAAGTCTTCTTCGGTTTCTCTGCTTTTTCTTTCTGGAAGTAATTCTATGCTGTAGATTTATCATAATTTTCAATACATTCTGTTAATCCTGCACAGTTGGTTCCCTGCACTAAGTGCACTTTCACCAAGTACACCCTTTGTGGGAGACCACAGGAAGTAGTGCAAGTTTTGGGACAGGGTCAAAGTCTCTATCCAAACTGGGCATAATGCTGGTGTGACCAGACTAGGTTAGGCAGATGGTACCCCTGTCTTCAATTCCACCTTCATCCGCTGCATTATAGTCCATTGTTCTACCAGTTAGTGAACCTTGGCTTAGCTTCTGTTTTTAAAGGTTTTCTTGACTTACCTTGTTCCTGTGTTTAGGTGCCTGTGTTCTGTGTTGTGGGTCTTAATGAAACTGTGACAGAAGCATGATATTTTATTATTAAAATGATGAGAAAACAGATTCCATGAAACTCAGAATTCAAATATTACTGTAAAACCATATTTATATCATCCAAGAGAGGAGAGAAGTAAAAAAAGAGAGGTTTCTTGCTCAATAACAACACAAATGGGCTATTCGTACACTGCCATCATAGCATGTATGTTATGTATATGTATTATTTTATATGTTTATAAGACTTGCTATTTTTGTCCATATTCAAATCTTACCATAAAGTCCCATGATGTAAGGACCTTCATACTGAAAACTTTACACAGTTAAACTAAAACAGGGCTATGACAATATTATATGTGGACAAACTAAATTTTATTTTTATTTTTTTTTCTTCTCAATTTTTTCCACTTTTTGAGAAACAACTCTTTATTCTATTCCCTGAATTATTTAGGCTCCTGTACCCTACCACAGTATTAAAAAACTGTGGGGACATTAAAGTAGTACAGTATGTTTACGTCATGTACGTCTTTTGACAATAAAAACAAAAACGTGCTCTTTGGTAGATTCTCTTTGAGGTGAGCCCCTGATAAGGTTTATTGATGGTGACAAGTATCTTGTCTCAACCAATTCCTGCTTCAACCAAGTGCCTTTCTGTATAATTATCAGTTTTGCAGCATCCGCAACCATTAATCATTCAAAATATTGAGCATTAAACTGATTACAGCCTCATCAAATAAGCATGAGAATGATTATGAAGCAACACTGCTCAGATAGGCTGCAAATGTTTTCAACTTTTAAGAATAACCTTTTGAGTATTTGTAATAAGAGCTTCTAGGGCCCACTTTCCTTTCCTTTAGAAACATCCATTTCTTTAGACAAACCTTCTCAATCTGTTCTTTGTTAGCACCTTCTTTCTCCCCCTACTGCTTTTCCTAATAGTGCCTCTCTTTCTCCACAATTTGTTTTTCAGCCCTTTTCTCTCACTGGACGTCCCACTGGGGGCCTGAGAGTGTCCACAAAGACCCAATGCCCAGAGAAAAGAGCTGCAAACAGAGAAAAGAGAGAAAAGAGATGGGGGCAAAACAGAGGGTGAGAGGTCGTACTGGAGAAGAGACACAGAATAAGAGACCAGAGAAAGAGCAAGAGGAAGACTTAAGAAGATGGAGGATACTCAGAAGGGCGATGCAAATAAAAGGCAGAGTGAGAAAAAAATCAATGTGGAGAAAACCACTCTATAGTCCCAAACACCTCAATCCCTGTTGGCAATAAGTTACTGGAGGAGAACAAATTACTGCTAGTTTACTTTTTAATGCAATTAAAATAGCAAATACAAGGACAAATTTAGTATTTAATGATTCAATTTTATGCATGCTTTTGTTATAGCAAATGGATCTTTTTTGCCCTTAGAGCCAGCTATTAGCCAAGGTAGGGTAATGTATGCCATTTGAGTCATAATACCCTTTTTGTTCTACTCTATTATCATTCAAGGCTGGCCATGGTGGTCTTTCTTGTCCACACGTATATCATTTTTTCTACAATATTGGCCATATAAACATATAAACATAAATCCATGTACATATCATGTTCTCATAAACAGTCCCAAGACATTTCTACTAGTCTTTTTCAACCAATCTTTTCCACTTCTCCAGATAACGGTTATGTCTTGTCTTCTGATTGCACCATATATCCTTGCTTCTTGAGTTAACTAATATTCAAAGACTCAGTGTTTGTGGTACACTCACTTGACGCACTGTGGGAAACTTTGAGCTCTCTGTGTTGAAGTCGAATGTTCAGAAACCACTTCAAAATGCTCACCATAGCCTTTGGTGCACTATAATAATGAGGGGGTTATTTTGGACACAGCCATAGAAGTAGAAGGAGGCCGGATAATGCAAAGAAGACAAAGATGCAAGAAAGCCGGATAGAGAGAAGCTGAGATTGAAAGAGCTATTGGATTTGACACAAACAAGAGCATCCAGCTGAGTAGAAAGGTGCGGAGAGAAAAGGGGAAGAGACAGACTTGATGAAAAGAAATCAAGCTTTGGAGGGAGAAAAGGGATGTGTTGCCTGGAGGCGCCTTTGTGAGAGTGTTAGGGGATGGAGGGTCATAAGTAGCTGCTAAAAGGCTTGTGCCACCTCTGCAGAGGAGAATGCCTCATCAGCTGGATCTATGTGCAATTTGGACAGGAAGTGTTTTCAGCAGGGCTTGTGTTTTGGCAAGAAGTTGGCTGCCTCCTTGGCAAATACACACACAAACTGTCTAGTCAGTCCACAGCATGTCCACACTTTGGTCTGCATCATCACCTCAGTGTCACTAGCTTCTGCTCACACTCACAGCTTTCTGTCAAAGAGAGTGGACTGCATAGTCTCTCTGATCTATAAAGGCGGTTTTATTACCAAGGTAACATGATTAACAAAAATGATCACCTCCTTGTTGTGCATCATTGCATGTTAGGTGAAGTGTTGTCTGCCACAGGTGTGTGTGTAAATGGGGTAAATGGACGCACAATGTAAAACACTTTGGTAGAAAAAAGTTCTGTATAAATGCACACCATTTACCATTTTTTTTGTGCTGTGGTACTTTTCACAGTAAGAGTGTTCACATTAGTGACATCTTTTCCAATGCCATCAGACTAAGGTCTTAGCTGGTAAAAGACAGTTGTTTCAGTAGGTTTCAAACGTTATATATGCCAAACATTATTGTCAAAGATATTGTGCTTCTCTTATGCAAGTATCAGGAACTTCACAGCATTCTTACAAAAGTCTTATTTATAAATGACAGACTTAAAGCACCACTACTTGTTTTTCATTTTTATGTATTTTTCTAAATCAACATTTACAATATACAATATAACACAGGAGAGTAATTTTCTTTGCTATAGATTATTATTATTTACAGTTGCTTCTTTTGTCTTGCCTAAGAAGTGATCATAATGGCCATATCAATAAAGCTATGTGGGAAACATTCATATTTCTGTTTTCATGAACATTGGCCGTTTGACAGCACAGTAAATATTAAATAAATAAATTAATAAAGTTAACAAAAAAAAAGGACTTTTCATTAATCAGACAAAGCTGAAGTCAGTAACACTGGCAAACTCAGTTTCATGAATGAGGAACCTTGATGAAATTGGATGTCAACAACACCTGTGTATCATTGTATTTATTGAATTTTCTTTTATAAAATATCCAAAGATTAACACAATGTCCTTCATTCTGTGTGCACTACATGCCCCGCTGAAGAAAGTTTTTTTGTAGCCTAACCCAAGTTATTTTTAGATTAACCAAGTCTCCTTACAGCAACCAAGGCTTCCCCAGCCTATAAGAAAAAAAACCTTTGTTCTCACTTGTGTATTGGCTGACCTTTTACAATGCTCAATTCAGCACACTGTCACTTTCCTTTCTAAAAGATTAACATTTTTGTCCAAATAACAATATCTATATTTAAAAGATATGAAATGTCCACTCTTCCTAATGCTTACTTTTTTTTTTTTTTTTACAGTCATCTGCATTAGAAATAGTCTTTACTGCCATTTTAAACAGAAATCATGGGTCAATATGTCAGAGGACTTTACATGCAAATAGCATTTTTATGATTTGCAGCTTTAATTTTTGTGACGCAGAAGAGGAGAACAGAAGCAGATAAATGCATTTGATTAAAGTGGTTGGTGACAAGTGCAACAAAAGAATAAAATAAATATTGAATGGTGAATATTTTGCTTCATTATGCTGATGACATGTGTGTTTTTGAACTGTCAGTGCTACAGTTACCAGATTTTATGACAGAAGTTTTGTGTCTGAGAGCCTCAAGGCCAAAGCACACAATGACAGATAATAATGATGTAGGTTTGTTAAAGTGAGCACCGGCAAAACCCTAAGATCAGGTATTCTATGTACAATCCATATAGTATGGACGAACAGACATGTTTGCCTCTGTCTGCTCATTTGTCTGCTTCATAGTCCATATTTTTCTATTGTAATAGTACACACAAAATGTATGTTTTTGTTTTGTTGTCTCACTTAAACAAAGAGGATTAGTGGCCATCGGAGGGACCATATTCTTTTTTTTTCACTCATTTAGAATTTCTGATTTGGAGCTAGACATTTGATGACACTCAATATAATTTCTTTGTTTATTATATATTAGTTTACATTTTTTGATAATTTTCTAACAAAAAAAAACAAGAGTAGATGTACAAACACTGCTCAGCCCAGTCCAAGGAAACAAGAAAGAAAAACACCTCCCACAAGCCCACACTTCCATGAACTGTACCTTCTGGAATGCAGCAGGTCAAGTATTCCAAGGGGAAAGCTCCATGACAAGTTTGTGCCAGTTAGATTTGGAGGGAGGGTTGTCACTAGACAGGAAAATGTTCTTTTGTGCAGCATGTGTGAGGATGTCATATAATCTGATGGAGCCTGAACCAACATTGCTGTGTCTATTGCCCAAAAGCAAAGACACGGGATCCATATCCTTTCTAACCTCAACATTCTTTTGTTTGTGGGATAACAGAATTACACACATTGAAATGTGTAATGGAAAATTTACTAAGAAATGTTTTGTTTAGCATTAAGTATACCTCATCTTCCTAATTACCTATTTTAGTATATATTGCAGTGTTATAATTTTAGGGGTTGAAATCCTTACCAAAATGCATTGTTTTCTTGTAATACAGCTAGTGACCACTGGAGGAACTGCCAACACACTGACCAGGCAAACCATTATCAATGGAATTAGATTGTGTTTTTCAAAAATTATACAACGATTTGACTGCAATGTTTATATTATTTCCAGAGTAATATGTTGTTTGTGCACGGACAAATAATGCTTTTTGGTCCACACAGTGACTCACTATACAACAACGTTTTTTCTTTTTTTTTTTTTTCTTCAGACACACCACAGGCCACTGACTGCATGCTGTCTCAGTATCACTACCCTTTAGTGCACCTCCCTGCTCTACGTGATAGTGAGAGGAATTATACAAAATGGTTTTGGAGTCAGCAGAGAAAAATATGGGGAAGTGAGGGGCTAATACCAGGAAAAGAAAGACTGAATAGGGAGAGCCAGAAAGAGTGATTGCCTATTGACTTGATGAAAGTGAGGATGCATCATTATATAATTGTAAATCCTAGAAAGATGGGGTGTAATAGGGCCCTGCCTTCTCCTGATGCTTCTCAGGTAATTCATCCCTCTCTCTTTCCACCCCTTCTTTCACCCTGTCACCCATCAATCTTTTTCCAATTACCTGCTCTGTCTATCCACAAATCCATCATAATCATTTCCATGGTAACGGGTTGCATCCTCCATTGGCTCTGGTCTATTGTTCAATATAAGTGCATGCCAAAAAGCAGTCTTTAGAGTAGAAAAGAGAGAGGCTAAGAGACAGATCAGGATATTGTCTCCAAAACTAATATCTCTCCAATGTGTCCAAAGAGTCAACTTCAAAGAAGATTGTCTGTTTAATATCAGCCATGGCATCCATTTGTCAGACATTTTATTAGCCATTTTGTGTTTTTATCCTAAAGTGGAGCAACAGTTTCCTCATGCGCAGTTGTCAATTCAAATGCAAAATCAGAACTGGCTCTAAAACGTCAGTGAAGTATGTTATATGCTGTTTGTAAAGAAAACAATAGGAAGCCAAATTGTATGAAAATATTATTGCATTTAACTTAATACAATACACATTACTTTTTACTAAGACACCAACCTACTTCAACCCTTTTTCCAATAACTTATTTTTGCCTTTTCTAAGTTGAATACACTTCCAGTTACATGTTGCGGCCTTCTATAAGATTAGAAATGTAGCAACAGACCTCAAACCTCACACAAACGGTCACATTTTGATCTGAATTGCAGTGAGTGTGTATTGAACAGTCACATCTCAATGACGTCTCACCTCAATGTGAATTTGAGGTTGCTGTTTGTAGATTAAAGGGACAGACACTATCAACCCAGGTGATAAACGGGACACATTGTGATCCAAGTTTCTTTGGGTATCAATATAAGTGACCTTTAGTTTTCACTTAAGCTTGATTTAGAGTTTAGAAAAATAAACAGTGATGTAGAACAAAGAGGGATTTAGTCTATGTAAAAGCAGACACCCACAAACATGTCTAGTCTTGTGTGGGTCCACAGCCGCTTGAACGTCTGTCATTGGTGAGCTATCTCATTCACACCAATACGTCAGCAAGAGTAACTAGCACACAAGCTAATACACACAAACTATAAGCAGCAGTGTTGGGGCCTTATTCTTACTACATTTGTTCTGCAAAAACATTAGCTTCAAACAACATGTTTTTTAACTGCGTATATTTAAAGACACACACCAAACTCTGAGTGCTGCTGTTCGAATGAATGTTTATTTGCCCTTCTCAAGGTAATTGATATGTATAGGACACATAATGGTGTAAATTAAATTTGCAAAACACTAGCTTATTGTTATTTATTAGCGTGAGCAGGGGTCATTATCACCTCCCATGTAAAATGGCCACATGTGGAAGACTTTGTTGTTTCAAAGGCAAGAGATCTGAAGAAAAGAGTGGTTTAACTTGGGTTTGAAGTGAAAGGATCCTGAACAGCATTTGAAAGCAATCTTAATTTGGGCATATTTTTTATGTATATTTATGTTGTAAAATTTAATAGATTGACCGAAGAATGTTTATTTAAAATGCACATTCCCGTTTAGATTTAATCTACACTGTGTCATGAGTAGTTGAGCTGGTCTGTGGCTCACATGCCATGCTGATGAGAAAGAGGAGTGTTTTGTTATTGTGAGGCTCAGTGACGTGTAACATCCTCCAGCAGCCATCAATCAGTACCCACACCCCCTTCTTCTCTCTCTCTCCTCGTGTCTGCTCGGCTTCATCAAGTCAGCAGCAAAGCACAGGATAATCAGTCATTTCACTTAAAGAACAAAAGTCTGCCTTTGAACAAAAAAATTGTATTATTGAGACATCAAAAAGTAGAGTATAATACAAAGCTCAGTGTATGACGTAAAAATGTGCATACAATCAATAGGCTCATTCTGTATAGTGGTACAAATATTGTCATAGGAAGATGGTTATTAAGTTGATTAAAATTGTTATTGACAAAAAGTTGTTTTTTGTAGACTTTTTTAGAATTATACTAACTGTGTTTTCTTCTTAGATATTTTTTTTTGTCTTTTTGCCTTTATTTGACAGGACAGAGAGGGGAATGACATTGGACAAATGACCCAAGCGAGAAAGAATTGTCTCCCATGTAAATGGCATCCGCTTCACCAAGTGAACTAACTGGGCATTTCAACTGTGTTTTCAATTGTTTTTTGGCCTCCCTTTTCTATAAATCTCTCTATACGAATTTGTGTAGGTGTAATGTGTGACAGAATCTTTGCAATAGTTAAATTGTAGTTAAATTATACAACAATCAAACCTGTAGTGCCAGTGAATACCTAATATCAGTGTTTTCTATTGTTTGTAACAAACAACAAAATAGTTTTATTCTTAAACTTTAGACCTAACATTCAAGGAAATAAAGAAAAAAGCTAATCTAATTGGAATTATGCCAAAATATTTATTTTTAGTGACTAAAATAAGTATCATATTAAGACTCTGGCAACTGAATTGGTTTAGTTTATGTTTTATTTTTATGATGAACATTCTTTGTTATTGGGCATACATTGCTATTTTATTTTGAAGGGCGTGACCGGATGTTATAGCTGATATCCCGTGTGATTTGAACCTGGCGGCGCTGTGTCTCTGTGTGTGCTCGCGCGCGTGTGAGCGTGTGCGTCGTCGGCTTCCTGCTGTTGCTCAGTCCGCACAGCGTCCGTCTCGTCAGTGTTGAACGGCTCGCCATGGCGGAAGGACGTAGAGAACATCCCCATCCCCTCCTCTCCTCGCCGCCGGCCAGCAAGCGACCCTGTCTGCGCCCAGCTCCGCGAGGTCCCGGACCAGGGCCGGGCCACGGCAGCGGCTTACCGAGCTCCAGGTATCGTTCTCCGGAGTCTCTACTGGACTGCGCCGCGAAGGCAGTAGCGGAGAAGTGGGCCTTCGAAAGAGTAGAGGAGCGCTTTGAGCGGATCCCGGAGCCCGTACAGCGCCGCATAGTCTACTGGTCTTTCCCCCGGAACGAAAAGGAGATATGCATGTACTCATCGTTTCAGTGTCGAGTCGCCGGCGAAGATGTTTCGTCGGCGGCTACAAGCGGAACTGGGACTACAGCGTCCGGGGCTACAACCTCCGGCGCTGGCGGAGGATCAAACCCCGGTACGACAGCCACCACGGGGACAGCCGGGGCGGTGGGAACCGGAGACGGACTGCCTTTTCGTCGCGGAATCAGGCTACTTGAAACTGGTTGTGTGGAAAACGTTTTACAAGTCGGTAAGTGTAAAGATTGGAGCTTTTTGAGCTTTAACACGGAGTGTGTGATCCCCCCGCCGCTGCTGGACCTTCACTGGGAATGATTGATGGAAGTTTTCCTTGCCGTCGTGGAAAGTATGCAAAGCGTCTATCTTCGCGACAGATAAAAGCAACATCTGACTTCCCGTGTCTTTTCGTGTACTAGCTTTCCAGTAAAACATTTTCTAACAAATTCTATTGCTTAAATTGACCTCTTGGCAAAAAAGGGAAGCGAAGATAAGCCTTGCTAGCGCGGTCGACCAGCTGCTGTTTAAAAATTAAAGGGTTCTATTGTAGGCTACCTGTTCGTTACTGGGTATTGCTTTCACCACAGAGCCACAAGCGTGAAGCAAAGTGTTTTCAAGCCGACGTTAGGTGTTTTTCCGGGGTTTGTGCTCGACAGGCAAAGCTGGCTTGAGCTGAACTCCGGAGAGGAGCAGGGGGAGGCGCGGAGGAGGCAGGCTGACAGACGCGGATACAATAGGACCCTGCGATGCAGCGTCGGGGCATTATTTCTGTTTGTTTGCATTCCCTGTTGGAAAACTCGTTGTTTCTCATCTCAACATCAGTTGAGGGAGGCTTAGGCAAAGAACAAAGGCAATTATTGGGTCTCTTATTATGATTAATCCAACGTTAATCCGAAAAAATCCTTCCACTGCGTTTTTGTTTATTTGCTGCTACTGGTTGGACTGGACAAAGAGCGTAGTGGCCACCGTAGTGGCTTGGAAAATACACATCTGTAGTGTTTATGACGCGGTTTAGAACTTAATTCTATTTCCACTGCACAAAACATAAATTTGTTTTATTAGTTCGTTTGACCGAAGCTTCGCAGTGCCTTGCCACACAAAAGGCTTCCAGTTGAAATGATCGATAAGCGTCTCGCATTTCCAGCTCTGCAGCGAGGGGCTGTTTCCAAACAAAGGGCCATTCCGCAAAGCTCCATCTTCACTCACATTCTCATTAGATTCGTACCCACAGCCACAGAATGAGCACAGACACCAGGCAAATTGATGAGACGAAACCAATGGTTAGTCAAAAAAGCAGCTTTTATGGTAACCCTGAGGATTTTTCTAAGACCAGATGGTAGCGAGAGACACTGGAGCTTGTCTGGGGTTTCATGTTGCTCCAAGGTATCGGGGGAATAGCAGAAAACTGTGGCTGGTGCCTTTTCAGTGGGACTGCTGGATCTAATTGCATCTTATAACTGCTCATTGATTCCACCCCATAACTAACCGAAATGTGAGACTGATGAATATTAAAGTGTGTAGGACTGCTCGCAGTCTAGTAAGTTTAGCAAGTCTCTCTGCAACTTACAGCTGCGCTCTCAGCTAGTCAAGTTTGTGAAGCCAGGTTTCTGTCAGTTTTTACACACTTGTGCTGTACAGACAGGATTTTTGTTAACCACAATCTGAGTTAAATGAGCTTCAGTAGTGTTAAAGTGGTGGCCTACATTTAACACTTCCTGCCATTGCTCATTGTCTTGGTATTTGACTTGCAGCATGGAACCTGCTCTTTGTTATCACAAAGCCAATTACTTTTGTCAAACTTTAGCCCACATTTTAAAGCAAACACTCCAGTCTTACCTGCCTCACCTGGAAACCGTTTCAATTTCCCCCAAGGTCAGTCATAACAGGCGCCCAAAAGGTTTTGTCTTTCTGTCAACATAACACAACACGGGCTGAATAGCAGTGTGACACCAAGATAAGATTTGGCTTGTTCTTCACTTTGCAAATCCTGGGAACCAGTTACTTAGAAAGGTTTAACAGAAGAACAATTGCTTTTCGTGCTTGCTTTCCCTAAGATTCGGCGACCAAGCACTCTCTCAAACACAATACAGTCATTAATGATCGTGTTACAAACCTGTAAATGATAATCTTAGGATTGCGTTTGCCTGACATGACATAATATAATCGCCACTTTACAGAGCAGCAGTAGTTGTTTTTAGGAAAGCGAGATGTCTTATGTACTTTGTAATAGGAACTCACTGGGAAGACTGGGCTGCGTGCTGGCACATGCATGCTGATGATCAGATGAGTTTAACACTGTTTTGTCCTGGTTAATCAGAATTAGTAGGCCTAGAGCGAGATCTGAACCGACTTTTGTTTTTCTCCCAGGTAATTACTAGTGGTGCCAAGGGAGGGCTAAATCCACAATCTTTTTTTTTCTGCTGCAGGACTTGAGATATTTCCGGTGTCCATGCCACCAAAAGTTGAAGATCAAGTTGGTGTGAGATGATCAGAGGCTGTTTTATGTTGACACAATGAACAAATGTAGGACTGTGCTACATCAAATCTAATGTGGTAACAAGACATTGAACGTGTGTTGAATGTTATAGGGGTATGTGACCCATGTTGGTAGGCCCATCCTTTGCCACTGCCTTTATAAAGTCTTCAGAGAGTAGGAGGAAGGGATAGAAGTAGAGGAAGGGGGTTCCTTTAGCTTTGAGTCAAGCTTTAGGATTATCAGGTCATGCTTTGTTACCCAGCTGTAGAAAATGCCCTCTTGTTCACATAAGGGAGGGGGGAATTTGAGTGTTCATATGTGTATGTGTTATGTCCTAATCTTTACAACATGACACAAAGCTGTATGTCATGTGTCCCTGTTGCCTTTTGTAAGCAGCAGCAACCCTGACAAAGTGAGGCCGCAAAGTTTCACAAGCTTAAGGCAAACTGAAAGATGACTTGTTTTTACTGGTTTTGATACGGACAGTAGACTTAAATGGGCTCTATCATGACTGTGCTTAGATGTGTCAGGGAGGAGCTGATATTACTTTATGTCTAATTTCCTGGCAGAATGGCCTCAGGGTTTCTTGTTGTGGAAAAGCTTGCAAGCCTCTCTGGTGTAAAAGCGTTCTTCAGTTTCTCAACAACGACAGAACGTGACTGTGAGGTCATCCTCGCTTGCCTCATCTCCCATCTTCCTCGAGTCCCAGGACTGAGACTGATCGGGCTGCTCACTTTTCATCTTGCAGTCCATCTCTCTGCCCTGTCTATTTATGTACCGTGACTTGTTTTTTTATATATATATTTTTCTTACTTGCCTGCTTTTTGCTTTCATGTTCTTTAATGTTTCTCACACATCTGTTTCTGTAACTTGCATCAGTAAAGGATGACTCGTACTTTAATCATATTCTGTCTGTAGGTTTAGTATAGATTTTCTTTTTCGGGTGCTACCCTTCTTGAAAGTTAATGCAGCTTCTGGTTGAGGAAGTGTTTTAACAGAAGGAGTGGGGGGCAGCTGGAAAGAGCCGGTTTTGACTCCACTGAGTAAGAAAAAGGCCAGACAGTTGTCGGCAACACCTCTTGGGTGTCGTTTCCAGAATCTTGAGGATGTTGGCTCATGCATGTGCTTCTCGGCAGCCGTGAGTAAGAGGACGGGCTTTACCCTTTCTGCTTTTGGTTCTTTCAGATATTGTGAATTTGTGATTTTATAATTTAAACTACTCTTGGCACACACATAAACACCCAATCAGTCTAATTAATTCCAGTCCCTGCAGTTAAAAAGGAAATTGGTAAAACAAATCACCCCTACACTCCTGGCTCTCTTGTGAAGGATGAGGACACTAGGAGGATGCTCCGTTTTATTCATCAAAGGGTGTACCACCTGTACACATGTATATGAGCGCGCATAAAGGCTGATTAAATAAATATATTAATCAGAAGGGCTTGTTTGAAGGCTTACAGCAGCTGGGAGTGAGAAGAACATCTGTACATTTGAGAAACAAGAGAAAGTGCTAATCCATTTTTTCCTTTTAGTGGTCTTACTGAGACAATATTTTGCTATAGTAAAAAGGTCAGCTATTGCTTAATCTCCGCTAAATCCCAATGACCTGGTTGTATTTATTTCTTCTGCAGTGCCTTCTTTTTGGTCTACTGGACTGGATTTTCAGCCCAATTTACAGCTGTGCCATTTCCACTTCAGACTGGTTTCTCTTTTGTTTGGAAAGCAAAAATGCTACTCTTTTAGCATCCGTACTAAAAAAAAAAACACTTTACCCATCTCCAATTTGTGTCCCAAGGATGTGGATGCATTATTAAAGAGTCACATTTAACTGCCCCTGTCTCTGTTTCATGACTCCATGTCCTGTTCGTTCAGTGTAACTAATGGTGCCTTGTATTTTTTTAGCTTTTTTTTTTTTTAAGTATAGCTTGTGCTATTCAGTTATTGCACACTTCCAGACCTGTTTTTTTTATTGTTGTACCACATTTGGCCGTGTGCACCTTTCCAAGTCAAAGTTGGACTTAAAAGTGTCATGTCCTCATTTGGCGGTAATTGCCTAACAAATGTAGGGAAGAGAAATGGGCAAACATGTAGGAGGTGGGTATTTGTAATGCAAAATACAGACAAATTCAACTTTTTCCATGTTAAGGTGTTTTGCTTTCCATTTGTAAACTCATTGAACTTTTCTTTATGTAATCTTATAACTCATCTCATTGGAGATTCAGTGACATGTTTGCATTTAAATAAAAGCAGTGCCTGAGGCATTTAACAGTGTGTAAGTTGAAACCCATGACTGTGAAGTGGAAACCGTTCCTCTTTTCGGTAACATTGTTCCCAAAAAGAGGAAAATAATTCCATTCTATATTTGTCTGTTTTGGTCTTGGGAGTCTTATTTTCAGGGCTACAAAAGTTAACATAATTGCATTTTGTGTGTGGTAGCACACGGAAATTACATTGAGAAATATTTTGGATGAACTTGTCAGTGTCTGATTCTTAGTTAAAACATGTTTCATCACTCTTTTTTTATCACATGGCATCCTGCTTCTGACCTCTAATTTTAGTCTCATAATTTTAGCCCAGGAGCATTTTTTTCTTCCCTTTTTAAGAGCTCTGTAGAAAAAAAGTCTTTCTTCTGCAAAGCTATTGATTACTTGATGGTTGGATAGAACTCATTCGAGCATTACATGTGTCGGAGGTGCATCAGGATTTGTGCAATGTGCACGTCTATTTTTTTTTTTTTTCATCAGCTGCAGGCATTTTAGGAAGCCTTAAAGCTTAAAGTGAATAGTTGGGGGAGATTACTGAACCAAATGTTGATGATAATGTTGCCTGGACTCTGTTGCAGACCGTGGGTGGAGACGTCCCAGTGCGCAGGCAGCTCCCTTTAGGCTAAGCTAATTGCCTGCAGCTTCTAGCTTGATTTAGCGTGGCATTGATCTTCGCTTCTGACTTTTGGCATGAAAGAGAACAAGCACTTTTCCCAAAACGCTCAACTTAAAGGCACTTAATTATTTTTGATGGGATATATCTGTTTTGGACGTCCCCTGTCTTTGTCTCTTTGCAAGCTAGGAGAGAACTCTCACACATCCAGTGACAATATTATTATTATTATTACTATACAGTATTATTAGGATATAGTATAATTTTACATTTAATGGTGTTTGGTATTATAAAGCAGCATAACTTTGCACACATACACAAAATATATAATATCAATGGAGAAGGACCTCTAATGAAATGGGATTCTTTGGTTGCATGTTTGTATCTCTTTCCTGGTTTTCGCCTCTGAATGAAAACCTTCTTTCTGTTCCCATAATGCCTTGCTTTATTGTGACACAAAACGCCTCTTGATCTTTATGCAGAGGCTTTCCAGCTTTCCTTTGAATGCAGTAAATCTGGCTCTGATTGTGTCGCTCTTCTCGGCTGGAAATGGGCAGTTGCCGATTACAGATATCAGGCAGACCTCAATGCTCGTCACTCTTTTGAACACACACGCATGCACATACACACTTGTGTATTGCAGCGAGTGAATACTTTTTTGTTTCCTCAGCGCTATTACTACCAGCCCCCCCGACAAGGGCCCAAGGCAGACTATTGTGTTCCAGATGACCATTACTGCTGCATTATAAACTATTTCCATACATTTGCCTGGCTTTGATCTCAGCCGTCAACAGCCGCACTCTTCTTGCACACCCCTGCTTCTTCATTCTTCCACATTTACTTGTTCTCCCTGAGCACTAATGACCTCTACAAGTGATTTGAACTTAGTCATTGCAAGGTTTTTATCTCTGTCCACTCATTTTTCTTTTTAATGCTTGCCTTATGCTTTTATCGCCATCATTCCCTTTACCCCAATTGTACAGATAAGGCTCTAAAGGAAGCACTTAGCTCCTACCTAAACTATGAATAATTATATCACTTAGAGACCCAGCACCCAATTATGGTTATTCAGGTTGTCAGTGTGCATTAGGAAATTGGCCATGGCCTCCTGTATTGCTTGTGGGTTTGAGTCATTCTTTGTGAATCTTAGCACATAGCTTCTTAACCTTTTAAAGATCTATTCAAATAAATGGGAATAAAAGCTCTAGCATTTTGATATAAATCAGAGCTGATATTGTAGGCTTAATTTCAGCTCACCTCAGTTTTATAGTTAAATCATAGAGTTGAATAAAAGCCAAGCATCCAAGTTTCTCCATTGTTTTTTTTTTTTTACACCTTTTATAAGGCTATTTAGAGGCATGCCTGTAGTTGTGTGTTTTTAGCTATGTATCAACTCTGGCATTGTTCTTTTCTATTATTTTGAGAGTATTTTGCCATTCTTTCGGTCTACCTCCTGCTCAAAACCGCATTCAGTGAGTATCAACAGTATAAAACCTGCCTGTGGCCCATTAGGCAGCACTCTCGCCAACAAATGAATGTCAAGATGCCTGCAGGAGGCGAGCATGAAGTATGGGGCATAGCCTGGATGAGAGCTGTGAGGGGGTGAGATCATGGGAAGGAGGTGTGAGGCACAGGAAGAAGACGAGGATTAAAACGTAGAGGTATATAACCAACCTGTCACCTTTGCTTCTTCCCTTCCCCCATTTACCCAGGCACACACTCTGCAATCACCCAAAGAGCCAAAGGGGAAGGAGGGCTCTCATTAGGCTCCCAGCAGTCCATCACACACCAGGGGGAGAGAAGGGGAGAGAGAGGCATGGTCTGGGGGGAGGGATGGGAGATGCCCCGAGAAAAGCGGGAGCAGACAGAAGAATGAAGCCGAATTGATAGGAGCAGTCAAGTGCAGCCACACAAGCACTAGCAATATGCAACGTGATTAATGCGGTCAACAGGCGTAAGAATCGGTGCGGTCAAGACCCTTCACCCCTCTAAAACACACACACACACACACACACACACACACACACACACACTTAGGTTGCTCTGTGCATTGATGTGTGTGGGTCCCCATGGCCTGGTTTCAGCTGGTCACACATACACCCCCCAACAAGCACCACCCTCGCACCCAAACAAAGATGGTGGATGCAGACCCACTTAAGGATGTGTGTATACTAGCTTTGAAAATCACTGTAGAAAAAAATGTACAGCTAGAATATGGAAGCCTATTTCTTGATAATTTTCTATCTTTACTTTTACTTTACTTTGCCTGTTAAAATACTTTAAATTCATTTGGCCTACCTTAATTTTTGTATTGCTATTTTTTCTTTTTTGATTTTAAAAGTCAAATTTTCACCTAGTTAAATTATGCCTCAAAAAGGGGAGCATGCAGTACACTAAGCACCTTTTCTGCTACAGCAGCAGAACAGCTGTGTGTGTGTGTGTGTGTGTGTGTGTGTGTGTGTGTGTGTGTGTGTGCGTGTGTGTGTAAATCAGTGTTCAAAGTGTTGAGTGTTATCAGTGGGATGAAACACCCTACTGTAACAATAGGATTAAAGCTTTGTGTTTGAACCAAGCAATTAAATCGAATCTTATCTCATCTGCTTCAAACGCCAAGCCGCACTTCATATATATGTTTTTCATCTTTAGGTTGACACTGCTGATGGAGTGAGTGGTCAACCAGTCTCTAATTGGCTGTCTCAGTGCAGCTTCCCTTATGCTTCATCAAGTACAGTTAAAGTCATTATATTTTCACTATTAAGACTCTTACTTGTCTCCTTTCAGAGTGCATGGATGCAGAAGAACAAGTGTGGCTTTCACACTTGTGTTGTACCAGTGGGGGGTTGCAGTGTGACTGAAGAGGTTTTGTCAGGATAATTCATAGTGATTGGAGTCTCTTTAGTGCCATGCTAAGAGGCTGACCTGCTTGACATGTGCTCTTTGTCCTCCATGCTCACGTTTTACTTCTTACATGATACATGATACAACATATTCAGTAACATATTTCCCTAATACGCAGTATGTCAAATTTCTATAACGGAAAAGTTTCCCATCAAACTGAATGCCAGACACCCAGCACCTGATTGCAGTGAGTCTTTTTGGAGCTAGTCCCAGAGCTGACAGATTGTTTTACAGTGACCTGAGCTGGCTGATCTAATGCTGATGGGCTTTTGGTGAAAGAAATGATTCCATGCAATTTGAGTCCAGCTGTTTGGCCTTTAAAAAAAAAAAGGAAAGGGCAAAACTATTGTGAGTTGGCTTTGTTTTTGAGCAACTCTCACACACTGCATATTGTAAGTATTTTATCAAATTATTTCCATGTGGAGTTTTGGGCACAACAAAACAAACATTGCTGTCAACCATATAGCTACATAACTACCATCATTACATAAAAATGTTATTAAATCTTAGTCAGATTGGTGCCACAATTAAGAAAACTATTTTTGATGCCTAAATTAAACATTGGTACCTTTTTGTACAGACTACAAGCATAGTCTGCACAATAACAACCATTTAACAGATTGCTTCATAAGGAACACTTGGCCAATTTGAAACATTCCTAATATCGTGGTCAAGCACCAAAAGAGCTGCCTCACACTACAGTCACACAGTCTGAACAGACTAACTGACCCTGGCCTACACCCCTAAGGGGGTTCCCATGCTATTTAACCACTGCTTTTGTTGCAGTGGTCTATAGCTGAGCCTGGCACACCTTTTAACTTACAAAGAGCATTTCAGTTGGAAGCCAGTGGTTACTGGGGCCCAGGGGCACACTGTGTAAGTCTTATGGTGGGAAAACTAAAGGCCATGTTCAGGCCCTGCTCACTTGTCCACTTCCTGCTCTTTCTTTCTTTTCTCCATCCTCCACAGCTAAACTTTCAAAGCAGGCGTCTGTTGTGTCTGGTGCAATGACCAGTAAAATCCATTAAAGTCTGCGGTTTTAAATAGAATGGTGTGAATTAGCAGGTGAAGCTTTTTATGTTAGAGGTACTTTAGGTAGGCTGCCTTGTGTGTTCAATCTCCTAAGGCAAAACCATGTACAATTTTTAGTGTGTTGCCAGGTGACTCATTTAGCCTGCTCTATAGACATTAGCTGTCAGCTAAGAGAAGCCTGATATCAAATACCACATAGCAAGGAAAGAGTCATTAAAAAAAATAAATAAAATAAAATAAAAAATCATGCCAGGCCACGGAGGGCCTGCCAGGACCAGCTCTCGACGCTGCTGGCAAAAACCTGGTGAGCTTTTTTTATTTGGAAAGCTATGTTTCCCATGGCAACTACAGATGAACTGGTGTAATATCTTTTTGTTTTCTCCTATGGCACACCCAACACCTTTATGTCAAGAACTAAAGCTCTCAATTCTCAAACCTTATCTTTTTAATGACTAGAAACGTGTGGCCTTGCTCAGTTGAAGGAAGATGAGCAAATCATGGTTATACACTAAATGCTAATCATTGGCTTACAATTAGTTTCTGGGAAGTTGCGTAATGGCACTGTGTGGATTAGGTTAACCGTCTTAAGCTGATGATCAGCATTAATGTAAACTGATTAACACACCATTTCAATCTCTTTTTAAGCTACTTCAAAAAACTGCAGGGTCCACAGAATAATAAACCTAGGGTTATTCCAACATTACTTTTTTAATATCTGTATTTCATTTGATTCACATCTGCAATTGAAAGCATTTAAAAATAGTTGTTCCAGATATTGATGCTAACAGCCAGTACTTGTGTCTGATTAAGCAAAGACCCTACCCATAGTCACAGCTGAGAGGTCCATCTTCAATGTGCCCCTTCTGTTGCTGAATAAAGAAGAAAGTGAGCTAGTCATTTTCACCAGTATAGAGTAGATATTGAATACTTCTTACCAAGTATTTTTTGAATCAAGTTCAGCATGGCCTTGTTTGAGCCAGCATTTGTTTTCAAGTATTAGGCATAATTGCAAAGATTTGTATTTTGTCAAAAGTTACACTTCACCTGGCCAGGAACCCACCTTCCTTATTTATTCCCTGGAAGCACTAAATTAATAGCTGATATGTAAATGGACTAGACACGCATTGCATTTTAAAAAGTTGTTCTATGGCCTCTTTCTGTCTTTGTAATTCGTCTCCTTGTGCACTCCCCACTGTATTGTGTCATGTCTGTCTGCTAATGTCAGGGGGAGTTTCCCCTCTCCGTCTGCCTCGTCTCCCTCAGGTCCTCACACGAAAAGGATCTCTTCCTTTATCATCAGTTGTGAAAGCGTGTGTATGTTAGGAAGCACATGCTGCAGTGACATTTCTATTGAGTTCTAAGCAGAGAGAGGGAGTGTTTGTGACACTAGGGGAAAAAAAACCAAAAACTGTAAGATCGGTGTCTGATTCTGTCACACACATGCATTCAGACCAAAGCCCTCAAGTCTGTAAACTTGGCGCTCTTTTTAGGAACTCCTGTTGTGCTTTTGCATTGTGCAGTTATTCATTTCTCGCTAATGAACACTGCATTGGTTTCGTAAATTAAGAACATTCAATGGGCATTTTTCTGAAGTATGCCAGGAGATATTTGAGCAACATGGTTAGTTTTTCAGATAACATAGATGGAGATCAGATGTTTATTCTCTATGGGTTTAAAACAGCCGTCCTCATTTTTGTATGTGTGTCAAATATTTTTTGTTATTTTTAAAAGTGGAAAAGGAACAAAGACAATCAAATTCATTCACATTTATGATGCTAGGCTAAGACAAATGCCACAAATTTGAGCTTGCAGTAATAGATAATAGTGATTTTGTTATGTAATGATAAAGGTTACCTTTACACCAAAAACCATATCAAATAGTCCAGAAACCACACGGTTAAAAAAACAAAAAAAAAAAAAAAAACAGGTTTATCCTCCTTTAAGCTGTTCTCTCTTCTGGGAGGCTGATAAAATGAAACTTTAATGGCCCCTTTGGGATACCAGACCTGATCACAGACTTAGCCTGTTCATCGCACTACATTTAGCATTTACTTGAGGCTCTTATCCGCAGAGACCTATAACATGGTTTCTAGTTTGTCTCTGTCGCTTTTGCAGATTAATTGATAAAAGTACATATCCACACTTCTTTCTTTTATTCTAAATGAAGTGAGAACTGCCAGAAGCCCATGAGCCAAGCTTGTTGCACTGCCTTCCCAAGTTCTATTCATTAATGTATTTCTTATTGGAACAGAGATAACTGGATTTGTGCACGAGCATCCACAAGTCAGCAGGAAGGAGGCAGCCCCTTTAACCCCTCCGGCAGACAATAGCGGCCTGCGTGTGCTTAAGACTTGCAATTGTAAAGGTTTGTATTGGGGTCTTCACCAGATGGGACCTGTGCTTCTTTACAGCTAAAATACACTGGTAAAAACAATAACAAAAACAAAAATTACATCCTTCAGCTCTGGTTTGTGTCCAGTACTACTTTTGTCTTCAGGCTTTCATCAGGGCTTAAACAGAGCCAAGTATCTCAGTGATCTGACCTAATGTGCCTACAGTGTTTATTATGTGTCCTATAAATATAGGACAGAAATGAAGAGCAAAAATATTGCTTATTCCACATAGTTGACATTTGGTTACCTAAGAATTTAAATGTGACTGAGGTCCTTAATAATAGAAATTAATTTTCCAAAAAGTGTACAAATTAAACGGCATCATTAACACAACAGACTGGTCGAGTGAAAACACTGCACCATTTCTTTGTTAAATCATCTGTTCTTCTAAGCATTAAAGATGGCTGCCAAAAAAAACAATCTAGACTGAATTGCCCTGCCACAGATTTACCAACACAGTGCATTAATTGTAAAAAGGACAACTGATAAACCTACTGGTAAAGTATGAAAGCTGGCCAGAGTGTTGTTATGCAATTCTTATAATGCATCTGTGGGTTCCTTTGGTCAAGGATGATTACCTCCTGAACTAAGGCATCGTGTGATGTGATGGGTGATCCAAATTTTTAGATCCCATTTAGACTTTTGACTCTCCTTCCTACCCCTGTTTCTCTGGTGAGACAGGGTCTAATGGCTGTTACTGTGCTCTAGGAATGCACGCACATTCCTAGGCACACACAAACTTCCACACATAGCCACGTTGTGGCCTGGCAGCTTTGCGGGTCATTGTATCTGGCACGTGGCCACGATCTTCCCTACGGTACACGCAGAACACACACTCCTGACTCCTGCCTTGGCAGACAGCTCCTGCTGAGTTTGGAGCCCCTTGCTTTTCTTTGCTCTTCTCTCACTTGCTAGCTTTTTGTGTCCAGACTTTCTTTTCATAGTAGCGCTCTCACCCCCCGGTTGCCTTTATGTCCACACAGTAGTGTCGTTTGGTCCCTTTGCACATGTTTAACACATCCTCTGCCCACACACTGCCCAGGCTCTAGAGAATAAGTAAACCAAAGGCACTCCTGTTTACTGATGCCGGCCCATGCTCTATCAAATCATTGAAGGTTTTATGGCACTGCTAAGCCTCTCCACATGCTTTTGAATTGACACGTTGTAACTAACTCCAGCCATTAGTCATGTCTTTATTTTTCCTACTGGCGGTAATGTCTCAACAAAGAAGATTCAGAGGTGGGGCATGTAGGGTTGAGGCAATACCTTTAGCCTTAAGCTAAAGACGAGGTTTCACAATTCTTCTTATAGAATGGCTGAGCTTACCAATCCCCTCTGAGTGACTCAGATATTAATTGCAAATGTACACAGGAGTAATTCCCGTGAATGTGTATACAGAGCTGTGTCTTTTCAGGGACTGGTTCACTGAGACCAGACTATGAATTCTCGCAACAAGAGTGTTGATTAAGGGATATACATTGAATGACACATGAGTCATTGGGGATAGTTGTTGAGACTTTAGCCTACTGTAAAATTACAAAGACTACTTTACAGTTAAGTCGGTAAAATAATAACAGTATTTAGGGCACAGTATTCAGGGCCTATAGAAACCCGGCAACATGTTTCACAGTTTTCCGTCTGAGCAGTCATAGCTCATACTTTCAAGCAATGTCTTGCAAAGAAGATTTTATTTTGGCTTTTGTTTTAATCCAGAAACATAATAGTTGTGTTCATTGAAGACTGGCTACTTTAGTGGTTTGACGTGGGTTGGGTAGAAATGGGAAGGAAGAGGTCATGATCATGTCAGAGTCAGAATTGTATTTCTGCCTGGTTTGCAGTGTTCTAAATAAAAAAAATAAAATAAATATAAGAACAAAATCAAAAATGGCACTATAAAAGAAATAGTAGTCTGCTGTGAAGACGGTGTTGAAACTTTGTTCATATTTGTGTGTCTTCACGTGTTTGAATATTTCATTATCATGCCAAGGACAAGCAGGCCTGTCCCGTGCCAAGTGGTGCCAAGCCAGTTGGCTGTCGCTCATGCTTTTGTTTTGTGCTATGCATTCAACCTACAACACACATTGTTGTGAAGAGCCTTTCACTCCCTCTCCCTGCCTGGTGGCCCGTGTGTGGATGTGTATTTGTGCTCTATGACACTGACCTTGGTGTGGGACAGAGTCTAAAAACATAAGTGGCTGATTGGAGAGCAATTGAAAGAATAGAGAATAAATACTTCACAATAATTATGCTCTTAATTTTCACTTATGACCTACAATGGTAACTCTAACTCTCGTTTCTTTGTTGTTACACCATAAAAGGTGACAGGTCACTACTTTACTCTAGTCTAACTGTGTTTGTGCTGTTGCTTGGCATCCATTATGTGTCTCTCAATAGCATTGTGCAGCACCAGAATGAAAATTAAAAAGTACTTCAAATACAAATACAGTGTTATTGTTCCTACAGCACAAGCTGTCAATACCTTTTGACAGATAAATATATATATAAAATAAATTTTAATAGCTTTTAAGGTGACATGGGATTTTTATTTCAATTTTTTAAATGGCCATGAGCTAAATGTGCTGTCTAATTTGTATTATGGTATTGTTTCAAATTGACTTATTATTATTATCTTGGTACTTAAAGTCTCAAAAGTTCTTCCTTTGCAGTGACCCATGAGAGAATGTCTTTTCATGAATATTTGTCTAGTGTCCCACAACTCCTGCTGCTTTCCTGTGTCCAAAAAGCTCTTTTTTAAATTTACATAATTTGGTTTGAAGTGCCTTTCAGATGGCCTTTCTTGTTCTGACACTTTCTGGAAACAAGAGGCACACTTATTAATCAGATGCTCATTGTCTGTGTGTGTGTGAGAGAGTTATGGTTGGACAGACAATCTGAGAAACGGCAAAAAGGGGCTTACACTGGATGAGTCAAAAAACACATTTTCTTGCTAATATACTCATGTCATTGTTATACTGTTTTCCTGTGCTGTATGGAAAACATACCACAACAACTGTAATCAACTTGCATCTCTAAACCTAATCTAAATAGATCTATGATAAGAAGGAAGTTTTGAAAGGTGTTCATCAAATCAGTCTGCTGGTGGCCCTGAAGAGGATATGGGTATAATGTAAACATAAGAATGTAGTCACCCTAAAATTACTCAATTTCATGAGGTGATGCTTAAATTATGAAATGTCCTGTCAATATCCATCCAAGCTCTTAGGTAATGCTTTGGTGTATTGTTGTAACTTCAGAATGGACAGCTAATGTTACCTGTCAGTTGTTAGTTAGTCAGAGCTGTTCATAGTTTGCACCCAGGAGTCTTATACAGAAAGTGAAAAAAGGGGTCCTAGAACAAGGAAGACAATACTTTTTCAGAAGGATGTTTATGCACTTTTTCGTTTTGGTATCAGTTTTCCACTCTAGGACAAGTTTCACAAGAGTAGGTTTTGGTGCCAGGAGGGAACAAGCAGGAAGTAGGGAATGAATGGTTCTCAAAAACTGAACACGTTTGTTTGGTGTAAGAATGTTGACTTTACCTTCCCATACATCCTGTTGTTACTAGTCTTATTCAGTTGTTGTTACTAGTCTTTCATTGTCCACACACAGAGCGATTGGAGGGCTTGCATCACTGTTGGTTCAACCTCAAGCCATCGCCACACTGTATGAATCCAGGCTATTGTGATGGGATGCATTATGTGTGATGCTTTACCCAAGCCAGCCAATGACTGTGACCAAAACCCTTGCGTTTGTTTAGTAACAATTGGGTAATAAATGAGTGAGGCAAGAAGAATATTGATCCAGAAGAATGCTATTTTAATATGGACTACAAACAAACAGAAAAAGAGCAACTGAATGGGCAGACTGAGTGATTGGTGAGCCTGGTATTGTCTGTGCCCCAGTGCCTGTCGTAAAGGTCTCTGTCCCCCTCTCTCCCTGCAGACTGCATGAATGTCTAGTGATTGGAAACCTTCTCTTTTGTGAACTCAAGACCCTGCCTGAAAGCATTGTTTACCAGCCTTCCTCCTTTGTTCTGCTTTGATATGTGCGTCTTTGCACCCTCAGTTTGTGTGTGACAGTTGACATTATCAGATGATTGCTCCCACGGCTCTGTTCCAGACACACACACACGTACACACACATTTGCCCTTGTGTGGTTGTGACAACTGACATTAATGTCCGGGTTTGTCAGTAGAAAATATTGATTGATTGTTGAGTGTGTGATTATGTTTGTGGCCTGACAGCTATGTACGACTTTGTTGTAAAAGATGGCGGACATGTATTTTCCATTGAACATTCATTTTGATCAGTGAAGAAAAGTTGTTTTACATCAGGTTGGCATTAATAGTGTTATTGATTACATCCGTCACATACACCATGATTACAATATGTCTGTCTGAAAGCATAACTAACATTTAAGATTTAACATTATACTTTTACAGTCTATGTAATACCTGCTTTGCCTCTTCAGTACAGTATTTTCTCTGCTTTTACATTTGCTGTGTTGGGGCTTGTGGTGTGGTCTGGTTGCAGTAACAGATGCTCTCATTTGAAATAAATAAATGAACCTCCATTGGAGAATAATGCTCACTGTGTTGAGCTTGATTCCAGCTTAGACGGCAGATTAAATGGAGTAGGCAGTCTGCATCCACTATAATGCTGTTGTAGCTGTGTGTGTCCCAGTGAGCCTCTTCCACAAAGCTGTTCCCACTATTCAGTTGCGCAACATTCACCTGAAATAGATTCAGGTTACAGCTCCAAATCTACTCTTTTCTTTGTACTATATTTAATGTTCGTTTTAACAAATATTCTTTGAGAGTGTAGTGCCCTCTTCATAATTCTCCCCCATCACTAGCTCTTCCCTGGCTACCTCCACAAGGCTTGTGGCTGCTGCTTGCCTGCCAGTTGCCTTTCACACATTGTGGGCTAACAAAGGCAGGCGAGGCCCCAGCCTGGAGGCCTACAGCCTGGGTCTTAGAGGGGGTGGTGCTTTCCCCATGCAAATCTATGGAGCAGTCACTAGGGGAGGGTACAAATGGGGGAAGCCAAGAAAAAGCAGGTCACGCCCAGATTAAAATTCAATGTGTACCCCATGAACTAATGTCTGCCTACGTCAGCAAGCTGTCGTAGGCAGTCAGTCGGACGGGTACCACCAAAGTGGGCAGGGGGTGTTAAGATCTGCAGCCTGACTTTACAGTGAAAATGTTGAACAGATAAAGACACAATGGGGGAGCAGGTCTATGTCTGGACTTGATCATTGCTTTGCTTCAGCTGTTTTGTGCTCAACACACCTTCAGGGTCTCTGTTGGTGGGGGGGTCTTCTTAATGGGGCAGCAGTAGCGTCATAATGCATGCAAGACAAAGCTGATTTGGTGATGCATGCTTCCTTTGTGTTGTTTAGAGGGGGGGTCTCGGTAATACTTAGTCGAACAATCCAGTCCCCCTCTGTTTTGGGCCCCATCCCCATATGGTGGCTTGGGTTGATGACCGCTTGATGAAGTCAACCAGAAGTCCCTCATCCTGGTGTGTGTATGTGTGTGCAAGCATATCGGTGATTGCTTTCTGCTAAAGGAGAAATGAGTTTCCCCATTGTGTGGGTGTGCTGAGGCCATGTGTGTGTTCTCAGGTTGTATGTGCAAGCTGTTTTGGTGATATTTCATTATTCATGTTTCATGCACTGTTGCAAAGTGAGCGCTGATCAGCTCTGTGGGGGTGGAGGCTAATCAGAGCGAGAAAGGTTTCTAAACTTCAACATGCTTGCTGCCCACCATCAGCTCAAATGCTATGACCTTTGCATTAGGCTTAATATTCTGGAGAATAATTTGTACAAAAAACTAGAATGCATTGTAAATATAGATGTGAATTTTTCCTGTTTACATAATCAACATCCGCATGATTATTTTTTGATTCCACTGTTACATCAAAATCAGTGAAGACAAGAGTGCGTTAGTCAAATATAAATAAATATATATATATATATATATATAAATATATATATATATATATATATATATATATATATATATATATATATATATATATATATATATATATATATATATATATATATATATATATATATATATATATATATATATATATATATATATATATATATATATATATATAAATTCACATCTATATTTACAATGCATTCTAGTTTTTGTACAAATTATTCTCCAGAATATTAAGCCTAATGCAAAGGTCATTTGACTGTGCCCTTGTCTTTCCTCAGTAGTTCTGTGAAATGGTGTCCTTCTCTTGACATGTCCAGGTCAATATTTACTAAGATTTCCTTGAAGTTATTTTTGTTTAGTGTTCAGACACTGATTTGGCTTCTTTCATCAGACTTTGGCTTACAGCTGTACAATAAACAAAACCACTGATTAATGAAGCTTTTTTGTATTTGTGCTTTGTGTGCTTTGTGCCTAATTGTGTTTGTGCACAAACTGCTGCTGCTCGGCTTTGTGCCTTTTCTCTGTATACATGTACACAAACGCACCACGGCAAGCTTTTTCTTTTTGGCTTTTTGTTGCCACCTCACTTCTCCTTGTGTTGTCTCTGCCAACCCAGAATGGAGCCATTTTGTCTCCTTCAGTTCCTGAAATGAAATATAAGCCTCTTAAATGCATACTTATCTTGCCCTGCAGACTGGGCTTGAAGAATAAACATGCATGCACGCATACACTCACCAAAGAGGCATTGTGATGCCAGCCCTTGTTGTTCTAAGACGACGGCTGCATGCATGGCAGATGGTTGAGCCTTTGCTTTGCATGCCGTCATATTAAACAAAAACCATGGCTAAGGCCAGGACTGGTTTAGGGGAAAGGGCAAAGTGCGAGAGCGATGCAAAAAGAATGAGACAAAAGAGCAGCAGAGGGAGAGACAAGGACAACAGGCCTTGCATATGTAACGCCAAGCAGGAAATCTAAATTAATGTGCATACTCTGTATACATGGATGAATGCAGGCAGACACATGCACCCTCACACACTTCTGAATGAACTCGCAAAGTTAAATCCCATTTCAGATGAATACACTGCTCTAGGGCCAGCTCTATATGCAGCAGATATCATGACATTTCTGTCAATGTAAGCGATCACTCAAGAAGACACCTTTGTCAGCTTGTGCCTATTGGTGTCTCTTTTTGTGTATTACTTTTTGTATATTTTTAACACTTTATTAAAGAGGAAGCTTCAATTAAATAAAACCCACTTTGTTTCTGGAACTGACCAATAGGTACACATTAGAGGCAAGAAAATGTTGTTTAGGTCTTTAAATAGTTTGCATTTTATTTACATATTCAGTTCTGACTGGCCAGTGGGTGTTTCATTTTCTGTGGGAATCGACACAAATGTTTGTTTCACTCTAATTAAGACTTTTGCACACAGAGGACAGGAAGCAGCTGTGCAGTGACAAAAAGTGATCTGGTATGTGGGAGTTTTTGTAAAGCCTTTGAATGTACCTTTTCTTATTAAACTACACAATAAACCTGAGCTTTATCACCTGCCTGGGAGTGACACCAGTCTGTCTGCTCGATAAATTGCTTTTGCTCATGTCTTTGTAAAGTGTGTTTTTTTACAAGGCTGCAACACAATAATCCAAGTACACAAAACTGTCCCGACACAAAAACACAACATTGTTTTCTCTGATGTAGTTTTGTGTGGATTGAGTTCATATTTTCTAGGCAAAGGACAATATGAACAGAAAGACTTTGCCTCACCTCCATTCAGTTCCCGCTTTGTGTTCTGTGTTTATCTGCAAGCATTTCTACACTCTGATTTGTTTTCTTTTTTTTTTTTTTCTGGTCCTGATGGCTGAAAGCAGCCTTTATGTTTTTTCTCCTTGCCGGATAACCTTCAGGCATATGTCGCTGCGTATTACAATGGCATGAATCGACCAAGTGACTCCCCATTAACAGTAGACTCTATGCCAGCACTGATTCCACTTTGGCTTTCAGGTTGTAACGCTTCCTTTCAGTTTCAAAAATCTTGATTGAATTTCACTAGACATCAAGCAAAGGACACAGTACCTCATTCCATCCATTTGTCTGCTCAACTATTGAGAGGCAAGAGCTTTTATCTCCTCTGACATGGCTACGTGGAAGAGTATGCGCTTTGGCAATGTGTGCTATCTTAAATGTTCTACTTTACTCTGATTTTATTGACCAGCCTATGTCACTGTCTTTATCTGGTTTTGACTTGCATACTGCAGAATGTGATCCTCCTTTTAATATAATCTAGTTTAAGGCAAGTCAAGTGCTGCTTTCCCAGTAAGTACCAGAGGTTGTTAGAAACAAAAGTCAAGCATGGATTGACACTTTTACTTGTGAAGAATATTTAGACACTAAGATATTCTTTTTTTTTTGCAAAAGGTGACAAATAATTTGCTAAATGTTATGTGAAGTAAATATACTCAACATGTCTTCTTATGCTTCTGGTGGACCTAGTGTTAGTTTTCTTTTGGTCTTGACAGGTCTTAAGACAACCATTGTCTCACTCTTGTCTTAAACTTGTCTTGGTCTCCAGAGTAGGCCTTGGGTTTTTACAGAAATAAGTGACAACTGATTTTCTACACATCTTCTATTCTGGTATAATTGTTGTGACCATATCTGCCTTGAGTTTCCTGTTATGCCATTCAAATTGTTCCCCGTTTTCTCTTTCCGTGAAACTTGCCATGCTCAAGTCTTAGTTCGTAGGATCTTGACTTTTTTTTAAATTCTATCCATCTTTGGTCAGGACACACCACAATCCCCCTTCCCCCTAAACGTCCATCTTTTCTTCCTGCCACCACTGCAGGAGAATGGAGCAAATCAGGGAATCAATTCAGTGTAATCATGACAAATGAGTCCCGGCGGTTAGCAAGGACTGTTTTTGTGCCTGCGTTGTTCATGTGTGTGTTTTGGTTGGGACTGGGGGCTGCTGGGAAATTACAAATGAATCAATCAGCTGTTATCGCATCAGCAAACACCGCAGGAGCAGGGATGGATGGGTGAATGATGGATAGATGGGTGGATGGATGGATAGAGGGGAGGAGGAGATGCAGTGCGCGGCCTCTGTTGTACAGAGATAGATGGGTGATTGAATACCGGGCCATGTGGGTGTCTGTCTATGAGCGGGCGAGGGGGATGTGGGGCTGCGTTAACCTTGAAGCTGTCAGGACAGATGGAAGATGGGACGGGCACACTGGCAGCAAGGGATTTGCTGGCTGCTGGATGAGGAAGAATCCTAGTGTAGGTAAAGAGAAAAAGTGGCAGCAAGTAATATTAATTCTGCTGACGCGCACTTTCTTGATCAAAGGCACAAATCGGAGACGGAAGCATCCAGAAAGAGAAAAAGCAGTAATAAGTAGTCCAGTGGTTGTTCATTTTTGTATTTTTTTATCATCCCCAGGAACCTTCAATACATTTTATAATAGCACTAATCTATTTTAATTATCACTTAACATCGACCCACCAATCACTTTCTGAGACGGTCCAGACGTGAGCTTGAAGAGGCTCTCTAACATGATTATCAGGTTTCCAGGCCGATTGTGGTGCGGTTTGGCTGAACTGTCACTCATGTCCACGTAAAAGAAGGATATTGAAATACCCAAGTGTATAACATGCAATCATTTCAGTGGTTGTTACAAGCAAGCTACCCTATAGGTTTAGGTCTATTAGCAAAGTCGACTGGGGTCACTGGGTTGATGATGTGTCTGAGACAAATTTGCTTTGAGCCCTTTAATGATTTCAAATGCTGTGGTCCTCTCCAAACTCATTAGAGTTAAGTTTGCTTATGGTCAAAAAAGAAATTCAGATTGACAAAAGCCCAGTTTTAAACCATAATGTTAATAACCTTGCAATTACATGTTACATAAAACACAACTGTAGTTTTTTTTGTTTTTGCTTTAGGGTAAGGCTCAATTATAAAAAAAAAAAAAAAAAAAGACAACATATCTCAGTTGATGAAAGGCAAATTAGTTACTTCTTAGTTACACTTTTTGTGTGCATTTACAGTGCTTAGGGCCCGGCCCGGTGCATCATAAGACTGATTGTATATTAAAAGGTGTGAATTATACACTGCAACCTTTCAAAGTCACAAAGCCAGTAATTATTGCTTTTCCAAATGGGAGATTCAGTGATCCCTTGTGGGTGCCAGAATGAAGCAATGCTTTTTGGCATTGCATGTGTGATGTGGGCGTTGCATGTGGGCAAAGTAGATGAATGGAATCAAAGCGTTTCTCCTTCTCCACTTTAAATCCACTCGGGGGTGTGGAGTTTTGAGTGTGAAGCCTGTGGAGAAGGTTTGGTTTAATAAGACTGTGGCTTTGCCTGCTTGTGTGTATGTGCATCCACAATTTTTTGGCTTCCAGCCTGTCTCCATCTCCCCAGCTAATTAGGGGTTAATGGTCTGTAAGCATGGGGAGCTATCTATTTCCCGATTGGCCGAGATGCTTCTGTGTGGGCGGGGTTGCCATCGAGTGACAGATGGTGGAGAATAAGAAAGGGAGGGCACCAGGGAGGAGTGTATACTTCTGTGTATACATGGGTGCGCATGGGGCTCTGTTTACAATAGAAATATGTACAATGGTGGTCTCAAATCATTTCTTCTTCTTTATGCAGATGATAGGCGGATTTGATCTACTTATAAGCATGCTGCCTTGTCTTGCCTGCATATCTTACTGTGTGTCAAATGAAAATAATTCCCACTAAAAGAGTCAAATGTTAATCTTTAAGTTTGCGGTTTTATTTTATCAACCCATTTTTAGAATGAAGATTAAAGCTGATCTTAATGTACACAGCTCGTGCAATGAAAGTGTGCATGTCAATAACCACAAATGGCAGACTGTGAGTTGCCCCAAACTGAAAAAACATGATACACACTTGAACACACACAAAGCCATGATGTTCCCCATGGATTAGGCCGGATCATTGTACTTGGCATCACTCCCAGTTTACACACACGTTGGGCTGCTAATTCACCTTTGTTAGAAATTCATCTGTTGTGTCTGTAGCTGGGTTTGAAGGTTTGAAGCGGCATGGAGAGCACAGGGATAGATTAAAGCTATCTTCTGTGAATATCACGGGCGACTTTGGATTTTTCTGCTCACCGTGGCATTAAGAACAAAAGCACAACTGACTCTGAAAAGGTCATTTTGTTCACTGTGTTCATGGATGACAATCCTTTTTTTATTTAAGTGTCACTGCATTTCCATTTGCCCTGTACACAAACTGAAGGCTGCTCCAAATGTAGCATTAATAAAATATCAACTTTAGAAAATGACAAAAGGCTGCTAGAACTACAAAACACTGTTCCTCAAACAAAGCAAGTATTCTTTTAACTTGCCAGCTTTCTCAGTTTAAACTTTTGTCTTACAACAAAGAGCAGCAATGACAGATAACTGATAAGTCATTATTTAGACAGTTCCGAGGTAGAATGGCTCTCAAATGTTCCCCCAATACTTTTACAAAATGCACTCCAATGTCTTTTTTGGCTGATCTTTGCTCTGCACTGTGATTTTTGTTCATTGGTGGTAGATCAAATTGGACTGTTTTACAGTAAGTTACAGTTAGTGCAAAATTGTCTCTACAGGTATATCCATTATAGAGGCACGTGAAGATATAGAAATCCTCTTTTGTCACATTTATGACATTATCATTTGCTCGGAGACAGTAAATTGGTCTGACAGGCGTGCTCAGCGGGAGATTTCAACACTTTGGAGGACTCTTTATGTCTCTCACTGGCACTCACTGTCTTCTCAGCAGTCTTTTCTCGCTCTCGTACTTTCTGTCATCATCAGATGCCCCGATGGAAACAGCGGGCAGTTTGGGCAGAGCAGCCATGGTCTTCTGGAAATCAAAATGAAACAGGTTTTATACGGAATATACCATATATAGTGTTTAGTTATGAGACCATGTTGCCCATTAGTAATTTTGAATAACTTTTGACTAGACTGGGTATGAGTTTGTTGGTCAGTAGGTCAGTAACTGTGGTTATGGGAGGAACCCAGTGCTATGTGGATGATGAGATTTGGAAAACATATTTACCTAACCATTAAAAGCTTGGACTAACAGTTCCACAAAGAGCCTACAAACCTATACCAATAAATATACATTAAATTATTTATTAGAAAAGATTAATTTTTATTATTTTTTTTATATTAGTTTTAGAGTTCAGTGTGTGGCTTTATCTGAAGCTTTAGCTTAATGTAAAGTCATGTTGAAGAAAAAAATGTATTTAATATATTTCTCAAGGAGTTTAATAAATGTCATCTTCACAAAATGGTGAAATATAAAGTCACGGGTGTGGGGGACTAAGCATCTTGTGGTCAGCGATATGGTTGGTGTGACGATCTGTACGGGTCCATCCTTTTGAACGGCTGTCACATTCAGTCTCCTGTCATTCTTTATCTTTCATGGTCATTGGTCAACATAGTTAATTAGATCTCTGCACGTGTGTAGTGCATTGGGTTTAGAAAAGCCTATTGTGAGAGAGTATTTTTTTTTTTTTGCCAGAGAGATGGCTTAACACAGCGCTTATTAGTCCGCTCCACCATGCTGGCCCAAACCCCAGAACTTAATTGTTCATGGCTGCGCATGTGTGCAACTGTGTGTATCTTCCACACTGATGTTTGTTTGTCAGCAATTTGGACGTTTCCTCCCCAAAATAGTTGTGTCACTGCTTTTCATTGAGCGCTCCGTCTCTCAGCCTGTGGAAGCAACAGCAGTGGGGTTGCTAGGGTTTGGTGCGATACAGTTATCCAATGTATGTTCGGCTCATAAATAATTGACCTGTCATAGTGAGACGACAACACGGACCCGATACACTCTCCCCTACTTTTTTCGCATCATATTTCTCATTCTAGGTTGTCCTCTTTATCCTTCTTTTCCTATCTGAGCATTCTTTAACGCAACCTACTTTTTGCCACAGAACCAAGGACTGCCCTAACTGTCAAGGTTAGCTCACTCTTCTTGTAATGATAAATAAATAATATATTTGTATGCCAGTATGTAAATGAATTTTCACATCCATTGGAAGTGTCACTGCCTCATCACACCAAGCGTAAAAAAAAAATAGTGCCAACAAAGGCTAGTTATTAATTTACATCTCTACAATTAAACAGTGCAAAGACTACAGCTGTTGGATGGCTGGTGTGGATGAGAGAGGCAATAAAGAGCCCACATTTGGAATGCTTCCAACAAGTTTCACATGTTGAATTGGCCAAATGGCAGCTTGTTAAGACCAAATAGGGCCACTGTTCCTGAAATAGGCTTGAAGCAACACTTCAAAGGTTAATACTAAACCTCGGATCTTCTTACATACACTTTTATTTCATATTGGAGCAACCGGAAATATTTCCACCCTTTATTCATTTGTACATTGAGACAGAAGGAAAGAGGTAGTATCAGATGGCACAGCGCCCGGCTGGAAATGTCTCATTAGGAGTGTGTTTTGTACTAAAGGTTCACTCGGTATGTTTGCAGAGGCTCACATTACCACAGATGCTGTTTCTTGCGTGCTTCTTTTGTCTGTGGTTGGGCAGTAGCTAAAACAAAAGAATCACGCCCAAATGGTGAATAATCATAAATTAATTAACACCTCCATTTCTAAATGGTTTTGTAGGAAGCTCAGTTTCTTATGAATATCCTCTTTCCCTCTTTTATTTCTGCAGGGTTTCACCTCAGTGGCACAGTAACTGAACCGGCCACGTCATCGGAACCAGAGGTCACACACAAAGTGGCCATCAGCTTCGACAGATGCAAGATAACCTCAGTCACCTGTGGCTGTGGAAACAAAGACATTTTCTACTGTGCCCATGTGGTAGCGCTCTCTCTTTACAGGATCCGCAAGCCTGAGCAGGTAACAGTCTCATCAGCTTAGATGTTGTGCAACTGATAAGAGATTGTCTTCTAGTCATTGCCATCAGCTTTCAGAGTGTCAAGAAGAAAACTGCATGCTAGCTAAGCAGACAGAAAGAAAGAATTATTCTCAATGTCCTAAACCCCGTACACATGTTTGTCATGCAGGTAAAGCTGCGGTTACCTATTTCCGAGACATTGTTCCAGATGAACAGGGACCAGCTACAGAAGCTGGTGCAGTATTTGATAACCGCCCACCACACAGAAGTACTACCAACTGCTCAGAAGTTGGCAGATGAGATCCTCTCCTCAAACTCCGAGATCAACCAGGTCCACGGTGAGAGGACGATCTTGTTTAAATTTTCAGGTTAAATAGATGCAGTCAAGAAGAACAGCTAGAGCTCTTTCTGTCCAGTGCAGTGATATTTTCGCAGTCACTGTCCATACTTAAAAGGTTTCACTTAACTCGTAAGGTATGTTGGCCTTACATGCCACATCCTGATTACACAAGTCTCTTCTCTCTGTACTTTCAACAAGCTTCTTCCTTCCAGCAATGGTTATGTTGAGAAATTCGCAAACAAGGAGTGAAAATAAAGAAATGGACTCCGCAAACTGACACTGAGGATACGAGAGGGGGGAAATGACAGTTGGAAAACTGGATAGAGGATACAGAGAAGCACATGAAAGGGCCAGAGAAAGTAACGACATGAAAAAGAAGAGGCCCACTTTGAGGAAACCACAAAACTAGACACATCATTTTACAAAACAAACATCTTTGTCTTTCTTCTCCCCTTTATCCCCTGTTCACTAAATGTTGACATTCTGCAGCCATTCTGTCCAGGAAGCCCAGCGCTGTGTTTCCCGTCTGTGTTTGACAAGAGGGATCATGGGGGTTGAAGTTCATTCGATCCAGGAGTGTGGCTTTGATGAAGGAATGTGGCTGTTTGCTGTTGTTGCTCTCAGCCAGTTGGAAACACATCTCTGGGCTTTCCTTAACTTGCTTCCTGGCAGATCAAAGCAGTTCTCCTCTCCAGGTCTCCTTCATAGTATATACATTTCCCCGTACTGTTAATCTGCGCAGTTATTATCAAACACAAGATACAGTTGAATTAATATACCCATTTCTGAGTCAAGCTGCTTATTTTTGGAGTCACAAAGGTGTTATTTAAGGGAGAAATATGAGACAAACAAGAAAAATGGTTGCAAAGATAAGCAGGCTGATTACTGAAGGAGCAAATACCTGCCCTGTTTTGTTTTAGACACAATGTTATCTATGCACATAGCATGCAAGCAAAGGCTTATTTCAAATGGTACGTTTGAAAGTAATCTCCATTTCCAATAGTCTCTGTTTATTTTTTGGGAAGGAACAATCTGACTGTCGTTTAAACCTACCAGCTTTTAATGTTATTTTTAAAAGTTCTATTTATGTGTTTTTCTGTTTCCAAAGTGTACTGTTCTAGCTTTGTAGCATGTTAGTGTGCTTACTATTAATGCATGTGTGTATTTCCCAGGTGCCCCAGACCCAACGGCAGGCGCCAGCATTGACGATGACAACTGCTGGCATCTGGATGAAGATCAAGTCAGAGAGCAAGTCAAGCAGTTTTTATCCCAAGGTGGATACTATGGCTCTGGGAAACAGCTCAATTCCATGTTTGCTAAGGTATACTTCACAAAATGTTACTCTTTATCAGCTGTTGTAAAGAACTAAGCAGACTGGATTGTTAGAAGACTTTTCAGCTACTGTTCAATTCATTATATCAATTAAAATAATTGATTTACAAAGTAACAAAGTAAGTTGATTGAAAGTTTATTTTTGTGTTTCTGTTCAAAAATAAACTTTTTAATGAACTTGCGTCCTTCACACTTAATAAAATAATAAAATTCTATCTTTGAGCTTGCCACACTTAAACATTACTTTTATTTATACATTTTTGTAAAAGATCAAGCTGGATTTAGCTGGGAATGCACACTTAACATTTATTGATAAGGTGAAAACCAGACATTTGTCAAATTGAACTTTGTTGTGTTGTATGTTCTTCAATGCTGTTTATTTTACTTACAGGTGCGAGAAATGCTACGAATGCGAGACTCCAATGGAGCCCGAATGCTCACGCTTATAACGGAACAGTTCATGGCAGACCCCCGTCTGTCACTATGGAGACAGCAGGGCACGGGCATGACGGATAAGTGTCGACAGCTCTGGGACGAGCTAGGTTAGTAAAATTTGAGAGGGGAAATGGATCAGAAAGAAGCATTTATTTTTAAGATTAGAATTGAGTGCACAGCCCTTTAGTTACTCAGACAAATCAACAGTCACCTTGTCGGGTAAACGTTCATCCAGTCAGTAAGCTATTAGGTCATTCAGTCAAGCTGGGCAGTCGCTCCTCATTCTTTCCTGCTTGGGCCGCTCCTTTTGCTCCCCACACAGAGAGAATGGTAAAGGCTGCAAATCAATACTGCTTCTCTGCTTCTCTACTATCGATCTCCACATTTAGGAGGTCAATAAGAACACTTCCTGGGTGAAGGAAGGAGATTATGACACAGACTGTAAGAACAGACAGGCCATCACAGTGGGCTGCCAGAGACACTGTGACATCTTACAGTTGACCTGGGTTGACATTTCTGTCAAGAGCTATAAAGATTTTCAAATTTGGCATTCTTGTATTTTGGGTTGCTTTATAGTGCTGAATTGCAACATAGACTACACAAGTAAATAGAAAACTTGTAGTCCTTTTTGAAATGTAACAATTTCCTCTTTTCCTCAGGTGCATTGTGGGTGTGTGTGGTGCTTAATCCTCACTGTAAAAGTGAGGAGAAGACGGGATGGCTGAAGCAGCTGAAGAAGTGGGGAGACATGGATGTCTGCCCTCTGGAGGACGGCAACTACGGCAGTGAGCTTCCAAATATCACTAACGCACTACCGCAAAGCAACCTCGCACAAGGTCAGCACAGACACCAACAATTAACAAAATTAACTAGTAAATCAAGGAAATCTAACCCTCTGTACTGTCTTAGACTCTTTATCCAGGCCGAGGAGGACAGTGTTCAGCCGAGCCATCGAGGCATGTGACCTCCACTGGCAGGACAGCCATCTGCAGAGGATCATCAGTAGTGATTTTTACATGTCCCCGTCCTACCAGAGGGAGGGGGAGAGCCTGCTGTTTAACCCTCAGGGGCTGCCACTCTGGCTAGGTAAACATCTATTTCTTCTCAAATTACTATTAAAAACTTAAGATTTGATTTAGAGTAACGCATGCACAAATAGATTAACAGTGAATTTCTGACATGGTGAATGACGTATATTGAGATTTTTGGTCATTGTGTTGCCCACGCCACAAGGGAAATAAAATGTAGTAAAAAAACATTGTGTCATAAAATAAGTGTTATGATGTTTAAAGTGTAAAGACAGTGATTTTGTACAAGCTCAGTTCACACATAGAGTGTTTAATTCCACTGAAAACCCACCAGTAATTCTGCTGATATTAAGGCCAGTATCTGCAGTAAGCAGCTTCCAGCGAAGATCTGTCCGATAGTGCAACATCAGACACAGTGGCATTGTGCTGAGACTGCACTGTATGTGTGTCTGCACCACGCTAATGCTATGTCTTGAGAGGGTTTTGGGGGGGTGAAACTCATTCGTTGATATTCGCAGAAAGATGTGTGACTAAGTCTTGTCTGTTTATCAACCAGACCACGTCCCAACGGCATGTGCACGTGTCGATGCTCTCCGTTCTCACGGTTACTCCAGGGAAGCTCTGCGATTGGCTGTGGCCATCATCAATACACTCCGCCTCCAACAGCAGAGACAGATGGACATCTACAAACACCAAAAGAAAGGTAATGAATACTCCAACACAAAATGCTCTTCCATGATATACAGTGGTGGAAAAAAGTTTCCAGACAACCCAAATTATGCATTAAGAATCACTCAAGTCTTCAAAACTTCAAAATATTAAATTGATGATGTAATGGTTTATTTCTTTATTCAGTTTTGAACACATTCTCTGTTGTTTGCTGACCTTGATACTGACATGGTTGAGAACTGACATATTGAAACTGTCAAGAATTTAGTTTAGTTCGTTTTTCTTGTAAACAACAAAAAAGTATAATTTGTATTTTTCCACAAATATTTCATAATTGTGTTAAATTCTACCATTACCATTTTCCACCATTGTATGTACTGTACCTTGAGCTCACTTACCACTGTTCTAACATTCTTCCTATTTTAGAGCTTCTCCAAAGGGGGGTCACCTCCACCACAAATCTAGAAGGCTGGGTGGGACATCCCTTGGACCCTATAGGTTGTCTTTTTACCACGCTCACAGAGACCTGCCGTGTAGATGACGATAATAGCATGGACACAATAGGTAAGTGGTCTAAAAAGAGACAACAGAAATGTTTTATTTAGTGTGACCTTATTCAGTATTTGACAGTTTTCTGTGTTAACACTATGTCTATTCATTTTTTTAATGCCTATTTAATTATGAACTGGGTATCAGAGGATAACTTTCTTTTAAGCTTTGATTTTAAAGTTGTCCATGGTGAACATGTAACATTAGTGTATATAATCATACACAGAAAAAAGTGTGTAACTCACTGTATAATAAATGTAAATAAACTGTAAATGTATATCACAAAATGTCTACTAAGAAATTTCTTGGCCAGTTCAAACATTTACAGACTGGCCCTTTTATTGGTAATAGGAATTTATACTGTTTTAGCCACGCAAATGCTCACATTCTCTTATGAGCTAAGCTGCTCCCTACTGTACCTACAGCCTTAATTATTACACGACACATTAGTAAAGACCTTATTTACCAAACACAAGATCTAATTCCTTGCGGCCTTCACTAGCTAATGCCGCGTAATCCTGAGCAGAGGTGAACACGGGCATAGAATGACTCATCAGACAACAGACTCCATGTTCCTCAGTCAGGACTTGGTGCTATTGTGCTGCAGACAGCCATAAACTAGCACAGCATGAATGGACCGGGCTTGAACACCCGGCTCATTTACACTGCAGTCCTGTTTGTGTGTGCGTGGTAGGTATAGAATCCATTACCATTTGCATTTTTCACACTGCCCAGGGCTTTTTTTGCACCAGTGGCCATCACAACTGAGTAGAATAGGGGTTGGGTTTTTCTATTGTTTCCAGGCTACAGGGAACTATTGTCAGTTGAAACAATTCTGACCACTGGCACACTCATTAATGTGTGTGTGCGTTGAGATAGAGTAAATTATTGTCTTGTGCTGTTTTGAAAATTAGAGAAGCCTGCTATGATTATTGTTATTTTTTTTTAGAAATGGCCTGGCCTCTTTCTCCTTTTTTTCCCCCCAACAAGACAGCTGTGAACATCTGTTGAATATGTACCAACCAATCAAAAGGCCCAGTTGCTTTTGGACAGTTTAAACCAACCAATAACATTCATGTTTAGAACAAACCCAGAAATTCAACACTGGGTTCATGTCAGAAAAACAAAAAAGAATCCCAAACACAAACCGCTCAGAGGGGATTTAAGATGATTGGTGGGGCGGGGGTGCACCAGAGAGCAAATGGGCACTAATCAACAGCTGAGACTTCCATAGCATCTGTTGTCAGTTATAGCTTTCAAAGCATTGGGTCAGCCAAGCGTCCATCTTAGATTAAAGGAGCCACATTTTTTATATATTAAACCCAGGCCTAAAGACCAAAAGCAGACTTTTCCCAGAGCTTTGCAATGATTGAAAACAGTCTTTGTTCTGTTTAAGACCAGTTAAGCAATGTTTAGACCAAATCCAGAGGACAGCCATTGGACTTTTATGTTTTATTTGTCGCCTTGAATACCGTACTACTGCTCTACTTCCTCTGTGTCACAGAAGGTGACCCAAGACCTCCAGTCTACAATCATGTGCCAGTGTGGGGCAGTCCTGACTCAGGGGAGTCCTACCTGACCCTTGCCTTAGAGGTGGCTTTGATGGGGATGGGCCAACAGAGGATAATGCCCGAAGGCCTGTATGCACAGGATAAGGTACAAGTCGCTAAATGTTTGTTTTCAGTTATAGCTACAAAGTACTAAACTGACTACACATTTAGGTAAATGTTATGTAGCCTGAGTGGAAAATTTTATTCTAATTAAATAAATTGCTTGCAACAAAACAGTCACAAAATTTATTTTTCTTGGGGAAAAAAAACTCTCTTTTGTGTTGTAACATGTAAACACAAGTTTAAATAGTAAAATGATGTGTGAGAGTTCTTTAACGTTTACGTTTTAAATGTTTTCAACAGGTATGTCGAAATGAGGAGCAAATTGTTGCAAAGCTACAAGAACTGGAGCTGGATGATCTTCTGGTTCATACGCTGAGGAAACAGGCTGTCCAGCTTTTAGAAGGTACATGGACAATGCCAGATTAGTCCCATTGTTTCACTATTTAGAAACGCTGTTAATTCTATATTATATTTCATCCTCTTCCTTTATGTCCAGCTGGTCCATTTAGTGGTCTGGGTGAGGTCATCCACCGGGAGAGTGTTCCCATGCACACATTCGCCAAGTACCTTTTCTCTGCACTGCTGCCCCATGATGCAGAATTGGCATATAAAGTGGCTCTGCGTGCCATGAGGTTAGATATGGATCTAACTTCATATTATGTTGACAGTAATAGAATACATTTTTTATTGTCAATACACTTTAATGACTCGTGTTTTAATTGCAACTGACAAAATACTAAATGGGATCAATATATCTTTAATGCTTTTGTCAGGCTGCCTGTACTAGAGTCGTCGGCAGGCTCCGGAGATGTCGGACATTCCCATCATGGCATCTCCATAGTCCCAAGCAGATATCCACGCTGGTTCACTCTGGGACACCTAGAATCACAGCAGTGTGAGCTGGCCTCGACCATGCTGACTGCCGCCAAAGGTAGCTTCATTAATAAAGCTATTGTTTATCAGGTTAAGACATTAAGTCCTTATTTAACACTAACACTATCTTTTCTTATAGGTGACATGTTGAGGTTACGGACAGTGCTCGAGGCCATTCAGAAAAACATCCACTCCTCCTCCTTAATTTTCAAATTGGCCCAGGACGCCTTTAAGATCGCCACACCTGCAGACAACCCACCTGATATAACGCTGCTGAATGTGGCACTAGAGCTGGGACTTCAGGTACTGAGTGTGAAATGGAGCAAACGAATGAGGGCGAGTCTGTAATTTTCAGAAATCATTTCACCACAAAAAACAGCAGCAGGGCATTGGTCAGCACTCAACAGTTTTCTGGAACATGTAATTTTGGCAGGCCTCCACAGCTTCGCTACAAATGAACTGTGCAAACATCACATGGTGTTAGTGAGAAAACACTATATAATTAAACCATTTTGGTTTTACAGTAAACACAGAAAAAGCCTTCAGATCGCCAGTGTGCTTTTTTCCAGTATTTAAAACATCTGCAAAATTCTCAAGAAAATGCTAATTAAGTTTTCAGAATGCATGGGTGGCAATTAGTCATCTGTAACTATAAAGACTCCTGGCATCACTGTTTATGGCAGCCTTTTCAGCGATGGTTAAAGTTACTGTCTATCATTTTATAAACTCCTCTTGTGTGCTGCAGGTGATGAGGATGACTCTGTCCACACTGAACTGGCGGAGGAGGGAGATGGTTCGCTGGCTGGTAACCTGTGCCACTGAAGTTGGTACGTAATGACTTTTCTTACACTCAAACACCAGTGCATTCTTATTTAAAAATAGGCTTGAGCTCACATTATACCCTTTTCTTTGCCTCAGGTTTGCGGGCTTTGGTTAGCATTCTGCAGAGTTGGTACACGCTCTTCACACCCACTGAAGCCACCAGCATTGTGGCCGCTACAGTCATGTCCCACAATACCATACTGCGACTCAGCTTGGACTACCCACAGCGTGAGGAGCTGGCCAGCTGTGCCCGGACCCTTGCCTTACAGTGTGCCATGAAGGATCCTCAAAACTGTGCCCTGTCCGCTCTGACGCTCTGCGAAAAGGACCATATCGCCTTTGAGACAGCCTACCAGATTGTGATTGATGCAGCGTCCACAGGAATGACATACTCACAGCTGTTCACCATCGCCAGGTACATGGAACACAGAGGATACCCACTCAGGTCCTTCAAGTTGGCCTCCCTTGCTATGACCCACCTAAACCTGGCCTACAACCAGGACACACACCCTGCTATTAATGACGTACTGTGGGCCTGTGCGCTCAGTCACTCGCTGGGTAAAAATGAGCTGGCGGCCATTATTCCCCTGGTGGTAAAGAGCGTGCACTGTGCTACAGTGCTTTCTGACATCTTGCGGCGGTGCACTATGACGGCACCTGGACTCGCCGGCATTCCAGGGAGAAGGAACTCTGGAAAGTTGATGTCGACAGACAAGGCACCGCTGCGACAGCTGCTGGATGCCACAATTTCAGCTTACATCAACACAACGCACTCTAGACTGACACACATCAGTCCGCGCCACTATGGCGAGTTCATAGAGTTTCTAAGCAAAGCGCGGGAGACTTTCCTGCTGGCACAGGATGGCCTAATTCAGTTTGCCCAGTTCATAGACAACCTGAAACAAATCTATAAGGGTAAAAAAAAACTGATGATGTTGGTCAGGGAACGATTTGGCTGACCTCAGTGACCTTATTGCCCTCTCACAGGGACCTTATGTGGGAAAGTAGGTAAATTTATTTGTTTTAATATTTAAGGTTTTTGGAATTTCTTGTGTTTTTTACTTTTCATTTGAGCCATTTGTTGACTAAGTCAAGGTTCTGTTATTTTGTTTCTTGAATGTGAACCAGGAAGTGTTCGCAGTACGTTGCTCTACTTCAGTGAGACTGCAAAAGGGGATACTTCTTAAAAAAGAACACCGCATTATTCCTGTCCAGCTGTTTAAACTAATAGTAAAAAGGCAGGCGATTGGGATGACAAGCAAACATGTTTATTATTGGCACATTTGATTAAAAACCAAAAGATTTAGTTGGTTGGGGTAGCTACTTTGAGCCAGAAAATGCTTTCAATTGGGTTTAAAAAAAGCGTTATTCCAAAAAAATCCCAGTGAGATGGAAAACACGTAGTGTTACTGTCATACCTCGACTGTATTATTTGTCAGCTTTAACTTCTCTGTCAGAGATGGCCTCTTGTTTTATCAGGGCATCTAAGAGTAGACAGGGCAGAGTACACAACTCCAAAAATTTGACTACAGCTGCTCTAGACTAGCTTCTACGATATGCACCTGCTGGCCAGTGCTTGGTCATGTTTTCATGTCCTGAAGCCTGATGGTGACATTAATCAGTCAGTTCTAATTAAGGTAGAATAGTAAAGGCTCCATGTGCACATATATATATACTCACATGCTAACAGTAACAAATATAACTGTGACAAACTCTGAGGTAACATTATTCCTGTTGCCGCAGACACACTGCTGTACAACTTTTTGTGGCCAAAACCTTGACAGTCTGACACTCTTGTGGTCACTTTACACACTCTTTACACGTAGACTTAGTTAATCATACTTGATTTATAAATCTGAACATCATCAAGATCATCTTTTGTTATGAAGCAATTAACTGGATTGCTTTAGTGTTTTCCCATCACAAGAATTTTAGACAACCCCCTACTTTGTTTCCAACACACTACATCAGGAGACAAAAAATATGATACAACTTCAGAATTGATATGAAAAAGCTCAAAGGCTATTCCTTTATAAAAAAAACTGATGACAAACAATCACTATACTGTATGTTTTTTGTTCAAATCAAATTGTAAAAGCCATAAAAGTAAATAGGCAGACTTCTTATCTGTCTTGAGATGGAAATGTCCTGTAGTCAAATGCTTCTTACCTGTAAAAGCTAATAGTTGTGAGTTTGTCAGTTGAGTTGCATTTGTGCAAAAACTCTCTCTTATGACTTATATTTTCTAAAAAACCTTGTCACAGAAATGTTTCGTCTTAAAGTGTTGTTGTTCTTTGCCGCAAACAGTTTTGAATTGTCTCTGGTAGTGGGACTAAACATTGTACAAGCACTTCAAAGAATTACCTCTTCAGTATGCTCCAGCCTGTTTCGGCATTTATTGGTTGCTTGGTGAGTTTGAGTGACACAGAAGGAACTGTATAAAAAAACAAAAAACAAGACAAGTCAATGACAGAAAGACAGAAGTTTTGAATAAAGGAGCATTGTAGTGTGCTTTTACATTCCCTTTCAAAAGCTACCTTCAAACCACTACCGGGGTAGTCAGTCACAACTCTGGGCCTTTTTTGGATTGAAAGAAGAAAGCAGATAGAGGAATGAAACTGAGCTAAAGAAAGAAAAGAAAAGCTAAACTCAGTTCTCAGGGACATCACTTAAAGAAACAAAACAAAAAAGTAGTAGCATTTAACATATTGTAAATATTAAAGTGTCAATTCAGAAAATTGTAAAGTTATAATTATTTATAATAAGTGCGTTATGTGTTTTTTTTTTTTGTTTTGTTTTGTTTTTACTTAATTTGAATGTTTTGTTTTTTGGGATGGGGATGTACTTGACCTGTTTTGAATGGGGAGTCTGACAGCATTTTTTGTAATAGCAAAGACTTCAAAGCATTACTCAGGTGCTCCTGTGTACATTTCTTTCCTTTTTTTGCTATAATGATATTCTTTGTATCAGTTGATTTTTTTTTTTGTTTTTGCAAATAAGAAAATGTTTTCCAAAAGGAAGCATGTTGAGGAAATTGAGGAAGGCGTTCATTTGTAAAAAGAAAGTAAACCTATGCAGAACCACTTGGACGTCTTGTTGCTTCTTAAAGATAGCTGTCCCAATAAACTGTGCAGAATGGCAAAACAGTGGTCCAAACCACCTTTAAATAAATAAGTAAATACTGGATGTGGACCGACAAGGGCAAGAGCCAGCATGCTTGTGTTGATACAATGCAGAGTAGCCAGTCTGCATCCGCTGCAAACATTTAGAAGAATGAAGACAAAATTGTGGGAAATGCCTTTCTGACAGATTAATGTACAAAGTTTATATTTGCTCATTTTATTTAATTAAACCTTTAGTGTCTTCTTAAGGTGCAACGACCCCACTTTGGGACGGAACAATGAACAAATATCCCAGCTGTGTATTAATACAAGAAGACCCCTGGATGACATTGTGCTCTCACCTCATTTATCATATTTTTGTTTCAGCCGGCAACACTTTTGTCATCTCTTCTATGTTCATTTCTTCCCTTATGTGTTTTTCACCACTTCTACAGCCTGTATTAGTTTAGGTCAATCCAACAAGGACAAAGAATGAATCAAATCTACAGCTACTACTTAGGCCTGGTTTACGTTGGGGGAAGAAATTGTTTTATATGAAAGAGGGAACGTACTTAAAAATTTAAACGTGGAAGTCTCAGCCGCTGTCTTTTATGTAATGCTTTCTATAAAACAGACAGCACTCCTCTTTCTTGATGTCGGTCTTTTCTTCCAATTTTATTTTCCGTGACTCATTTTGTTGGAATTAGTAGAGATTAATCACTAGTTCACCCATCGTTTCATGTTTTGTTTTGTTTCTAACTTAAGGGAAAAGTGTTTATTGCCTCTTTGTGCTACTGATTATGAAAAGGTATTTCCAGTATTTGTTGCCACAGAAGTATGATAGCTTATCAACACTTGTTTTTTGTTTGTCATTTTTTGTGCGACTTCTTGAGCTACTGTCTATAAAGCAAGAATTTATTACTATTTATGTAACGCTACTACCATTTTATATTGATTTGTGTTGGAATCTCAGTGCTTTTCTATGAATAAAGTGTGAAACACGTTACATTGGTTTAAGTTCATTCCTAATCAAATACTGTTTTTGTACTATAGTAGTGAAGTGTAAAGATAGATAAAGTATAAACCAAATTAATTTTATTATTTTACCTTGTAGAAACCACTTGTTGGCTGCAGAGATTAAGAGTAAATAAATAAATAAAATTAAACAATAAAAAGTTACAATTGTGAGACAAAATACTTGGACCACCCATGAGTCCTGGTCTACACTCTGGAGAGATAAACTGTGATTTTTGTCTATACTGGTCTAATCTCTCCGGTCCAGTTCTCACAATCTTGCATTTCCATCCGTTCTAGCCTCCAGCATTAGTGATAAATCAACCATAAGGAGGCTCATATAGTTCCATCAATCTTTTACTCATTTGTCTCTAATCAGAATATTTTTCTTCTATCCCTCCTTCACCGATTTGTTCTCATTCATTAGAGATTCCTGCAGCGCCATATGAGCAGACAATCAGCCCATCAAGAATTGCTAAGTGCGCTTGTGACTGTGTGTGTGGGTGTGCACGTCCAAGTGTATCGAGATTGATTGGCTGGTGATAAATGAGCAGATTTATATTAATTATCCAGATAGATAGCTGGTGTCGTGATTGCTAAAGCTCAATCTCTTTCTCCTTAAACTCTGGCTCAAGCAAATTTGACTAGTTTAGGTTTTCACCTATTGCCTATTAATTGTGAATCATTAAATATTTTAAATATAACATAAATATACCTGTAGCAAATACAACTATGACATCTATTGTGTTTTAATCATTTGTAATCTTGTTATTGTTAGCCATCCTTGCTCTGTCTTACCTGGGGCAGGGTCATGGGGACAGAAGACTGAGCAGAGATATCCAGACTTCACTCTCCACAGACACTTCCTCCAAAAATATCCACCAGGCTCATGCAGATCCCGTGAGCATGTCTGCCCTGAAACCTCATTCCAGTGGGACAAGCCCAGAACACATCCCCGTGGGAGTGTCCAGGGCCCACTTAGCCGGCTCCTGTCCACATGACGGAACACTAGCACTGAGCTCCTCCCAGGCAACCAAGCTCCTCACAAGATTTCTAGAGGAAAAAATCTTTTTGTGTGCTTTGTATCAGAGAGCTTGTTCATTTAATAATGACAAACTCATGACCAGATGAGGGTAGCTACAAATATCATAGCAGCAACTCTCTCCAAACCTGAGGTGGGAAAGGCCACAGTTCTCTGACAGAGAAGCATGTCCACAGATTCAAAGGTGCTGTTCATCAACCCATCTGCTTTATACAGTATTAGAAGACACTTGACAAGTATTGTTCAAAATAATAGCAGTACAATGTGACTTATCAGAATAATCCATGTTGTATTTTTATTGCTACGTGGCAAACAAGTTACCAGTAGGTGTAGTAGATTCTTAGAAAACAAACAAGACCCAGCATTTATCTACACTCCTATTTTTTTTTAAACACACCCCTTTCAACTAATTGCCCAATTGCACAGCCTTACAAGCGTGCAAATCATGAATGCTGGGTCTTGTTTGTTTTCTCAGAACCTACTGCACCTACTGGTAATTTGTGCCATTTAGCAATACAAAATATTCAAAAAACCTGGATTATTCGTGTTAGTCATTAGTCATTGTACTGCTATTATTTTCCCAATACATGATGAAGGTAATCGATGATGCTAACAGGACAACATCATCTGTAAAAAGCAAAGACGAGATTCTGTGGTATCCAAACAGGACTTAAGAGTACTGAGTTCCCACAGTACACAACGTGGCATTGAGAAATGATTAGTAATTAGCTTATGTCCAATAACACCTCATACAATTTTACATTTACATTTATTCATTTAGCTGACGCTTTTATGCAAAGCGACTTACATTGTTCTACAGTAATTACCAGTGTTACAGCCACTGGAGACAAGGTGGGTTAAGTGTCTTGCCCAAGGACACAACGACAGTATGAACTGTGGGGAGAGTGAGAATCGAACCGCCTACCTTCTGGTTGAAAGACAACTGCTCTACCCACTGAGATACTGCCTACACATGTTAAAGAGGTATGCCTAAAAGGAAAACTTTAGTGCACTATTTTGAATCTCTGTTCAAAGACACTTTAACCTTAACTTAATTTCTTCAACATCTATTTGGAGGTATTGCAATTTACATTATAGCTAGTAACTAAAAATTTACTCTAGATGTCTAAACGATGTTTCCTTAAGAGTCTGTATATTGTCTTCTTCCTGGCTGGTACCCGGGGCCTTTAGACTGAGGTCCCTCTGGACTCACATTACTTACATCACTGTAGTAGTGCTTCAACCTGTCATGATGCATTATTTTGCCTCGGACCTTGAATCTGGGACAGGACAAGTCCACAGCATGCATTTGGAGGACATTTCCATAATGCTTGAAGCTTGGGGCTTAGTCCATTCTTTTTTTGTGTCATCTTTAACACAGCCTTTAACCATTTGGGAGCAGTTTCTGTCTCTAAGTGGCCAGATGTAGCTCCTTGTATTTCCTCAGTCGGTTGGTTTGATTTGGTCTTTGTTTTATTTTATTATTTTCCCGATTTTCCTCTTTTCTCTGCACTTCCTGTCACACTCTTATTTTAAAGGTGGGACCGGAAGTCATGCACGGCGCTCCAGCTGCAACTTCACTATTCCAAAAACTTAAGCGTAATCTCTCTCTTTGAGAAACGCACTCCGCGGCAAAATCGGAATTATCTTTGGCTTCTCAGTACAGTTTGTTAGCATTTATGCATTCACAGAAGCTTCAGAAGATTCTCTTCTGACACCAGTTATTGTGCTTTTACCTCTACGGCAGACATGCCCAAAGTCCGGCCCGGGGGCCAAATGTGGCCCGCATTCATATTTCCACTGGCCCGAACCCTCTGTCATAAAATTAATAATATATGGCCCGGTTCCAAGAGATTCGAACATTTGTTAAGAAAATGTTGAGCTTGTTTGGCTCGACATACTTGTGCGAGAAGACATTCTCAGTTATGAACATGAATAAGAACCGTTTGAGAACAAGACTAAGCGACCCCCACCTGTGTGACATTTATTTTTTTTAACCTTCATTTATCCAGGTCAGGCAGGTATCAGATATACCTAGCAGCAGAAAGCATAGTAAACAAAGCAAAATAAAAGGAAATACAAAAAAGCAACCCCCCCTCCCCCATCTGTGCCATGTAAAATTCATGGCCCGTATGACAATTCATTTACGTCAATATGGCCCCTGAGCCAAAAGGTTTGGGCACCCCTTCTCTACGGTGTGCGGCTAATTAACTTAGCTGCGGCTTCAGGTAGAGGTGCGTGAGTAAGCATACACACGACAAAGGTCGTTTATCAACTTTACTTAACCTCGGCAGCAGGTTAGTTTACACAGAGCTGGAGTTGGTTGTGTTTTCTGGCCTTTAGCTCTGGCACAGACAGCAATTTAGCAGTCCTTCTTTCGTGAGCAACAAATTCCGTTTTTTTAATAACTAACGTCAAATCTTGCGAACACTAGCATTATTACAGTCTGTATGTTGCCTTCTCTTCCTGGTTACATAAAGTACAAGGGTAAAGCAACCCAAACCGTCCCACAATATTATACCCATATCAACATGGAGGATGGTGACCAAGGAAGTCACCAAAGACAGTCACTGCTGTGTCAATACGCATCAGTATTAGACTTGTCACTAAACCCAGAGGTTCAGTTTCTTTCCCTGCCTCCCTCCATAACCACTATGGTAATAACGCCTATCAGTCTCTGTCACTGTGGCTGCTGCGTGGATGTGTGTGTTCATTCATGCATGTGGTCATTGAAAGATAGCGTGTGTGTGTGGTGTGTTTGTGGGCGGTCACTGATGAAGCGCTGATAGTGTCCATCCACGGCAGATGATGTACAGCCTGCTGTCTCTCCAGGCAGATTGGATTTTCAAGCCTGCTGATTTGCTGAGAGATGGAGCCTGGACCTCCTTCAAGAACATACACGAAACAACGCACCCACCTGTTTTGTGCACAGAATAAGCCCCGAAAGTCCCAACACACACTGCTAAAACACGCACTATGTTATTCTCCTGCCAGCGCCTTTCAAGCTGCCCATGTGGAAATTGATCTCCATTTCTAAAGAGCACAAATTCATTGTTACAAGCACTCTTGTCATCACACACACACAGCCTGTCACTTTGTCCACAGATGGTCCTCAGATGCACAGTTCAGCCTCTTCAGTCTAATACCTGTTGACAATCACTACTTTTTACCCAATAGGGCCGCCACAACAAAAGCCTTTGTGTGCAGATGTGTTTATAGCACCTGGGTAAGAGCACAAAAGACAGAGACGAATTAACTAATTTCTTTCTCTCCCAACCATCAACATATATTTGGTTCTTTTGTGCCACCCTTATCTCCTCTGAATGCGTACTGTATGTCCTGTGTATGTATGGGTATATGTTTGTTTGTTTTTTTAACTTACTTAGAAATAAAAGTTTAGGAGGTCTTTATATAAAATTACTTTTAAGGTTAAGTTTTGGCAAAAAACAGAATTTATTGGCAGAGCAAAACTGACTTAATTTAGAATCAGCCAACTGACCTTTAATTTGTATTGAAGCAGATCATCTCAATGGAAACCATAAAAGCAAAAATAACAGCCAACAAATTTCAGTTGACATTATGGTCACCAGTGAGTGCTCCCCATAAACTCTTCCACATCTCTTTCTAATCACATGATGTTATGAATTTTGCCTGAATCTTTGGCAACAACAAAAACAACCGGATTTACTCGAATCTGCTTATCTGATGTTCTTAGCTGCCACACACAGAGAAAAACACAATTTCGGATTAACTGATCTCTCGGCTCATGTTAAGCATGTCCGTAATGATTACAGTAATAATGCTGATGAGTTCAAATTTAAGCCACATTCTGCGTAGGAAAATGTGCTTTTTAGCTTACATGGGAAATCTAGGTTTGTAACTGGGCATGCTCAATGTTTATCCAAAATGTCTTCAGTGATATTATTTAGTCCAAAAATGAGCTTTGAATGAATTTTCAGATGTGTACATTGTAATTTTTTAGATAAATAATTCATTATACACTATTTGTTTTTATCCAAACTGCTCACAAACAAATCATTTTTATAAGCAATCAATAGCAAGGGCTTAGTTTTAGTGGCTGTTTCTGTTCAGACCTTGCTCCTCATGAGCTTTATATGTTTTCTTCGGTCAGGACTGTATGTTTGTTTCTGTGATGCCTCACTGCAGAGCTTCCCAGAACTGGTCCAATCATCTTTTTTTTTATTGGTGGAAACTGTTTAAATTCATCTTTTGTTTTAAATTTCCCCAAACCTTTTTTATTATTTCAACTTCAACAACTCCCCTCTATAAAATATACAATACGAAAAGACATTTGAATATAGTCATTAACTCTTTATCACCTTATTTCAAACCATTAATTTGAATAATTGATCACAACTATAAGAAACCTTACATGAACTGTTTTATAAAGAAAGATAAACCAAAAATATATATGGGATATATAAAGCATCTTTTGTTTTTGAAGAACTGCTTTTCTGTCAGCCAAATCAAAAGCATTTATTTTCACTGCAGTTTTCAGGTCCCAACAAACACTAAAAAGGAGGCTTAGATTTGAAATGACTGAAGAGCTACAATTACAAGTGCCATTTATAACGTAAGTGCTAACTTTAATGTGGTGTGATGTTATTTTTTTTTTTTCTTTGCAGCACATCTCAGAACAAACAAAGAATTCTAAATGGCATTTATGGTGAATATCCACTGGAACGGATGTAATCCCTTTCCAATCTAAACTTAATCCACTTGTGGTCAGATCAGCCATGACAAATGACATAGATGTTGGAAAAGTGCACTGGAAGAATGGATTTATTCACAATTGTTTTGGTGTAATACAATTACATGAGATCAGTGCTTATGTTTTAATGGTAATAACTGGAATGGATACTTTCTCTGATTCAAAAAAATAAAATAAAATACATTATTTCTTTCATAAAATAAGGCATGATTATATATCCGTCACTAGCACACTTCCCACACATCTTTACATTTGCTTGATCATCTGTTTTGAGTGTTGGTGCACAGCTTCTACAAAGGCACCCACGTTTTCAGGGTCCATATCAGGGTACAGGCCATGGCCCAGGTTTGCAATGTAACCTCTGGTGCCAAAACCTTCCACCATCTTCTTAACGATGTCTGAAATATGCTCCTGAGAAGACATACAAAACATACTCTCATTGTTTCTTTGCTTTTTCGAACAAAGACTTTTGCTGTACAGAAATCCGAGATTCCGGTTTACCTTTGGCGCGTACAGAGCACAGGGGTCCATGTTCCCTTGTAGGCTAACCTTCCCACCGGTGCACTCCCTAGACACAAACCAACATCACAAAAAGGAATACTTTAACCAGCAGCAGGTTTTGTATTAGATGAACAGTGCTGAGAAACCCCATGTTTGTTGACTTAAATCCCAATCACTTTGACAAGTACAGGTTAACCCATTATTTTGACCTATTTGGGCATTATGACAAAAGATAATCCTCCTCTTATGTAGGAAAATAACTGGAAGATATAAACTGAATAAAGATAAGAATAAAACATGTTAATACAGTTTGTACAGGCATATTGTGTCATGCCATTAATCATTAAAATGTTTTGTTTCTTGGTGCAGCGTTAAAGTAGTGTGTGTTACCGTGCAGATCGTGGGTCAACGGTCCAGTCGAGTCCAACCACCTCATAATGAGACTGGGACAGATCCTCCAGGGCATAATGAGCGTCCTTCGCAAACACAATCTGGAACACATTTGAAGTCAGCTTTTTACGATCTTTGGACAAATGCTGCCACCTACAGGTAACCAAAATAAACACATTTAAATGAGACCAGATGGGTTTTAATGAGGTCTCCTGGGAAGCGAGTGTTGTTCAAGCACCAAGAATAGCACCAGAAATGAAACTTGTACAGAATATAATTATCACTGAATAACAAGCCGGTGTAGGCATGTATGTATAGGAGCAGCGGCTCACCATAGGAACGTCTTGCCCTGCCTCTTTGAGTTTTTCTTTCACGCGCCGAGCGATGTCTCGGAGGTAAGGCAGAGAGAAGTCCTTAAATTGAACTGGACCCAGAATGCCTGCGTGAGACTCAAACACCTGCAGAGCCTGAACAACATGAATAAAAAAACTGTTTTTTTGTTGAACTAAGAGTAAAAGGAGCAGGACTTAAAATGTAAAAAAAAATAATTAAATAAATAATAATAATAATAATAATTAAATTGTGTGAATGAGTAGATTCTAGAGTGAATTTTCACTGCGTAACACAAAGTGGCCTATTTTCTCAATATGATATGTTAAAATTAAATTATAGTTAGTTATATACACTACCAGTTTGGACACACTTTCTTATTGAATTAAACGAGAAAGTGTGTCCAAACACTTGACTGGTAGTGTATATAATTATAAATGTTAATGACCTGGGCTCCTGCGGCCACTTGTCCCAACAGGTAGTCCACAATGATGTCCGTCAGCATCTTGAGCAACATGTGGCTGGCCTCTGGGTGCCTGTACAGCCAGCGCTTGGCCTTTGAGTGGGTGTTGGAGCCGCCGCCTTCAATCATGTAGGACATTAGCGTCCACTGGTAAAAGACAGAATAGAAGTTAAAAGAAAACATTCTGTATCTAAAATACAAACACAAAATTAAATTAAAATTGTAAATTATTAATAAAAGGGTTGGGATTAAAAAAAAAAAATAAATTCCAAAAAACTCACTCCCGGATTTAACCGAGCAAATAATTACTGCAGTGATTAATGTGTTTCAACTGGTATTTAACCTGAACTAATGCAGTGAGTTATCTTCTTGTTTTGTTAAACCACCTCAATGTGAATTTCCAGGAGGCACTTGAACAGACATTACTTGGCAGTGTCACACTCTTTATAAATAAATGTCTCAGGTTCTCACCGAAATATAAAAGCAAATGTGTTCTATAAGACTGTCCAAACAAAGGAAGAGACTTTTTTTTTTAGCTTTGCAGAGGAGAAGTACGTGTGTGTTCTGTCTCACCGGAGCTCCTGTAAAGCCAATGAGCGGCACTTTTCCTTCTATCCTGTGTCTGGTCAGTGTTATAGCCTTGAAGACATAGCCCAGCTCCTTCTCAACATCCACTTTAGTCCGTAATCGCTGCAAGTCCTCTGGCTCTTTTAGGGGCTCTGGAAAGGTAGGTCCTTTACCTGCCACCATCTGAACATCCATACCCATGGCCTACAAAGTGGTGGGCCGATGAGAATGCATAAGGAAAAACAAATAACCAGCTAAGCATCTATTTGAATTCCTTTAATTGTTACAACTAAAAAGCTACTTTTAACTGTTAAATCAAGATTTAAAATACATTTAGCATCAATAAAAACTTTGCACTACAAAAGGTTGTTTTGTCACAGAGATAAAAAGTCAACAGTATGCCTGTTTAAAATCTAAATATACAGTATGTGTACATAATGCATCCATGGAGTCAATATCTGCCATAGTCATAGATAATTACATGCTATAAACTACAGCAACTATAGTGAGAAAGGAAAAACTCTCACCTGTGGTACTACTAGGATATCAGAGAAGATGATGGCCGCATCAAACGAAAAACGTCTTAGTGGCTTAAAATAGACAAAAACATAAAATGATTTTAAAAGTCTTTGCTGCCTATAATGTAAATTCTGGGGCATTGGAACAATTACATTTGAAAACAGGACTTTAAAAATATTTAGGTTTACCTGCAAAGTGAGTTCACAGCAGGCCTCTGGAGATCGGCATGTGTCAAAAAAATCCTTTCCTGCTCTGGACTCCCTAAATTCTGCAAGTCATGTGATCAAAAATAGAAACCATTCAAGCTCATTCAAAGGTAAAAAAAAATGTACACATCTGCTGTAGAAATTGGAGACAAGACAAAGCAAATCAAGTATCACCTGGCAAATATCGTCCAGCCTGTCTCATACACCACACAGGGACGTGTGCAGTTTCTTCTCCTCGTGCTGCTCGAAGGAATGTATCATTCTGGAGCTTGGGGAAGTCTTTTGGTCTGCGGTAAGACATATTGTTTTTCAGTTTTACAATATCATACCGTTTTCTGTAATTCTGTAAAAATGCATGATCCATAGTTGTACGTCTGCAATCAGCATGTATTATCTCATTGAATTGCAGAGGCGTGCACCTCCATATCCACCGCAATCACACTGAAGCATCAAGCTGAAGAACAGTCCAGGATGGAGTGATTATGAGAGATAAGGCTAGTCACTCTTATCACCTCCCAGCAGCACCAAAACGGTTAATAAAACACTACTGTCCTTAGATCATGAAAACATTACTAAAAGATTGAAAGAACATTACTGAGTGAAATCAAATGAAATCTGCCTTAACTCTATAAAAAAAGTATAATAGAATATTTGAGTAATGTGTGTGGATTGAATTTATGTTACTATTCTATTCTTGTACAAGCATGGGTGTTTTTCTCCCAATAAAATTTCTACAACACCGGAATAAAATTCTTAAAGTTAATTTTTTTTTAGGCGTAAATCTTCATACACACAATTAGTGAGCTCCCCTTCTGTCTTCTTCAATTCTTTTATTTTCTTAACACGTATGTTATGTCTAGGCTATGTAGACTGCATGTTTTATGGAAAGCAAGAATGATAAAAGGGCTCTAAATCTAATTCTATAAATGAGATAATTACTTAACACACAAGCGCATTATATGGTGAATTTAATGAAAATCTACCAAAGACCGATTATAAAGCAATTAGTATTACATAGGTTAAACAATTTTTATAACGACACAAGCTCCAGTAGTTCTGTAAGTCTGGCAGGCAAATTCCAAACTACTAAGCTAATAATAATTTTATAGTCGAGAATGCTTCAGAACTACTTACAGGATGAGGTCGTCCTTGCTCATTTCGGCGGCACTGGGGGGACGTGTTTCCTGGACTGTCCTTTGTTTTAAGATTAAAACCTGCAGCTCTTCAACTGTCATTTAAATTCGTTTACACAACAACGACACCTCTCTGGGCGCGGCCATGTTAGAAGGTCATGTGACCAGGAAACAATTCTAGCTTTTCCAAATAAGAGTCCGAAAATAATATTTTCACGTGCCAAGCAAAAAAGTGCAATTCTGTGCAATAGATATGAAGTGCAAAACATAAATACAATTATATATATTTTATGTATATATAATATATATACTTATCATTAGTATATCTTGTTTCTAACAAATATCTTCATTTTCACATCGTTGTTTATTGTTTAAAATATATTAAGTGACAGTGTGATAAGTGTGTAACATTAACACTTTGATGTACGCTTAACAAGTACTCAACATTATGATACATTACATCTATAATAAAAAATAGGCCAGATTTTTCAGTATAGACAATCCACAAGTATAATAAACAAAATACAATTACTCCTCTATATTATCTTAAATGATCCACAAAAATAAATTTACCAAGATTAATTAATTTACCAACTAAGGTTTATTAACCTTGTCTAAGATAAAGCATACATTCCATTTGTTAGAAACCAGTTTATTCATTTAATTTTATGTAGTGTATCCGATTAACTGGCAGTGTTTTGACACATTCATACCAATGTTCCTGGGGTGCTAATTGTTTCTCATGCCTCCTCCAGGGGGCACTCCACAGAAATCAGGCCATTGCCAATTTGAGATTCACACTGCACAACCCGTAATAGTTCATTAAGATCTTGAGACATTTGTTTGAATAGATGGTTGTAATGAAGGCTTTCAAAGCTTTCGTAATCATGGTATCAAGACACTTACTTGTGTCTTCAACAAATTCTTTTGAATGTATCAGCGTGTCTATCCAGCATTTCAAAAGAAGACTTTCTTCTGGGCTAGTGTTTTGTTTATCAGCTTCAAAAACATATCCATACTCCATAATTACCTTTACTTATACATTGTATTGCATTCATTCCTTTCATTGAGCTTTGAGCCATGATGATGGTTAATGCTGGAAGCTGCATATTGGATATTTTTGCTCTTTATGGTTGTTACTGGGATTCTGGTAATGGCATGTTGCTATCTTACCATTACCTCCTCTCTGTCTCCTATCTATCTACCTGTCTACCACTTAGGTTACATACCTATTAAAGGCTTGAATGAGTTAAAAAATACAGTATATCTTCAAAAAAAGATGCAAGTCATAAACACAACAGTGTACACAACAAACCAAATGAGTACATTTATACTCTCTTTGACTAAGGCTGGTCCTGATATTGTCCCTCTGTGGCTGTATAGAAGTCATCCAGGACACTCTGAATGTAGTCAAAGGTGGGTCTGTCCTCTGGTTTGTTCTTCCAGCAGGACATCATGATATTGTAAAGTTCAAGGGGACAGTTTTCAGGCTGAGGCATCCGGTATCCGCGCTGTATACTTGACATCACCTCTACTTTGGTCATTCCTTGAGAAAATACACAACACACATACAGTATTACAATAGCTTATAAATATGGTTAATGCATTCAGGCCGTGCTGGCAGCATGTGTCCAATATCAAATGTTTACCTGGATAGGGGATTTTCCCATAAGTGATAATCTCATAAAGCAGAACCCCAAAGGACCACATGTCTGACTTTATGGTGAATGATCCATAGTTAATGGCCTCTGGTGCTGTCCACTTAATGGGGAATTTAGCTCCTGAGTGGGAACACAACACAGTTACATACATCTGGCTCAGTCTCCAATGTAATAAGAGAACAAACTGATTTTAGCTGCAAACATGATGCCTGTTGTACATTATGCACAGGTACTATTGAGATTTTCTTGCTGCTTTCCAAGATGCCCTCTTATTGGAATTCCAGTAACATTTTATACACGATAGCATAAGAACTATCTAATCAACAATTAATTAAGTAATAAACTATTTGGAAAAAACTATTGCAAAATAGTTTGAAGTTATAGTTTTATTTTTTCTTTATTTAATATTTATTTGTCACTTTCAGTTATAAAAAACAGAACTAGACAATGTGGTTCAAAACCACTCAAAACCACAAGTGTCTCATAAAAAGGGATCCAAATACATTAAATTACGCTCCCAAAAAAGAAATTCATAAGAAAGAAAAATAGACAAACGTTTACCCTCTCTGGCGGAGTATTCATTATCTTCAATAACTCTTGCCAGACCGAAATCTGCTATTTTACACAGCAGACTCTCCGATACCAGGACATTAGCTGCTCTCAGGTCTCTGTGAATGTAATTCTTCTTTTCTATGTACGCCATGCCTTCCGCTATCTGCAACAACAATATATATTTATTTATACACACATATATATTGATGCCTGTTTTACATTATATAATATACATATAGTTGTGCTTATATGTTTACATACCCTGGCAGAATTTGTGACTGTTTGGCCATTTTTCAGAGAATATGGATGGTAACACAAAAACATTTTTTCACTCATAGTTAGTGGTTAAATCAGAATAACAACAGAAACTACCCAAAAGACCCTGATCACACTTTTGGTGATTTTGTCCTGATAACATGGACACAAGTGACACAAACAGGTTTGAATGGCTACTAAAGGTAACCATCCTCACCTGTGATCTGTTTTGTTGTAATAAGTGTGTGTGTATAAAAGGTCAGTGAGTTTCTGGGCTCCTGACAGACCCATGTATCTTTCATCCAGTGCAGCACTGATGTTTCTGTATTCAGTCATGGGAAAAGCAAAAGAATTGTCAAAGGATCTGTGGGAAAAGGTAATTGAACTGTATAAAACGGGAAAGGGATATGAAAATATATCCAAGGAATTGAGAATACCAATCAGCAGTGTTCAAACTCTAATAAAGAAGTGGAAATAAAAAGGCCATGTAGACCAACAAAAATATCAGCCACAACTGCCAAGAAAAAATGTTTTAGATGCAAAGAAAAACCCACAAATTACTTCAGAAATACACGACTCTCAAAAAAAGGATGTTGCTGTTTCAAGATGCACAATAAGGAGGCAACTGAAGAAAAAAATCATTGAGTGGTTGAGTTGCCAGTAGAAAGCCATTACTACACAAATGCAACAAAGCATCCCACTTACAATACACCAAACAGCACAAAGACAAGCCTCAAAACTTCTGGAACAAAGTCATTTGGAGTGATGAGACCAAAATTGAACTTTCTTGCCACAACCATAAACGTTATATTTGGAGAAAAGTCAACAAGCTCTATGACGAAAGGTACTCCATTCCTGCTGTGAAACATGGAGGTGGATCACTGAGGTTTTGGGGATGTGTGAAATGGCTTCACCAAACCACTGACTATGAGTGAAAGAAACTTTTTGTGTTATCATTCAAAAGTTAATTCATTGTTAATTCATTAATTGTCATTAAATTAGGGATACAATTACAATTTTATGCCAGACATGTAAGAAATAAGGTATCTTTTATCATAAAATTACCTGTGCGGAGAAGTCAATAAGCTTGTGTAGCTGCACTTTGCACCCTGTTTCCGTCTTTAAAAAGTCTAGAAGGCTCCCTAAATGACAATGCAAGATATGTATTAGTAAGTAAAAACAAACAAATGACATGGACAGCTGCTTACGATGACGAAAGTATAATTTACCATTTGCCATAAACTCTGTGATGATGTAAATGGGCTGTGTCCTGGTGATCACAGCGTACAGTCGAACCAGCTTGTCATGATGCAGTGTCTTCATCACATTGGCTTCCTCCAGAAAAGCCTCCACAGTCATTGTGCCTGGCTTCAGTGTCTTCACTGCAACTTTGGTTGTGTTGTTGTAGAAGGCTGAAGTATAGTAAAGTATATGCATGTAAGGATGGTGAAAAGTAGGAATATCAGAATATCAGCGTGCTCAGACTTTCTACTGTACATTCTGTAGTGCTTTCCTACAAGCACCTAACATTAACTACAAAGTTTCTGTCTTTCATACTCACCCATCCATACTTCTCCAAACTGCCCTGCTCCAAGCTTTTTCACCATCTTGATGGAGTCTTTGGGGATTTCCCAGGCATCTTTATCCCATGGCTTCTGAGCTTTGGGTTTTGCACATGGACGGTCCAGTTTACGACACAGACCATCAGCTTTGTCTGTTAAAAAAATCATCCAATAAACTACTGTTTGAATAGAAAAATATAAAAAGAATATGAGTGGTTACTCACTGTGATAATGTTTGATCATGTTGCCAATGTCTTCGAAGGAAATCTTTGGAGAGATATAGAACCCGCCATTATCCATCTTCCTGATCTTATAGTGTTTGACAACATCTAACCCTTTGTGGTCCGAGTCTCGGATGGACAATGAGAAACTTCCTGGAAATAAAATAAAAAAAATAAAAAAATAATATATATATATATCAGCTGACGTCTGAAATAAAAGCTAAATTAGTTATAAAATACATATACAATATAAAACATGAATACATCAATAAATATTTTAAGCCTAATCTACTCAAAAGAACTGGAAAAATCTATACTCAACCAAATGGGTATAGATTTTTTTTAAACCACCTGGGATCCCTCTGCTTAAATGGAAAAGTGCATACCATCAGCGATTGATTGGGATTGACTGATAAGTACTAAAATACTGGTATTTATTGCATATGGTAATGTAGACCATAAAGCTGTAATTATTTATGTACCTTTTGATGTTTCACTTTCCCTAATGAGAAAAGCCCCTAGTTTGTTGGCTGGGGCCAGCAACTGCCTCTCTGCATCCTTTCTTGAGATATCTTTGAAAAACCACCTGAAATGGACAGAATATATACATTGATGAAGTAAGAAAAGGTTTCAACATAAGCATCTGGACGTAGGTTTACAGATGAAGATGCTTTGTCACAAGAAAGGTCAACAAAGTGCATTCAGTAGCCTGACATTACCACTGTACAATTATAGATTATTAAAAGCTTCCTGCTGCTCAAGAATAGAATAATGCGATGGTCTGTTAGACTAAAAATTGACCATTTTCACTCTTGAGTGCAGTGAAAACTCCATGACAAGATCGAAATAATAAATGGGCATCAATTTATTTTAGTGGCATTTGATAAAATGGGAGACATTACAGTTTATTCAAAAGAACAAGAACTTACACTTCTGTTTCCATTGTGTCAGCTTGTGCCACATAGTTTGATGGAATGAAACCTTCTCTCTTGGTCTCCAAGGACATTGCTTTCCACCACTCACCATGTCTGAAAAAACACTAGAGTGAAGCAGCTGGTAAACTTTGAAAGCTGTGAGTCATTATATGAATAAACTCATCTACCACACTACCCTGTATTTTAAATGCATGGCTCCTGACAGTAAATTAACATTTAACGTAAACCCTGAACTTTTTGATGATTGAAGAATTCGCGTGAACTTAAGTCAACATTTTAAACATCTTAACTTGGTGTCACACAAGCCTCTATCTCCGAATGATAAATAGCATTTCTTAAAGTTGACTCAGTCTATATCTGGACACTCACTCTTCTAGGATTTTCAGCTTGTCGCCTTTCTTGAACTCTAAGTCATCGTGGTGTGTTCCGACATAGGGAAAAAGGCCAACCACAATTTTACCAACATTCTTTTGCTCTGAAATAGAAAAAAAATATTTACCAAAAAATTTAAATCATCTGTAGTTTGTAAGTAACATTAGTAATAAGAATGTCTTACCTTCCATATTTTGAAACACCTGGCCAGGTAATAGGGAGCTGTTCTGTAAAAACAGAAGTATTTTAATTAGACAAGCCTTTTATGAATCACACAGTTCAATACAATTTACCGGCACATTACTGCGTCATTGTTTTTTTGACTAAATATACAGGGAGGATCTTCACATAAGCTGATGTGAAAGACTCTATATTCCCTATCTTAATTCTTCATTTCACCATGGGCCTAATCTGTGTAGTCAGTAATGATTAATGATGATTATTTCCACTCTGTCAGGCTACTTACTGTGTGTTTTGTGTTGGAGGTGGGGTCTCTGACATAGTGCGTATGGTCGTTACGTACAGTCTGCTGGGGGAACTTTCCCTCCACACTACCGCTCAGACCCTCGCTCAGTTTTGATTCTAAACATCCCATGGTGTCTGCGCAGGAGGAAGTGAGAAACAAGAAGTGTGCACATTTACGCACATTAACATTTAATGAAACCATTAGTACTCAAAACACCTGTGATTGTTTTTCACATTGGTTCAAGAATAACAACAAAATACACTGACTGTATTGTTATATCACAATTGGTGGTATTTGGTTGGTTTTGTCCATTACAATTAGCATGGGCACTCTGTTCGCTCATATTTTTTTATTTTCAATTTATTATAGGGAATTTAGCACTTCCTTTCTGAAGTGAAAACATGATGTACGCTTCAAAGGCTGTATAAGTCAACCACATTTTACATTTACTGACATTTGTAAAAGTCAGGTAATATGTCTCAATTTTACACACAAGCTCATTTAGAGAAGTGAAAGTTTAATGTCTATAGTTTTGTGCAAAACCAACCAGGGAAAAAAACCACAAACAAACAGACAGCTAACATCTGCATACACGCTCCAGCACGGATGAAACAATGTGACATCAGAAATGAATGAGAAAACAAAGATTCAAGGGAGAAAAGACACGAAAAAGAACCATAATTCTAGAAAACTAAATACATTTATTTTCAATGTTGTTAATGTATTGATTTATTCTTCAAGTAAGACTTCTTAAGCTCCAACAGGCCAAGAATATAAATGTAATGATAATAATTATGTTACCTGCTGCTGACACACTGCTGGGACTATTTTGAGAGATGAGTAATTGTCAGCTCAGTGTTGGTGTTACCAAAGGTGTTAGATGCTGCAGCTCACTTACTACATTGTATGTTGGGAAAGTGCATTAAATAAATAATAAATAAATACTAAGACATTGTTGATACAGTATTTCATTTGTGTCTTTTAGGAAGAACAAGTGAGACAAACCATTTACTTCATGACACATTAACTCAATGTTCGTATTAAGAAAATATACTAAGCGGTGTTGCGGTGTTGTTATGAATTAGGGTCTAGTGATCTCTGAAAATCTGGTCTGTCCTGATTTGACCAAAAAAGATGACATCATACACATTTAAGTGAGTCAGGGTTATATTTATAATCAAACAGTCTGGAAACAATGGGGCTACGCTAAACAGATTAGAAGCCAACACAAAGTTCACTGCACTCGGTGTGAACACTTCCTCCTTTACCAAGCTAATCCAAAGAAGGGAACAAGAGTATAGAACCCACAGGACAACAGAGGTTAAATGGGAATATTTTGAATATATCTGAGATCATCCAGACATTAAAGCTATAACATAAAGAAGAGTCGTCTACTTAAATGTTCATTAACTGTACAACAATGAGAAGAAACATGATTGTTATAATTTCAGAAGAATGATAGACCAGGTTACATTTTAAATATAAAAAAATAGATTTGTAATGCATTGCAGTTTAGCAGGAACTAAGCAAAAAAAGAATAGTTTAGCTTTAGTCTTTTTTTTAGTGATTTTTTTTATTTAAAAGCAAACATAAACTTCAGTGTGTGCTTACCTCTTGTTATGTTTAAATCCCAGATTTTAGGGAAACAGTTATTCCACTCTTTCTTGTCTTTTACTTTCTTCTTATGATCAAACTGATGAAAGGCATGCGACAATTGGCCTGACAACCAGGTCAGCCGGTCGACACGGACTGTTAGGTGCAGCTCTAGAATGAGGAACTTTAACAAAACTGGGGGGATTTTTTTTTAATTTCTTGTTTTTTTTTCTGAAACTTCCTGGTTCAATTGTCTAATAGTCACTTGCATAAACCGCAACACACATCCACAGAGCCCCCCAGTGGTCATGACAAAAGGTGCGCTTGAACCTTTTTAGAGGCTCTGTAGGCTACTCCAAAGAAAGCATCTAGCCTTTTGATTTGTCAAAAAAAAGAGCCATGGGCAAAATTGCAAGAGTTACATAACTCAATCTAATATTTTTGATAATATAGACCCATATAAGATCGTATAATTGCTTAGTAGTTTGGATATTTTATATATTATATATTATTTAGCAACGAATATACCCCAGGTTTCACAGACCAGGCTTAAACTAATCCTAGATTGAAATTCATGTTTAGCTGTTTTAACTAAACATATACTGACATATCTTCAAGTATGTCACTGTCATTGTTTTGTCTCAATATGCACACCATTTTTTCTCTCTCTCTTTAGTGAAAGTTTATAAAAGCCATTTAAATGCTCTTATTAAAGGTTTAATAGGCTACTCCCTGAAACTGGGCCATAATGTTCAAGGTTCACGGAAATATGGTTAAACCAGATATTAAAGGAATAGCAGATTGATGGTATAATTAAAATATTACAATGCATTGAGGGTGCACGTGGCAGAGTGGTTAGCACTCCTACCTCACAGCAAGAAGGTCGTGAGTTCAAAACCCACCTGGCTCAAATATTCTTGGCCTAAATATGTACAATATAGAAATTAGTCACAGAATTTAATTCAATCCGACATTACTATCTGTTTTAAAGAATCCCATTTTCCTTTATATTTGTGTCATTATTTTTGTGTCATATCTTGTTTTTAAAACAAGATATCACTACTGTCTTACTCATTTCTATAAAAGTAACAAGACCATTGCTGTACTTACATTCCTGACTCTACAGCTAATTGGACTGTTATTCATGACCATGTTGCTAACCTTCAAGACTCACTGACATCTAGTCATGACTCTGGTTGACCTGACTTTAACGTTCTTAGTTGGTTGTCCGCTGGCACATGGAATCAAATACTTTTGAAAATCCTAGCCCTTGGCCAAGAATAAGTATTTTTCTGACTATTTCTTGTGTTTCATAAAGTTTAGTACCTCATTTTCTCTATGTTTGCTTATGAAGTGTCTACCTAAAAATTGTACAAAGAGAGGAGTAAATTATGGATGTTTTACTGTGAAATTTGACAAACAGGAGGGAAATGTTAGAGGTTTTCTGTAAGTAAAGATTATTGTCAAATTGTATTTAATCTGTATGTATAGGTTAATTGGCAACTCTAAAGTTTCCCTAGTGAATGAATGTGAGAGTGAATGGTTGTCTGTCACTGTCTGTCTCTAAATGTCAGCCCTGCGACTAACTGGCCACTGTCCAGGGTGTACCCCGCCTCAGGGCCCAAAGCTGCTGGGATAGGCTCCAGTCACTCGTGACCCCTAACGGGACAAAGCGGTAGAAAATGAATGAATGAATATTTAAGCTACAAAGGCAAAATAAGTAAGTAAATTTTATTTATATAGCACCTTTCACAGATATAAATCACAAAGTGCTTTACAAAGTGCAATAAAAAACAATAAAACTTAGAGAATAAAAAATTAAAACCACAGAATATTGAAACATAAAAAGCCCAATCAACTAAAAGCTTGTTTAAATAAAAGTGTCTTCAGCTGCTTTTTAAAAGAATCAACAGAAATATCCACTCGCAGTGACAGGGGCAGGGTGTTCCAGAGTCTGGGGGCGACTGTTTGGAAAGACCGGTCACCCCGGGTTTTCAAACGTGTTTTGGGGACCATTAAAAGGTTTTGACCTGAAGACCGAAGAGTGCGTGAGGAGGAGTAAGGGGTCAGCAGGTCAGTGATGTACTGGGGGGCCTGTCCATGTAAAGCTCTAAAAGTCAAGACTAAAATTTTAAAATCAATCCTGAATTTGACTGGAAGCCAATGAAGTGAAGCTAAAACCGGTGAAATGTGAGCCCTTCTGTTGGTTCCAGTTAAAAGCCTGGCTGCAGCATTTTGCACCATTTGAAGCCGACCCAGAGACAATTTGTTGAAACAAATAAAAAGAGAATTACAATAATCAAGACGAGAAGAAATAAAAGCATGAATAATCATCTCCAAGTTAGATTTAGACAATAACACTCTCAATTTAGAAATGTTTCTTAGATGATAAAAACAGTTTTTGACCAACTGTCTAGAATGACTGTCCAGAGACATAGATTGGTCAAACAGAACACCAAGGTTTCTGAGGCTCGACTGGACGGAAGAACCCAGGGAACCAAGGTGTTGTTTGATATGAAGTATTTTTGGTCAGGTGCAAAGATTAAAGTTTCAGTCTTTTTGTATTTAGCTGTAGGTAGTTATTGCATAACCAGTTCTTTAAGCAAGTCAAGCAGTTCAACAATTCAGTAAGTTTATAAAACTCAGAGTCTTTAAAAGAACAGTACAACTGAATGTCATCAGCATAAAAGTGATAAGACACATTTTTAAAACCATGAAATATTTCACTAAGAGGGCATATGTACAATAAAAACAAAAGAGGACCTAAGACTGAGCCCTGAGGAACTCCATATGACAGAGGGTCATTTCAGACAGAATATTGTTAATACAGACACAAAATGATCTGTCACTCAGGTAAGAGGAAAACCACTTTAGAACTGATCCAGAGAAACCCATTTCATATTGCAGACGCTTTAACAATATATTATGGTCCAGAGTATCAAAAGCAGACGATAAATCCAGTAAGATCAAGACTGAGTACTGCCCAGAGTCAGCTGCCATCATAATGTCATTTGATATCCTCAGCAGGGCAGTCTCTGTTGAATGACATTTTCAGAAGCCTGACTGAAATTTGTCTATAACATTAATTTCATTAAGAAACGCAGTCAGCTGCTCCGCCACCACTCTCTCAGGATTTTAGATAAAAAGGCAATTTAGAGATTGGCCTGTAGTTGTTTGGTTCAAAAGAATCCAAATTGGGCTTCTTCAGAATGGGGCTGACGACCGCTTGTTTAAAGGAGCTGGGCACAGAACCAGTTGAAAGAGAAAGGTTGATCAGTTTAACAACATAAGGACCAACTAAATCAAATACATTTAAAAGCAACGAAGCTGGCATTACATCCAGAGGGCTTGATGATGGTTTCACTTTTTTAGTAGACCCTTGATATCCTCTTCAGTGACAGGTGAGAAGGTGGACCAAGAGCACTGAGGAGATAAACCCCAGGATGTGTGGACAGAGGATGGGTTTATAGAAGCTCGTATATCATGTACCTTATTCACAAAGGAATGTAAAAACCTGTTGCAGTCAGACTTTGAGTGGACTGGTAAATGAGGAGCTAAAGGAGAGACAATTCTTGATATTGTGTCAAACAGGACTTTAGGATTTTTCTTGTTCAGCACAACAAGATTAGAGAAATATGCAGATCTGGCCTGTTTTATTATATCATTTAGTGACATGATGAGCTCCTTCAAGTGCAGTCTGTGGACTTCCAAACTTGTGCATTTCCACAAACGTTCTGTTTTTCGACAGTTTCTCCTACAAGATAAGATTTCCTCATTTATCCAAGGGCATGGATTTTTAGGCGTAGTGTGCTTACTTTTTAGCGGAGCAACCTTATTTAAAACAGACAAACAGTGCTTATTAAAAGACTGCATAAAAGATTCAGGCTCACTACAGCCATCAAAAACGATCGGGTCAAATGACTTCGAAAATTTCTCAGCTGTGGATCCATTTATGATGCGTCTTTGTGACATCAGTTTGGAAGGAAGATAGTCCACACTGGAATGCAAGTTAAAAGATATACAGCAGTGGTCTGTCACATTAGTGTCTGTAACACTCAACTGGTCAATGTTCAGGCCTAAAGAGAAAACCAGGTCCAAAGTGTGGCCTTTGGTGTGTGTAGGACCAGAGACATGCTGCTTAAAATGAAATGCTTCAGTGAGTGTTAAAAACTCAGATGCCAGATTACACGAAGCATCGTCGATATGGAGGTTAAAATCCCCGAGTATCAGAACATTATCAAGTTTGATAATTGAAGATAAAAATTCAGAGAAATCCTCTAAAAACAAGCGTCCAGGACCAGGAGGTCGGTAAATTAAAATGCAATAAAATGAGTCATTGTTACCAACCTTAGTCATCTGCATCTCAAAGGAGTCGAAAGAGTCTGGGTTCATCAACCTGCAGCAGAAACAGTCCCGGTACACGAGTGCGAGTCCGCCTCCTCGCCGCGAGACCCGCGGTGTCCCAAACACAGAACAGTTCGGAGGGCACAGCTCGTTCAGATGAGTGTACTCCATTTCTCGCTGCCAGGTCTCTGTTAAAAACATAAAGTCAAGGTGTTCCTTTGAGAATAACTCGCTGAGGAAGAAGGCCTTGTTTGCAATGGAGCGAGCGTTGAGCAGAGCAATCCGAGTCGGCTGTGCCAGATCCAAGGCCGGTGCGCGCTGACCATCAGGGCAGCGCAGCGGTGACAGGACGTGGTCACTATTGACCACCCGGCATGTAACAGGACACAGGACCCGCTCACGTGGAGGGAAGTGTTGGAGCCGCCGAATCGGAAAAATCCGGTCAGATTGGAGGGACGGAGACGCACCGGACGAGTTCCCGCCAGATTCACGGACCGGAACCGACCGCAGGCACCGCTCGTCCCAGACAGATCCGGAGCCGCTCGGACTTGGTAGTTGCCCACGGTGTTTTCTCAGCCTGGCCCCGACGCCAGCCCTCAATCCCCGCTTCCTTCTCTTGCCGCGGGGCTTAGCTAGCAACAGGTACTCCAGTGATGACGTGGAGCACTCAAAAACTGGAGGGAAAAACTCCGCGTACCTGGCCCAGGTAACACAAAAGTCTTTCATCTGCTCGTTTATTCGAAATAGAGTATGTCGATCATATTCAAAAGCAGCTGATGCACAGTTACTTGTTGTAAGGGCTGATAAGGCAACAAACATCACTAGAAAACACAAAATTACATTAGCGAACAGACAGGGAGCAGAGGCAATGCCGAACACAGGCGCCATCTTGGACTCTGAAAATATTGTAACTAAAGCCCAACTCTTGGTCTCAAGGTTTATTAAAATCTCTATTTCCACTAAGAGGAAGTCATGTAGCTAGACCCAGCCATACACGTCACATCAAGACGTCTCAGAATAACCAAGTTCCTGTTTTTATGTATTGAATGCAGAAAGTCCTATTTTTGAGTGAAGCTAAGATAAACTGTTATCTCTTAATAAGGACATATTTTGTGTAACAGAAACTGTTAAACCCGCCCTGCGTGGTTGGGAGAGGCAGACCCTGTGTAAAATTGCCTGTTGAATAAAATTAAAAGGATGAAGACTGGTCGGCGGATTTTACCGTTTGTCGGCGATGGTGGAAGCTCTCTTGTGTAAATAACGGGACGCCAGTCGTTATCCACATGCATGATAAAACTTAAAGATGAGTCTGATCTCATTTAATTCACAATAAAGCTTGAAGGTTGATATCCCGAGTTATCTGCTTAAAAATACACTGTTTTGTGTGCATTGATTCCCTGACATAGAGTATACTACCATGAACCCTCCAGACCAGAAAAGGTCTAGAGCTGATCCAGTGGTTTTATATTTCTGACGTCGTTCAAATTAATTCAATATACTGCCCAAACTGGTCTCAAATCAGTCAATAAAATCAATGTTACTCATACTCTGTGTTATAAGAAATTTTAATTTTATTGTTTAAAGTTACTGGGGGGGCTTATAGTTCTCTTCAGGTCATGTCAAATTCATGTCATGTCCTTGCTAATCCAAGCATGAAGTAGACATAACTAGACTGAGACATGGCTTGTCACGCGACTTCTGCACCTGGACCATTGTGAACGCCTCTCACCAAGGACGTCACTGTGCTGTATATAATCTCATGTTCTGTTTACATCTTTAAGCAAACTTTCCGCTGTAACCTTGATACTGTGTCTGCTTTTGCTTCAATTCTTGCAAGGATTAAAACCTGGCCATTGCTTGTTAAATTATAATCTGTCTCCGTGTCTCTCTGGATAAATATAAGGCCATAGAAAATTCCTATAACATTTTGTTACTAGTTTAATGAAGTATGTTTTGGGTCACATTTTCCATTTTTATAAACGGTATATTTAAACTTGAATATTTTCACGTCCAAAGGAAGCTAAGGACACTGTTGAGAGTTTCTCATGGCTTGCTGCATGTTCCTCTAAAAAAATGGGTTTTAGATGTTCTCAAACCAAAATAAAACCTACATAACATGTTTAAAACCTTATTATTTATTCCTGTTTTAAAGTGTGCCGCTTCAAAGTGCTGCCATTTATCTTTTTTTTATTTTTATCGAAGGCTGTGAATGGATTGAAAACATTGTGTACAAACCCTTCTTGAAATGTGTTTAAAAGATTAAATTTGAAGGAGTTTTTAATTGTTTGAATTGTACAGAGTAATTAAAAGTTCAATAAACTGTAAATACCAGTTTTAAGTTTTTTAAATCAGACTTCTGACAAAAATAGGTTGATAAAAAAAATGTTTGTACTGTTGAATTAAAATTTGAGTTGAATGTAAAGGTGTTTCTCGGAAAGTCTTAATGTTCATTTAGCTATACTTACATACTTACATGTTTCAACACAGTTACCAAAAGAAAATAAAGAAGAAGAAAAAAAATAATAATATATATATATATATAGTGTGTAAATCAATTATATCATTAGCTTAAGTAGCTAATGTTAAAAAATAAAACAATTATTATTTTTTGTTTTTTTAATCAGGATTATGATAAAAATAAGATGATGAATAAAATTTCCCACTATTAAATTAAAATTTAGAATCGATGAATGTAAAAGACTACTATGATTCAGACAAGACAAGATATTTTTATTTTTGTATAGCCCAATATCACAACAACAGTCGCCTCAAACACATCACCCAGCAGATCAGAGGTTTGCGTCCACCCTAGAAGGAGGTAGAAAGGAAAAAAAAAAGTGCTAGCTAAATACTACTGAAAAATAGACAGATGTAATAATAATATGAGCAGTTTATTGTGTACCTACAGCTACAACCAGTGTAAACCTAACCCTATGATCAATCAGTCGCCATACGTTTGGTGAAATAAGTATGTTTTGAGTTTGCTTTTGAAAGCCTCAACAAAGTCAGCTCGCTGCACTTCCACCGGGAGCCCATTCCACAAAAATGGGGCTCTATAAGAAAAGGCTCTGTAACAGACTTCTTCTTTATTCTAGGAAGTTGAAGGAGGCCAGCGTCCTAAGAGCGAAGGGTACAAGCTGGATTATACCAGGTGATAAGGTCAGATAGGTAAGAGGGCGCGCGTCCACAAAGGAGTTTATATGTTAACAAGAGAACTTTGAAATCAGCTCTAACATGAGGAAGCCAGTGTAATGAAGCCAGGACCGGAGTAATGTGATCAAACTTCCTGGTCTTTGTTAAAAGTCTGGTGGCTGTATTTTGGACCATTTGTAGTCTGTGAGTACTTTTCCTCGGCAGTCCAGAGAATAACACATTGCAATAGTCCAGCCTGGATGTAACAAATGCATGAATGAGAATTTCAGCATCAGCTGCTGCAGAGATAGCGTGGAGTCAAAAATGACACCAAGGTTCCTCGCAATGTTGCCGTGCTCCAACACGCAGATGACTGGCACGACCAGTTAACAAGAGCTCTGTTTTTTCCGAGTTCAGATGGAGGAAGTTTTGAGACATCCATGTTTTAATTGAAACGAGGCAGGCTTCTAGACGCATGATGTCAGTAGAATTATTCACTTTTATTAGTAGATACAGCTGTGTATCATCGGCATAACAGTGGAAGTTCACTCCATAACTTCTGATGATTTGTCCCAATGGTGTAACATATAGTGAAAAAAGTATGGGACCGAGCACAGACCCTTGTGGCACACCAAATTTCACTGGTGCCGTGGAGGAGAAGGATTTATTAAACGAGACAAAATGAGACCCTATCACACAGATAGGATTCTAACCAAGCAAGAGCAGAGCCAGAGATGCAAAAAATATCTTTTAGTCTGTTGATTAGCACTGCATGATCAATCGTATCAAATGCAGCACTGAGATCCAGCAATAACAGTAGAGCCGATGAGTCCTTGTCCATCTGAAGGAGGAGATCATTAGTCACTTTAACTAAAGCTGTTTCAGTAGAATAAGAGGTCCTAAATGCAGACTGAAACGGCTCGAGGAGGTTATTTTCCGATAAATAAAGAGTAAGTTGTTTTAGCACAACTTTTTCGAGGACTTTAGATAGATAAGGTAAATTGGAGACAGGACGGAAATTATTCAGGCATCCAGGAACCAGAGTAGGTTTTTTGAGCAGGGGTTTGACCACAGCCTGTTTGAAAAGGGAAGGAACAGTGCCAGTAGACAGGGACACGTTTATAATGTTTAATATAATTTGCTCCACATAGGGCCACAGTTCTTTAAGCTGTTTTGCTGGCAGGATATCCAGGAGGCACTTAGTTGCTTTACATAAAGAAACCACCTTTGTCAGCTCATCGAGGGAAATAGAATCTAAGACTGAGAGACGAGTGGTCAGTCGATCCAAGCGAACAGGACCCAAAGCCGAGGAAGACAAAAACAAAATGTTATCCCTGACATTTTCAATTTTATGATTAAAGAAATCTAAAAAGTCTTGTGCACAAAATGGAGAGGTGTCTTCAGTTGTTTTTGGTTGGATTAGTTTAGCAACTGTCCCAAAGAGAAACCTAGGGTTATGCCGGTTTTCTCTGATTAGAGATGAAAAATAGGCAGTCTTTGCAGTGCTGAGGGCATGCTAATAGGCGTTTACACACAAACACCACTTTTGATAATTTAGATTTGTTTTTGACTTGCGCCATTTGCGTTCAAAACTCCTGCAGGCCTGTTTCAAAGCCCGGGTTTCCTCGTTATACCATGGCGTAGGTTGTCTGGTTGGTCTGGGCTTTGTCCTGAGGCGTGCCACTGATTTGGTGATGGCCGAGAGGGTTGCATCGACCTCCTCTGTGTAGGCCTCTACTGAGTTTCCAGATGTAGTTAAATTAGGAATAACATAAATTCCACCAGTGAGTGATCTGAAACAGCAGATGAAAGAGAGGAGACGAAGAGATTGGAGACATCTATTCCCCAGGCTAAAACAAGATCAAGATAGATTCCAGTAATGTGTGTGGGCTCATGAACAAACTAGTTGAAGGACATGGTTGTTAGGAGTGATTGAAATACTCTGACCAGAGGATCACATTCCTTATTTAGATGAATATTAAAGTCACCAACTAGAAAGATGTTATCGGCGTGGGTTATTAAGTCTGAGAGGAAAACTCCAAACTCATCCAAGAAAGAAAGAAAGAAGTGTAGGGACCCGGAGGGCGATAGATTACAGCTAAATAAAATGGCTTCCTTCTGTTTATTTGAGATGGAATATGTTTGATGAGTAACACTTCGAATGAGTTCAGAGGCCTTTTCTTCAATCTTTTCTTCAAGATGACCTAGATGACTGAGAAACTTCACAAACATGTTGAAAGTGACTATTTTCTTGTTTTCGCAGCTCAGCTCGATGATGTTGTCCATCATGTCCCGGAGTCTCATAGAGATCCTTATTCAATATATTACCCAGAGCTAATCCCTCACTTTAAAACAATGGCTGGGACTGATTTCAAGAAAGAAGGTCCAAGCTCTGCTCATTAATACCATGTACAAAACCAGCCCCTATTAGAAACACTAGGGCGTCTGGCTTATAGCCACACTTTTGCTTGTAAAAGTCTTCTATGAGCTGCAGGTATGTTTTGCGTCAACACTACCAGTGGTGGAGGAAGTACTTAAGTTTAGTACTTAAGTAAAAGTACAACTACCCTGCAAAATATATACTTAAGTAAAAGTATAATTACTACATCAACATCTTACTTAAGTAAAAGTCATAAGTATATACTTTTAAATTTACTTTAAAGTATTTTTTTAAGTAAAAGTACAATCAGTTGTATCAATGTCTGGGCTGTTCAATTGTAACAATTGGGGCAATTGGGGCACTGCAACGCGAAACCAACGTGATTACATCTTTAGACTAAAAAAGACAAGCTACTGACACTTACAACCAAGCATATCACACGGGTAAAATTGGTTTGATATTCGCATATACTTTCGCTAAATTGCTAAATAAATAATATATATACACACACAGTACAGGTCAAAAGTTTGGACACATTACTGTTACTATTGGACACATTATTGTTTTTGAAAGAAGTTTCTTCTGCTCATCAAGCCTGCATTTATTTGATCAAAAATAAAGAAAGAAATGTAATATTGTGATATATTATTACAATTTAAAATAATTGGTTTTCAATTTATTATACTTTAAATTATCATTTATTTCGGTGATGCAAAGCTGAATTTTCATTGAGTCAAAACAAACAGCTATTTTAGCCAACTACGAATGTACAGATATAGCAGTAGTTTGCTCATCTCCAAAAATGTAACGTACTAGCAAGCTATCGTCTCTGCTGTGCTAATAACCAGCTAAAGAAGTTGCCCTGTTAGGGTACCACCAACTTACGTCAAACAAATATTATACTGGTGTGATATTTTTGTTATGTTGACATCCGTTTTTCTATAACAGTCATAGCACCATGTCATAGCAAGTTTGTAACTTAAATATTAATAACTAGCATTGCATGTCTTACCGCTATATGTTTCTTCAAATTTGAAGGAGAGTATTTAAACGCCAACAGTTTTTTGCGTTGAGGATGGTAGTTTACACATTGAAAACGCCAGGAGTCATTCTTTGAACCCTGGCCTTATTTGATTAAATAAGGCCAGGGATGTCTCTGAGAATCAGAGCTGCAGGGAACAGGCTCAAGCTCAGTCGACGTTGTTGGCTCTTCGTCCATGTTTGATATTTGGTATCCACCGTGTCCTTTTCTTCAATTTACATCAGTTCCGCTTGTGTTGTTTCAAAACGCGCGCGTAAGTTCTTTGACTAATCAGATCTCCGATCTGTTTCAACGTGCATTGGCCAGCAACGCCAAAACTTCAGTTGACCAAATTTTTTATGCAAGATTCTGAAGGATGTAACGACACGCATTTTCAAAATGTAGTGGAGTACAAAGTACAGATAATTGCTGAAAAATCTACTTGAGTAAAAGTATAAGTATGCATTATTTTTTTTTACTTAAGTAAAGTATAGATACGTAAAAATTTACTTAAGTACAGTAACGAAGTACAAATACTTCGTTACATTCCACCACTGAACACTACATACTTCCAGCCCATTCAAAGCTCAACAAGCAAGAGAGTAGCCTTGTGATAGACTCTCCAGTGTAGGGGCTAATTCCTACATAAAAGTACCAAGCACAGCACCAGTCTCCTATCTTGGTCAATCCTAGCCATTATTACAAACATGTAATAATGGATAGGATCCTTTAGATCTCAAAATAGGTGTTGGTCAGCATTGTTTAGTAAGGTGGAAGTGTGTTTCCTAACCAAACCTTTCTAACATAATTTCGTATATTTCCCCATAGGAAAGATCATCAATAGCAAAATAATTTGCAATTCTGATGCAAACATAAATAGCTATCACATTGCCTCCAAAATAAAACAATCCACGTGCTAAGGTTTTGACCATTGCTGGGAATTTACATGCAAAAGAGGATACCCTGCCACCCTCAGAAGAACGACAAACTGGTCTGTTGTTGTTATTGTGCTCGGATGAAGCGACTGAAGGTTGAGCTTCAGGGGGCTCCAGGCCGTCAAAATACTCAACATCGCTGTCGCTGCCACTTGAAGACCGAGCTTTAGGGGGCTCCAGGCCGTCAAAATACTCACCATCGCTGTCGCTGCCACTTGAAGACCGAGCTTTAGGGGGCTCCAGGCCGTCAAAATACTCACCATCGATGTCGCCACGACCTGAAAGCTTGGCTTCCATTTCCCGGTTTAAGTCAAGACAACTGACGTTTGGCTTTAAATCTGCAATCATCTTGGTTAGATTCGCTCTCATTTTATACCTCTCAGTAACATCCTGGTTGTAAGTCTCATTGCTGACTCTCGCTTGTTCCTTCAAGTCCTTAATGATTGTTGCTTGCTCCGCCAGGTCTTGTTTGAGTTTCACTATGCCAATGTCCAGCTGTGAATTTTTAGCTTGCATTTTCCGGTTTACTAACTCAAGATGTTCGATGTTTGCCTTGAAATCTGTATTCATCTTGGTTAGATTGGCATTCTTTTCTTGCAGCTTTGTAACATCCTGGTTGTAAGTCTCATTGCTGACTCTCGCTTGTTCCTTCAAGTCCTTAATGATTGTTGCTTGCTCCGCCAGGTCTTGTTTGAGTTTCACTATGTCAATGTCCAGCTGTGAATTTTTAGCTTGCAGTTCCTCATTTTGTGAAGTGACCTTGGTTTTATCCTCCGTGAGGTTTTGTAGCTGATTGTTGAGGCTGGCATGTTTAGCTTCCATTATCTGGTTTAGTAACTCAAGATGACTGATGTTTGCCTTGAAATCTGTAATCATCTTTGTTAGAGTCGCTTTCCATTCTTGCAGGTCTGTAACATCATGGCTGTAAGTTTCATTGTTGACTCTCGCTTGTTCCTTCAGGTCCTTATTGATATTTGCATGCTCAGCCAGGTCTTGTTTTAGTTTTGCAATGACAATATGCAGCTGTGAATTTTCAGTTTGCAGTTCCTCATTTTGCAGAGTGACGTTGATATTGTCCTCCATGAGGTTTTGTAGTTTTGTCTTTAAAACTGCAACATTTTTTTCAAGATGTTGCTTCTGACACTCAAGTCTTTCAACTTCCTTTGCCTTTTGTGCTTGTGCTATTATTGTTTTCCTCTTAGATGTTAAATAGAACATTTTCTCTTCTGACTCTTCTGTTGGAGCCCGAAAATTATCTTCAATTTGATTTATGTCATTGGCCAACTTCCTTTTTTGTTCTGACAGCTCCAGCATTTTGGCCGTCGGGGAGCTCAACATTTCAGCCGATTCTTTTAGATTTAAACTCTCCAGGTTTGCCTTAAAGACTTTCATCTTTAGAGAGTAAATCTCCGCCTTGAGAAATTCATTCTCAGGTTTCAAGAACACGATTTCCTCAGAGATAATGTTTTTCTCATTATTCATGAGCTGGACTTCTGGCTGCTGATTGGTAAATTTGCTGCAGCCCGCCATCTCTGACTCACTCACTGGATGAGAGTCCCTTCTCACAAAAGGACTGCCAACAGAAGAGCTGGATGGGCTAGCTTTATCCATTTTATATTAACAAAGGTTTGAAACAAGTAACAAAAAAAAGTGAGAGGTTGTAGACACAAAAACACACGTTTAAATGGCTAACGTAAAGTAACTGTCTAAAGTATATGTTATGTGTTATTGTTTGGGCAAAATCTGCTGGTGCACTTTACCAAAACCTTTAAATAAGTGTAGAGCTGTTTCCTCTCTTTCCGTCGTGTTCTACTGCAGTAATTAGTATTTGTTGAGACAGTAATGAACTCCTCCTTGTGTCTGTATCTGTCTGAATGTGTCTGTGGGAAATCTGTCCAGGGCTACTTACAGAGTTCTCCCGTGAGAGGCGTACAGTTTCGCCATAATACGTATCACGGCGAAATGCGTATCCATGGAAACATCTCGAACGCATGACGTCACCGAGTCACGTGACAGCTGGACGTTGGAATGATTTAGCAAAATATGTGCAGAAAATCTTATAAAAAAAACGCTTGATATTTTCAATCAAAATAATAGAAATATCCCGCGAGGCAGAACTTTAAAACAATACTTTTCTTTCTGTAACAAGAGAAGACAAAAATCTGCCTGAAATTAAAATTACAGGCCTTGTTTACTATTTTCGACAGTGTCTCCTGTAGGCTACTCATTTACAGTTACATTTACTCATTTGATACAATAGTTAGGCCTAATGTTTTTACCTTTCCTTTTATCCTCTCAGTGTGGTTTATTCATATTTTATCATTGTGTATGTTATTAATCTAAATCTTTTAAATCGTCTTTTATTCTTGTAAAGCACTTTGAGTTACCCAGTGTATGAATTGTTATAGAAATAAAATTGTCTTGCCTTATCTTGTGTTTACATTGTGTTTGTCTTGCTTAAAAAATATAAAACAAAAAAAATACACTGCAGTTATATGTTTCTTAATTAAAGGAATACATGTTTCTTAATTAAAAAATATATTTTAATGAGAATAATTTGTAATGTTTTGTTTCACAAAGACAGACCCCTGTCACCGGCATAACTGCTCCCTCCGTCTCCACCAGGAGGCACTGCAGAGCCAGAAAAGCCCTGAAAAAGGGGCCCAGGACCATTCATTAAAGAAAACCTGATTTTCTCTAACTTCAGGCACGACATAACGCTCTCACGACCCCAAACATGCCCAATACCATGGACCATGTGCTAAAGACCAGTCCAAGTCCATTAGGTTCCATCTAATGGAGGACAGCACCAGGACACATGTATCAAGAACACCTCAGCAGATCTTTTTAATAGATTATTGATAGAGCTTTGAATCCACCGGAGAAGATAAGCTGCTACAGCATTAGTGAGTTTTGGAAGTTGTTCCACGTCACGGCCGAAGTGTCTCTGAACCAAAAGAGAAGGTTTAGTCTCGGCGCAGCGACAGGTTGATGTGATTTTGCTCATAGCCGATTGGGCCAGTTTTGGAGTGTTTCATTAGATTTGTGGTTTACTGGGTTTATCAGAGGTAACATGAGAAAAGTGTTTGTCTTTTTTCTAATGTATCCTAATGAATCAGATTACATCTATTATTACATTACGCATTTAGGTTTCCCTTAAACCAATGTAATCCCTTATGTACATACATTTATAATTATGCCTCATAATATATATATATATATATATATATATATATATATATATATATATATATATATATATATATATATATATATATATATATATATATACATACATACACATATATATATATATATTATATATATTTAAAGATAATTTATTAGACAGTGAGAGTAAATGAAATGTAGTGACTGTTGTAAGAACCAAAGCTGCTTACAACCTGTAAAGTTACATAAGAGGAGAAATGTGAGCATAAGGCTGTCCACAGTGCACAGCAGTCCATGAATAACCACAGGACAAGAAAGAAACGGCAAAAAGAGACGGTCCTATCCTAAATCTGCACGGGACACGTTTGAGCAAATTGTGGATTTGATCGCAAAAGGCCAAAGAAACAATAAACCTATAGGCTTAGGGCTTAAGTAGAAAACGATGCTTCCAAGCCAGAAATAACCACCTGCTAGCCAGAGCTGTAACCTACTAAAAGCCTTCTGAAGAAAGCAGAGAGGACACTGTGTTTCATTCACTCTAACTGAAACTAAAACCCATTCAGTAAAAATAGTGGAGCTGTCCCTTCAGCACCGCTTCAACAATTCTCTCATGTCTCTTACTCAGAGGCAAAGAGCGGCCCTGAAGACAGAATATCCAGGATCACTGCGCTCAATCACACCAAACACATGACTTTTAAAAGCCCTGTCACTCCTAGTTTTTTGAGAAGTAACCAGTCACATCCATTATCTTCAGCTTAAGTTAATTACACGGAAAGGAGAAACGTTATTGGCCTACTTACCATCAATCGCCATGATGTTCTGTTTGGTTTCAACAAAGCCGGAGGTAAAGAAGGGGGAGCGGCCCATTGTGTGAAAGGAACGAGGGGGGACAGACAACATGGTACAGTTCGTGAGACACCGGGGGAAAAGCGACCAGGCAAGTACTATTATGTGTGGGAACTGTAGCCTATGTATTAAAGGCTTTCTGAAAATAGTTATAGGGCAAACATGTTTTATAAATAAAACTAACTCAAAAGGTTATAAACCCAAAATGAGGAACTAAATCAAACGTATTACACTTGATACATTAAATATCAGCAAATGTAACTGTAACAACCACTGTTATAGGAATATTTTATATCCATATATTTAATCAGAGAGACACAGAGACCGATTATAATTTAACAATCAATGGTCAGGTTTTAATCCTTGCAAGGAGAAGCAAAGCAGCATAATATTACAGCAGAGGTTTGCTCAAAGATGTAAACATAACATGGGATTATATACAACACAGTGACGTCCTTGGTGAGAGGCGTTCACAATTGTCCAGGAGAAAGAGTCCCGTGACAAGCCATGTCTCAGTCTTGTTATGTCTACTTCCTGCTTGGATTAGAGCTAAGGACATGACATGAATTTGACATGACCTGAGGAGAACTATAAGCCCCCAGTAACTCCAAACATAGGAATTAAAATTATTATAACATTCCCCCCTCTTTATGCTAATAACAATTAGCATAAACAATCTACTAGCTTGAGTGTGAGTTGTTTACTTTTGACAAAGCGAAAACCCAGCAGGGCATCTGACCTAGCCTAAGTACACTTGACCATTTGACCTAACGCTGGGAAAAAGTCTTTTGTCCACCCCTTGCCCCAAGGCGGCGTCAACACACAAACATCAAGCATTAACTAGATGTAATCCCTTCAACTGAATCTCAAACACATTTCAAATCAAAAGACAAAAATGATTATACGGAATATGTTCACAATCAAATGGGACTCCACAGAGTCATGCACCGATTCTTCAAAATCAAATTCATAAAAGCCCATAAATCAAAACACAGTGTCACTTCAAAATAACGTCGAAAAATATGCCAGAGTTTAAGCTGGTCGCCCCATCGGACTCAAGATCTCTGGCCTGTCCCTGTCACAGAAATAAAAACACATGGAGTGAGACATATGCACATTCTTAATGATTAAAATCAATTCTCTTAAGCATCATAACATCAATGAACCATACGGCCCTTAGGACTGTAGTATGATCCGTCCTGGAGCTGTTGTCCCGTTGGTGAACATGCAGATGTTAACGTCCCTCAGATATCAAAGTGTTCATCTGAGGTCAAAGCCTCAACCACAGTCGTTGGGCAGGTGCATGTCCAGGAATGTTGACCCAGCAATGGCCACATCCATCAATCTCACCAACAAGCTCCGAATACATGGAAATCAACACAAACAAAAGTTATCAGACATGGATGACATGAAAGTACATCTCAATACATAATTAAAGTCTCAGTCGCTTTCAAAATATTTTGTATCTATTTTTTAAAACCATGATAAAATCACTTACTCTATTCCAGAATCCTCTGCCAATCCTTCTGCAGAGTGTAAACCTCTTTCTTAAAAGCTTTAGTTATGCTGTTAACTAGACCTGTGTTACCTTGGATGACATCCTGTTGTAGATCTCACCTTTTCAGTTCAAAGCAGCTCAGTGCTATTTGTTCTGTCCAGTCCTTAGACCAGGTCCAACTCATCTCCAGCCTCAATTCACAGTTACAGCATCTCTCGTGCAATTCATAAACCTTTGTTGGTTACAACTCTAATTAATTTTAATCCACATTTGCATAAATTGTCTCAAATGTAAAATTCTAATTTCAATGCTAATTGAATTTTAGCCTTGTATTCATTAAGGACACCTTGAAGGACCCCCCTCTTGTCGATGTAAATCTCAAATAAACCTGAAGGAACTGCCGTTTGGTTCCTAAGGTGTGAGGTTCTACTCACGATGTTCTCCATCACATTGTATGTGAACAGTTAAACCAGGATCCTTTAAGGACACATGTTTCTGGTCAGCAGGCAATGCTGCTCTAATGGTCTTACTTTCACAAAACCCCCACTGCACCTGTCCCTGATCTCTCAGTTTGTCAGGTTCAGAGTGATGTTACAGGACGTCCTGTCACTGGCCCTGCTCACAGGTGTACTCCAGGTGTAAACCAAGACGACTATAAGTTCAAAGAACATGTTAATATTAGCTCTTACTTGTGGCTATATTAATTGTCAAATCCTCCCTTCTAAGCCGATACCTTCTGTGGTTGGCTTCCATCAAAACAAAATACAAACAAACAAATCCAACGTTCTCTGACATTTTTAGACCCATAGAAAGTGCCCTTCAGGCTTTCGTCAAACGAAACCATACAAGCTCTTAAAATGATCAAACCATAAAAATGAAACACAGATAAACCCTGTTTCCACAGATATGGTCTGCTGGAAATCTAATTTAATCTGAAAGGTTCAATCAGATCAAACAGTGCTCCTCCGGAACGGTCCTTCATGTCAACTTTCTTTCTTTCTTTATTTTTATTTACACTCTTTTACTGTATTAACACATCCCTACATTACTCTTTTACACGCACCACCTCTTCACTTTAATACAGTTTAAATCTTCTTCTCCCTCTCTTTTTTGAGACCTGGGAAACCCATGGCTCAAAACAAAAATAAAAATAAAAACAATAAACATAAAATCATAAAATGAAAGGCCAGTGCCATTGATCATTTTAAAATTTCAGTCTATCAATTATCGTTTCTAACTATTCGTCTTCTTTATGTTTTCCAAATAGCATCACTGTTGTGTCTGTTATATTTAAAACTTAATTTTGTTCAGTTCAGTTTTAATTTTAGTTACCATTAGTTGTAGGTCTTTACCTGTAACTGTAAGTAGTGTCATCTACAATCATTGTAATATTTTATTCAGTTGATGCAAACATAAACAACTTTAAAATAGATCAGCACCAGTTTCTCATGATCTATCGTCACAGAACTTTTAGCCAAAGACTTTAAATTCTCAATCCAATTAGAAAATCCTCAGAATATTATTCAATCACCTCAAAGTAATTCCTTTGGAAATAAAATCCTCAAAAACAAAACTCTTCCCTCCCTTGGGAGTTAACCTTAGCTGCTCAAACACCTCATCTCTCTCTCCTCCAAAACTCCATCACCATGTGACTGTCGTTTAAAAGAAAGACTTTTCATAAAATTAACTAAGTTCTGTGTTAATTTCTCCGCATTTACCCTTTATAATAACAATTCTTCAGGGGTTTGTTCAGTCTAGAATTGTTCCACACTGTCTCTGTAAAACTCAGTCTTAACACCAGGTGCTCAATAAATAAAACAAACCACGTCTCTTCATTTCCTCAGATTTACCACCATTGAACTTAGTAATAGTTAGTAATGTTAATTTAAAACATGCAAAGATTAAACCTCTTAAAATTTTAATCTTTAGTTTCCAAAGATTTCACTCAGTGTTTTCCATAAACACCTCCAAAGTTCAACCAAAAATATTATTCAATTCTGTTCAAAAGGACAGACTCTTTGTGTTAGTCTCTTCCAACCTTAAATCAGATTCATCAAAAACTTTTTCTCTTTAAATCACTTCAAGCAGTTATTAAACCCAGTGAGCACTTTGTCTTATGCTCTTAAACTTTAACCATTTTTACTTAAACTTTTAAACCACCTTCAATCCTTCAAGATTGTTTTAACACATGTTTTAACATATAGATACAATTCAATTCCCAGATTACACATTTACCTTGCAGTTTAAAACTTTATTGTAAAGATGACTACTTTTAGCATTTATTATTTAGTTCTAGATATATACCTTTATTAGAAATTACCATTTCAAAAACCTATTGGTTATTATTTATTCTGTCTTCATTTCAGTTTCTCTACTTACTTAGACAATATTTTTCTCAAACAATACTCAAACCTTAGTTGTCGTTTAGTTTTCTGATTCTAAAAACAACATGGTCGTACCAAAAAAAATTAAATTACATCCCAAGGTGGACTATATTTTTTTTCCCACAGACCTTTCAGAAGGTCAAACTGTTTCCTAAACAAGTCTCCTAGACTTTGAATCGGATGTAAAGGCTCCCACACAAAATGATTGTGGAGCTAACGTCAAAACCAAAACAAAAACGGAAAAACCAAAACACTTCTCGCTCCGTTCTGTGAAAAATTCCTTTGTGCACCCAAACAAGGTTTGTTTTGGGAGAGGGAAAAAAAACTCTCTCTGTTAGGGAAATACTTACTGCGCAATTCACTTCAAGACACATTTTTAAATTCTTCTGATTACAAAGTGAACATTTTCATAAACGTTATTTCGTGTTTTTGAACCACACTGAAATTAAGGACCTCTATTAGTTCTCGTACTAATAGATACATACCCTTGTTTTGCAAAATACTAATCAATACTTTTATTTTGGATCTAAAGTTTGGAACTTTTAACTTGTTTAAATCTTTAATCTCATCTCTACCATGTCACACAAACTCAATACAATATTTGTTCTTTAATAGACTATTTATAAACTTTATCTCATAATTCAAAAGCACATTTACCTTCTGTAGATGTCTGTTTGTGTGTCTATGTGTTTCTGTTCCTGACCTGTTCAAGGGTCAGTCAAAGGTCTGTCGCGAATGGTCACTAATGGTCAAGCGGTTAGTTACAATTTTTTGGAGGTTGTCCCTTCTATGAGGACTAACTCCCTGCTATTTCCTATTTTTAATGAGACTCTAACACAGTACTCGCTTCTACACATTAATGATTTCTGCGGCTGACAGGTCACTGTAGGTGGATGCCAGATCCGATTGCAAGTCGGTTGGTTAAAGTCTGGTCTAACCCTAAAACAGCCCCAAGTGTGTGACTCCTCTAATGAGCGCTGTCCCTCAAGACAGTCCCATTTTTTAGTAGAGGATTTTAATAGAGGTCTTACCTTAGGCTTATGTACGGCGGTCGAATCTCCGTTATTCTGATGTCCAGTGGACGATTTAGACGGACTGCCTGTTTGTGAGTCTGATTCTGAGAATCAGACCTCTGTGCCGATGGGAGAGGCTGTTAGGAGTTTAAAGAACGACCTGGAGAGTGAATATGTCTTTATCCCAGTATTGAACTAGGCCTTTATTAAAATGATTTAACAAAAGTTACAGTAAATTAACTTCCTTGATCACAGCATAACATCTTACACCTTAAAATATAACTTAGTTATATGCCCTCAACTTGAATATTAAAATTTGTTGTTTCTGAGGTGTTTAGAGTGTGCGTTACAAGTGAGTTGTTGAAGTTAGTTATAGAAATTAGAGCATAGAAATGAGAGAAATTAGTTGTAAAGATTTAAAGTACACAAAAGTCTTATCGTCTTCAGATTCAACCCAAACCGAAGTTTTTAGGCTCCGTGGGAAGACTGTTTAACCCTACCCGGAAATTAAATTCCTTCGGGAAGACTGTTTAACACACACAAAGAACACAAAAGTAAGTGATACAGAGTTTAGAAGAAAGAGTTTTAGAAGAAAGAGCAGAAGTGGGGTTTATGCCGTTCTAACTTTGATACAGGATTGTCCTTGAATCAAAGAGGGCAGCAAAAACCCATTTGTCTGAGTCTCAAGTCTTCCTTTTATACCATCTGGACAGGGTGTAGTCGTGACGTCAACACACATGCGCTCTGACAAGATTTTTTAAACTCTGTGAACTCTTGTAAGTAGGACACTGGGTCTTCTGTAAACTTCTGTGACCTGTCTTGTGAGCTTTGTGTGTATTTGTCGTCCAAAACTCTGTGTGTGTGTCCCTGTCCTGCTATGAACTCCATGAGTGGCACGGCCTTCTGTGAACTTCAAGTGCCCTGTCTATTGTGAGATTTTTGTGTGTACCTGCCCAGGCTGTCCCAGGCTCTGTGTGTGTCTCTGCATGTCATGACTTCCTGTTCTCTTCTCACAGACAAAATTTAACCTATATTCTAACCTGCTGATTCTAGGCCTACTTAACTTTAACTCCTGGTTGTCTTTTACACTTAAAACATTTTGCGTTTCGCATAAATCATTTTCTTTCATACTTCCAAAACATCATTGAAATACATTTAACTCTGACATTACTCTTAAGCATTTTACTCATTATTTTTAATTATTTACAAGTCTTCACTTTTAACACAGTGTCCGTGTGGATCTGTGTCCACCTTGGTCCTCGAAGTTCCACCTAATCTTCCGTATTCACTACAGGTCCTTCTCTTGTCTGGACCCAGTGTCGGCCTCCTCTCCTGTTCTCAGTGCCCTCTCCTCTGCCACGTTTTGTGAGTTGTTGTTTTGTTACCTAAAAAGACAACCAGGAGTTAAAGTTAAGTGTGACAAGACAGGTCACAGAAGTTTACAGAAGACCCAGTGTCCTACTTACAAGAGTTCACAGAGTTTAAAAAATCTTGTCAGAGCGCATGTGTGTTGACATCACGACTACACCCTGTCCAGATGGTATAAAAGGAAGACTTGAGACTCAGACAAATGGGTTTTTGCTGCCCTCTTTGATTCAAGGACAATCCTGTATCAAAGTTAGAACGGCATAAACCCCACTTCTGCTCTTTCTTCTAAAACTCTTTCTTCTAAACTCTGTATCACTTACTTTTGTGTTCTTTGTGTGTGTTAAACAGTCTTCCCCGAAGGAATTTAATTTCCGGGTAGGGTTAAACAGTCTTCCCCACGGAGCCTAAAAACTTCGGTTTGGGTTGAATCTGAAGACGATAAGACTTTTGTGTACTTTAAATCTTTACAACTAATTTCTCTCATTTCTATGCTCTAATTTCTATAACTAACTTCAACAACTCACTTGTAACGCACACTCTAAACACCTCAGAAACAACAAATTTTAATATTCAAGTTGAGGGCATATAACTAAGTTATATTTTAAGGTGTAAGATGTTATGCTGTGATCAAGGAAGTTAATTTACTGTAACTTTTGTTAAATCATTTTAATAAAAACCTAGTTCCAAACTAGGATAAAGACATATTCACTCTCCAGATCGTTCTTTAAACTCATCACAGCCTCTCCCATCGGCACAGAGGTCTGATTCTCAGAATCAGACTCACTAACAGGCAGGCCGTCCAAATCGTCCACTGGACATCAGAATAACAGGGAGATTCGACCGCCGTACATAAGCCTAAGGTAAGACCTCTATTAAAATCCTCTATTAAAAAATGGGACTGTCTTGAGGGATAGCGCTCATTAGAGGAGTCACACACTTGGGGCTTAATTTTACAGACGGAGCTGTTATAGGGTTAGACCAGACTTTAACCAACCGACTTGCAATCGGGTCTGGCATCCACCTACAGTGATCTGTCAGCAGCAGAAGTCATTAATGTGTAGAAGCGAGTGCTGTGTTAGAGTCTCATAAAAATAGGAAATAGCAGGGAGTTAGTCCTCATAGAAGGGACAACCTCCAAAAAATTGTAACTAACCGCTTGACCATTAGTGACCATTCGCGACAGACCTTTGACTGACCCTTGAACAGGTCAGGAACAGAAACACATAGACACACAAACAGACATCTACAGAAGGTAAATGTGCTTTTGAATTATGAGATAAAGTTTATAAATAGTCTATTAAAGAACAAATATTGTATTGAGTTTGTGTGACATGGTAGAGATGAGATTAAAGATTTAAACAAGTTAAAAGTTCCAAACTTTAGATCCAAAATAAAAGTATTGATTAGTATTTTGCAAAACAATGGTATGTATCTATTAGTACGAGAACTAATAGAGGTCCTTAATTTCAGTGTGGTTCAAAAACACGAAATAACGTTTATGAAAATGTTCACTTTGTAATCAGAAGAATTTAAAAATGTGTCTTGAAGTGAATTGCGCAGTAAGTATTTCCCTAACAGAGAGAGTTTTTTTTCCCTCTCCCAAAACAAACCTTGTTTGGGTGCACAAAGGAATTTTTCACAGAACGGAGCGAGAAGTGTTTTGGTTTTTCCGTTTTTGTTTTGGTTTTGACGTTAGCTCCACAATCATTTTGTGTGGGAGCCTTTACATCCGATTCAAAGTCTAGGAGACTTGTTTAGGAAACAGTTTGACCTTCTGAAAGGTCTGTGGGAAAAAAAATATAGTCCACCTTGGGATGTAATTTAATTTTTTTTGGTACGACCATGTTGTTTTTAGAATCAGAAAACTAAACGACAACTAAGGTTTGAGTATTGTTTGAGAAAAATATTGTCTAAGTAAGTAGAGAAACTGAAATGAAGACAGAATAAATAATAACCAATAGGTTTTTGAAATGGTAATTTCTAATAAAGGTATATATCTAGAACTAAATAATAAATGCTAAAAGTAGTCATCTTTATAATAAAGTTTTAAACTGCAAGGTAAATGTGTAATCTGGGAATTGGAATTGTATCTATATGTTAAAACATGTGTTAAAACAATCTTGAAGGATTGAAGGTGGTTTAAAAGTTTAAGTAAAAATGGTTAAAGTTTAAGAGCATAAGACAAAGTGCTCACTGGGTTTAATAACTGCTTGAAGTGATTTAAAGAGAAAAAAAGTTTTTTGATGAATCTGATTTAAGGTTGGAAGAGACTAACACAAAGAGTCTGTCCTTTTGAACAGAATTGAATAATATTTTTGGTTGAACTTTGGAGGTGTTTATGGAAAACACTGAGTGAAATCTTTGGAAACTAAAGATTAAAATTTTAAGAGGTTTAATCTTTGCATGTTTTAAATTAACATTACTAACTATTACTAAGTTCAATGGTGGTAAATCTGAGGAAATGAAGAGACGTGGTTTGTTTTATTTATTGAGCACCTGGTGTTAAGACTGAGTTTTACAGAGACAGTGTGGAACAATTCTAGACTGAACAAACCCCTGAAGAATTGTTATTATAAAGGGTAAATGCGGAGAAATTAACACAGAACTTAGTTAATTTTATGAAAAGTCTTTCTTTTAAACGACAGTCACATGGTGATGGAGTTTTGGAGGAGAGAGAGATGAGGTGTTTGAGCAGCTAAGGTTAACTCCCAAGGGAGGGAAGAGTTTTGTTTTTGAGGATTTTATTTCCAAAGGAATTACTTTGAGGTGATTGAATAATATTCTGAGGATTTTCTAATTGGATTGAGAATTTAAAGTCTTTGGCTAAAAGTTCTTTGACGATAGATCATGAGAAACTGGTGCTGATCTATTTTAAAGTTGTTTTGGTTTGCATCAACTGAATAAAATATTACTATGATTGCGGATGACACTACTTACAGTTACAGGTAAAGACCTACAACTAATGGTAACTAAAATTAAAACTGAACTGAACAAAATTAAGTTTTAAATATAACAGACACAACAGTGATGCTATTTGGAAAACATAAAGAAGACGAATAGTTAGAAACGATAATTGATAGACTGAAATTTTAAAATGATCAATGGCACTGGCCTTTCATTTTATGATTTTATGTTTATTGTTTTTATTTTTATTTTTGTTTTGAGCCATGGGTTTCCCAGGTCTCAAAAAAGAGAGGGAGAAGAAGATTTAAACTGTATTAAAGTGAAGAGGTGGTGCGTGTAAAAGAGTAATGTAGGGATGTGTTAATACAGTAAAAGAGTGTAAATAAAAATAAAGAAAGAAAGAAAGTTGACATGAAGGACCGTTCCGGAGGAGCACTGTTTGATCTGATTGAACCTTTCAGATTAAATTAGATTTCCAGCAGACCATATCTGTGGAAACAGGGTTTATCTGTGTTTCATTTTTATGGTTTGATCATTTTAAGAGCTTGTATGGTTTCGTTTGACGAAAGCCTGAAGGGCACTTTCTATGGGTCTAAAAATGTCAGAGAACGTTGGATTTGTTTGTTTGTATTTTGTTTTGATGGAAGCCAACCACAGAAGGTATCGGCTTAGAAGGGAGGATTTGACAATTAATATAGCCACAAGTAAGAGCTAATATTAACATGTTCTTTGAACTTATAGTCGTCTTGGTTTACACCTGGAGTACACCTGTGAGCAGGGCCAGTGACAGGACGTCCTGTAACATCACTCTGAACCTGACAAACTGAGAGATCAGGGACAGGTGCAGTGGGGGTTTTGTGAAAGTAAGACCATTAGACCAGCGTTGCCTGCTGACCAGAAACATGTGTCCTTAAAGGATCCTGGTTTAACTGTTCACATACAATGTGATGGAGAACATCGTGAGTAGAACCTCACACCTTAGGAACCAAACAGCAGTTCCTTCAGGTTTATTTGAGATTTACATCGACAAGAGGGGGGTCCTTCAAGGTGTCCTTAATGAATACAAGGCTAAAATTCAATTAGCATTGAAATTAGAATTTTACATTTGAGACAATTTATGCAAATGTGGATTAAAATTAATTAGAGTTGTAACCAACAAAGGTTTATGAATTGCACGAGAGATGCTGTAACTGTGAATTGAGGCTGGAGATGAGTTGGACCTGGTCTAAGGACTGGACAGAACAAATAGCACTGAGCTGCTTTGAACTGAAAAGGTGAGATCTACAACAGGATGTCATCCAAGGTAACACAGGTCTAGTTAACAGCATAACTAAAGCTTTTAAGAAAGAGGTTTACACTCTGCAGAAGGATTGGCAGAGGATTCTGGAATAGAGTAAGTGATTTTATCATGGTTTTAAAAAATAGATACAAAATATTTTGAAAGCGACTGAGACTTTAATTATGTATTGAGATGTACTTTCATGTCATCCATGTCTGATAACTTTTGTTTGTGTTGATTTCCATGTATTCGGAGCTTGTTGGTGAGATTGATGGAAGTGGCCATTGCTGGGTCAACATTCCTGGACATGCACCTGCCCAACGACTGTGGTTGAGGCTTTGACCTCAGATGAACACTTTGATATCTGAGGGACGTTAACATCTGCATGTTCACCAACGGGACAACAGCTCCAGGACGGATCATACTACAGTCCTAAGGGCCGTATGGTTCATTGATGTTATGATGCTTATGAGAATTGATTTTAATCATTAAGAATGTGCATATGTCTCACTCCATGTGTTTTTATTTCTGTGACAGGGACAGGCCAGAGATCTTGAGTCCGATGGGGCGACCAGCTTAAACTCTGGCATATTTTTCTACGTTATTTTGAAGTGACACTGTGTTTTGATTTATGGGCTTTTATGAATTTGATTTTGAAGAATCGGTGCATGACTCTGTGGAGTCCCATTTGATTGTGAACATATTCCGTATAATCATGTTTGTCTTTTGATTTGAAATGTGTTTGAGATTCAGTTGAAGGGATTACATATAGTTAATGCTTGATGTTTGTGTGTTAACGCCGCCTTGGGGCAAGGGGTGGACAAAAGACTTTTTCCCAGCGTTAGGTCAAATGGTCAAGTGTACTTAGGCTAGGTCAGATGCCCTGCTGGGTTTTCGCTTTGTCAAAAGTAAACAACTCACACTCAAGCTAGTAGATTGTTTATGCTAATTGTTATTAGCATAAAGAGGGGGGAATGTTATAATAATTTTAATTCCTATGTTTGGAGTTACTGGGGGCTTATAGTTCTCCTCAGGTCATGTCAAATTCATGTCATGTCCTTAGCTCTAATCCAAGCAGGAAGTAGACATAACAAGACTGAGACATGGCTTGTCACGGGACTCTTTCTCCTGGACAATTGTGAACGCCTCTCACCAAGGACGTCACTGTGTTGTATATAATCCCATGTTATGTTTACATCTTTGAGCAAACCTCTGCTGTAATATTATGCTGCTTTGCTTCTCCTTGCAAGGATTAAAACCTGACCATTGATTGTTAAATTATAATCGGTCTCTGTGTCTCTCTGATTAAATATATGGATATAAAATATTCCTATAACAGTGGTTGTTACAGTTACATTTGCTGATATTTAATGTATCAAGTGTAATACGTTTGATTTAGTTCCTCATTTTGGGTTTATAACCTTTTGAGTTAGTTTTATTTATAAAACATGTTTGCCCTATAACTATTTTCAGAAAGCCTTTAATACATAGGCTACAGTTCCCACACATAATAGTACTTGCCTGGTCGCTTTTCCCCCGGTGTCTCACGAACTGTACCATGTTGTCTGTCCCCCCTCGTTCCTTTCACACAATGGGCCGCTCCCCCATCTTTACCTCCGGCTTTGTTGAAACCAAACAGAACATCATGGCGATTGATGGTAAGTAGGCCAATAACGTTTCTCCTTTCCGTGTAATTAACTTAAGCTGAAGATAATGGATGTGACTGGTTACTTCTCAAAAAACTAGGAGTGACAGGGCTTTTAAAAGTCATGTGTTTGGTGTGATTGAGCGCAGTGATCCTGGATATTCTGTCTTCAGGGCCGCTCTTTGCCTCTGAGTAAGAGACATGAGAGAATTGTTGAAGCGGTGCTGAAGGGACAGCTCCACTATTTTTACTGAATGGGTTTTAGTTTCAGTTAGAGTGAATGAAACACAGTGTCCTCTCTGCTTTCTTCAGAAGGCTTTTAGTAGGTTACAGCTCTGGCTAGCAGGTGGTTATTTCTGGCTTGGAAGCATCGTTTTCTACTTAAGCCCTAAGCCTATAGGTTTATTGTTTCTTTGGCCTTTTGCGATCAAATCCACAATTTGCTCAAACATGTCCCGTGCAGATTTAGGATAGGACCGTCTCTTTTTGCCGTTTCTTTCTTGTCCTGTGGTTATTCACGGACTGCTGTGCACTGTGGACAGCCTTATGCTCACATTTCTCCTCTTATGTAACTTTACAGGTTGTAAGCAGCTTTGGTTCTTACAACAGTCACTACATTTCATTTACTCTCACTGTCTAATAAATTATCTTTAAATATATATAATATATATATATGTGTATATATATATATATATATATATATATATATATATATATATATATATATATATATATATATATATATATATATATATATATATATATATATATATATATATTATGAGGCATAATTATAAATGTATGTACATAAGGGATTACATTGGTTTAAGGGAAACCTAAATGCGTAATGTAATAATAGATGTAATCTGATTCATTAGAATACATTAGAAAAAAGACAAACACTTTTCTCATGTTACCTCTGATAAACCCAGTAAACCACAAATCTAATGAAACACTCCAAAACTGGCCCAATCGGCTGTGAGCAAAATCACATCAACCTGTCGCTGCGCCGAGACTAAACCTTCTCTTTTGGTTCAGAGACACTTCGGCCGTGACGTGGAACAACTTCCAAAACTCACTAATGCTGTAGCAGCTTATCTTCTCTGGTGGATTCAAATCTCTATCAATAAACTATTAAAAAGATCTGCTGAGGTGTTCTTGATCCATGTGTCCTGGTGCTGTCCTCCATTAGATGGAACCTAATGGACTTGGACTGGTCTTTAGCACATGGTCCATGGTATTGGGCATGTTTGGGGTCGTGAGAGCGTTATGTCGTGCCTGAAGTTAGAGAAAATCAGGTTTTCTTTAATGAATGGTCCTGGGCCCCTTTATAAGGGCTTTTCTGGCTCTGCAGTGCCTCCTGGTGGAGACGGATGGAGCAGTTATGCCGGTGACAGGGGTCTGTCTTTGTGAAACAAAACAATAGAAATTATTCTCATTAAAATATATTTCTTTAATTAAGAAACATATATTCCTTTATTTAAGAAACATATAACTGGAGTGTATTTTATTTGTTTTGTATTTTTTAAGCAAGACAAACACAATGTAAACACAAGATAAGGCAAGACAATTGTATTTCTATAACAATTCATACACTGGGTAACTCAAAGAGCTTTACAAGAATAAAAGACAATTTACAAGATTTAGATTAATAACATACACAATGATAAAATATGACTAAACCACACTGAGAGGATAAAAGGAAAGGTAAAAACATTAGGCCTAACTATTGTATCAAATGAGTAAATGTAACTGTAAATGAGTAGCCTACAGGAGACACTGTTGAAAATAGTAAACAAGGCCTGTAATTTTAATTTCAGGCAGATTTTTGTCTTCTCTCGTTACAGAAAGAAAAGTATTGTTTTAAAGTTCTGTCTCAATGGATATTTATATTGTTTTGATTTAAAATATCAGGCGTTTTTTTATTAGATTTTCTGCACATATTTTGCTAAATCATTCCAACGTAAACAACTGTCACGTGACTCGGTGACGTCATGTGTTCGAGATGTTACCATGGATACGCATTTCGCCGTGATACGTATTATGGCGAAAATGTACGCTTCTCACGGTAGAACTCTGTAAGTAACCCTGGACAGATTTCCCACAGACACATTCAGACAGACACAGACACAAGGAGGAGTTCATAACTGTCTCAACAAATACTAATTACTGCAGTAGAACACGACGGAAAGAGGGAAGCTCTACACTTATTTAAAGGTTTTGGTAAAGTGCACCAGCAGATTTTGCCCAAACAATAACACATAACATATACTTTAGACAGTTACTTTACGTTAGCCATTTAAACGTGTGTTTTTGTGTCTACAACCTCTCACGTGAAAAAAACACACTTGTTTTTTTTTTTTTTTGTTACTTGTTTCAAACCTTTGTTAATATAAAATGGATAAAGCTAGCCCATCCAGCTCTTCTGTTGGCAGTCCTTTTGTGAGAAGGGACTCTCATCCAGTGAGTGAGTCAGAGATGGCGGGCTGCAGCAAATTTACCAATCAGCAGCCAGAAGTCCAGCTCATGAATAATGAGAAAAACATTATCTCTGAGGAAATCGTGTTCTTGAAACCTGAGAATGAATTTCTCAAGGCGGAGATTTACTCTCTAAAGATGAAAGTCTTTAAGGCAAACCTGGAGAGTTTAAATCTAAAAGAATCGGCTGAAATGTTGAGCTCCCCGACGGCCAAAATGCTGGAGCTGTCAGAACAAAAAAGGAAGTTGGCCAATGACATAAATCAAATTGAAGATAATTTGGGCTCCAACAGAAGAGTCAGAAGAGAAAATGTTCTATTTAACATCTAAGAGGAAAACAATAATAGCACAAGCACAAAAGGCAAAGGAAGTTGAAAGACTTGAGTGTCAGAAGCAACATCTTGAAAAAAATGTTGCAGTTTTAAAGACAAAACTACAAAACCTCATGGAGGACAATATCAACGTCACTCTGCAAAATGAGGAACTGCAAACTGCTAAAATTCACAGCTGCATATTGTCATTGCATAGTGGAACTAAAACAAGACCTGGCTGAGCATGCAAATATCAATAAGGACCTGAAGGAACAAGCGAGAGTCAGCAATGAAACTTACAGCCATGATGTTACAGACCTGCAAGAAAAGAATGCCAACTCTAACAAAGATGATTACAGATTTCAAGGCAAACATCAGTCATCTTGAGTTACTAAACCAGATAATGGAAGCTAAACATGCCAGCCTCACAGATCAGCTACAATACCTCACGGAGGACAAAACCAAGGTCACTTTACAAAATGAGGAACTGCAAGCTAAAAATTCACAAATTGACATTGGCATAGTGAAACTCAAACAAGACCTGGCGGAGCAAGCAACAATCATTAAGGACTTGAAGGAACAAGCGAGAGTCAGCAATGAGACTTACAACCAGGATGTTACAAAGCTGCAAGAAAAGAATGCCAATCTAACCAAGATGCATGCAACTTTCAAGGCAAACATCGGTTATCTTGAGTTACTAATCCAGGTAATGGACGCTAAATGCGTCAGCCTCACAGATCAGCTACAACACCTCACGGAGAACAAAACCAAGGTCACTTCACAAAATGAGGAACTGCAAGCTAAAAATTCACAGATTGACATTGGCATAGTGGAACTCAAACAAGACCTGGCTGAGCAAGCAACAATCATTAAGGACTTGAAGGAACAAGCGAGAGTCAGCAATGAGACTTACAAACATAAATTTACAAAGCTGCAAGAAAAGAATGCCAATCTAACCAAGATGAATGCAGATTTCAAGGCAAACATCGGTCATCTTGAGTTACTAAACCAGATAATGGAAGCTAAACATGCCAGCCTCACAGATCAGCTACAATACCTCACGGAGGACAAAACCAAGGTCACTTTACAAAATGAGGAACTGCAAGCTAAAAATTCACAGCTGGACATTGACATAGTGAAACTCAAACAAGACCTGGCTGAGCAAGCAACAATCAATAAGGACTTGAAGGAACAAGTGAGAGTCAGCAATGAGACTTACAACCAGTATGTTACAAAGCTGCAAGAAAAGAATGCCAATCTAACCAAGATGAATACAGATTTCAAGGCAAACATCGGACATCTTGAGTTAGTAAACCGGAAAATGAAAGCTAAAAATTCACAGCTGGACATTGGCATAGTGAAACTCAAACAAGACCTGGCTGAGGACGCAAAAATCATAAAAGACTTGAAAGAACAAGTGAAAGTGAAAAATGAGACTTACAGCCATGACGTTACTGAGAGGTATAAAATGAGAGCGAATCTAACCAAGATGATTGCAGATTTAAAGCCAAACGTCAGTTGTCTTGACTTAAACCGGGAAATGGAAGCCAAGCTTTCAGGTCGTGGCGACATCGATGGTGAGTATTTTGACGGCCTGGAGCCCCCTAAAGCTCGGTCTTCAAGTGGCAGCGACAGCGATGGTGAGTATTTTGACGGCCTGGAGCCCCCTAAAGCTCGGTCTTCAAGTGGCAGCGACAGCGATGTTGAGTATTTTGACGGCCTGGAGCCCCCTGAAGCTCAACCTTCAGTCGCTTCATCCGAGCACAATAACAACAACAGACCAGTTTGTCGTTCTTCTGAGGGTGGCAGGGTATCCTCTTTTGCATGTAAATTCCCAGCAATGGTCAAAACCTTAGCACGTGGATTGTTTTATTTTGGAGGCAATGTGATAGCTATTTATGTTTGCATCAGAATTGCAAATTATTTTGCTATTGATGATCTTTCTTATGGGGAAATATACAAAATTATGTTAGAAAGGTTTGGTTAGGAAACACACTTCCACCTTACTAAACAATGCTGACCAACACCTATTTTGAGATCTAAAGGATCCTATCCATTATTACATGTTTGTAATAATGGCTAGGATTGACCAAGATAGGAGACTGGTGCTGTGCTCTTGCTTGTTGAGCTTTGAATGGGCTGGAAGTATGTAGTGTTGACGCAAAACATACCTGCAGCTCATAGAAGACTTTTACAAGCAAAAGTGTGGCTATAAGCCAGACGCCCTAGTGTTTCTAATAGGGGCTGGTTTTGTACATGGTATTAATGAGCAGAGCTTGGACCTTCTTTCTTGAAATCAGTCCCAGCCATTGTTTTAAAGTGAGGGATTAGCTCTGGGTAATATATTGAATAAGGATCTCTATGAGACTCCGGGACATGATGGACAACATCATCGAGCTGAGCTGCGAAAACAAGAAAATAGTCACTTTCAACATGTTTGTGAAGTTTCTCAGTCATCCAGGTCATCTTGAAGAAAAGATTGAAGAAAAGGCCTCTGAACTCATTCGAAGTGTTACTCATCAAACATATTCCATCTCAAATAAACAGAAGGAAGCCATTTTATTTAGCTGTAATCTATCGCCCTCCGGGTCCCTACACTTCTTTCTTTCTTTCTTGGATGAGTTTGGAGTTTTCCTCTCAGACTTAATAACCCACGATAACATCTTTCTAGTTGGTGACTTTAATATTCATCTAAATAAGGAATGTGATCCTCTGGTCAGAGTATTTCAATCACTCCTAACAACCATGTCCTTCAACTAGTTTGTTCATGAGCCCACACACATTACTGGAATCTATCTTGATCTTGTTTTAGCCTGGGGAATAGATGTCTCCAATCTCTTCGTCTCCTCTCTTTCATCTGCTGTTTCAGATCACTCACTGGTGGAATTTATGTTATTCCTAATTTAACTACATCTGGAAACTCAGTAGAGGCCTACACAGAGGAGGTCGATGCAACCCTCTCGGCCATCACCAAATCAGTGGCACGCCTCAGGACAAAGCCCAGACCAACCAGACAACCTACGCCATGGTATAACGAGGAAACCCGGGCTTTGAAACAGGCCTGCAGGAGTTTTGAATGCAAATGGCGCAAGTCAAAAACAAATCTAAATTATCAAAAGTGGTGTTTGTGTGTAAACGCCTATTAGCATGCCCTCAGCACTGCAAAGACTGCCTATTTTTCATCTCTAATCAGAGAAAACCGGCATAACCCTAGGTTTCTCTTTGGGACAGTTGCTAAACTAATCCAACCAAAAACACCTGAAGACACCTCTCCATTTTGTGCACAAGACTTTTTAGATTTCTTTAATCATAAAATTGAAAATGTCAGGGATAACATTTTGTTTTTGTCTTCCTCGGCTTTGGGTCCTGTTCGCTTGGATCGACTGACCTCTCGTCTCTCAGTCTTAGATTCTGTTTCCCTCGATGAGCTGACAAAGGTGGTTTCTTCATGTAAAGCAACTACGTGCCTCCTGGATATCCTGCCAGCAAAAACAGCTTAAAGAACTGTGGCCCTATGTGGGGCAAATTATATTAAACATTATAAACTTGTCCCTGTCTACTGGCACTGTTCCTTCCCTTTTCAAACAGGCTGTGGTCAAACCCCTGCTCAAAAAACCTACTCTGGTTCCTGGATGCCTAAATAATTTCCGTCCTGTCTCCAATTTACCTTTTCTATCTAAAGTCCTCAAAAAGTTGTGCTAAAACAACTTACTCTTTATTTATCAGAAAATAACCTCCTCGAGCCGTTTCAGTCTGCATTTAGGGCCTCTTATTCCACTGAAACAGCTTTAGTTAAAGTGACTAATGATCTCCTCCTTCAGATGGATGAAGACTCATCGGCTCTACTGTTGTTGCTGGATCTCAGTGCTGCATTTGATACGATTGATCATGCAGTGCTAATCAACAACTAAAAGATGTTTTTGGCATCTCTGGCTCTGCTCTTGCCTGGTTAGAATCCTATCTGTGTGATAGGGTCTCATTTTGTCTCGTTTAATAAATCCTTCTCCTCCATGGCACCAGTGAAGTTCGGTGTGCCACAAGGGTCTGTGCTTGGTCCCATACTTTTTTCACTATATGTTACACCATTGGGACAAATCATCAGAAGTTATGGAGTGAACTTCCACTGTTATGCCGATGATACACAGCTGTATCTACCAATAAAAGTGAATAATTCTACTGACATCATGCGTCTAGAAGCCTGCCTCGTTTCAATTAAAACATGGATGTCTCAAAACTTCCTCCATCTGAACTCGGAAAAAACAGAGCTCTTGTTAACTGGTCGTGCCAGTCATCTGCGTGTTGGAGCACGGCAACATTGCGAGGAACCTTGGTGTCATTTTTGACTCCACGCTATCTCTGCAGCAGCTGATGCTGAAATTCTCATTCATGCATTTGTTACATCCAGGCTGGACTATTGCAATGTGTTATTCTCTGGACTGCCGAGGAAAAGTACTCACAGACTACAAATGGTCCAAAATACAGCCACCAGACTTTTAACAAAGACCAGGATCACATTACTCCGGTCCTGGCTTCATTACACTGGCTTCCTCATGTTAGAGCTGATTTCAAAGTTCTCTTGTTAACATATAAACTCCTTTGTGGACGCGCGCCCTCTTACCTATCTGACCTTATCACCTGGTATAATCCAGCTTGTACCCTTCGCTCTTAGGACGCTGGCCTCCTTCAACTTCCTAGAATAAAGAAGAAGTCTGTTACAGAGCCTTTTCTTATAGAGCCCCATTTTTATGGAATGGGCTCCCGGTGGAAGTGCAGCGAGCTGACTTTGTTGAGGCTTTCAAAAGCAAACTCAAAACATACTTATTTCACCAAACGTATGGCGACTGATTGATCATAGGGTTAGGTTTACACTGGTTGTAGCTGTAGGTACACAATAAACTGCTCATATTATTATTACATCTGTCTATTTTTCAGTAGTATTTAGCTAGCACTTTTTTTTTTCCTTTCTACCTCCTTCTAGGGTGGACGCAAACCTCTGATCTGCTGGGTGATGTGTTTGAGGCGACTGTTGTTGTGATATTGGGCTATACAAAAATAAAAATATCTTGTCTTGTCTGAATCATAGTAGTCTTTTACATTCATCGATTCTAATTTTAATTTAATAGTGGGAAATTTTATTCATCATCTTATTTTTATCATAATCCTGATTAAAAACAAAAAAAATAATTGTTTTATTTTTTAACATTAGCTACTTAAGCTAATGATATAATTGATTTACACACTATATATATATATATATATTTTTTTTTCTTCTTTATTTTCTTTTGGTAAACGTGTTGAAACATGTAATAAAACAGATGTGGCAATGATAAGCATAGCTAAATGAACATTAAGACTTTCCGAGAAACACCTTTACATTCAACTCAAATTTTAATTCAACAGTACAAAATTTTTTTTTATCAAACTATTTTTGTCAGAAGTCTGATTTAAAAAACTTAAAACTGGTATTTACAGTTTATTGAGCTTTTAATTACTCTGTACAATTCAAACAATTAAAAACTCCTTCAGATTTAATCTTTTTAAACACATTTCAAGAAGGGTTTGTACACAATGTTTTCAATCTATTCACAGCCTTCGATAAAAATAAAAAAAAGATAAATGGCAGCACTTTGAAGCGGCACACTTTAAAACAGGAATAAATAATAAGGTTTTAAACATGTTATGTAGGTTTTATTTTGGTTTGAGAACATCTAAAACCCATTTTTTAGAGGAACATGCAGCAAGCCATGAGAAACTCTCAACAGTGTCCTTAGCTTCCTTTGGATGTGAAAATATTCAAGTTTAAATATACCGTTTATAAAAATGGACAATGTGACCCAAAACATACTTCATTAAACTAGTAACAAAGTGTTATAGGAATTTTCTATGGCCTTATATTTATCCAGAGTGACACGGAGACAGATTATAATTTAACAAGCAATGGCCAGGTTTTAATCCTTGCAAGAATTGAAGCAAAAGCAGACACAGTATCAAGGGTACAGCGGAAAGTTTGCTTAAAGATGTAAACAGAACATGAGATTATATACAGCACAGTGACGTCCTTGGTGAGAGGCGTTCACAATGGTCCAGGTGCAGAAGTCGCGTGACAAGCCATGTCTCAGTCTAGTTATGTCTACTTCATGCTTGGATTAGCAAGGACATGACATGAATTTGACATGACCTGAAGAGAACTATAAGCCCCCCCAGTAACTTTAAACAATAAAATTAAAATTTCTTATAACACAGAGTATGAGTAACATTGATTTTATTGACTGATTTGAGACCAGTTTGGGCAGTATATTGAAATAATTTGAACGACGTCAGAAATATAAAACCACTGGATCAGCTCTAGACCTTTTCTGGTCTGGAGGGTTCATGGTAGTATACTCAATGTCAGGGAATCAATGCACACAAAACAGTGTATTTTTAAGCAGATAACTCGGGATATCAACCTTCAAGCTTTATTGTGAATTAAATAAGAGATCAGACTCATCTTTAAGTTTTATCATGCATGTGGATAACGACTGGCGTCCCGTTATTTACACAAGAGAGCTTCCACCATCGCCGACAAACGGTAAAATCCATGACCAGTCTTCATCCTTTTAATTTTATTCAACAGGCAATTTTACACAGGGTCTGCCTCTCCCAACCACGCAGGGCGGGTTTAACAGTTTCTGTTACACAAAATATGTCCTTATTAAGAGATAACAGTTTATCTTAGCTTCACTCAAAAATAGGACTTTCTGCATTCAATACATAAAAACAGGAACTTGGTTATTCTGAGACGTCTTGATGTGACGTGTATGGCTGGGTCTAGCTACATGACTTCCTCTTAGTGGAAATAGAGATTTTAATAAACCTTGAGACCAAGAGTTGGGCTTTAGTTACAATATTTTGCCTTTGTAGCTTAAATATTCATTCATTCATTTTCTACCGCTTTGTCCCGTTAGGGGTCACGAGTGACTGGAGCCTATCCCAGCAGCTTTGGGCCCTGAGGCGGGGTACACCCTGGACAGTGGCCAGTTAGTCGCAGGGCTGACATTTAGAGACAGACAGTGACAGACAACCATTCACTCTCACATTCATTCACTAGGGAAACTTTAGAGTTGCCAATTAACCTATACATACAGATTAAATACAATTTGACAATAATCTTTACTTACAGAAAACCTCTAACATTTCCCTCCTGTTTGTCAAATTTCACAGTAAAACATCCATAATTTACTCCTCTCTTTGTACAATTTTTAGGTAGACACTTCATAAGCAAACATAGAGAAATGAGGTACTAAACTTTATGAAACACAAGAAATAGTCAGAAAAATACTTATTCTTGGCCAAGGGCTAGGATTTTCAAAAGTATTTGATTCCATGTGCCAGCGGACAACCAACTAAGAACGTTAAAGTCAGGTCAACCAGAGTCATGACTAGATGTCAGTGAGTCTTGAAGGTTAGCAACATGGTCATGAATAACAGTCCAATTAGCTGTAGAGTCAGGAATGTAAGTACAGCAATGGTCTTGTTACTTTTATAGAAATGAGTAAGACAGTAGTGATATCTTGTTTTAAAAACAAGATATGACACAAAAATAATGACACAAATATAAAGGAAAATGGGATTCTTTAAAACAGATAGTAATGTCGGATTGAATTAAATTCTGTGACTAATTTCTATATTGTACATATTTAGGCCAAGAATATTTGAGCCAGGTGGGTTTTGAACTCACGACCTTCTTGCTGTGAGGTAGGAGTGCTAACCACTCTGCCACGTGCACCCTCAATGCATTGTAATATTTTAATTATACCATCAATCTGCTATTCCTTTAATATCTGGTTTAACCATATTTCCGTGAACCTTGAACATTATGGCCCAGTTTCAGGGAGTAGCCTATTAAACCTTTAATAAGAGCATTTAAATGGCTTTTATAAACTTTCACTAAAGAGAGAGAGAAAAAATGGTGTGCATATTGAGACAAAACAATGACAGTGACATACTTGAAGATATGTCAGTATATGTTTAGTTAAAACAGCTAAACATGAATTTCAATCTAGGATTAGTTTAAGCCTGGTCTGTGAAACCTGGGGTATATTCGTTGCTAAATAATATATAATATATAAAATATCCAAACTACTAAGCAATTATACGATCTTGATCAGGCACGTGCAGACATAGACATCAAAGGGGGCTTGAGCACCTGCCCTTTTTATTCCTGGAGAGAAAGTGCCCTTTTTTCTGGGGTGCTTTTTATTTTATTTTATTTTTTAAAAATAATATATATTCCAGTTTGCGCACAGCTTCCCTGTCAGACAAATATATTTATTGAAGAATAGTATATCTAATAATCAGGTCAGGAGTTCTGAAGCGCTCATTGACCATTCCCCCCTTCCCCACTTGCGCGCAGCGGCGCACATCGGCACACATCAGATACACAGACACACACCTGCAGGCAGCAGCAGCTCCTCCCAGCAGTGTTTTTTTGTCTTGTGCTGAGGTGAGTGGAGCTGGTGATGAACAAAAGATTAAAATACCAGTACCTCGAATAATGCTCGAATTTACTGCTGATTAGCCAGTAAAAACCTAGCAAAACCTGTGTTGCATGCATGCCTCATGAGCTACTAGACTAGAGCTGTGTAAGGGATAATCGCTATACATTATCCTCCTGCTTATTACATGGCTACCTACCAAATAAATAAATAATTTGACACAAAATATTAAAAGGGAGTTTATTGATTTAAACCCGATTGTATTGCTTCCGCTAAAGAAAATAGTACGCTCCGTCTCTACGGTTAGAATCCTGTAAGTCCATAGCAACGCTCTGTTTTTCATGGCAACGATCTGTTATACTCCGCACATTCTACATTGGAGATCAACCAAGCCATGTAATAAAATAAGTTAATAAAATAAGAACGTCCCCAGTTAGTTAATGACTTACATCAAGAGTCTTTTTTACTGAAATTTAGAAATCTAAACTGATGAATCTAGAAGAAATCTACAGATGCAAACAGATAGAGGATAGGCTACACTCTAAAAAATGTAGTAAAACTGCATCTGTACATTAATAAATAAAACTTTAAAAATAAATAAATAAAGTGTCCTTTATTTCACTTGAGCCCCTGCCCCTCAAAATGTCTGTGCACGTCCCTGATTCTAACCGTAGAGACGGAGCGTACTATTTTCTTTAGCGGAAGCAATACAATCGGGTTTAAATCAATAAACTCCCTTTTAATATTTTGTGTCAAATTATTTATTTATTTGGTAGGTAGCCATGTAATAAGCAGGAGGATAATGTATAGCGATTATCCCTTACACAGCTCTAGTCTAGTAGCTCATGAGGCATGCATGCAACACAGGTTTTGCTAGGTTTTTACTGGCTAATCAGCAGTAAATATGAGCATTATTCGAGGTACTGGTATTTTAATCTTTTGTTCATCACCAGCTCCACTCACCTCAGCACAAGACAAAAAAACACTGCTGGGAGGAGCTGCTGCTGCCTGCAGGTGTGTGTCTGTGTATCTGATGTGTGCCGATGTGCGCCGCTGCGCGCAAGTGGGGAAGGGGGGAATGGTCAATGAGCGCTTCAGAACTCCTGACCTGATTATTAGATATACTATTCTTCAATAAATATATTTGTCTGACAGGGAAGCTGTGCGCAAACTGGAATATATATTATTTTTTTAAAAATAAAATAAAATAAAAAGCACCCCAGAAAAAAGGGCACTTTCTCTCCAGGAATAAAAAGGGCAGGTGCTCAAGCCCCCTTTGATGTCTATGTCTGCACGTGCCTGCATATGAGTAAACTTTACCACGCAGTTTGATCCGTTTGCCTGCAGCGACACCTGTTGTTCATGATAGTCAATTACATTACATCACATCTTTTTGATTAATGACCATTTATTTATGTTTAAGTGTCACCAGCAGGAGTAAAAAATACAGGTCAGACAAGCACCTTCTGCACAAAGTTATATCAGCAGTATCATGCACCTGCCTAGACAGAACATGCTGGAAAATAAACAAGTGTTTACACAGTGTTGTTAGAGAGTCACTAGTCACATGGCAGTTTATGATTGAAGCCCTGACTGATTGCAAAAGGTTATAATGAACATTTTGAAATGGTGTTACTAAGACTGGTTAATGTTTTGCATGCATTAATGGATGCTTAGTACACAGACTATACAATGGGAGATGTTACTATGGTTACACACTCACATACAGGAGACTACATAAAGATTGTTTGTGATGGCCAAAATGACTTAAGTAAAAATATTGAAGAAAGTAAGCCACCATTACTTCTTTTTTATCCATGTTATCTATTGTTGAACTATTACAAACCTTTTTAACAAATACAAAAAAACAAAAACATTATTGGTTTCCTTTTCCACATTTCCTCTAGAAGCAGTCCAGTTTCCTCTACAGCAGTGTGAATTTATAGGAAGCACGTTACAAACTTGCTTTCTTGGTGATAATCTGAATCCCCATCCCTGACTTTGAAAACATGCTACTCTTACTGTTCCCAATATATCAAATGAGTGCACTTAAAAGTTATCTGCAGTGTTATAAAACTCACATTATTAATATTGTATAATTGTTTCTTCATTCATTCTCACTTCTGTGTTTTTTTGTGACTTGGACTGAAACCATAAAAAAAATCTGCTTCACAGGAACAACTAATTCGACTCCAGAAATACACAGTCAAGTTTTTCTCCCAGCACGACCATAAGAGCACTGGGTGATCAAATCACAGCAAAGTGACCCGACAATGAGTTTGTTTTTTTTTAGGGGTCACTGCTTCTTCATAGGTCCCTCCAATGTAGAGCAATGTAGTCACCCCCACTACCCTCCAGCAATAGGTCTGCACATTGTGAATGGCTTTGTAGTGATAAGCTTCCGTGCGCTGGCAGTAGTGTGAGTCAGGTTAGCTGTTCCTCTGTTCGGCCTCCCTCTGGGCTGAGGGCATGCTGTGACCGTCCTCTGTGTCATCTCCTTCTGCAGAAAAACAAAACAAAACACAAATAAAGCATTATCGTTATTTGGACTCAGCGATTTTTGTACACCGCTTTTAATGCAGAAATAATCAGGTGAGCCTTCCATCAATGTCATTTGTCTAATCTGATCATCACTCACAGAGGTCAGGTCCAGGTAGCTCACTTACTAAGTGCAATGTAACACTGTAGTGAAAGAGTTACATACCTCCCCCTCCAGCGTTGATGTGCAGCTGGGACAGCGACAGCGTGAGGGGCAGCTCTCGTCCATCTGGATCAGTGGGACTCTGCAGGATGTCGTGCATTGCATTCCTCCGTCCTGTCCTCCCAGAAGCAATAAAGTCTGCATATGTGGCCTCAACATCCGACATGGCTCGTGCATTGTTCAATCAGCAACACCTGCAGTTTTTGACATTTATCATAATTTTGAGCATGCAACATACTGTATGGTAAACTCAACACTGGGGATAAGTGCGTATTTTTAAATAAAATAAAGTCATTCTCCTTTAATGTGCTTCAGTTTGATTTACCTGCAAAGGGTGTATGTCTGGGAAATGGACTAAAATAACATTTACAACACCTTATTAAGCAGTCTTGTTTGGGATATGGATACAGAGGATGTTGATATTGCATTTACAATTTAATTTATGACAATCTGTTTGATAAGAAAAGCCCAATGTTCATATTCACCATGACAAAGCCACAAAGTAAAAAACAAACCTCATCTTTTGTTAAGTTTCACAACGCAAAGTGAGTGGGTATAAATGTATACAGATGTTTACATGCTGCTTTGCAAATAGGCTACTGCCATTTTAAGATGAACACTATGACTATAACTATGACTTTCCACATTTCAATTTACCGCTCTTACGTCTTTCCACAGTATTTAGTATTTACTACCAGTAGAACACATTAGGCTACAAACATGGAACATATTGACTGTTGTGTGTCTATAATGGGTAGGCTAGCTAATTTGCTGTAAACTGAACTGAAGACTAAATTTACAGGTAAGACAAACAGCACACTATGAAACCCCGAGTAAAGCATAAAGTCTGGAATAAGCCTTATCGTCGTGGTCACATCCCATATTAGCAACACCGTATCTTATGTGACTGTCCCGTGTTGTGAACCGGCTACATTTTCAGGGAGTGACTTTACCTACAGGGCAGCGCCACGGGCCCGAGCCCGACATCCCAGCACACGGTTCAACCAAACAAAATACATCAAGACTCACTAAAGACGACGCACAAACAACAAGTATAAGGGGGAAAGTATATGTTCAACAACTTACTTAAATGGGTAAATGGAATAAGTGTCTGGCTATCATCGGTCGCATCGGTAGGTCGGTTTTGAGAACGCCAGAGTAGATTCTCCACGGCCGTCGCATCTTCCTCCTTAGTGACCAATGAGCAACCAGCTAGCCTCATCTGAGCGCTGATTGGAGCTCACACACAAAGGGATGAGAGGAGAGCGCTCTGAGCAGCACCAAGGTTAATGTTGCGTTTAATGTCGGCTCGTAAAAATAAATATTTATTGTTTTGTAGAGTTTTATGTTCAGGGGAAAGCTTTATAATATTAATATAATAAAATAATAGTTAGACTGCAGCTACAGGCTAATAAGTAACAATGGAAGATGTATTTTAAAATCATGTAGATAATTGCTTAAGTTAAAAAATTACGAACGTTTGATTAGCTTCAGGGCTACTCTTTATTCAGTCTGGATTGTTTATTGGATTTTATGTTAAAATACGCTTTGAAAACAGGGTATTTAAATTGCAATACACTTTAAAACCACCTGATGGAGCCACTTTACGTAAATTAATGACTTCAGTCATGTGGCAACTTTTTGTACATTTATAATAAATAAACTAGTTTTAAAAGGAACCTGTTGTTTTTGACGCTTTGTTATAAATAATTGAACGTCCTATTTTTAGGACCGCTGAAAATTCCACAAATTATTTATTTGTACCAGAGCAATATTTTAAAGTAGCGTTTATCTGTGTTGTGCTGAAACAAGACCCTCTGACTGTGTTACTGTGGCAACATCCCCCGATGTGTAGCCACTGGAGGCCCTACAGTTCAACAGGACACATCAAACACAGTGTCAGTAATTCAATAAGTGATGACTATATGTTATGTTCATTTCCACTCAAAATAAATAGCATTTGTTCATTTTAAGTGACCTTTCAAAAGGATTTTTAAGCACACTGGTAAAAAAAAACCATAATGTGTTATTGCTCCAAGTGCTAGGCTAACTCCCCAATATAATGAGAACGCAGCATTATGCAACCTGTGACCCTATCAATGAAGTTCAGAAAAATGCTGATGTTCTGTCATTTCCATTGTTGATACAATTGTTTCTCTAAATGCCTGTTTCAGAACCCACATTTCTCTATGAATAACTACATTCCACCTTCTTTTAAGTAACACCACCTGAAATTAACACATGTATTTCCTGTTTGACTCAGATTCACTAACACTTGTGAGTGGCTTTCCAGCACAATGACGTTCTTCTCCTGATGGACACTGAGCAGCACCACTGGAGTTGCCAAGTGCCTTGCTTAAAGGTACTTCAATTTTTAGATTTAGGTCAGATAAAACTTTAATGATCCCTGTGGAGATGTCAGGTCATTAGAGTAGGAGAGGCTCAGTGGATAAGAATAGCTGGATGTGGAGTGGGCTGGAAAAGAGAGTCCAAGAAATGGTGCCTGTATGATACAGAAAAAAAATATTTCATGTTGTAAAATCTGTGTGGGTAAAATAAACTGCCTCAAAATAGCACTTTAGCACTGACAGAGAATGAAAAACACCATAAATATCTAAGAATGATTTTTAAGATTCTTGTTTCAACAAATACCGTATTGTCTGACATTTTGGCTGTAACATGCACAGTTAATCTGGACATCTGCAGTCCATCTTTTGTCTATCAAGCATGTGTGCAACATTTAGCTTCCCACTGATGACATTGATTGTGGCATTTTAAAGCTCACAGCTGAGTGCACAGAGAAATGCTAGACAGTAGACTAAAGAAAATTAGAAAATTGACAAATATATAGATAGACCCAAAAGTGAAGAGAAATAAAGAGATAAACAGCTCCTTTAAACAGGGGTTGACACTCCATCGTTTTTGTTTTCTACCTTCCTCTTGTGTACTCTTTGTCTAAGTTTTGCCAAATACTGGATATATATCTATGCCGGTTCTACAAAAGAAGAAGGAATGCTATTTTAATTTGAACCAATCGAAGTAAATACTGTAGGACCTCACACATGAACAGACTGGAGCATGACTCTGTGCTGCATCTGGCTTCTGAAAATGGACAGCTAAAGATAAGTAACCTACTGACACACTATGTATCAGGGTGATGATGTAATGAGTGACAGCAAGGGTTGGCGGATACTTAAAACCTCACTCATTTGTCACAGTGTTTATGATATACCACCACCATGGGCACAAGAAAACAGGCCGTTTGGTCCTCGCCATTTGGTGGCTCCATCTGTTATTACTAACACAGCCGTGTACACAGACCTTCATCATCCAGAGAGTCAAAGATATAAGGATCAAGAGAAAAAAAGGAGAACCAAATGGCAAACTCCTATAGTCCCCATAAACCTGCAGCTGGGAAAGGAAACATACCTTTGTCCGCACCCACATGACAACAGATTTGCCTGGACGATCTGTGCGTAAAATCACACGCATGTAAGTAAAGTAACATGTTATTGGGCTGCTTCTAGTTTCATCCACAAAAGAGATCCCTCTCATCACCTGTAGGGGACGCTGCTGACGTTGGTACCCGCGCAGTCTGTCAGCCCGTCTCACGAGGGGGCTGTTACGCTGCGAACCATAGAGAGAGAGGGAGCGAGAGAGCACACCTCTGCCGCTGTGCCTGGCTTCTCCTGTGCGCAGTGCTCTGAGCAGACCGCTCCTCGCTTCCTTGTCCCCTCCCTCTCGCACAGCTGGCTCTCCTCAGTCTATCTGTTGGATGCTGGCTGCCTTTCCCCCCCGTTTCCCCGCTGCCACTACGGACTACTTCGAAGGTGGAATGACTGTGATTCCGCTTTGCATGGTCTGAATTTTGGGGAGCGTCGGAACCGAGGGGAGTCCAGAAGGGACGAAAACGACACTCTCCATTCCCCCGAGGGAATTGATTTTACAGTAAGCAGGCACAATGCCATTTCTTTATTCCGCTTGTCTCACACCTCTGAACGCTTGGAGGATACAAGGCACTATCTGACAGGATGCTGGGAATATGCCTGGTTGCTATGTGGTCCTGAGTGTGTGAATGAACGAGGCGTGCAGTGGATGTGTCTATCCGGGGTGCTCTAAAAGGGCTGTGGTGCGCTCGCATTGATCGTGGGCTGAAAATGGAAAAAACCCCATTCTAGCTTCAGACTCGCCATCCTTCCTTCCTTCCATCCATCCCTTCATCCCTCCAAGGACGGGGTGTGTGTGTGTGTGTGTGGGGCGTCGTAGGAAGAGGAAAGGAGGAGGGGTGGATGGGATGTTGCTGTTTTGAAATCGCTAATAGTTTCAGATTGACCTAAATATCCTATCAGCGACTAAATAGCAGACGGCATCGTGACCGCGTTTAGCTGCATTTCCAAACAGTCCAAAACAGTCCCTTGCCTCAGCCATCACATCACGAAGCATGAGCAGAGACGAAGAGCACCTTGCTTTCTGTCTGTCTGCTCCTATCGCTCCTAAAGAATAAGACTGGGCTGCGTTTGTGAACAGCTCCGGGCTGTTTCTCAACGCCACCGTGGAGTAATTAATCTCACTCATCACGTTGCCAAGAAGATTACTCTGATTTTGCGAGAATTGAGCGTTGTCAATATGTTTGCTTAGGTTTAGCTGTGTGACCCAAGGCCGTAGTCATGATGTAGACACTGAAGAGGGCACATCAATGTAGCATGACAGGCTCCCAATACACAGCTGTGTGTTCCTCTACATGACCATACAAGACTATACAGTGGAGGAAATAAGTTTCTTTAAGATACCATGTCACTCAGGTATAAACCAGAACAACACAATTCTGAACCAGGACTAAAACTAATCCAAGAATTACACTAAGACTGACTAAACTATGACTAAACCATGACTGAAGCAACCCTAAACCCAAGAGTAAATCATGGACATTCTCAGTTCCAGGCATGACAAAACCCGGTCCAAACCAAGTCTAATCCAGGTTTAAACAAAGAGCGAACCCTTTTAATTTTGGGCTCTGTGGGTCACTTTATGAAGACGCTTGTTTAAAGATCTAGCCGATGTTTTCTCTTGTGACCTGTGGAGCTGTAGCAGTAGCTGATTACTTCCAAAATGGAGGCGCTGCCCGGGCCTAATAAGAGTTTTAATGTGTTGGAGTACAGTGGAGCCAAAGAGAGCATTAGACCACAAGTAGCCCTTAGTTTAAAAACGTTCTGGTTATGACTGCTCATTTCATATGGCTCTGTATGTGTGTTCTCTGTGTTAAGAGATATTTTCACAGTTGATACTTTTGCTTATTTTCAGAAGTTTACAATTCCAAATGTTAGATACTGCGCACATTTTTATCTACATATGCTTTGTTAAATCACAATTTAACAGACCTCCTGTACTGATTTCAACCTGGAACTCTCATATCACATTGGGTGTTGTGCAGTAATAGTAGCCTTGAGCATTAGCAACAAGAGTCTAGTTTTTTGACCCATTAGATGTCTTTCTGAGACACTGTAGACTGGGGTGGCAGTAGCTCAGTAGTTAGAGTGGTTGTCCTTCAACTGAAAGGTAGGTGGTTCAATTCCCACTCTCCCCACAGTTCATACTGTTGTTGTGTCCTTGGGCAAGACACTTGCCACTTCCAGTGGCTATAACACTGGTAAATACTGTTGCTTTTATCCAAAGCTGAAACTATAAAATGCTGCTTTTTCAAAAAAATATGCTAGTTTTTGGTTGAGTGCGTTAATGAAGCCTCCAGAATTACCAATGTCCATCATTTGTCCACTGTTTTTTACCTTTAAGAAATGTTACTAAATCAAAATGATAGAAGACCTTTAGGTGATGCTTTTGGTTGCAATACTGCTCACTTACAAAACTGCCCACTGTCTGGTTTATTATTCAAAACCCATGATATAGTAATGGCAGTGAATTATTGTGAGATCAGTATGATACACAGCAAAAAAATAATATTGTATTAAAATTAACCCCCTAGGTCTCTGTAAGTTGATGAAAGTTTCTGATCATCCACAAACTGTCTGACAACAGTTACATGACATTATCGCCGTTTTGAAAGCTCTAATCTCAACTTGCCACTGTGGCGTGCGCAGAGCTCACACTCTTCTTTTCCAGTGTTCATTTGGTCTGCCACAGTGCACACAAACAGCTTGTGTTTACTGGCAAATACAAGTTAGATTTGCAACATCTCACAGACTGAACATCCAAGCACATATCACACACAGGTAGAATTGCCAGACAGTGTTCTTGTCACACAACGTTTAACTGATCAAAGAGCCACTGCTCTAAAGCTGCTACTGTCTTCCTGTAAAAACACTATGCAGCTTTACAGGAAGTCTTCAGAGTGCGTACTTCTCTGGGGTCCAGCTGCCCCCTCCCCTTCATCTCCGTTTCTCTGCCTAATTGCTGAAGATTCATGGTGAAGGCTGGAGTGACCCTGCAGTTACATCCCCAGTGCAAAGCCTGAAAAGTGATGCACTTAGAGATTTAGAGAAGTTAAGAGCATGTTATTGTCGCCTCAGCTGCTGCTGCCTCAACAAGCTTCATTAAGTTTTTATATTAGGGAAATGATATATGTGAAGTCACCTCTCTCTGAGACAAATTACTTGCTGCTGGAAAGAAACTAGAGTAAAAAATGTTGCCTTTTTGAACTCAAGTTTAGAAAGATTGTGTAGGATTCAGAATTTGAAATATTATCTTTTTTCTTCACCCCTCGTAACTTTTAGCCTAAAATGTATATTCTTAAAATAATTTTTATAGTTTCTTATACATGAGATAGGTAATCATGCCAATCTCTCTGACACAGTACCCTCAGCTGGACAAAAACCTTTCCTGCTGCCGGGACAATGGCATATGAGAGATTAAGGAGTGAGGCTCTACCACACGGCACATAATAAACCAATACACCCTAGCAGAGTCGCATTTGTACAAAATTATCTTGCTATTTCAGAAGACATGTTCTTTCTTCCAAACTTGTCATCTTCTCTTGTAAATAAAGACTGCAATCGCTATCTATGGATTGCACAGAAAAGGATCTGCGCCCTCTGGTGGCTAAAGGTTATGCAAGGTGGCTTTAAAGGCTGCTATAGTCAAATGCAAAAACAGAAAATGTTGTGTATTAGTAGGCCAAACACCATACATGGTGCAAATATATTTAATGGTACACATTACCAGATGACCCACTTTTCTGCGCACTTTGCATGCTTGAGTTACTTCAAAGTCTATGTGTGCATATTTTGACATCCCCATTGGGTTTTACAGTGTGTATGGTTATATAAAACAAAAGGTATTTAAAAAACCAAATTGATGTAAACACAAAATCCTGCATTTTATCAGAAAGAATTTATTCCTGCATGAACATTTTTCACAAAACAAGAAAACTTTTTTGCTGAGTTTTTATGTAATTTCTCAAAAAACAATAAAAAAAGATTTTGAGAAAATTAGAGTCTTTGTACCATACCATCCAATGAATGACCCATGTTTAGTTGAAACCTGATAATCTCTGTTGATAACCTTGTTCAGAAAAAGGGAGGACCACAATCAAAGTAAGAGAGAGGCTAAGAGATTTCTTATTGCAGGTCATTGTACTCCAATCATGGCAGCATTAGATTCCTATCACAGCTGGAGCTTCCCTCCATCACAGACGAGATAGGGAAGATATGTTTCCTGGTCAACAATCACTTTATTCCATGAACTGGTCTGAACACAGTAGTTGATAGAAAAGAGAGCAACGTTTACCTGTCAAACAATATAAATTTATCATAACTTAAATACTATAGTTCAAAATTAAACAAAACAGTGCACAAAACGTATTTACAATGGATGGTTGTTTCAGAGGGTTAGAATGATCAAATATCTGTTCTCATATCAATAAATGCACCTCAAACTTAATTTGACCCAGTAAGCTTCACTGTATATGGCCATCACAAAAATCTTTTAATATAACCTTACTATCTCAGTGGCAGATTCAGTGGATGATGTTAAAAATAATGCTTTCATGTTAAAATTAATATCTCCATTGGCCCATTATTATTTCTGACCCGGGGTTTGGCTTTTCACTCGTTAAGAATTTTAACTGGTCATCCCCTTAGAGCTTATCACAGGGTGTGTGATTTAAAGCTGGCCTTTTAGAATCTATATTTGAATCACTGACAAGTAATTCCTTTTCAATCCAAGAGTTAAATTGTCTAAATCCCACACTAGCACAGATATCGTTGCTGTTGAAGAGCTGACTCTATTTGACACATGCTCCATACGGCTGATAGGCGACGTTAGTGAGAGTTAAGTTAAGTTGCAGGAAACAAATCAAAATTGAGAGTCTAGTGCCCCCATTTATATAAACATTTCACAATTTTCACTACATTTATTACTACGATTTACTTGAATTGTGAGCTAATAGTGTGGGCACACTGCAGGAGCACACAACTCTGGTAACACTATGACCACCAAGGGTTTCCTCTTTCGGCATCCTCTACTCGTGGGTCTTGCAGCTTCACTAATGGAGAGTGGCAAATAACAGGCACACTCCTCCATCCATTTTCAGGCTCCGAGTGATTTTACCTCTTCTCCAGTGGCCTAAGAGCCGAGCACAGCAGAGTGGTATCTACGGCGGAGGTAATGGTTGTTTGTAGGACACATCGTTTTTCACTGCTTCATTTCACTGAACAGATGAGTAGGCACTTCAGCGTCTAAAAATCACACTCGCTGCAAAATTACTATTTACCTATATGTTGGTCCTATTTACCATTTAGCCAACGATATTGCAGTCCATTGTAGCTAAATAATCCAACTGAGATTAGTTTAGTAACCAATGTGTGGCTTGATACAACAAATAGTCTACTGTCCAGAAACAGCATGTGTATTTAATATTTTATAAATAATTCAAAAGAGCATGTTTTTTATTATTTGAAACATTACATTGTCACCAGGTATGAGAATTTGACTAGTTATAACCAACCTGCGGTGGCCAAAAAAGCTCAAAGCATGCAAATACACTTTCAAAGCACATACGCTTCAATTCACAAATGCGACATCGCACTGCAAGTTCATAAAACCTCTGCATCAGTTTCACAACATGCATACTGCAAATCAAGCCTCTCTCATGGAACCTCTTAACATGGCCTCGAGTAAGGGCGCCATCGTACAGTGATATACCTCCGTCCACCAGAGGGCAGGCTCCAGAATCAGAAATATAAGGAGAAATCCAATGGCAACTTTACAAGTGTACAAATCATGTTTACAGCCTAGTTCAAAAGATGGCTCTGGTCTCTAGAGCTAAGTCATTACTACATAACAACTCTGGGAGAGGAGGAGAATTCTCGATTAATACATCCATGTGTGCTAACTGAAAACTGTAGTTCTACTATGCAGTAGCAGCAGAAAAGCCCAGATGTAACCCCAATTTTATTGCCCTGTGGTAAGGCCAATATCAGTGACTGGGGGAGCAATAAGCTCATGCTACCCACTATATGTATAAACACTGATTTTAATATAACAACGCAGCGCCTACAAATGTAGAAAATTGCTTTATTCAGTTTACAGCACATGCCTGACAAACATACAAAACTGACAAGAAGCGTTGCAAATAGAAACCGCTATCACAATTATTAAAACTTTTTAAAAATAAACATAAATAATTTATTATTTGTGTAATAGATGTGCTTGCATAAACTTCACCATTTTGAGGAAGCTGTTAAGATGATAACTGAGACAAATGTTTTTTTTTTTTAAATCCGAATCAACAAACTAAAAACTATATAGTGATTACACCAATTTATAGTGGTGTCCGAATGTCTAGTGACTGAAATACATTAGTAAAAATAGTGATGGTTGCTAGATGGTCAAAATAGACCATAATGCTTTGCAAATTGTCAGAGGAGAGCCGCGCGATTGTGACTTGTTTGAATAAAACGAGTTAGAAACACAAGTTTGACTTTTTGTGGAAACGTAATTCATCATAAATAGTTATCAATAAACCGCCTCACGTTAGATTAGCTTCAATCATACAGATAACACATATGAGTAGATAGTACTTATGAGAGATTCCGTCTTGAGGCATAAAAGTATTGCAATAATCCAGTCAGTTTCTGTTATTGAACAAGAGTTGTTGAAAAAAACACATAAGCGTATTTATATTAATACTTACTGTATATCCCTAATGTTTATATATATATATTACATTAGTCTATTATTATTGGTAATTGTTAATGGTTGTAAATTGGTAATTGTTAATGATTGTACATTGTTTTTACTCTAGTAACTGCTTTTAAGAACCACAAACAGCAGGTTTGTAGTGTAACTAAAATAAGACATTTGTATCAGTTATCATCTTAACAACTTCTCCATCAAAACAGTGATGATAATGCATTCACACCTATTACTCAAATAAGAAATGATGTATGTTTATTTATTTATTTTAATAATTGCTGTAGCGCAGTTTCTACTTGCATCGCTTCTTGTCAGTGCAGTGCTGCATGTTTTGTATGTTTGTCAGGGATGTGCTGTAAACCGAATACAGTGTTTTTCTACATTTGTAGGTGCTGCGTTGTCATATTAAAATGCAGCTTATGTGTTGTGGGATTGATGCTGTTGTTGGCCATTTGCACGTGAGTCTTGATTTGCAGTATGCATGTTGTGAAATTGATGCAGCGCTTTTCTGAATTCGCAGTGTGATGTTGCATTTGTGAATTGCAGCGTATGTGCTGTGAAAGTGTTGCATGTACTAATTTGTATTTGCAGGCTTTACGCTTTCTCTGCCACCATACCAACCCCTACATTTTGTGAAAGTGAGAAAATGTTCCACTCTCCAGATCATTCAAAGCCAAATACAGTAAATGTAGAGCCAGAAAGACATAATGCCACTCATGACATGACACATGAGACTAATCAGAGACTATTAAATTGACCACAATGTCAGCCTCTATTCCTGTGACTGAACAGTCTGGGGGTCTCAAATATTCATTTCCACTGAATATTGAACAGTATTTTTGCTTCAGCTGCTCATCCCTTTTGTCATGGCATTACTGATTGGGTTATTTATGGACATACTCCATTGTCTCCGATCCCAAATGAAAATGTAGGCAAACAAACAAACAAACAAACAAACAAACCAAAAGAGCACAGACTGAGTTATTCATACATTCATCACATTCTAAAAATCCAAGATCTGACCACAGTTGTCATTTCCTTTTATTGAGTTCACCAATGTGTGTGTGTTTCTGGCAAATCTCAAAACAAAGTGTGCCCTTATTGTGTGTACAAGCTCAGGAGACAGTAATGCTCCTCCAAATCCACCCCTCGCTGCATCGCTCACCCAATCAATCCCCCACGGAGCGAGATGTTGCCAAGTTGCAGTTGCCAAGTTGTCGTTTCCGTGGCAACAGGGTCTGGAGTTTTTTGCCGTGATGTCAGCCAGGTGCAGTCTGGCAGTGTGCGCTTTAACAAGGCCGACCCTTGTTGCAGATAATGAGCAAGACTCCACTGTCATGGCGATGACTCTTTTTGTGTATGAGAGGGGGTCAGCGAGGGGCGACTCCCAATTAGCTGGGCGCATGTGATGGAGAGTAGCTGCTGTGGTGGGACCAAAGCCTTTCCCCCATGGACTGGAGATTGCAAGTGGATAAATGGTGTTTTCTGCAAACCATGCATACCTAGTATTACAGGAGACACATATTTCCTTTATTAATGCTAACGCTAAAGCAATGCAAATGTAATAATTAATAAAAAATGATGTAAAAAAATAAAATAGCCCAATAGCTTGATGCAGCTTGATTCTCGCAAGATTTGTAAGTTTACAGACTCGCAAAAAATCAATCTTCATATGCTCCAAGCAAAGTATTTACTGCCTGAACCCTGGAATAACCGGCTTGTTGTGTCCAATTATGTGGCAGCACTGACAGGTCTGGGCCTGTTATAGGTTTAAAGATGTGGTGACCGTTTTATTGTTACGAATGTAAACATTATGGCGCTGCTCTGATTGGATAAACTGAGGTTGATAAATGCAATTACCAACTAGGTATTCATGTAAAGTACCTGCCCTTTTGCAAATGCTTTCAACAGGAGCCCTCACCAGATGGTTCTTAGGAACAGACTATGTTCTCAAAGTCAGGTTATGTGCACATAGCAGTGTTTCAATTTCACATTGCACATTTAGCTCTGTTGTTAACAGAGCTTGTGAGTGTATTAGTGTAAAAGATGATATTTTTTTGTGACACCAGAATACAGCACAAAAAGCAACAGTACCTCATATTCTCCCTGTGGCTTACAGAGATGGAATATTGGCAAGAGAAATTAATATCATGGGCTTAAAAGAACATTTGTCATTAACAATGTATTAAAAATATTAAATGATGCCCATTCAGTAAAAATAAAGCAATTTTTACTCATTTTCCCAATGTAAGGTCACAAGGAGCAAAAAACAAAAAGGATACATCCACAAAAATGTCATGTGATTGTCTCTGTTCACCCACTGTTGCATTAGAGTATCTATAATGTAAATATAGTGGAGTCCCTCTAAAGCTGATAATAAACGTACTCTACTTTTTTTTTAGAAATGTACCAATTCTGATTTGGGGCTCTAGTTTGATAAAACGTAGGTGATAATAACATCTTCTAACAAAAAGCATTCCCTTTTCTAAACGGGTCAACTGAAGTTGAAGTAAATAATCAAAATTAATGCCTTATATATGAGAAATTAACAATTTTTTTTTCTTCTTAGCCCTTTATTTGACCTTGATTATTCACACCAGTTAAACAGGTGGTTGGATGTGGGGAACAGAGAACAGGCTTTAAGCCATTTTACCTGCTTTCTCTGTGTAGCTCACAGAGAAAGCAGGTGGAGTGGGTGACTTTGTGAGCTCTTCACTTTTTGAATGGAGTGACCACATTGTGCCCACCTCTCTTTGTCCTCGATGTGCTCTCAGCTTTTTTAACTCTCCAATCTGTAAGTGGGCCTGACACAATTACAACAAAGGAAACATTAAATCCTACAGAGCCTTGTGAGCATTGCTGTTTTAAAAGACAATTTGCTAAACACCCATGCCTCACTTAACACCTTGATGGGAACAAATCAGATTTTGTTTTGTTAGATGTTATTTTAGATACATTCACGCAGAAAAAAACAGGATGCAGAGAACATGTTTTTGAAGAAAAGTAACTGTTTTCCTGCTCAAATTGGAGCTGATTTTATGTTGTACCTTTTTCTTTCTTTGTCCCGGACTACCCCATCTTCCATAGCGCCATTGTTTGTCCTGGCTGTTTTATTTTTTGCTGACACTGTGCTTTGTGTGGAGTCTTTTGCAGACTGCATAGTATCAATGTATTATTTTTCTTCACACTGTGTCCTTGAATATTTTCTAAAGATAAAGACTTCATATCCTTGCCACAATTGCATAGCTACACACATGGGTCTTTATAAAGACATTCATTGTACTAATATAACCGTCGTTCAAATATGAAGTGAGGAGTGCTAACTTTTCAGATTCTCCAACATTTTTTATTCTATAAGCAGTTTTTAAACTTGAAAGGGCAGTTTGGTGCCCTCTGCCCTCATTAAATTCTAACCCTGTGGAAACATTTGCTTGCTTGCAGGTTTTGTATCATTAGGCGTGTGTGTTTGTGTGCAGCAGAGGAAGTGGCGTCTGGCCAGTGCAGCCAAGCTTTGTCTGGCTTTAATGCCTCTCCTTTCACTGTAGTCACACCCAGCCAGTGCTCTGACAGCCACTAATCTCCTCTTTATCTTAAAGGTTTGCTCAGCACTTCACTGTCCTATTCAGGCCAGAGGAAAGCTGAGATTTCAGTCAGCAACTCTGGACTCGAAAGACTACTCTTATAGTAGAGCCATTTGTTATTATTGAGTCCTGGAGTAGTAAGGCGGGTCAAAGCCAAAGCCCATAAAACTGTGTCAGTGTGCCTGTATGTAGAATCCATTGTTACTATAGATTTTACATTGCATTTAATGACATTCTGTAATGTTTGGTTCTAAGGCCCTGTAACTATAATGAATACGGGCACAGGTGCAGGCTTAGAGACACCAGGCACTAAGAATGAATGGTGTGAGTCTACTTTACACCTGTCTTTGTAGAGACAAACTGACATCCTTTGTACCTCCACAAACCTTTTATTATTAAATGTAGCAGTATTAAGTTGTCAGATGGCGGCCCCTAAAGGTTTTATTTTAGTTTAAAACAACAGGCCATAGATGCACACTGACAGTGAAATTTGGCTTTGGATATAAATTGTGAGGACGGAAAATTGCCTAGAAATCATTTCATTTCCCATTTTATACAAGCCTCTGTTTGTCATTTCATCCTGCATACACATTCAGCCGCCACAATGGCCAGGATGACACCAGACGTTTGCTAACACTGTGGAGCCTTTGTGCTTGGAGATGAGTCATTAGTCATTATATGTGCTGACCTATCAAACAAGCCTGGTAATTAATGGCCTGTCAAATCGCTTTTTCTGTTCACAACCAACTGCAAACATTTCCTAGAAACATTAGCCATGTTATAGTTGAGAAAGACCACAAACAAGCTTGTCATATTTCAGATTGTAGACAATGTGAATTAGTGGTGTAGATAATAAGGAGACCTTGTCAAATGACCTTCAGCTAATAAGGTCACTCTTATGCTTCTTCTATTGGAGGAAGGTAGATGCATTATGCTGCATCTGCTCTAAAAATTCTGAAATTACTATTTTTTTTCATAGTCTAATGATAGTTTAGCTTTGTACATTTAAATATAGCCTTATCCTTGATTGTATGTCTTTCTGTCTGGTTCATTGGAGAGAGTTTCACTTGAAGGCAGGTGGGAAACACGACACTGGGAAAGAAATATGCATATTCATCTGGAGGCCATTCTGCCATATGCTGGCCTTTTTGTTAGGTGCTTTTTTGTCAACAACCATCACAAGTACCGTTTGAAAATGTCACACACTGCCTCCTTAAATGCAGTCTGGGGATACAGACAACATCTCAGAAAACAGCTCAAAGGGGATATTTTTTTAACGAGTGGAGTGTATCGCTGATGACTAAGCATTGTGTCTGACTGAGAGACTTCACGGTTTATTGGCTAAGGGTCAAATCTGGTGAGATTTTCCTTCAGCCGGCTAGCATCCTGCACACCATGTGTTATGAGTATATGAGTTATGGGTGGGAATTCCTTATTAGTGCTGTAGTAAGATAATGTGCTTATACTCATCTCAACCTTCAGGCTAAATGAATGAATCTCATTGATTTGTTGCTGTGAAACTAGCCTTATTTAACTTGTTCCTTCATGGCTAAATTGATGAATGTCATTGATAGTGATTGGGGGAGTCCACAATGTCAGACGGTTTAACCACACTACTTTCTTCTTCCTGTTAACTTTAATGACATTAGCTACAATATTTGCAGGCAGCACACTTAAAAGGGCACTGTCATTATGCATTCCTGATAACTTTGCTGTGTGTAATTGTACTGGCCTGGAAGCATGCACAGATCAGAGAGGTCATAAACACTTACTCTAAAAATTACTTCTAACGTTAGTACACAGTAATGTCAAAATTACTGACATTTACAGCTGAACTTAGCTAGACGTGAGAAGAATTCACAAAACTGTTTAGGTAAAATGTTCAGTGCCATGTAATATGTCAAATACATTGCATTTGTTTTCATATGCCACAAGTTTATTCATTTGTTAAAGCATATACCATATACGTGGGAGACCTGGGTTTGATTCCTGCACAGGTCATTTTGCCAATGTTACTCTCCTCTCTCTCACCTTGTTTCTTGTCTATCTATTGTCCTAAAATACAATATAATAATAATAATATGAATCTAAAAACAAACAAAAAAGAATGAACAGAATGCAATCAATTATATAAACAATCGGAAACAGAATTAGCTTTCTCAATAAGTTCTCCCCTTAATTTGGATGTGTCAGTAAACTTTAGCAGACACCAGAGGCATATGAAGAAATTTTCAAATAAAAAGCTAAACTAAAAAATAGTTGTATTATTGTATTATAAAACAACATACATACAATTACTAATTCTCTTCTTACTACAATTGGTAAACTCACTGAAATTTCAACCTGTGAAGTTAGATGTAATGTTGGATGTCAGAAAACTAAAAGTATATAGAGTTGAGCTGCAATCAGGCTCAGAGCTTTTCCCAAACTGAAGATCTTGCCCCAGTCGGCTTTGGTCACCTACCCAAAATTAAATCTGTGCAAACATCTAGGACCAATGTAGGAGCTGCTGGTAACTGTATAGCATTCCTTCAGTACATCTCTTAAGTCATTTTGCTGAAATATCAACCTGTTTACTACTGCACAGCTTGGTCACATGTTGATGCTGCCATTCCTCCAAATCTAAATTTAATTTAAAAGGCCTTAAAGATAAGGACATAGGCATTTCAAACTTGTCACTTAGAAGTGTCCACTTAGGCTGAAGCCCGCTGGAGGTTAGATAGGATAAGAGCTAAGAGCGGTGAGGAAAGTGAGGAAGTGGAGACAAGTGCAGTAGAGGCTTTCTATATGTGCTGAGCATTCTTCACCACTAACTGTGCGAACCAGTGACACATGAAATATGAGAGACAGCAGCACTCCCCACTATTTATAGCACTGCTCGAGAGACAAAAAGATAGAAAAAGCTGCCACACGACATACACTCCAGGGCAGAGCTAGCATCACTTTTTCATTTGCTAAAGAGGAATTCTGACCAATCTTAGAAATGCACATATGTCAGGGCAATTGCAGCGGACAGGCCAGCGTGCTATGTCCAATAAAAGTCCTGTATGGCGAGAGGTGGTCTAAACGAGTCCCTACAACTGCAGGCCGCTCACAGAATTAAACAGATGCTCGGGAAAGGCACTGGTTGTGGCTTTGTGTTGTTGCTTTGTGACCACACCAACCCATCCGCAACCTCAACAGTGTTGTGTTCAAACTGCTAAAAATGTATCAGAGCTGCCGGGAACGCAACAGCATGTCCTGTTCTGCTGGAGAGATAATGATGAGACGAGGCCAAAGAAAGAAGTTACAGCAGAAGAGGCTCGCTGCTTGGAATTATTTCATTTGTGTTCAGTTGATACTCTGACCTGTGAGGGTGATTCAAAAGTGTCGCTATTAAAAGAACTTGCTGAAAAATAGGAATAATCATTCTTGTAGGAATTATAGTGACTTTATACTTTAGCGCTGGCTGGCTACCATAAGCATTATCTTCAGTGACGTCATGTTCTTTTGAGAAAGGCCCCTTCAAAGCAAGTTGATGTCTTATGTTTTATGCATGGTGCTACAGGAGCTAGTCATTGTGCTATCAGTGATCAGGGCTAATGGTGACGCTGGCCCTGTTGGAAAAGGCGACAGGAGCCTTTTTTAATGTGTGGCAGAGTTCCCTTTTCTTAATGCCTGTGTGGTGCATTTCTAAACTTTATCAATTGGAAATAAAATAAAAGAAAGTGTGTCAGGTACATAGTACAGTGGGATATATTAATTTTAGTCACCTTGTCATTATTTGCATATGTTCATATTTATTTAGTGTTTCCAAAGCATGCAAAAATATGATGTGCATATGCAATGGTCTTCAACACTTTAGTCTCAGGGAGAAGAAGATTAAAACTGGTTATGTTTCATAACATAATAGAACACAAGTTCATTTGTGTGTATTCTCATTTGTTGCATGCAGACGTTGTCAATAAGTTTCATATATTGTTCCATACATTTTCTAATTTAACTGTAGCAAGCAGCTAATGGGCAACAACTGTCGAGAGTGTGGAGTAGTAGAGCAAATTAAAAAGTTGCTGCTGTTAATTAAACCACGCAATTAGCTGGTGAAGTAAAAAAAAAAACAGGAAATCCGTGATAAGTTCTCAGTAAACCAGGGTGTGTGTATATTCAAACAAACAATAATGTGCTGTATATAATAGAGTGTTTATTCAGTAAAATGACTGTGTGCACTGTTCTCACACATTTTCTGATGTTTGTATCGGTGAGCAGCTACTATACCCAAATTAGGATGTATATATGTTTTAACTTTCTTACAATAAAAGTTAAATTTGCACTCAGTTATGTTTCTACAGCCGTCTGATAATGGAATCAGCTTTCTCCTGTCACTTTCATTCCTCACTTTTGTTACAGTCTTGCTCAGTTTGAATTCCTCTGTGGTTTGAGGAGAGTATAGCGAGTTTTAATTTGTCTCAGCACAGTGTTTATCGCGGCTGTTGTAACCTCTGTAATTATACAATGTGGTGAGGGCCGCTTGTGATCGTTGCTTACCCAGAGGATCTGAAGAAAATATGTTTAATTCATGATGTTGATTGTATTTTTAGCTGCTGGGTCTTGTTGTTTGGAGACAGGGATGTATCGTTGAACAAGGGCTACTTTGTAATGAAGATGAGGATCAACTCCTTGAGTGAACAGTTTGTTTTGCGTTTCTTTTAACTTGTGTCCACTGGGAGGTTCCACTCAATGAGGTTTAGCCTTTATTCTCATTTCCTCTCGGGTCTCTTTATTTGTACCTTCAAAGTTAGAAAACAAAACCATTACAAGTTACTGTTAATCTTTGTTTTAAAGTATTTGACATGATACAAGCAGTGCCACTGTGTTATTTAATAGCATCATTACTAAAATATACATGTTTTCCTCATTCTTAGCATTACTTAGGGAATTTATAGGATCTCATTTGAAATTAAAGATGACTTCCTACTTTATGTTGGAGTCACATGGACATTTTATTTATTTATTGTCTATGAAAGAAAGATACTTTAGTTAAGGAGCACATAGCAGTAGCTTTTTGTGTGAAAAGGTTGCTCTTACACTTTTATTTAAATTTAAAGACAGTATGCAATATGTGTTCAATATCAATTAGAAGAAAGACCATGGTTTGCGTTGTATGAATGTAAACACCTCAAATAAAAATCAAAACGGGATGTGACACTGCCTCAGAGGCACTTCCCAGCTCAGAACTTAGCCAGTAGAGTCCAAGTCTTGACAACCCAAGTCAAGCTTGAGCTTATGATGCTAAATCAACCAAAAAAGCAAATAGTGTTAGTGCAGTCATTCTTCATTTTTGGTGATGAAGGTAATAATTCATAACCCTTTGTGGCAGGAATCTTTTAGAAAAGCTTTTAACAAAAACCTGCATAAAGCTCCACACTTCAGTAAAAGACCTCCCTGTGAACTTTAAGGCAAACTCACAGTAATGATGTTATTTTATTTAACCAATGTTTACTAAAATCTGGTATATGCAGGTATCGAGTGCAAGGCACAAGAGAAAAAACATGACAATGCTACCTAATGGACTTATTCCAAAGAAATTGTGTTGTAAATTGAAACCACAAAGCACAACTGCTCCTTTAAAGGATGCTGCGTAAAAGCAAAATGCAATTCAATTCAATTTAAAGTCACTCAGCCCTATTTCTGTGACAGGAACAATACAGAAATTACATACAATTTTTACATAATTCTTTTTTGTTTTTTATGTACAATATTTACAAAATGCTCAGACTGTATGTTATATAGTCTTTGCTTGCATTGGAGCTGGGAACATAAACATATTACATAAACACACAGAACTTAAAGTGATGTTCTAAAGCCTTCCCTCGACATGTGTTAAATACTTGTATGACGTACACTGCCAGCACCATGATGAGATTAGTCATTCTGCCAAATGTCACATCTCCGTCACCATTGTCAACAGTGCACGGCTTCTCTGCAGCCACATAAACCAACCTTGTGTCATTTGACTCACTTGATGTCAGTCATGTGTGACAGCTCATGGTGCGAGGGAACTAAATGAGCAGTTTGGCTACTTGAGCATCCAGTCAGAACTACCTCAGGACTTGGTTAAATATAAATACTTCTTGAGGGTGTCCTTGAAAGAACTTTATTGAAACAAATAGCCGGAATCATTAATATGCATCATTTTGGTCGGCCCTGGGATTAACTCGCAGCCTGAGGATAAACATGCACCAGAGATACTTATTGATTCTGCAGCAAAATGATTTCCTCAGGATTTCTTCATTTGACAACATCATGCATTGATGAAGTCTGTGATCTGAATTTTGAGCCTCTCAGACCCAGGCTGTGACTAAAACAAAAACTCCAGACCATATTTAATGTGCTATATAAAAAAAACTATGTAAAGATTATAGCATTTGGGACTAGTCTTCAAGAATTGTTGCTATGAACAATTAACAAGACTATGTAGAATTAGATGTATTACAAACTGACATACCACATTTTCTTTTGCAGATGTCAGACTGTTTTATTAGCTTTTTGTTGATTGTAAGAAACTATTAAAAAATATTTTTTACATAATACATAATTACATAAAAGTATTAATTTACCCACACCTTTACATACATATTATATATATCTCTATTTTAAACATCATTTTCTTAGTCCCGTTAGGGGTCACAGGTGACTGGAGCCTATCCCAGCAGCTTTGGGCCTGAGGCGGGGTACACCCTGGACAGTGGCCAGTTGGTCGCAGAGACAGACGGTGACAGACAACCATTCACTCTTACATTCATTCTCTAGGGACACTTTAGAGGTGCTAGTTGACCTATACATGCATGTGTTAGGACAGTGTGTCCAGTTGAACAGATAAATACAATTTGGGGGCTATAATTTTCAGATTTTTTTCTTGGCTGTAGAATAAAATCCTCATGAATGTAACAAGACAAGTACACACTTGCTGATGTGTGTGTGAGAAATGTGAGATTAAGGGAAATGTTAAGAGAAAAGCAACAGAGAGAATTCACTTGGGGATTTATTACTGCTTCGTTTTGATGCACTGCAAAAGAGGAAACAAGAAAACATGTTTGATTAACACACATTGGGGTTTATAAAACATCCCACTGTACAAATAGAGTGTCATTAAATAAAGAACCCAGTAACAACATTTGTAGTGTTATTGAGGTGTGACTGGGAATCCTGTTTGACCTTTCTGTCTTCTTCATTAATGTTACCAAACAATAAAATAACAATGAACCTTAGTGAACTGCGGTTTCCCAAACAATCCAATTAACTCTCATCTGCTTGAAACAAAAACTAATGAGTTTGCGTGTGTGATCGGATTTATTTGTGCTTGTGGACACTGCCATTTAAAATCAAACTGCAGCGTGGCACCAGAGTAGACAAATTGGAGGTATTTGTGACTTTAATATTTGGTTTCTGGGTTTCTGGAGGCTAAACTCCTTTCATTATAGCCTCTATGCTCATTGGATACTTGCTATAATCCATAATTGAGGGTTGTATATTCAGTCAATTGCATGTCTATGAACTTCTTATTTCCATGCAGTTAGCAAAGTAAATGTGTATGACAAACAGTAATCTATTACTAAGACAATATATCCTATAGGCCATGTGATGAACTGTAAAAGGAAAGGACTATGTGACTTTGAAAAATTTGAAAAAAATAAAGGAAGAAAAGTTGCTCTGCCTAACTTTTAGCTAGTAGCATCAGGTAATTATAAATTCCAAAAATATACATTCTTGTTTTGATTTAATGGTTCTTAGACACTCGATTGGAAGGATTGTGCCTATCTAATTGACCCAGTACTCTCAGCTGGGCAGAAAACTCTGATATAAATAATTTAAAATGCCAAGCCACCGGGATGAGCAGACCTCTCCTGAGTCAGCAGGCTTAGCAGCTCAAACACAGGAAGTAGAAATAGGCCAATACACTAGACCCTAGCAAAGTTGTATTTGTAAAAATAAAACACTAAAATGACCGTACTGTTTAAAAATACATGTTTTTTTTCTTCCAAACTCGCAAGAGTGTCTGTGCAGAGATAAAACAACATACAATGCATTCACATATTCACATAGCCACATCATAAAAACATCATAAAAATACATTCAAAATAGCAATAAATACAATTAAAAGATTAGAGGATTAGTGTATGGATGTGTCGATGTTCATGAGTCTGATTGATGTGGGGATTAAGCTGGACAGTGCTCTTTTGGTTCTAAGTGAGAGTGACCTGTATCTGCGACCGGACAGTAGGGGTCTGCACTGTGAAGAGTTTTTCTCTCAAAAACAAACACAGGGAGGGATCTGCGCCATCTAGTGGCTAAAAGTTACACAGCGCTGCTTTAAACATTTCTTTCATCATGACCATAAACAATAACGTTAAGTACTGTGCAAGTAACTGGCAAACTAACAAGTTTAAATCAAGCATGTGGTTGCATTTTGACTGTTGTAACTTCTGTAGGTGTTTTAAGCATATATATGCAACCCTCCACGCATCAACTGCTCCAGTCACTAAAGCCATTGCTGTACATGTGGACAGTTTACTAATTATGTTTTGTACATGTGATAATATAGCAATACGTGGAAGCTGCTGAAATGAAGTCCTTTTGTGATAATATTTAATAGCTGGAGAGCCAGAGTGGGCAGTGGATGACTCAGTGTGAGTGTAAGAGTGTAAATGTGTGTTAAGTGACAGCGGTCCCTGGAAAGCGAAGCCCTGGTATCCTGGCACCTTTAACGCATCACTAATTAAAACAGCAGACTTGGATCGCAGAGAAACACAGCTAATTGAATTCCACTTTCAGATCTTTATTTGAAATGATGTTAAGTTTAAGAATAAAATTAACTATAGCTTTGAACTAAAGAGTGTATTGTGAAGTTGCATCTGCTAACCACTCTACTGCTCGAGTCTGGGGCCAGTAAATCCCCACGATTTTACATTAAATCCTGCTTTATCCCTGTTTTAACTGTTATTGTTGGAGTAATAAAGTTAGTTAAATGTGTGCCTGCAGTTTTGTGTGATGTCTCATTTAAAGTCATATACTGTAAAGTTGTTGCTATTCTTAGAAATGCACTTTGTTTTAATTACATTACATTTACATTTATTCTTTTAGCAGACGCTTTTATCCAAAGCGACTTACATTGTTCTACAGTAATCACCAGTGTTACAGTCACTGGAGGCAAGGTGGGTTAAGTGTCTTGCCCAAGGACACGACAACAGTATGAACTGTGGGGAGAGCGGAAATTGAACCACATACCTTCCGGTTGAAGGACGACTGCTCTACCCACTGAGCTACTGCTGCCCATGATTACATAAAATGTCATTATTGTTTTATCACACATCAGTCAACCATCTCAAACATTTCAGCACAGAATAGATATAGTTGTTTTAAATATAGTCAGCATTTGGTTTTTGAATTTGAATCTATTTGCTGTAAGCCTGGTGTCCGTGCAGAATGGCAAGGTGGCGTTTGAATTAAAATCAAACTTCAATCACTTGGAGATGTGTATGTTCATTTATTTTTTATTTTCGGATGACTAAAGCAGACATGCGGCCCCCAGGGGAGAATCTCTGGTTCTGTGGTTACAAAAGGCTTCACTACATTTAGCATCTAATTGTCCACTTTGTGTGGGCTCTTGTTGCTGGGCAGAGAGTGTTTTTTATCAGAGCATTTCACTTCAAATGAACGCCTGCTTTCATTTTGACACTGATTAGTATCACAAGGTAGACAAAGGAAAGTCTATATAGACAGGCAAGTTGTCTGTTGTTTTTTTTAATCAATCAATTTGATCTGTAAATGATGTGGGACCAAACGGGCAGGTGTGTACACTCATTTAAAAAAGACAGATACTGAACTTTCTAAAGGGACTGAGAAAGTGGATCCTTATATAACTGTATTATCAGTGCCAACAACCATGAGAGGATCAGACCAGTTGTTATTGAGCCTTCAGGACTAGGCTTTATCCCTTAAAAAAAAAAAGGTAATGTTTGGCCACTCACTAATGTAACTGTGTAGAAATGTCAGATAATGCCACCACATGCATAGACCTGGATACATTTTAGTTTCAAAGAACACAACATTAGAGAAACCAAATCTAAGCATATTGCGGGTTTGAACAAAGCAGACTGCATTAATTACAGTGTTAATGCTAGTGTTAAAGTATTGTTAGTCTGAAAGTCGAGTTGTGGGCGCAGGGTCTAGACAAAGGGACAGATGACTAGTAAGCCAAAACAAAACACTGCAGCTTGTTCTAATGAGACAACAGGGGACCTGCCGTCACACATAACAAACACACTCATCCAGCTAGGAATGCAAAGATATGCTCCACTGCTCAATGGACACACAAGCAGACCCTCATACACATACTGTACATTGTAAACTAAACAGACATTGCCACATTTTGTTAATTTGCCGCTGTTCTTTGATGAATCCCATCTTTACCGCAACACGCCTGTCTCAGACCAAACTGATGAGCTTAAAGGGTCAAAAGATTAAACTCAATATTCCCCCTGTCAGTCATGTCAATCAGACCTGCATTAACAATGTCACAGCAATTCCAGAGATTAACGCTTTGAAATGCAGGCCTAAATACCCCTGCTTTACTGCACTGAAATATAGACCCAAAAATCCAAGATTATACTACAGTGAAATAAAGCCTTTAGGCCTAATCCATATTCTAAGTCTTGTCTCTAGCTGGGATGCAGGCCTCAATAACCTAGTTGTGGTGAGTGTTATTGGGGAAAGCTGCTTTGTACTGGTCAGTTGTATAGTCAGGGCTTGGGCACGGTCTGTTGAGTTGACCTACATCTGGCCGCATGCCCTGTCTGCACGGTCAAAACCCCGGACTTTTCTTTTGTGTGAAACTATAAAGGCAAATCAGTCTGCCATGCAGTCATGGTCCTGTTCTGTCTGCTCAAGCTTGGTTTATCAGTCTTCTGAAAGACTGCATGTGTAATTATTGCAATAAAGGGGAAAGTTAGCTGTAGCTAGCAGAGCCCTGTGCAGAAATGGGGGTCAGTTGCCTAAAGCCTGGCTCCGGATGAATGAAAGGGTCTGAGAAAATAAAAGTAATTTAACAAAAATTCTCTCTTTGCCTTTAACGGGACACTTTTTTAATTTTATGTTTGTCCATCAGTTATAGACAGATAACCAGGCTAAGATGACCATGCATGGAAGCTAACTGATGGTGTGATTGACAGATTGTTAATAGTACATTTCTAAAAAAGTGTTTAGAGCTGTAATTATATAGACAATCAGGTTTTGTGGCTGAGCAAACTATGACTATCATGCTTTCAAACTCTGAAATGGGAATGTCTGATTATTAAACACATGACCGTTTTTTGACTTGTTTCCAGATTAAGCAAGTTTTAATTCACCACAACAGTAACTCTGCCTTCCAATAACTAATGTTGAGAGCTATCCTTGGAGCTGGATAAAACTGTGTTTGATCAGTCCAATCACCGACCAGTTATTCATTTATCTGCCCTGTTGCAAACGCTTTCAACGGGACTATAATAAATAAATAAATAAATAGGTAAATGGAAAAGAAACATATAGGGCCCGATCTTACAGCTCCCAAAAAGCTCATAGCACTTTTCTATGAGTCATCACCACATGACTTTGCAGGGCTACATTTAATAAACTCATCCATGAATGTCACCTTCAGTCTTTGGATTAAGACTTGACATAAGGAATTTGCAGTGAAAATGCAGCCTTTATCATTACAGCAACGTAAAAATGAATGGTGCATGTCACTCTGCAATTAAAATGTTCCTTTAGAATGATATTTCAATGATTAATAAATCAACTAGCCACTTTAGTAAGTCATACGACTGAAGCTGTGGCTTTTGCTCCAATTTGATTTGTAAAGCTTATTTCATGACCCAAAAATAGATGACTGATAAGCTGACTAAAAAGTAATTTAGTCATTGTTACTGGTAAATTAGGAAGATAGCATTTTCTGGTTCTCCGGCGGCCTTCCTTAGAACATGCATAAGATATGTAAATAAACTACATTTTTATAAGTTATAAGAGGTAAAGGTGTCAGTATAAATAGAACAACTGAGAATAGAAAAGTAGTTCTAATAGTGTCAATGTGAACCAAAAGGATATAACAGTAGGCAAAGGAGATGAGAGGAAACAAGGATGAAAGAGATGCCAGAAGCTGCACATTTTTAGAATGAAGAAAAGGGAAAATTTGTCACAAAAGGCTACATGGGTCATGGGTCACTGATTGTCTTTATGAGGTACTGTATTTTCTCAAAGAAAGGGAATGGGATTGTGGGTGGGCTCAGGTGCATTGAATCGTCCCAGGTTCAAATCAAAGCCACAACCTCAGGTCATCCTCTTTCTCTCACCCTCTGCTGCCTAATAAAACTGCCGTCTAAGTAGGTCAACAAACAGAGGGGGAGAAAGTTATTATACAGATTATATTTAGTGGTCTTTATTAAAAAAAAAAAAAAATAGAACTTTACAAAGTGTGTAGGTAAAGGTCTTGATCGTTTGCCAAAGATACCAGAGTGTTGTACAGAATAACAGAGATGGCTACTGTAGGTGGAGTTTGCATGTAGCTTTTCTTTGGTAGTTCCAAAAAACATGTTCACTATATGACCTTTAAAAAAAAGAGAGTACTTTTAATTAGCATTGAAAAGGCTAAAATATCACCAAAAATGAAAGGGAAGGAAGTAGTAAGGTGGGTAGAAATGAAAAATGAAGGTGTGTTGAGACATGCAACTGGGATACTCTTCAAAATGGAAGACAAGAAAAGCCAGGTCAGCCATATTAGCAGCTCTTAGTGACCACAGATTGTTGCCTAGCAGCATGCAGGAATAGTTTTCCTCCCCTCTGCTTCAGTTTCTCCTCACCTTTCTGCTCTCCGCTCAGACTTTCAGCTCACTCTCTCTGTTGCCTCATGCCAAAAGACAGCTTGTATGTGTGTTGAGTGTGCCAGATTCCTCCTGACAAGCCTTTCATCAGTGTGTAAAGCGGGCTGATGCTGCTGTTACACCAGCTCGGTGCTGCATCAGGATTACACGGCACATGTGAAGCCCGTGTCCTCCTACGCTTGGTCAAATGAGGAGTGACACATGGCATCAAGTGTGTGTGTTTGTAAGTATGAGGTTACTGTTTGATCGCACATTCATGCCACTGCGGGTTGACATCTTGGATGATTAAGCTGTTGAGGAAAAATATCAACTCATTTGTAATCAGTTTACAAATCACTTAAGTACTCTTTACAAGTTTAAATAATGCTAGTTGGGATTAAAATTACATTTTGCTCAACATCAAATTTTATTTAACATTAGAGGTCGAGGTAAACTTTTTTTTGGGGGGGGCACTACTATGCATGAAAAAAAAAAAACTAGAAGCAAAGGACCCAACTCTACAACTGAGCTTTTGATTGAAAGGTAACCGTGGCCTTCTTTGATTATTGGCTTGAATATGACGAGAAATTGATGGCATTATCATTAACATGACACACCAGTCTAATAGTATAAATGACATTAGAAAAAAAACATTAAGTCATTTTTATACATTGTACAGACTACATTGTACAGGCTGATTTACCACAGCTTATTACAATAAAGCGTTTGTCTTTTTATATGTTTATCTAAAACGCCATATATCCCTTTAAGTTCAGTTTGGGTATGGTGCTGGTATTCTGTGTTTCTTTACTTCTGCTGTGAGCTCTGTGTTTGTGCTTGGATGTCTGACATGTTGGCATGTGAGTGTATGTGAGAATAGTAAGAGATTGTGTTTTCTTGTTTTCCAGGAGGTATGCCAGTGCCTGAGGTGGCGTCTGATACTGCCAGCGCTGCCACCATGTTGAGCCCTGTCCTCAATGCCTCCAACGGAGACGGCTCTGAGTCTGAAACCACCTCTGCCATCCTGGCCTCTGTCAAGGAACAGGTTTGTGCTGTGTGTGTGTGTTTGTTGGATGTCACAGTTAATGAAATATGATGACCAGAAAGTAATGTGGATCATATCCGTGGTCCTTCTATGATAAACAAGGCACAAAGTAAACAAAATGATGGAATGCCCGTCTGAGCTAATGTGTCACAAATATGTCACCACATTTTGAGCTGTTGTTGGAGCAGCCCTTGGGATATAGCAGCTCTGTGTAATCTGAAGAATGCTCTAATGTGGTTCGTGTGGTACTTTATGTGTTGTGTAAATTTTGGAAAAATAAGAGTAGAAATGTGATGGCTTCATGAGACTACTCACACCATCTCCAAACTTTCAGGTCTTTTGTAGTGTCTAATCTGAAAAGCCATCCCAATTTTCTCTCTCCTTGCCAAGCATTAGTCTATTCGCTGTGGCTCCAAGTTGAATTTTATGTCAATGTTGCTGGTAATCAGACATTGATAACATAGAGGTTGCTTCATATCTTTTTAAAATAGTGAGCATCTGAAGAACACTTACAGTTCTCTTCTTTCTAATCATTTGCAACATGTCCACATTCAAAAAGGCTGCCAAATCACACTTTGACAATTATATATATATATATATATATATATATATATATATATATATATATATATATATATATATATATATATAAAGAAATAAAGAATACAATACTTACCAACAAAAGCTGAAATTGACCAAAACAGTGTAGACCAAAGTGTAAGACTTAGTGTTGCCTACCTCTTTAAACATTAAAATCAAAACACCACATAATACCTAATACATTCAAAAGTTTCCAGATCTATTCCTAAACATTACTTTTTTTGTAAGTGTTACCAAGGGCATTTATAATTCATTTGTTCAGTTTTTTGGTTTAATAAGGACAGTTTTTTGTATTTAATGGCAATGGAATCATAACAAAATTACTATTTATCTTTTAATAGCATATTATTTTTGCATCTGAAAATATACATGTTTCCTGCCAACTTGAAGACTAATGGAGACCATGCTGCTGATGTGAGGGGATCACCAAAGTCAATCAGCCTCCTGTGTTATCAATGTCTGCAGCATGTCATGTTTTTTTTAATCTAAGAGTTGTCATTGTAACATATTTCTCCCTGGACCTTAGTAATGAACTGATGGACTAACAGATGGCATGATGGACTGACATGGCCACCCTTAGAGCCTCGCTGCCAGCTTCTCAAAAACACAGAGCTTAATGTTATTTTTGTGCATACAGCCAATGTTTGAGCCAACAGTTGCTTCCTATAGTGCCTATATGTGCTTGAATACAGTAGGTTGTTAAGTATAGCTGAAGAAAAACACTCTCAGATGGCACAGGCTAAATATAGAGATAATAATGACGAGAGTAGAGAATAAATGGATTGTACATATTATATTCTGTTCAAAGTAGGTCAAAGATGTGTGCATCTACATATGCTGTGTAAAGAAAGGAATAGTGAGTTTTTAGATGTTTGATGAACATTAAGACAAATAATTACTCGCTTCTCCGCCTCTGCTGGAGTCCTTTTACTCATACTCCAGCACCACTGTGAAGTTATTTATTTCTTAAGCCAGTCATTTGTCAAATTCCCACATACTTATTTACTGTGAGCAAATTTTCAATTCTTCTATATTTGGGCCAGTGCCAACGTTTGCACTGTACTCACAATTTACTGTTAATTTTGAGACCAAAAAGTGACGTCAAAGAGATGCTTAATTAAAGAGAGTAACGGGCTAAAGATGACATATGCTGCTACAGACTTGGATAAATATCAGCTTCATATTTCGAGGTCAAAGTTACACAGTGTTGCTTGCAATCAAATCAACAAAGTTTTCTGTATTTTTACTTTGTACACTAAGGTGGAATGACTGAGCAAAACATTTTTTTCATCTTTTCTCAAAATGCTCCCAATGCAATACATTAGAATTATGCTTTGATGCTCTATGCGTAATAAATGTCCCATTTAAACATTACTACTTTGGGGTGCAGTCTGAACTTAGCCATTTAGACAAACATATTTCGGTGCACACTGTCAATCAGACTCTTTGCATGTGCTGACTCACACCAGGAGATCCCTGCTGCTATTTTCCCTCCATTTCCTCCTACCCATATGAGATTGATTAGCCATTCGACGTTGTATTTATCACATCTGTCAGCTTTTGTCCTCTTATCGTTCCTCATCTGAGCTGTCAACACATCGGCTTGCGGGGAGCGCAGTGTGAAGTGCCGCCCATGAAAGACTTTCATTCTAATGCGTGACTGTCTGAAAAAATCCCACATATTGTCCGAGTGAATGACACATCAAGTGAAAGTATCACTGGGATATTGATTAGCTGTCTGTCGCTCGCAGCCTGAGAAAATTTGCTAGTCTAGTCTGTCCTGTCAAAATGTGAACACAATGTATGCTTTTTAATCTTTCAAATGACCCCATCAGCAGTAGTGACATTGTTTTCTTTGCTATCAAGACAATGGAGGACATTTTGATAAGGATACAGATTTTCTGACAGATTTGGACAGAAAAAGGAGTTACAGGTGATAATGATGATAAAGGTATGCAATGTCTCTAGATCAAATCCCAAGGCAGTTTCCGGCAGTTTATAGAAATATGTAGAGGGTGGGGGAAAAATTCTATTTAGGTTGTTATTCTTAAACACGCAAGTGTATTGAGGAAAAATGTTTAATCACCCAACAGCTAAGAGACTGAAATAATGAGACCTAAAGATGTCATCTAGGCATTATTGTCAAGGATTTTAAAAGATGTAAATGGTATGATAGCAAGCTTCGGCTGATCATTTGCTCACATATAAAAGAGGGTCCCATTCGAACAAGGGACTGTTGGTTGGTGGGAAAAATCTGATTACATATAAAAACCAACTAAATAGAAAAAAAGAAAAGGAAACTAAAGTAAAATGTGCATAAATATTGCCAATGCATTCATGCAATAATTAGAAATAATTGCAGGATGGTTTTATGTAATGTATTGTTGTATAAATAATAATAATAAAATAAAAGCAGACAGGTATTATGTTGTTATGGGGGTTGTACAATGGCCACTCACCCCAAACAGCATTCCCTGCTTATTTTATTTAAAAAAAGAAACAACTTTTCACCAAAAAATACCAACAAATTACATTAAACCAAAGTTTAGAGCTTACCTTGAACTTTTAGATTTGAGTCCTTTAATTATCTCCACCTCGTTAAACATTGCATCAAACCATTGCCAACATTTATTCGCGTTTAAAATTGATGGCCACATTTTTTTCTATTTTTTTTTTATGTTTTGCTGTAAAATAAGACTATTTTGCAACAGAATAACACATTTTCTTGGTTATTCCCAATTATTCACAACATGAAGCCGTTGTCCTATCATTAATCCTAGTATTCCAGACTGATTTGTTCAGTTATCATTGAGTTAATAATAAATATCAACTTTAACACATCATGTTATGTAGCTAGCTTATGTTAGCAAGTAGTAAACACAACAAACTAAGAAAAACGCGTTCATTATTCTGTAAATGTGATGTCCGAAAGTACTTGAACACATCAAAAGCTACAGTAAACTAGCTTGTTCTTCTAAACCTTACGAGTTACAAGATAACAAGGCACAATAACAGACAAACAAGACACCCACTGGCAGCGTCACCATATACAATATACGTCTCCAAACACTATTATTTGTGTTTTTCCAAAGGGTCTTTCATGGAACCTCCTAAATAATCCTCGAGTAAGGGCGCCACCATACTATTATATATATTCAACGAAATACAGCGATATACCGCCGTCCACCAGAGGGCAGGCTCCAAAAGCGGAAATATAAGGAGAAACCCAATGGCAACTTTACAAGTGTAAAAATCATGTTTACAGCCTGGTACAAAAGATGGCTCTGGTCTCTAGAGCTAAGTTTTTACTACGTGACACCTCAGGGGAGTGAATTTTTTATTAATATGTCCGTTTATGCTATCTAAAAACTATTGTTTTACTATGGAGGAACAACAATATCAGTAAATAGGGGACCAATGGGCGGATTACATCCATGTTTATTTACAATCTATGGTTTTTCCTCATCTGTTTATGTGTGTGACTTTGTGCTGCTGTCCGGGTCAGGCACATGCTCAGTGCGCTGTGTAAACCTTAATCGTAGTTAGCCGTATGTGTTATCCAGGTGTGTTACTCCAATTTCAAGAAATTCAAACGACTGCACCCCTAATCGGTGTAAGGTGTTCATTCTTACCTTTTAAAATTATAAAAATTATATAAAATGATTGTTACAATAAGCTATAGGTGATTAAACTAAAAGCAAACATCTGCCGCCTCACCTGCATTTGTTAATTCAGCTTTTGTGTGGTTTCTGACATTGTTCCTTTTCATGGTTGTGCACCTTCCCTTTTTAATTTAGTTTTACAAAAGTGGACCTAGGTGTCTTTTTTTCTATCAACCTAAAAATGTAACCTTGTGTTTTTTATGTACTACAACAACACATTACACAGAGGAGCTCGTGTTCCGACAGCTTCATTTCCTAAAAGACATTAATGCTTTGAGGAATAGAGGCAACAATTGCAAGTGGGTCCAAATATTCTCACGGCAAAAGAGAACAATGTGGAGAAGAGGAAGAAAAAAATGAATGGCAGCAATAATGCAGAAAGTGGTTGTTAGATTAGATATTTTTCAGGCAGATTGGGTTGTTTCTGCAGCCTCTTAGCCACTAGATAATTCACGGGAGTCACGGTGCATTGTGTATGAACCGCTTCACAGAATATAATTGGCCGACCAACTAAAAGATGTCTCTTAGGCACTTATTATCTTAATATGTTATCTACGCTGCTTTCAAAGTTGCCCTAGTTGTGAGTGATGTCATAACATATGGAAAATACTTTTTGAAAGCAGTCATCTTCCTGTTAATTGTACGGATGATTCACGACCTTTTCTCAGCGCAGTAATAATGCTATCAGCCTTTCCTCCCACTCTTCCTGCTGCTCTCTTAATGTTGTTTATTATGGATTAATTAAGATTTGTCTAGCACTGGCTAACTCATTAAATTACCAAATGTAGTTCTTTTCAAAGTTTGCAGTGGAGCTACTGTAGATATTCATAAAAAAGTGGTTTCAAAGAGGATCAAATATTTATTCAGTTGTACATTTTATTCGAGGGAGCAAAGAAGAAGAAGAATATGTAAGTGGGATGGGAGGGGAGGGATTTAGGGAGGCATTGCATGTGTTCGCACTTTGTCTTTTCCCTCCTCCTCTTCTCTCTCTATGGAAATGTCTGTATGTCCATGTGGAGGAACAGTAACACAGTGAATAAAAGGAGGGCAGGTTTATTTAGGCAGTTGCTATGTACACCTGAAGTGGGATATTATCTTTCAGGTGTGCATAATTGTGTTTTAGCATTTAATAATACCAAGACACATGATCATTTGCAATGAAATGTATTGCCTTTAATGGTTATGCATCTATGTGTTATGTATGCAGAATAACAATTTTTTACTCTTTCAACTTAAGTTTAATTGTCCTCATACATGCACAGACCAAAACTGACAAATTTATTCACATCAAATGTATGTGTTTTCAAACATAGACACAGCGTATTTTAAAGCTGTCACAAAGTTCCCTTGTTCTGACTTTCAAAAGTGACTTGGTCCAGTTTCTGAAACGTTACAATATAGCATTATTATTTTATTGCAGGGCTATTATGAGACTAAAATAGGACAAAAATTTGACTAAACCTTGGGATAATCTGAGGCTAAGAAATGTAATGGAAGGAATGGAGGAAAATGTTTGCAGTAGTCAACAACTATTATTATAAATTTTGTGGGTTTATTATCTTAAAACATGCTTGTTTACTTTATATTTATATTTCCTCGTGCACTGTTTAGAGTATAACCTTCCGTATGATAGGATATAACCTTTCAATGTACATTGAATATCAGCTGGGTGCAAGCAGACTTTCCATTTTATTTATGATCAACAGCTGTTTTCCATTGCTCTGTCTGTCAACCTTTACATAAACCATTTAAACCATGTCACGTATCATGAAGCACAGATGTAATTAGTGGCATTAATGACAACCAAGTTCCATTTGTGGAGCTGCGTGAGTGCTGTGTGAGTGCCATATATGTGTGCACTCGCTGGATTGGCTGACTTGGAACACTTAATGGAGGTGAGCTGGCGTTAATGATCCAACGCGAGTTGAGCCAGCTACTGTACAGCTGAGTGTTCACAGGGCACGCTCTACTCAGTGCTATAAATCAAACTGCTGCTTCTACAAGTGCACTTTAGCCCACTGCACAGGGGATTGATGTGTATCACTTTGAGTAAATCTGCCTTGTGTTTATGATGAAGGTCAACACTGGCAACTTGCAGCCGGTTGTTCCAGCTGTTGCCCTCAGGTGATCATTGCAGAACTCCGTGTGATGAAGACATATGAAAAGCCTAACTCTGTCCCTAAGATGTTTTATTAGTACATAACATAGCACGAGACAAAATATTAGCTTTAAAACATATTATTTTGTCAGGGGTGGTGGGACAGGTCCCTAAATCAAAGAATTTATTAAGTGGAAATAAGTTGTTAGCCCTGTATCAGTTTGTGGTCAGGTTTTATTAGCTAAATTTAAGTCTCACAAAGGGTCACAAAGTAAAAATATTGGTTAGACTAACATGTAGGTAACATCTAGGGCCTATGTACTAAATACAGAAAATGACAAGCTATGCAAAGCAATAAATAAATTCTTACAGAAATTGTGAGATATTTGTCTTGTAAAAACCTCTTTGTCAGAGATAAACCGACATTAGCTAAGTAAGTAAGTAAATAAATTTTATTTATATAGCACCTTTCACAGATACCTTTACCATTTAACGGCTCACTCTCATTCTCCCTCTATTCAAATGGACGAGTAGTTTGGTTCCTTCAGATTTTTTTAAAAATAAAATCTAATTTGTCCTTTACTTTGCTGCGCTTTCTTAACATTTGTGTAACTTAGAAAAGCCTTGAGCTATATCACTGTGTGGAAACAACCAATCAAAAATAACATAATTGCAGGGGAGCATTGTATGATTATGTGATTGGTTACTCAGCTCTAACCATTCACGAGCTACAGCAGTCCAGGGCAGCTGCCAGTCCTCAGTGCGGTTCAGGGCAAAAAGCTGAAAGTGGAAGTATATGCTGTCATGAGACACAAAACTTCTGCCAGAGTGTTTCTCAGTATTCTCTCTGATCTGACATTCTGGATCAAGACTATTTCTGGTTGATATAAAGTGCATGATAATAACAGCTGATCAAAGTCTATCAGTTTGACTCGACTGAGTTTTCTGATGTAATTATAGAAAAAAGAAAGTGCGTGTCTGTGTGTACAAATTCACCATGAATAATTTTAACGACATTTTTAGATTGAATATGACACACAAAGTTACATTGCAAAAGTTAAAATCTAGGCAATGTTTTTAAGTAGATTTTGGTTAATAATAATACAAGGGAACGACAAAAATCTCAAGGCCACAAATGAATTTTCCTGTAAACTTTTACATGGCTTTGAAATAATAAATTTGAGGCACTGACAAAATAACACATTATTTTGTCACTCCTATAAGTGAACTATTATGTGGCTACGTTAAAATGAACTTGTAGCACTTTTTGTCGTTCCCACAACGCAAGAAACTCGAGGTATTATTATTATTTTCTTACATGTCCATTCCGAGGCTCCATAGATGAAGTTAATAGCGTCATAAAATTACACAATTAAAGAAACTTACTTCAAATGTCAAAACCTTGGTATTTTAACCTTTTTAACATTTTCTTGTCTTTAGTTTTATTTTTAATACCTATGAGTCATTACAACACAGTAAAGCAGCATTAAAATGCAGAAATATTCTGTTTTTATTAAAATAGTGTGGAGTTTAGGTATATCATAGCAACTGGAATGAGAACAAGCTCCATGAACATACACATTTTAAAAACAGGCTTCTAATTGATGCTTGTACGCATCTGCACCGCTGCACAGACTAGGATTTAAAGCCTAAAAACAGCTGTACATATAAGAAAACAAGACAAATCTGTCTGATGCTGGATAAACAGTTAAGTATCAGAGAGTGACAAATCTTCTTGAATCTGTCTTCCTCTTCACTGCGTAGCCTTTAGCTCAAGTTTTCTGCTTTATCTAACATGACTTTCCTTTCTTCTTGCTCCTCAGGCCTTGGTCTTTATGTTACTACCCACTATCTTTGTTTAAAACCTTAAAAAAAGTCTGTCTGAGCTACGTTATAGGTGACGTACTTTTGTGGCTTTTGTGTTAGTTTTAACTAACACTGCCAAAATTTATTAATTTTATTTTTTTTTGGCTAATTTACACACATTTTTGCAGGTTCACTTATTCTTTTTTTTAACCAAATGATTTTCCAAAAGAATAACTCCAGAAAGCAACTCTTAGCCACAGAGCCGCTGTGACATTTTCTGATCCAGCAGGCCTAAAAACTAAATGCCACATGGACACCACAGGGCACAATTAGACCGCTTTACACTGAAGAGAGAGCGGGAGACATCACAGCTACAGGACAAACTCTCACATACACACACCTTCAGCTCCCCGCACAGCCCACCACTGCCCCACTGCCATTTTTTTTACCTTACTAATTACTTTAATGGGCTTTTCAGTGGCCAGAATGTTTCTGCAAGCTGGTGGCTACACCATTCCTCTCCATCTTTCTTCTCGCTGTCTCCATTAATTGGCTCAGATTAGCCCTGAATCTTTGGTAATACAATCACTTGACAAGCACTTGATTGTCAGACCTGCTCATTAAGACATAGTTAATTGTTGTCCTCACATTAAAAGCGTATCAAGCTATGATTAAGTGCATGCATACTTGCCCACTGATGGGTCCAGAAGGTATACTGCTGTTACAAGGCATTAGCCAGAAATGTGGTATAAATCATATCTAATAATAAAGCAGGTGGTGACTTTTCAGAAGGGATTGTGTTTACTCTCAACAAATAACAAATACAGTGCAACAGATTCCACTGCAGCTAATCCTTCTATGAACCATTCTCTGTCATGTGACCACTGTAGATGTCCACTAGGTTGACAGAAGAGAGTCCACAGACTGTCAGAAAGTGGATGGGAACAAAAGGACAATAACGTTTCCCACTAAAAGAGATAAACCCTGCAAACAAGAAAAGAATAAATACACAGTTTAGCAATCAGTACAAATCAGTTCACACACAACTATTCTCCATCTGAAGTATTGTTTATATGAGTGCCCAGTAGGCCAAATCATTATTTAAAAATACATAGATAGTGGTTGGGAAGCAAGACTAATATACTTTTGAAGTTTACTTATTAACCTGAAAAAAAACAAAACTATTATGTTCAACAATACAGTTTGTGACTTGATACAATAAACAGGCAGACATTTGATTTAGCGTCAAAGTAGTTCATTTAAGGTGTCTATTAATTGTCTATTATTGATTGAGTACCAATAGGGTCCCTCCTATTAAGTTCTATTTGATTGTATGTATTTTGCAAGAATGTACAAATATTAGACTTAAAAAAACTATACACCACTGCTCTTGCCACATCATTACAGCCACAATGTCCTCACAAACTTAGATGTGTGTTTTTTTTCTGTCTGTCAGTCTGTTAATCCTTATCTAATCTGTCTAGTTTTGTCCAAATGCTGGCTTGACGGCCCACTTATGTCTGCGATTAAACATGTGGTCAGTGAATCTAGGGCTAAACGGCTGTGGAAACTGAGCTAATCTATATTTGAATAAAGGAATTTGCAAGCTGCAGTTTGCATTTGCACCATACACACACTGGTTTTGTCTTAGTCTGTGCTGTTCTAAAAAGGAAAGGTGGACTAGCGAGATAAAGGGAAACAAAAAGAGACTGGGAGCTGAATCGTATATTTTTCAAAGAACCCTGTTTTTTTTTGGGGCGTGGAGAGCATCAGGAGTGTTTTGGGAAGCCATGGGTTTGAATCTTCAATTAGACTGCATCTGGGTAAGAAATAAAGATTCAGTATGCTGGATGAATGTTTTTGTTTTGCCACAGGAGCGTAATCTATAAAATACTCCCCTCATGGTGTGCGGACACAGTTAGATGTGTGTCTGTGGCACTCATTCTGACTAATGTGCGTTATTCTGTTCATATCAACTCCAGACAGAAAATATAGAAGATCCCCAAGGCTTAACTATTTCTGCTTCATTGTGTGTGTTCGTGCATATGTCACATTCAATATTTAGGAGGATAAAAAGTTAAGTGCGCCTCTTTTATTAGATAAAACTAACTCTTTTGTAGATTTTCTTGTTGGTGTTTAATGACATCAGTGACATTCAAAATGTAAATACTGATTAAACAAATTTTTATTTATATCACATTAGACACGAGCCCTCCTATATGTTTGAGAGTATATAAAACGTTTTGAAGATTAGTAACTTCTCTCTAGCATCTTTTCTTCCCTCTGACTTGTTCTAGTTCCCTCCTTCCTGCACCAGCGGGGAGGACAGGGGGAGGGGGTGCAGATGGCCAGGACAGAGAGAAAGAGGAGGAGAGCCAGAGAGGGAGTGAGTGAGCGGCGAGCGGTGGGCTTTTTTGGCAGGGTCGGGCCGGTGGGAGGGCCCATTGTGATGCAACGTTGCATAAATAATGCCACGGGGCTTCTAAATGCTCCGTTGCCATGGGGACCTTTGTGCCTCAGTGAACATGGTGTGTGTGTGTGTGTGTGTTTCAAGGCCCCTGAGGAGGGAAAGAGACATATGACTTGCAGCCAGCTCAAGTGACACTTGTAGTCTTTCTTTCTCAAGTCCCAAACCCAGGACAGATGATTTTTTTTCACCGAGAAACGGGCAGTGTTGTTTTGACCAGAGGGGAGCAAAGAAAAAGCAGGAAATTCGGTTGCGGTGTGTCTTTAAATGAAGTATGGTCCATGTGAAGGTATGTCTCATAGTCTCTTTGTGTCTGTCCTCCTCTCAGGCGGCAAATTCGTCTAGTATTTCTTTCTTTTATAGACAGTTTTCTTCAAATTCTCACCATTGCTGTCTACCGAGACTGCAGTAACAGGTGCCTGTCTGTCAGCCCTGAATTGGAGGGAGCCAGAGGGGCAAGAGGGAAAAGGAGGGAGCTTTTGTTTGGATGTTTTCAAGAAAGTCTAACAATCTGAGCTCTCACAGTCGCGCCACAGCCAGCAATAGTTAGTCAGCTCGTTTTCAGCTTTTCAGTCAGCTTCAGCTACAACAACAAAACAGCAAACAACAAACTTGCTTTACATCTTTTACATCCACTGAGGCGTTTGGGCTTCAAAGTAGGTTGTTTTCTCTTCTTTCTACACAGGCAGATGGGGTGTTTTGATACATTTGACTGCAAAATGTCGGGGTTTTAGTTGCTTAAGATTTGATTTCAACTGTGTATTTCAGACTTGTACATGATAATGGACTTTACTTTTGCAGAGAATTATCAGTTTTATGTTTTTTGCTAAGCTTTTTAGTAAACTAGATTACATCATCCAATTTCTGCATCTATTTTAATAAGAATATCATCAACTGGTTTCCAAATGTCTTTATTGCAGTTAAAGACATATATGTTGTATATACATATTTTCTTTAACAAACTACTCCTACATTTAGTGCATTTCCACTCAGCTGCTTTTATGTGTAGTGTGCATTTTCTGTAAGGCATTATGCAGATACACAAAGCACTTTGAGGTCATCGTGTTGTTGGGTTTATATATGTGCACTGACCTGCGGCTCTTTTGCTCTACATTCTTCTCCTAGGAACATAAAAACCATGTGGTCAAGCTCAGAATCAATGCAAATTCATTTGTACATGCCGCCAGCAAGTAAAGTGTACAATATGTCCACATGGTCCCCCTGCACAACTACAGAAAGATTTACACTTTATATAATTACGGAGGGAGCTTTAAGCCTTGTAGCCGTCAGGAGTGTTCTACAATATTTGATTAGGTTACTTCTCTGTTTGTGGTGGAAATTGAGTCAGTCTAGTTCAGAGATATTGTTATGGCTTGCAATAAAAATATCTGCATACGTCTTACTTTATTCCTTCTCAGCATTTTGTACACTCAATGTATACTCATATAGCATTGGATTTGTGGTGATTTATTAAACCCATCAAAAATCGGTTATAAACCAATTTTAACATATAAACAATCTACACCACAGAGTCTTCACACTACCCTTACTTCCCTGGAATCCATGTTGCAATTCAATTAATGCAAAATTGGTTAAAATCCGTTATGTTTATTCAGCTGTAATGACTGTGGGAGTAAATAGAAATGCTATAATCAGCTGTTGGTTTGTTTGTGCATCGGGTAATTAGTGGTTATTCATCACAGAAGGCATAGCATGAATTAAAACATCTTTAAAACAATGCAGCATTTTTTGTTGCGTTTGCGCACACACGCTGTGTTTAGGATCCATAAATTTCAGGCACCCCTTATTATACGCGCTGTTAATATGAGTGTGGATCTACAAAAACAACATTATAGAGGTCAACATTGCACTATATTCATCAAGACTTGATCTGGTTAAATGTGAGTGACAGCTTCCCATCATATCTGCGTGCACATACTTTCAGCACAAATCCATATAGTTTTAGTGGATACGTGATTAGTCCCCCTAAGTTCAACGCTAATCTTTCTGTACTTAAATTTGACATTCTCTGTCAAAAAGCCTCTGCAAAGTCTTCATGGAATAAAGTCTCTGTGAGTTTCTCAGTGGCACAATAACAAGTCTGACATTTGGATGGCTTTAGTTTTGTGTCACAGTTTTGCAACATGTCAAACTCTTTTCTGGCAGTGTGGAAGTGGCAGACACACTGCTCTGTTTTCCCACCACAGCTTGCAGAGTCCATTTCACCACGATTAAAATGTGTCAAGGACGACTGAACCAAAATAATGTTCAGGACGACTGTAAATGTGACAGTAAATAAAAAGACAGATTGTATTGACGCCCCCCTCCTCTTTCTCCGTTCTCCTCCAGGAGCTGCAGTTTGAACGTCTGACCAGGGAGCTGGAAGCCGAACGACAGATTGTTGCCAGTCAGCTGGAGAGATGCAAGCTTGGCTCTGAGACAGGAAGCATGACTAGCATCAGGTGTGTTTGTATATGTGTGTGTGTGTGTGTTTGTCCTGCACCTGCCACGTCCTCCCTCATCCACTCACATACCTATATGAGCCAGCTGTGCTCTTGCAGGTGACTGGCTCTACACAATAAAGGTACCCTCTGTGAGTTGTGTCCAACTTCAATGTCAGTTGTGAAGATAGCAGTTCAAAAACACGTTTGCTTTGGTTCGGTACTTGGACAGGGATTTCGCTGGTGCACCAGATTGTGTTTGTTCTCCTGTTCCCACTCACTTGCTAAATTAGCTTCTTGCTACATTTACACTGTGCTGAAGAATTGGGTTTCTTAACAACAGCATTTGTCGTTTATTGTCTAAAGACATTTTTATTCATTACGTACTAGTTAAAGTAAATCGGCAGACCAAGTAGACAACAAAAAACAATTCAGGTGGCAGTTGAGACATTTTTACGTTTTTTTGCTTTTTTGTCACAGAACAAAATAAGTTACAGTCGCCTCACAGTGCATCCTGGTTAACAAGACTCATTAACATCTCAGTTAATGGTCTGAATGTTTTGCAGTTCCAAAGAGCTCACATTTTAATGAGCACATACCTCACACAAATGCACCATTTTCCAATGTTGTCTTGTTAAAACACCGCTCAACTGCTTTAATAGTAATGGTCATTTAATTTCATGTCTGGAGCTCTAATGCACTGCCAGTGAAGCTTTATGCATTTTAAACTCAAAGTTTTTCCCTTTCGACTGCACGTATCAACTCACTGCTGCATAGAGGAATATTAAATATAGCAGGGTTTTAAACTTGAAAGAAACTCTGCCACACCCACATGAACATGTGAACTGACTCGTGATCACCAGAGAATCTTGGCTTTAAATAATTGATGCTTCAGTATCTTTTTATATTTACTGTAAAATTCAGTTGACTGAGTACAGCCCAATAGATTGATCAAAAGAAACGGCTTTTATCCACTTTTAAAGTTTGTGATGCGTATTGTAACACTAAATCTAAAACAATAATAATACCACAGCTGCAGTAATTTTTGTCAGTGTTATGCACATATGTCTGCGTTTTAGCATGAATTTATGTGCTTAATAGTCTTTAAAGTCTGTATTGGTGACAATTTGAAAACAGCACTTTTTGATACATTATATCGGTAATGCACTTAACCCGCCACTCAGGCTGGTGTAACATGATTAAAGCAACAAGTGTGCCTCTGTCTCTTATAGACGCACGTACACACATAAAGAGACGCACATGGAGAGAATCCATCATCTTTTCTTCTCTCTGATTCCTTAAGTGAGTCGGGATCCCATCCATCTCAAACTAATTACTCATCTGCAGGCATTGTAATACTCATTGCACTTGGAGAGGTGGACGAACAAAGAGTGGCTACATGGTCTAAAAGCTGTTTTGTTCAGGAGGCTAATTAGCCGGTGCATTCGTTTAGCTTCTTAACATTGTCACAGGGCTCCCATTTTTGCAAAGCATTAACATGGGAGATGGAGAAGGCTTGCGATCCAAAAACATGTCTGCCACTTCACCGCACAGCTGCACAAAGATTGAATAACCACTGCCATCTTGCTAACTTGATTACATAGGTTTATTGTATTGAGGAGCGGAGTGTATTATCCATTGCTTTTTATATGCCTTCCGCTTAGTTTGACTTGTATGTAATTACCAAATGGACAAATGATTTGGCCGAACACTGGTCCAGAGGACGATTGTGCATTGTGCAACAAGGATTTATTTTTCAATTACCTCTGGAAAATTTGCAGTGTTTGTTCTGCTGTTTTTTTATTTTATTTTTTTTATTTATTTATCTCGGCCTGTCTTTGTGAACACATTGGGAACCATTTAATCTGTAACTACAATTTGATAGTCCAAGAGGTGTTTGGGCTTACAGAACGGTCAAATTAAATATTGTGGCTTTATTTATTGATTTAGTTTAGGCCATCGGTTTTAATTTGTGGTAAATTAATGAAGTTAAATAAGGTCACTTTTTATTTTATTTTGTTGTACACAGTTAGTTAGCTTAGTTTTCTTTGGAAACAGTCTATAGTCCAGATACGATCTAGGGGTGCTTTAATGAATTGGCAGCATTATCAGAGCCTGAGCCATGCTAAGCTAATGTATTTAAAATTTTAGTAATCAATAGGAGAAATAAAAAAATATTATTTTTTTATTCATTTATGTGCAAATGAATAACTAAAATAGCCGAACAAAATAAGGCAGCTATTGACTTTGATGCAGATCTGGTTTCAACACTCATAGAAACCCACAGGCTCAAAGATATAATATTACAGCAGGTGTTATGACCAGGATCAGAACAATGGCTGTGTGGGGTTTAAGACACCTTGGCTGATGCTTTGTGCCAGAACAATGAGGGCGACACTGTCGCTGCGTATCCAGTGTTTTTGTGGCTTTGGCTTTGATTAAAGACAAAGCATATAACAACATGTCTATTTTTTACATTTTATTTGTCATTTCTGACCTAAAATGACTCTTTCTCAAAATTATTTTGATGATTCTATTGATATGAGAATCATGTCTACCTCACTGACACTGTGCCCTGAGCTGACCAGAAATCTCCAGTGTAACTTATCTTTCCTTTCTTTTTCTCCTTCCATGATACACTTTACGGCACTAACGTAGAGGGTGCAACTCTGTTCACCCTGGTAACTTCACTATGGCAGCTCCCGTGAAGAGAATCATAAAGCCTCTGATAGAGGAAAGCTAAAGAAAGATAGAATCTGATTGTCAAAGGGACCGGACGTAAACCTGGGACTGCCTTTTACTCTCTGGCAAGATGTATGTGAACATATTATGTGCAAAGTGGACAGCAAGTTTGTCAATTTGTTGCTTGATTAGTAAATTTCAAAAGATATATTTGGTTTGATTTTAGCTGTTATTGGAGTTACCGTAATAGTAGCATTGTGTTACGTATTTATTGATATTATATTTACAGTTGTGCTCATAAGTTTTGACAGAATTTGTGATTTTCTTGGCCATTTTCAGAAAATATGAATGATTACACAAAAAATGTTTTTTTACTCAGTTTGTGGTTGGGTGAAGCCATTTATTGTAAACATCTGTGTTTACTCTTTTTAAATCATAATGACAACAGAAAATACCCAAATGCCCCTGATCAAAAGTTTACATATCCTGGTGGCATTGGCCTGATATATTCATTGGCTTGAGAAAGACATTCAGCAGTGTTCAAACTCTAATTAAGACCAACAAAAATCTCAACTTCCTCAACATCCAGGAAAATTGCTTAAGATGCAACAAAAAAACCCATAAATAACTTCAGCTGAAATACAAGCCTCACTGAAAAAAATTGGTGTGGCTGTTTCAAGATGCACAATAAGGAAGAACTTGAAACTTCTGGAACAAGGTCATTTGAAGTGATGAGACCAATTTTTGTCATTGTAGCCACAACCATAAACATTATACAGTATTTGGAGAGGAGTCAACAAGGTCAATGATGAAATGTACATCATTCTGACTGTGAAACAAGGAGGTAGATTGTTGATGTTTTGGGGATGTGTGAGCTACAAAGGCACAGGAAATGCAGCATGTTATCAGAAATAAAATAAAATTTACACTAATCAGCACAGGCGCTGTGCATGGGATGTAGTTGGACGTTCCAACATGACAACAATCCAAAGCATTGTCATTGGCTACAGCTGCATAAAGTGAAGGTTCTGGACTGACCATCGCAGTCTTTTGACCTCAATATCATTGAGTCACTCTGGAGAGATCTCAAACCTGCAGTTCATGCAAGACAGTTCAAACATTTACAAGAACTGAAGGCTTTTTACCATCTAAAAAAATACAGAGCCTCATCTACAACAAACACAAAATACTTCAAGCTGTCATTGATGTTAAAGGTGGCAATACACCGTATTAAGAACTATGTAAACTTTTAATCAGGGTCATTTGGTATTTTCTGTTGTCATTACGATTTAAAAAGAGTAAACACTGTTGTTTCACCCAACCACTAATTATGATTTTTTTTGTGTTCTCATTCATATTATCTAAAAAATCCCAAATTCATCCAGGGTATGTAAACTTCTGAGCACAACAGTTGCACAGAGACTGTAGAGGGATCTGCACCCTCTATCGGCCAGGGGTTTCCTTTAAATATGAATGTGTCTTCTGTGTAGCGCTGTGTCCCTGGGGGTGGTGAAGTTCAACAATCTTCTGTTGTGTTGCTAAAGACTTGAAAGGTGCTAACGAGTATTTCAGCTGCTCTTTTTGTTTCCAGCCTTAATCATTCACCACAGGTCATCGTGCCTGCCACAACATATGCTGCTGCTTTATCACTTCTAAAAGCACCAATCCACAGCAGTATTATGTGTGAGGCTCTCCGTCAAGCAATGCGCTGTTTTTGCAAAGAAAAGTGTGACATATGTTGCCTCATTAGTCATGTCACCTCAAAACATTGGAATTCCGTTTATGAGAGGAAAAGTAAGATTTCTGCTGAGTTAGAGTTAAGTTTTGGTTTGTTCCACTCGTGTTATGGTCCCAGTATGTTCTCTTGACACATTAGCCATCTGCCTGTTGTCTTTTTCATAATGTTATAATTCTGGCTGTTGAGGTGACTTAAACATTCAACAGGACTAATGGCAGGAGAGTTAGGATTAATGTACAGTAATTATTATGATTTATTAATTTCTAGTCCCATGTTTAGAGGTTGCATTACATCCACTAAATTCTGTCTCAGCAAAAAGTACAAATATTTAAACTTTGACAACATTGTCTACAATTGTCATCAGCAATCTTCTCTTTCATTTTCCTTTTAATGGGTTCGCTTGAAAAGTTTGTACCATGTTGCTTTCTATTCTGTTTGAATGAGGCACTGTTAAGAAAAACATTCCCCCCTGGCTACACTATTTTTTTCATCTAATCTTAGCACGTGTACACTCTTCAGACAGATATCCCAGCCCTTGTGTCACTGACCGAACCAGTTGAGGAAAATCCACCTCCTGGAGCGTTGCACTGGCTGTGTCTAGCTGTGACATTTGCCTCATAATCTGTTGCTTGCTTGTCTGGCTGCTCAGTGGTAAGTGTGTGCATTAGCGTTGGCTGTAACCACAGCACCCGGTGTGACCCACTGCCGATTGTCTGGCGGGAAAATGCGACCCATCTTGTGAGCCCAGCGAGCGCCCATTATCCAGAAGCTGTCAGGACGCTCGGCTGCCAGCTCAGACACACTGCACTGTGGCCCTCCCCCTGCTTGTCCCCAGAGTAGTGGCTAATGGAGATGTTAGCACTGCTCAGAGTTATTACCTGTTTATATCAAAAAGAATAACTATCATGACAGGTGAATACTTGAGTCTTTCGAGTGGGTTCTCGGCTGAAGAGTAAAGTGCAGTTGCATTACACAGTCACATTTCTTTTTCTCATAACCTTGGTGTGATTTTTGAGTTACACTTGGCCTTTCAAGAATTACCAGTGCACTTGAAATGAGCCTGTTATTAAACCGTTTTAAATGAAGGCTGCTGAAATATTTCAATGGAAATTCAACCATTTAACAATGCTGAGTTAAATTCAAGCCTCGGGCTTTGAAAAAATCTTGGTTTTAAGTAACATGGATGCTTTAGAAGCAAGGAGAGCTATGCATTATGGAAGAAAAAATGAAGGTTGTAAATGGTGTTCTCAAAAGAAGGTGTATATCAGTCTCTAATTACAGAAATGTCAGACTGAAACTTGTTTAAAATGTCTGATGTTGTAAAACGGTATAAGCATGGTTCTGAATACTATTTATAGCCATACTTTTATGATTTATGTGGAAAGTAGCTCCTCATTGTTCAGTAGTGTTTTTTTTTATCCAAAAAAATCAAATGCCCTTCTTTTCTCCTGCCATTTAATTGTGATGGTGCTCTATTATTCTGCGCGAATGGCCTCAGTGTAATATAAGTACTGCTGTCACTTGAGCTAGTCGAGCTGCTCACCTTAAAGACTGTGAACTCAAAGTGAAATCCTCAGAGACATAGTGAGAGTGTGGATCAGTCACCAAGAGGCTACAAAGAGACGAGGCAGTGAGAAACAAAGAGGAGGAAAAAAGGCCTGTCCAGCGAATGTGCTGTGTGATTGATTTTGTGCGGTTGCTTTGCTACTGCTTCAGCTCACTCCACTGGCAGTTTTTCTGCTGTGATTACAGACTGACAAGCCTGCCCCCTGGATTACTGATGTGTTTTAGTGATTGTTTTTATATACATACTGCATAGATCTTTAGGTTCAGATGCGTTCAGCTGTTAAGAGCACCAACATTTACAGTTTTTTATGTTTTCTAGAATAGTGATGGGGTGGCTCTAAACATGCAATATGGTAACACTTATATATAAACACTGCAATATAATTTTAAATGTTTAATTGTAGATGGGTTTATTGTTAAGACTGGAACATTTATTACAATGTTTATAACATCAAAGTGATTATTTAATGTTGGATTAATGCTTTGTAAATGAGGAATTAAGGATAAAGTTGTTACTAATACTCAAAACATGCTTAATATTGTGAGTATTGTATTTTTCTAAAGTGTTACTATGCAATGCTTATGAATGAAAGAAATTAAACAAGAACACCTTTTTGGCCATACGCAGAGATGAGTAACAACGCTGACCTTGTGTAAATAAACCAAAACTGCCAAAATGCTACAGTATCATGTTAATGTAACCTACAGAAAAACAAGGAGGTGGGGCTTATGATATATTCTGTAGCCATGCATTTATACTAACACTTACTAAAAAAAAAAAAAAAGGCCAGACACCAGACTCTCTCTGAGTGACATGGTATGCTGTTGTATCATGAGAACCCTTTTCTGTTCAGGAGAAATTGTGGTTCAATTGACATTGCTGTGTTTATTTTATATTGATGGGGCTTTTTACCACTCTCTGTATGACTTGTGAATGATCTGGAATTACATTACACACTCCCCTTTTAAATGTCAGCACTCTGGATGGGCATGCTGTTGCTGTGCCTGAATAAAATGCAAACAGACTTTTAGTTAAAGGCCACTACCTCTCAGCCAATGCTCCCAAATGTTGAGGACAATTGAGGTGAACTATGGTATTTTAAAAAGTTGGTAAGGCTTCAGTTAAAAAATATAATAATGACTATATTCTTAACAGTGTAGGTAGGCTTTCACACAGATTTGTTCAGAGCTTGATGATGATGACACTGTCAGTGAACCGTGTGTGCATCAGGCCAAGAGATGTCACAAGTATAATTTGTATTAGCTTTTAGGAATTGATTGTATACAGTGGATGTAAAAAAGATGAGGTATTGGATATTGACAATAGTGAGGGCAAAATGTTTTTTTACAATTAAAAAAAATTATAGGCCAAAAAGTTGCCTCAATTTCTGCATCATTTGTGGGGTGAAGAAGGTTCTTTAAAAATAATGCTTTTTGTTCTGGACATATACAAGAGCAGCTTTTATCTACCAGTAGACACAATGCTATTTCACACATTATGCTTTCTTTTAAAATAGGAAATAATTGGTTGCATTTTCACCAAAAAAAGCCCTTTGTTCTTATTTAGAAAAGACCATCTTGTTTACTTGCAAATACTTTGGATGCAATGTGAGAGTGAATGTTGTGGTTAAACCATAAAAATGGTATTGAAAAATGACAGAAAATAGCATTATCATGGTGGGGGTTAGGGTGTGAGGGGATAACAAGATGAGCAGGTTGCACAGGGAGGAGGGGGGGCAGTCTCATGTTTATTCCCTTTAAAGTGGCGCCCTGCAAACACACAAACACACTGAGTCACTGAGACCAGACACTCTTAATAAGCTTAATATCCCCCACTTCACAGACAGACTCCTCCATGGGGTGTGTGTTGTGGAGGTGGTAGAGCCTGATGCGACTATGGTATTGATCTTCCTCCAGAACAGGGACAGGACTCTCACAGTTAGCTCGAATGAAAATCTTCTCCACAAACTGCGCAGGAAGAGAATGCACACAGAAAAGAACCCACACATTATGGTGAAGCACTAACAGTCGACACTGTACTGCTTTTTTTCTCTGATATTTACAACCACCAGTCAGTCTCACTAAGGCACGTTATTGCTTGCACTATTCTACATATAGTATGGGCTAAAAGCATTTGAACAAATATCATTTGTAATTTTATTGTAAATGTATCACAAGATAAAAGGATTATGTTTCATTTATTTTTTCAAATGACCCAAAAAAAATGGAACAGCTAGTTTTGATACATCGACAATAGTAGGTAGAGACTATCTATGTTAAAGTGCAACACTGCAGTAAACAACCACATGATGATATGGAAAAGCAATTGTATTCATCGTTTTAATGAACATTAAAACTCATTAAAACAATAAAGGCCTGAGCACAGCCGACTCCAAAAGGCTTTGTTATAAAACTGAATGCTCCAATTTCTATAAATAAAACATGTAGTTATAAAATATACTCGCAGCATCTTTGAGTCTTGCTGATTCACTTTACCACAGTCATGCAGCTGAACAATAGAAGGCAATGAGAAAGTCATGCAGCACGCAATAGATGAACTGTTGATGGCAAAACTTAATTAAGTTAATTCCTTAAATGCAGTGATTGCTCTTTCAAAGCTAAGAACACCTGGGCTTACCAGCTGCAGCAGCACAATAGGACCGAATATAGACAGTGTGCCACTTGGCTACAAACTGCTGTTTTCTTAAATCCAGACCTGGAGGAGTGCCATGCAGCCAAGTGACTGGGCTTGATCAATATTGATAACAAGCCCTGGCACACACCCCTCAATATGTGCTTACAGTAGGTTTACAGGAGAGTGTGGGTCTTTGTGGTGCAATGGGACAAGTCCAAAGCCAGCATATTGATTCAAAGTTATATGAGCCTCCTGTCCTGAGAGGGTGGTCTTTAAGACAGTGCTTCCAACTACAACTCCTCTTCTTGAAGTACATGGTTATAATGCAAAGGTTTTAGTTTTCTGTCAGAGATTCTACCATGAGCACCACATTTTACATCATAAAAATGTTTTTCGGTGCTCCTGAAAATAGAATAGCTGTGCTCTCAATGAGAATAATGTGGTGTGTTCTGTCTGTGTTTTGGATAATTGCCTGAGATTAGAATCCCAGAAAGAAAAAGGGTGCATTTTTGCGTATTGACAGCCATGCTTATTTATAGCACATGACAGAATCAGTATTTGGACCATCATAACTTGAAACCAGAATGAGATGTTGAGTGTTGACCCAATGAAGTCACTACATAGCAGCTTTTTCTTGCTGCACAACTAGAAGAAAGACTGATTCTACAATTCTGTGAAGTTATGAAGAAATGTTTCTGACAGTCTTTGTTGTTGTGGAAAAGTGTAACAGTTTTTATTGTGTTTTGAAGAAACACTCCAAAGCTTGTACAGTAATGTCAGACAGAACAGAGAGATCATTTGTGACATCAAGAAGCATGCCATTATGACAAATCTTGATTGACTGGCAGGATTGGAGAGTGTTTGTAACTTGGATAATTTATCTGCTAAAACAGACATGCAAACAGACACCTCAAGGGATGCTCTCTGTCTCTGGGCACTTCACAGATTGGTTGAGGGTAGGGACTTGCTGATCTCACGCAGCGATCCAACATGTCCTCCTCCTGTCTTCTCATTTAACTTCTGGCCCGGAGTCAAAATGGCTGCCTCACACACTGACAGTCTGGGAAGCCAATCTGACCAATTTAGTGGGTCACAAGAGACTTCTGCTTCCTTGTCTAGGCATTTGTTTGGAGCATGTGGATGGGCTAACAGGAATGGCGTGTAGAGTTTTCATCCTGCTGTGCTTTAATCATTCGCTTCAAAAGGTCTCGTGTTTCTAGTTCAATGAGGAAAGGGAAATGAATCCTCCTCATCGCTTGAATTCCTATTCATTAAGCCATAGACTGATATCTCCTTCACCTTCAATGTCCTAGCTGGTTTGGCAGCTCATGCTGAGCTTTTAAAAATGACTAAATCTGTCCGAAATATTATCAGTGGCAGACAGACTGAGCTGTGCAGTCACTCTGGGCATTTTCTGGGTGATGGCAATCTGCTTAAACCTCGCAAGCAGAATTTATTTTAGGCAGCTAATTTGATTGAAAAAAGTACCAATACAGCGGTAAGTGGACAGGTAAGCTGCGATGTCATCCAAACTTACACCCATACAGCCAAAGATGAGGCAATAATGATATTTGAAAGTTTTTGGATTGTGCAGCGTTCAGTAAACTTCAAGCATGATGGTCATATATTTAGTAATTGCCATTGTAGCTAGGGATGCTAGGTACTTGTGAACTCAAGCTTTACTGGCAAATAAATTTACATATGAACCAATTAGACTTAGAAAGGCAGGACCCATGCTTTCTTCACAGTACTTGCCATCTTTAATACTGTTTCATTTTCTTATTCACTACGAGACATTTTGAAAGTAAGTCTTTGATCACATTAAACTCTTTATTGGACAGACTTGGTTTTACAAGCTAACACTTATTTCTTTACAAACTGTCCAAAAACTGATCCATCCTAACTGATCCTGTCTATTTCCATAAGCCTCAAGCCTATAGTGTATAGACAAATTTTCTTGACATTTGGGCAAACACACAGCAGTGACATCAGATTAACTCTCACCCCATATGTGTTCCCCACTGATCTGATGATCACATTTCACCAGCACCTTCTCAACTGTGAGTCTTGTCAAACAACTTCCTCCAAAGACAAAATTTAAACAAGTTCAAGTTGTATTGGCAGTGTATGTTGTTGCATCTGATTTGTTAGTATTGAGACTTAGTTCAATAGTTTATTTAGTGGTTTTAATTCAAAAAGCAAAAACTATAAGATGACAACATGTCCAGTATGCTATGGCATATATTGTAGGCTAATAGCATATATATAGCACTATGCAGTATATTATACTTTAGTTGTTCAAGCTTATATCCTGTGTTACCAAGACAACACTCAATGACAGATTAAGCTGAACAAACAATATAAGGTCAAAGGTAAATTCACCTGGAGCCTTGGGAGTCTGTATCCTGGTTGAGAACACATCAGCAGAGCACATGTCTGGGTGGAAAGCTTGAACCTTAGGTTGAAGGATTGCTGTAACACCTCATTATGCCACCCTGCCACCCTGCCATGCATAATGCAACACACAACCCTCTTCTCCATAGAAGTGCTCAACATTCTCCAGAGGCTGCTGACATTTCCTACCCTGTGAATTTTCACCTCCCTGGAGACATGAGATACAGCAGAATTAGATTGTATAAGACAAAGGAGCAACAGTTAGCTATTGTTCTGACAAAATGCATAATTAGGAGAAACTCAGGTGACCGGGAAAGATAAAGCACGTTGTTAGAGCGCACTTGGGCCCCATATCTTCCACCTTAGAGTGTAATTAAAGGGCCACAATTGCTGTCCAGGGATGTGCCAGGCATTTCCCCAGACTGGCAGACTGGGTCTGCCACAGTTTCTATCTACAACAACAGACTTTCATGGTAGTGCCCCAGTTCCATTAGTACACTCAGCATGTCAGTGTTTTTGTATTAGGGCTGCTGTGAGATGTGTATTCTCTTTGTGTTGGAAATATGTTCCAGGTTGTTTTGTTACTTTATAAAGTCTTGCACAACAATACAACCACAGTATAACTAGACGTAAACTTTAATATTGTTTTTTGGTCCATATCCACATCCAGACTGGGTTTTAGGAGACTGAAATTGTGACTTGTTATTCTCAACTGCAAGAAATGCAATGGAGTCCTTGTACATTATGTACTGTTAATTTATCTGCCCTAATAATTATCACATATGATTTATGAGTAATGTGATAGTTCCTTCAATCAGTATCGCTACATTGCAAAAATAAGTCACTTGAAATTTATATACAAAGTACAAACAAAAAGCAACTCAACTTCTGTCACAGTGTGATACAGATACAGGCAGTAATACTGTATGTATTGTTTATCTGACCTGGAGCTAGCCTTAAGTGTACTTCCTGCTTTCACTGGGATTGTACCATTGAATTATAGGTCTTTGAAGCCATTTCAGCTTGACATGCTGCCTGTCTTGTTCTGCGTTGTGGCAGTTTTTGTGTGTCGACAGGCACATTTAGTTTTTTCCGTTGCCATTTGCAGTTTTACCTGGATCAATGGGTTTTTAGTTCATGCTCACTGTATTTTTCATGTATACGAATATATATATATATATATATATATATATATATATATATATATATATATATATATATATATATATATATATATATATATATATATATATATATTATATACTCACTCCTGCCTTAATTAATGTAAAATGTATATCTTATCCAGTTAATTGATCTTATAGTCTTACTGTTTGCATCATAAATAAGATGGCCTTGGTAAACTTAAACTGAACCCTGAACTCAAATGGTTTTGAATAACATATTCGAGTTCATTTGCAAAAGGCAAAGCAAGGTAAGTTTATTTGTATAGCCTACAAACAGCAAATGCTTTACAAAAGGATTAGAGATCAGCACAAAGACAACAATTATCAATACACTACAAAAAACGAAAAAAGAAGAGTGCAGATAAAATACTTTCATTTTTCATTTGCACAGTTAAACAGAACCTTTTTCATCCTGGACTTGAACATTGTCGGAGTAGAGGCCTGTCATACCTCCTTTGGAAGACTGTTCCAGATGTTAGCTGCATAAAACTGAAATACTCCCTCAGGAGAACTGTATATGAGGTCCTCAAAGTCCAAGATGGTTCATATGGGACTGACATGTCAGAGATGTACTTTAGCGCTGAACAATGGAGAGCCTTATTCACCAGCAGAGCTGCTTTAAACTCTATCCTCCAAGAGACAGGAAGTGTAGAGACCTGAGGACAGGACTAACACAGTATGGTTGTACTTTCTGGTGCTAGTCAGGACTTGACCTGCTCTAAGTCTGGTTTAGACACAATTCTCTTGATTCTGGCAATGTTTTTAAGATAGTCCAATATTACGTCCAGATTTGTAACCTGATTTTTAGGCTTTAGAGAGAGTGACTTGAGGTGACTGCAGATGCTTTCCGTTTGTGTGTGTGGAACAATGAAAAAACTTCTGTCTTGTTTGGGTTAAGTTGTAGAAAGTTGTTTTGCATCCACACAAGGATCTGTTGGAGGCAGTGACAGAGTGGCCATAGTCGCCCTCTGCCAGTGAAATGTAAACCTGAGGGTCATCTGCATTGTTGTGGTAGGACACATTGTTACAGTGAAATAACTGGCCCAGAGTAAACATGTAAAGATTGAACAAAAGGGGTCACAGGATGGTCTCCTATGGGAACCCACAGGTCAAGGCCAAATGGGTCTGAGATGCAGTTTCCAATTTCAACAAAGTATTTCCTGTCTTCAAGATAAGACCTGAAGCAGATAACTAATTGGGTGGCCTACCAAAAATGGATCTAAGTCATCCAGTTTGTTAAATGGTAAATGGTAAATGGCATGCATTTATATAGCGCTTTCCTGCACCCTTCTCGGGCACCCAAAGTGCTTTACATCGTGCTTCCACTCACCCCATTCAAACACAACCACTCCTGGGGCAGACAGAGGCGGGTTAGTATATATATTAGGGTTAGTATATATATTTATGTGTATATATATTTATGTAGACTTGTAAAGCTGCCTCAGACTGAGAACACTGCTTTCTGTCACAGAAATACTGTTGTACATAGAAATGGTTGGAGAAATAGAATAATCATGTGTTGGTGAAGATTTGGAGAACATCTGCTGCTTAATCTCTGAATATAAATTACCATAGTTTGCAGGGGCACATTGTTGTTTGATGAATCCCAAAAGCCAGAAAGCTTTTGTTTCTTTGTTTTTGTGCTTTATGGGTGCCTCTGTTATCTAACCTAATCTCTGTACAAGGGAACCAGTCAATGTGGTCAGCAGATAACACATAATATGCAGGGCATGAAAAATGAATTATATGGGGTGGAGAGTGTGTTTTCAGAGTTAGTGAAATGACAGGATTTTTATGGCTATCTATGGCATTGGGTCTTTGAAACCCTCCTCATTAAATTCAGCCATTGCTTCCGCTTTCTGTTTTTGTGCCTCTCTGTATTTGTTGGGTTCATGTCATTGCTCCCTCTTCTTTCTTAATTTGCTCCAGTAGATTAGATGAGATCGACTGACAGCAGTGGCTTCCTCAATACATTTTTGCTGCAAATTGCACCAAATTGTGCGCCCTGAGGTCAGAATGTACAACAGTTGATGATTGAAATGATAGAACATTACATATTGTACCTTTCTTTTTACCCCCTGAAAATGACCAAAGTGGTGCTTTTAGCAAAAATGAACTGGGCTCAAGTGTTATCACTGTTGGCTTTTGTCTAACTTGTGATTTACTTGATTTAAATTGCACTGCTCTGTTTGGAAACTTGTCCCACTTGTAAAATTTTGTCAGAAAAGGCTAATGGCAGGTAATGGCTGCTGTTGGGCTTTGAGCTCATTTTAGTTAAAAGCATTTTGGTATTATTTTTGAAGCCTGTAACAAGTCAAACTGCTGAAACTGATTACTTTTACTCTATTATTATTATAACAACTCATCCCTTATGGTTCCAACTAATGCCTCAATGTCACTATGATCTATGGAGCCACAAGCTTTGACCTTTGACCTTTGGTGATATCAATCAAACATCCATTTACTTGTTATTGCCATTTAGTGCAAAATTGGATGACAATATTATCAAATGTCATTTTGCAATGTTGACGCTCTGCTCTCTGTTTTTAACTGCATAATGGAAACCTCCTTAGTCAAAATCATCATGTTAAAGGTTACACAACGAAAGTAATACTGTCAAAACTTGCATCTCTCAGTTTCATATTTCTAACACATAGATTTTCAAAGAGGCTTTCTATTGATGTTCTAAATTGGCAAGGTCAGTTTTTCAATCTTAAAAAGAGTAGCTGAAGGCCTTTGGAGATAATCCAGCATTGTGTCAGAGCAGTCAAGCTGTAAACAACATTGTCCTTTATTTAGGATTATGTTATTTCGGCTTATGCAAATCCTCCACGCCGTGAAGCAGGATATGATGATTACAGCATTATATAATTACATTTTCTTGTTCATTAATAAAACCTGAGCACCTCTGTCAGTCTGTAAGTCTGACTTCTACACAGTCCAACACTTACATCTGTGTTGACGACTGACCAAAGTCTGCCACATGTGCGCGTGCTTTATGTCATTAGCAGTGATGGCCGTGCATGCTGCGGCAGGCCGGTTGTTCGTACTGTCAATTAGTCCAACCTCAACCCACTAATTACACTGTCACATCTCATTGAGGTACCAAATAGATTCAATGGGCAAACACTACCTCTGGGTGGTTCCTCAGCCAAGAGGTCAATGAGCTCATTCAGATAGAGATTCTCCTTTCTTGTGCCTGGTGGCCATTAGGAGGATGGCTTATGTGGTGAGGGATTTCAGTGAAAGGATCACCTCAGAAGAATATCTCACAGTAGAACTTTTACAATGTTTGTTTTGTTCTGCGTACACTGTTCATGTTCACCTTGAGCCTGTGTGGGAAAGATGAAGGGTTTTATGAAAGCCTGAAACTGCAATTGAAACTCTTTAGTTTGACAGGAAACCTCAGCCAAACTTAGGAACAAATTTCTATTGCTCCTAAATTTGGGTTAATTAACATCTTGCACATTTATAACATTGCATTACTTCCACTGTAAACTTCATATGTAACTTTATTGGAAAGTACTTGGTCACATTTAGTGTTGTAAAGGGCTATACATAAACTTTGATTAATAGATATCTGATAGGAACACTCTTTTACGACACACAACATTGTTGTAATCTGACTTTACAGAAGTGATAGTAAAAAAAACATATCCGATCCTCATCATTCTTCCAACTTGCCATCTCAGCTGTAGGCCAATACAAGTTTAGACGCCCTCTTTTGACTGATTCATTTCTGCGTCTTTTCTGGAAAGCACAATCTACTTTCGTGTGCCCTGTGGGGTGTATTGTGCAGCGTAATAATGCCTGATGAATGAGGAGTCTGCTTTGTCGACAGAGGGTCCCATTAACATGTACCGCTTGACTCCCTTTAGCAATCCGTCACGCAGCACATAAACATACACCGCACGCACGAACTCAATGAAGCTAATCAATGGCATGATTTAATAGCATCTGCTCTGTGTCTGTAGGGAGTGAAAAGCATTTGTTTCTAGGAGGCTTTGTGGCTTGGATGGAGAATTTTACACTAAATTGTAGCAGTCTGAAGCATGTACCAGTAAAAAGAAGGATCATAATTATATCAAATGTGTTTTTTTATTTAAATAGGGCTTATTCATAGAGATCCTTTAAGCCACGCCCCTTCTAGGAGACTGCACGGGTCACCGTGAAGTGCAGCAAACTTTATTTTTTACTCACACTAGTGACCAATTTGACCTATTGTATACAGAGACAGACCAAAAGTAACCTTTTAACTAATTGATAAGATTATCTGTTTACATCAGAGTAATCTTATCCTTCTTATCAGCACACAAGAGGCTTATCCAAAAAACTCAAGAGTCACAAAAACTCCTCAAATGTCCCTAAAACTGTCCACAGCTTTAAAGTCTGATCAAATTCTTACACAAAATTCAGAAAAATAACTTGTTGGTATGTGTGTTCTCAGCTTTTCAAAGGTTCTCAAGGCCAGAATATAACCTCTGACTCTCCAAACCCAAGTTAAGTGTTGGTCGTCTGGAGGTGAGGCTATGGATATCTTGCCGAGAGAGAGCTCTCTATTCACTTGAGGCACTTGATTCAGATGACCTCAAAAGGAAAAATCACAAGACAAGTTGCACAAGTAGCACTTAACACCTAAAGTGATGCTTCTATCCAGAGTTTATGACAGACAGTGTGGATCTGGAGATATGCAGCCATGTGCTCTGTAATCTTTCTTATGTAGTACAATTACGGTTACTATTTTTTTGATTAAAAAATGCATTTCAGCCTGGTTTTTACATGTCGGTCTGAGTTTGCATTGAAGTGGTTCTGGCTTTCCTGCTTCATATGCAAAGCTACACCGGCTTTTGATTAAAACTTCTCCCTAAATCATCTCCAATTCCATCTGGATACATGCAACTCGAGCCATCTCTAATTGCACCCTCAGATCTGATCTCGTTAGAACGCTTTCAGGACGCATTTAACGCATTTACAACATTAACCTAACTGATACATTTGACCGTATTATCTTAGATTTCACGTGTGTCTTCTCTTTCTCCGGGGTCATTTTCACATTTCAGACTTTGCAGTTATTTTCTATATTAACATACACTCTGTATCATTTTTCTTAAAAACAAATTTGATCTCAAATTCCCTCCATCCTTCCACAGAATCTGCAACAAATGTCTTCACTTTTAACAGTCTTCTACTTGGAGTGATTTTTTTAATTTGTGCACTGATATGGCTCTTTGTTGTAAAGTTTTAGTAATTTTTACCCAAGGCTTCCCACATTTTTCAACTAAATGTGATAATCAGTTAAAATGGAAATGCAGTGTACTTTGGTATGTGTTGCTGTAAATTGCATTATAGGCTCATCTTTCTAACACTATTTGTTTTATCATCTCTTTTACAGCTCTGCGGAGGAGAAATTTCGATGGAACAACCAAGGTATTATTTCTCTGTCCACCCACACACAGTTTTGAAGCTCTTTAACTTTGTAGTAATCGTTATTTGTGGCCTTAAACAATTCTGTGAAACCTAATTAAAATCAAAACATATTTTCTCTCAGACAGTTCATTAAAGTTCACGGAGCATTTGCAAACAATTCATAACATTTCATTTAACCTGCTTGTACAGCCAGAAGGACAACAATGAATCAATGAGTGTGAGGCCTTTGGACAATTTAAAAGTCAAATGAAGACACCTTTTTAGGCTTGACAGCTTCTTTTGACAGCATTTCAGTCTGCCTTCTGAGAAACACCACCCCTGCATGACACTTGGGTCTCCTTCTCTTTCTCTAACCCTTCTTTGTCAGTCACGTTGTGATGTGGCGAGAGTTGAGAGTAGATTGATTATCTCAGTGCAGAGTTTGTGACCTCTGCCAACAAAGAGGTGAGTAACACAAAAAGCTCATACTGAAGACTGTCGGTGTCCACTCTGGTCCACTTTACCCATCTGCTGAGCTGTTGGCCTCAAAAGGACTAAATTCAGTCTGTCACAAAATAGGAAAGCCGTCCCAAGTCCCATCAGGGATTTTGATCTACTCATCCCTCACTAATCATTAAGAAGACATCACTTCTGCTTTCGACAGCTTTAAAATTGAGTTTAGGCTTGTGTTGTGTGCGGTTCAGTAAATGCCAAAGACAGCATTGGAAATGTTTCACCAACAGCATCAGTATCAGTCTGCAAAAGTGTCAGGTGAAGTCAATAAATTCAGGCTCCTAAATCCACTTATAAAACACTCACTATTACCTTTCTAGCAGCACAACAGATTAATGTTAGTCCTACGTCTTTAATCACCTTTTGCCAATTCACTCTTGATAAGAACTGAAGATAATGACATGGAGCCAAGGATGTAATAAACATCCATTTATTTATATTTACTTGTTATATTGCGTTTCCATGTCCATCAGCAAGTGTTTGTCTATGTGTCTGCAGATGGACAGAAAGACATAGAGGAGGAACTGACGACAGGCCTGGAGCTGGTGGACTCCTGTATCAGGTCACTTCAGGAATCAGGAATCTTGGACTCCCAGGACACTTGTACGGGAGATAGTAAGTAATTGTATTATTTTCTAGGTCAATTACAACAGGACAAAATGGTGGCCTCTCAATTAAAGACTTTAGTTTGCTACATGGACTTTTATGACCTGAATAGCAAAGGCTTTTTTCATACTAATGCACTTCCATATTATTTAAAATGATCTTATGTCAGTCACTGCCCATATCAATAATAGCATTGTACATAGGCTAGTACATACTAATGATGCTGAGACTCATGATAAGATATTAATTGGTTGCTAAGGTTACCGCAGTGTTTTTGTCCAACAAGAAGACAGAGAACCAGGCAGCAGACATAGATGTGATCATTATTATCAATTTGTTTCCAAATAAGAAAACACAACCCAGAGAAAAAAATTGCCTCCACTTGAATTTTGCTTTTTAGCTTTAACTCTCCTCAAGTGCAAGACTACGCTGTATGCTTCATGAAAACAAATCGAAAGTTAGTCTGGGAATAGCACAAGAATTTATTTTACTAGGTTTTGTTGTTTGTTGTTTGATCTGAAAACCTGACGTTAAATAAATGGAACTTTATATGACACAGTTACAAGAGCTTAGATTGAAGCACTGTATTGAGTTGTTGCTTTACTTCCCAGAATAAACCTTGTGTTTATTAGAGCACTGAAGCCTGAACATCTCATGGTGGCTTTATGATTTACCCTGAGCTCATTTCACCCAGTCTTGGAGATGATACCTGTATCTTTTCTTTAGTGGACCCCATGGGAGAGAGGTAGCTTTCAGGAGACATGTGGAGTCGTGCCAGTAGTTTGATATGCTAATCCTTTCCCACTGAGGTGTCAGCTGGCCTGCTGTTCACAGTGCAGAGGGGAGGGACTCAAGATATGCATGCACAACACAACACACAACACAGGCAATAGACTGACTATTTTTTATTTTTTTAATCATTACATTTACATGCATTGATTAAACTTTTGCAGCTGGATTTCACACCTTGCCTAAGTTAAATATGCACGACAGATAACTAAAGTATTGTGTTGCATTAACGTGTTCTTAATATTTCACAGCATTAAAAAGAGAAAAGAAGCTAACGTTAAACCTCACATATCGTTAAATGCGAATACAAGCATCACAATAATATGACAGGCTGATTAAGTTGAATCAAAAATATTGTTGTTTATTTGCTCATTATTTATGTCTTAGAGTTTAATAAATTTAACTTTTATCTTAAATATAAAATAAATACTCTTAGACAATCTGAATTAAAAGATGGAGAATAAGCCCTCTTTTATATTCAAAGTGGTCCAGCTCAACACTTGTCCTTGTATTTCTGAGTGACGAGGCAACCATCTCACAATGAAATGAATCTTGCAAGAACCCTTCACATCTCCACATATTTAAGCTATGATTGAGACATAGCAGTTGGTGTGTTTTCTGCACTCAAATAACCTGACTCGAACTGCTCCGCAGTACCACCACTGCACATATTGGTTCATGCATTAAAAATACAAGTCAAGTTTATGCAAGTTTGTTATGGTATACTTGTTTAAGTGTAAAAGAGGATAATCACATAACAGGCTTTGAAAACGTTTGCCTGTAATCAAGGACCCTACCTAATGGTTTAACAAACAATTTACAATATACAGCAGTGGTGTGAAGGGTATTCTCATGGACGCCAATGCAATCATATTAAGAACAGTGGTGTGTATGTACATAGACAGTTAATTTAATATTTAAAGGTGTCAATAGAAAATACTAGTCACAATGCAGAACAAATAACACCCACTATTGTACTTTTTTTTTTTTTTTTTTTTTTTTGCACAATAGAACCAAGACAAAGTTACAGAAATAGACAGGAAAAAAAATTGTGGTAGTAAAACGTATAATCGTGGATAATATGACAGGAACCAACGGCTTTAGAGCAACCCTTTACTTTCATCCAAACACTAATAGAGCCCTACAGCTTCCATACACTGTTCTATTGACCTCAGATAGAGATGTATTTATGAGACCCCTCTCTTTCTTAAAACATCCACTGGCCATATGAAACACATACAGACTCTGTGGAGAAAAAAAAAAGTACGCAATCATCAGAGCTGTGATGTGAAAGTGTGTATCGAAGCGAGTGCAAGTGCTACCCATGCATTTTACGTTTCAATGTGTGGGTTTATGGGTGCACTTACTAAGATAAGCTTATTGGCTACTGGACAAGAGGTCCTTGACCTAGTAAACTTATGCAGCACACTTAGCTTAATATTACAGTTTAAATAATGCAGCATCACCAGCTACACAGTCCACAGCAGCTATTTACCTTACTTCAAAGTCACTATTAACTTTCTTTTTTAGCATGCCTATACAGTGTGTCAGCCGGCAACTTTATCTGTCCCATGCAGTGTGTACTGACCGCTGGCACAGTCTTCAGTAATCACAAACTCTCACTTTTCATGTCCTCTGTTTTTTTGTTAGTTGGGGATCTTAGACTGCTGGCAAAAATAGTGACATCAATGGAGATGAAAGGGACAGCCTCTGCAGATGGAGGACAGCTTCAGTAGTCCTTTGAGACAACTGCACAATTTGTAACTCTATCTAGCACTGATATACTGCAGTGATGGTTATTTTTCAGTACACAAAGTTGTTGCAAGACATAGCAGCCCTTTTAAATAAGACATGAGTGTACTGCATTCAGTGTGGCGTGATACTTTTGCTGCTGACTGCACCAAAAGCCTACTAATGGACTCTCTTTTGACCAACATACACTCAGTTTAACATATGCATGCATCTCATTGGTATCTTAACAGCCAGAAGCTAAATGTATCTTTACAGGGTAGGGACTATAATGCAAGTGTGTGCATCTAAACAACTGGGGTTTTAGAGTAACAACATATCCATTTGTGCCTTGTTGTGTCCCAATGTGGGAATTTTTTTGGCTTCTTCTGCCATGTTAATTTGCCATTTTGTGGGTTAATCCATTCGGTTTGACTGTTATGGCATAAACATGAATACATTTTTCTCGTGGTGTTATCAAAACACATTAAGAAAGAGTGCATTTGATTTGACGAATTCAATAGCGGTAGTCACCAGTTCATCTCATGTTGTGGTGACTGGACATTATTTGTACAGTAAACAGTAGAATTAACAAGGCAGATGTGGAAAAAATAAAGATTGATTGATTGATTGATTGATTGATTGATTTATTGATTGAGTATATTGCAAAAACAGAATTGCAGTCAAAATAGGGAAAAGCAGAACAATCAAAGACATGGTTTGGTTAAACTACCTGAGATGACTACAGAATGAACTGTATGTTGTTGCTGTAATTGTAGCACTCTTGTAATGTCTGTGCTCTCTGTCTCTCATCTTACTGCTGAATTATAAAGATTTGGAGCAGGGAAAGAGGGGATAAAGTGAAATGGATACAGGAAGGGAAAGGCGCAGTGAGAGTACAAGCAAAAGGCAAGAAAGAAATGTTGAAATTGAGGCCAAGAACAGAGTGAGACATAAGGGTCAGAGAGCATTAGAGAGACGGGAATAACATAGTGGCTAAAAAGCAAATGGCTGTCTCTTGAAAAGGAGGCCAAGGAACTGCTTTTTTATTCTCACTTTCTGTCCTTTTCTTTCTCTCTCTCCAAATCCATTTAAGAAGCCAGGTCATTTTTTGTAAACTGTTGAACTGAAATCACTCATTGTTGTGGTTAAGACACTTTGTAACACATGGATTTTAAAACGAGTTACAAAAAGTCACTAAGTAAGAAATAGGCTGCAATGATAATATTTAGCAGGCAACACTTTTTCTAAGGCTCTATGATGCAAAAATAATTAATACATGTGATGGGATTTTATTGATAACATTTTTAAACCAGGACTGGTTACTCATTGCAAACAAGTTGCAATTGTCTACTTCGTAGAATTTGGGTAATGAAGTAAAACAGCAAAAGAATGCATTGTATGATCTTTTTTATTTATTTATTTTATTTGTGTGGAACTAATAAAGTTGAAAGTGGAGTCTGAATTCAAGTCGATTGTTTAGCTTGAACATGTTATTCTAGCTTTAAGACACATTAGGAAGGAGCATCTTGTTACTTGTAACTTGAATGTGTTTTTTTTTTCTCTTTGCTTCCCTAGGACAAGGTCTTTTGTCGCAAAGTGCTTTGCAGCTCAACAACCAGGATGCCTATGCAGCTGCTGGTTACCATAGCAACCAAGGCCTGGCACTGGGAGAATCATTCACTGGCCGTGGTGGGCAGGTTGGAGGAGCTGTTCACAGCTACAATCAGGTACACACACAAATATAGTGGCAGGTGGATCATGTTCTTTTTTACAAATACGGTCAGGTTTTTGTTTATTACCCATTTTAAGCTTCTCTATTTGTGGTAATTTATCAAATATCCCTCCTCTTCCTGTAGTAGCCTATATAATCACCTCATAATTTTTGCATTTGTCTTAATCATAATCTTCCATTACTTCTTGTTCTTAGAACTGCTCAGAGCAGACAAAGTGAGCACTGCCGGAGGAGAAGCAACTCATTTGTTTTCTGGCCTCCTCCTTGTCCATGCACTCTAGGTGACATCCAGCCGAGGAGCTGCCCATTTAGCAGGGACTGACTCTCCCTGTCAGTCCCAAAGAGACTCCTATGGCGCCTTCAACATGACTCTTGAGGGCGGTCCTGCTGCGGGACCACCCATGTACTACTCCTGTGCCACTTTACCTGCACAGGTACAAAACCCAGAATACATGACTGTACTGACAAGAATTGGCAGAACTCCTACTATGTAGTACATTTATAAAAAATAAAACATTTATACATTTCTTTAACATAAACCGTTTGTGAAAAAGCAGAATTTTCAGATTTTGACAAACATGACACAATCCTGATGTTTATTTGCTTCAGAGTAGTGTCACCTGCAGGTGGTGTGGACCTCTTGTTCTAGTACGGTGGGTTTGAACATTACGTGACCTAATATGTGCGGCTTTGTCTTGCTCTGTATTCAACACATGGTTAAAAGTAAAAATGTAAGACACCATTTTTATCAAGTTCCATAAAACTAAGCTGATAAAACAAGCACTGACCATCGTATTAAAGTTCCCATCTTGCAGACACATTTCATGTCCATTTAGCGTTCCTGCTTTCACGCTGGGTCTGATAACTCCTCACTCTTGATCAGGAGTCTGTGCTCTCTGGTGTCTTGCTCCAGGGGGAGTTGTTCTTCCGTCTGAAAATAATAACATGAATGGGTTGATCTGATGAATATTTAAAGTGAGTAACACCCCCTCTTTAATAAGGCACAGCTCTTTTATTACTGCCTGTGAATTTTCCTCTGCAGGCAGTGGGATCCCCTACTAAGCTGCAGCGGCTGGGTTCGGTCTCCTCAGACATGCCCAGCTATGCCACACTACAAAGGGTTTCCTCACCCAAACAGTCACCCAGCCGACTCGCCAAGTCCTACAGGTGGGTTCCATTTCATTGAGACTTAATAGACTAATTGATTTAATGCGGCTTCAATGTTAAGTGCACATTACACAGGAATTTATCTTGCGCTAGACCACACAGACATAACTGCAGGAGGTCGATACAGTTGTTGATCTATAGCAGCAAATCAACACTTATTTAACCTGAGGCAGAGATTTTGGTCCCAAGCAAACGGTCTGAAGCCCTGTTCTTGACTTTGTTCTTCTGTCTGCCCATGCCCTGGTGCATTACTTTTTAAAAGCACCGAAGCACTAATCTCAATATGATAATGTCTTGTTCACATCTCTGTTACTTTCCTAGTTATGGTTTTGTGAGATGATCATAACAACCTTAAAGCTACTTAGAGACTGGACGTTAAGGGAGTTAAAGAGCACTTCACCATCTAATGGTCCAGTTCCATTATGTTGGGGAATCACATGGGACACATTCAAAAGTAATAGATGGATGATGCTCGGTACATAACAGAGGTCAAACCTAAATATATGTGGGCACTCTCCATGCTGTAACTACAGATCATTTTTTCTCTTGTGTTACTTTTTGTTGCTTTAAATTAATTCAAATTCAGCATTAACCCTTTCTAGTAAAATAAGGATCGAGAATGGAACTCACAGTTGTGGCCTTGTGTCTTGCAGCACCTCATCGCCGATCAATATGGTAGCGTCGGGTGCTGCTGGCTCCTCTTCCCCGCTGGCTATGGGTGCTTCCACAGGAGGCAACCACATCTCGTCACCCATACACCAGCTCAGCTCCGTTGTGGGCAACTATGCCACTCTGTCTCCTAAGCGCATGCTGCATCACATTGGAGCAGACACCTATAAGATTTCCCATGAGCTGTACGCCAACGCAACCCTGAAAAGGCCTGGGAGCCTGGCAGGTAGAGGTCAATGCAACTTTTTTATTACTCTTTAACTGTTGTATGTCTGTGCTGTGCTTTCATCCACAGGAAATTTGTATTTAAATATATAATTAAATGTTATTTACTCCAACATTTTACAAAATCACACTCTTCCCAGTCAACAACAGGCAGGAAAACAAATTTTGCTGTGATGAATATGGCAGGAGGTTTTATCTGAAATGTATAACACTGCAAATTTTAAAGTAATCATAAACAAACAAATGGGAGTTTGACTTGTTTTAAATTTTCTAAAAACAATGATTTTTGCGTCAATCATTTCCATTACAATATTCAATCCAATCAGAAAATGTACACTAATATGTTTCTTAATAAAAAACATTGTGGACATTAACCTAGAAAAAAAAGAAAAAACAAATCCATGTTTTGGATTTAATAACAGTGTTACTGCCTTGTGAATATAACTTTAAATGAAAGTGCATGTAGTTAATATGTGGGTCTGGTTATTCCCATAAGCGTTAATTTAAAACCTGCTGGGCTTTGTGTGATGCTCCCTTTCATTGGCGGCTAGAAGTAATATTTGGTGGGTGGGCTAATAAAAAAAATCACATATGAGACATGAAGTTATAGCACTGCTTTATCAAACAAACTTACTGTCTCAACTTGACTAAGGATTATGTCAAACAAACTAGTTCTCTTTCACACAAACACTTTCAAAATTGTCTACATAATATCTTTATAACTTAATAGTTTATGCATTTACTGTTCTGTTTCCTTTTTTTGCGTAAAATAATACTAACTGGAACAAATATTGCTCAAGTGAAACTATTCTGCTCTTCCTGTCACTTTTTTCTACTCTTTCTTAGAAATACAGGAAAGTTCACTGTTACCTTGTAAGTCTCTAGGGTTCAATCAAATGCAAGTCTCTGGGTTAAAAACAATTAGCCTCATTGGCTATAAATTCATAAATTCAAGGGGCGGGCCTTCACATCTGTCAATCACCAAATGAGGAAGATGATTGGTGCTGAAGTTGTTGTGCTTGGAATGTAAAATAATAAGCCTCTTTTTTCTTATTTTTGTGGCAATTTATACATATTGGTGCAATCAAAATTATAAGCACTATGTTCTAGAATCTTCTAAAGCGTTCGTTCTAAAGCTGTAAGGTTGGCGGTTTGATTCCCGCTCTCTCCACAAAAGCTCCTTTGGATAAAACTGTCTGCTAAATGACTAAATGTAAATGTAATTATTTACAAATCTGTCTGTAATTAATTGTGATTTATTGCCTGTGAACTTTTAATAAACACAGTAAATCTTCAATTTAACAAAAGGTAATTAACTTCATTTTGAGTTATTTAACGTATACTTTAACGTTTGTATAGCATGTAGATTGTAAGTAAGTTTTACATAGAAAAGTATAAACTGGATTGTTCAGACTTCAGAACTTGGTCACTATGACATCCCAGTCTAGGAATGCAAAAATCATTTGACAAGAAACATAAAAATAACATAATTGAGAAACCTTTAAAGAATACAGTAACTTTAAGTCAATTACCAATACATTCACTTTGTGGTTCAGATTTGTGACTATTTGAAATATCATGTTTAATTTAGGACCTTACACAATATCTGAATCTCCTTTGAAAGGAAACCTATTCTTCCAATTTTTTCCACATTAGACGTAAGTGTTTTTTCTGAATGATGTGGCCTCAGAGGAACAGTCTCTTACAGGCTACAGTAGTGGCAGGTGTTGAGAATTTTTTTTGTGCAGTGCTAGTCAGGTGATACATAAAAGATAATTTCCTACGGTTATAATTAAATTCATCTTTGCATAATTACACATATTATTTTACTGTTTTACAGGGAACCATCCGGTAATCTCTTAAAGCAAAGTTGTTGATTTAGCAGCATTTTCTTTTTTTTTTTTTGTCGCTAGCGCAAGTGTGCAGCCACATTAGCCATAGGAAACGTAATAATTTTCCCAGCCATTAATTGTAAGTTAACATATTAATGTGTTTGACAATACATTAAAAAGTCTACTCCGCCCATTAATATATCCACCCTGAATCCACAGAGACCAAACTAATTATTTGTATAATATTTTGTTATTTAGGGCTCTTGCTCATGCAGTTTTCCAAGGCCACTTTTTAAACATCCATTGTTTTTCTGTCTCCCAGGTTCCAGAGGTTCCTACAGCAGCCAGCACAGTCACCTGGGCTCTGAGCTGAGACCCCTGCAGTCTCCTGAGCACCACATCGACCCCATCTACGAAGACAGAGTCTACACTAAATCGAACCTTCGAGGGCAAGGTGAGCACTAAGGAAGTCATACATATCATGGAAAGTAAAGTAAAGAGAGGAGGAGGACGAATGTTTGTTTAAAATGTCATGTTCAAATGCAGTTTGTGAAATGGAACTACAGAGCATTACAGTAGACTAACATGCCAGATTGTTATTCCTGATCTATAGTGTTAATATTTAAATAAACAATGACGACGAGGCAAAGAGAATACAATAGTACACACTGAAATTAAATACACTAAAATAGCTTGAGTAATTATCGAGCAAATTGCTTTATATATAGTTCATGACTGGAGGCAGACATCAGAGGAGTACCAGAATTAGAATAAGAAACTGTGCAGAATGAAGTATGGCAGATATGACGCAGCATACTTCAAAGGCAGGTGTGTTTTAATGATGCCACCTTATATGAAAAGCTGCTGAAAGGACACGAAGAGAATTGCTTTCTACATCTGATCATGTACGGCTTTTTACAAGATCAGGTTGGCAAATCCAATTGGGGTCTCAGTGGCAATTTGTCTCTCAGTCACAGTCTGTTAACTAATTAGTTTCAAGGCTGAAAAATTAATCTCAATTAATCTCAGGGGCGTTAGCTTGGGTGCTCTGAAATCAAAGCAAATCAGCCGTGTCCTGAAATGTTGTAGATGAAGTGCCGCCGGTCTGGTGGCCAGAACAACAACAATAAAGAATGGGCTGGAAATTAAAAACAAAAGCAACACTTTTTCCTTATATGCCTTAAGTATTATCACATGCACAGGGATATTGCTAGGTTCTGAATGTTAATACTGATTATTATATTTATAGGATTATATTTTATGTAAGACATACCTAGTCCTTTGTTACCTTTTAATTTGTTTCTGCTGATCTCACTTTAAAATCTTTATAAATACTGTAGTTTGAAGACAATGAATAGATTGGAGCAGGAGGACAGCAGATGTCTTTACTGCATGGCTAGACTAATAATTGAGTCAGTCCAACTCTTAAGACCGGCTCATTGTACAGAATGTGATTTGACCTTTAAACAAAATGTAATGTGCTTTGTTATGTCTCTGTCTCTTGTCCTGCTTTATTAGACAGAATTAGTTTTGCTGTCAAGACATTGTACCCCTGTAGGGTTTATATATGGGTTTTTCTTGTTTCTGCATGCACATTAGATTATGAAAGCTGGTTTTCACTGCTGTGATGGGAAAAAAAGTGCAGTAAGTGAAAATTCTGAGGCTCAAAATAATATTTCCTTTCAACTTAATACTTTTAGAAACTACGTCAAACAAGTTAAAGCTTCTCAAGAATTTTTATTTAAAGATTTGCTTTTTTTTTTTTTACTTTTTTTTTACATTGCAGTCTCAGAATCCAGCTTCACTAAAAAACAGGTTTTATAATCTTTCAAAAAACATTTGGTGAGATAATGTTATAAAGTTATCTTGCCTGTGAACATGTAAGATTGTGTCTATGTATTTTACAGTGTTGCCTTTTTTTTCTTTTTGCTTCTTTCCCTTCTTTTCTGTGCTACTTCTTTTGACCTTTTGCCGGGTGCTTCATGTTTGCTCCTTGTGTCTGTATATCCTTGTCTTGTTGGCCTTAATTGGCCCCATGTCTTACCTGTTTGAACACCAGACCCAGTAGTGAACCACTTGTACCAAGAGGTCTTGAGTTATTTGCTTTCTCCTTACACTCCTCTTCCCTCTTTAGCCCCGCCTTCCCCTGGTGTTGACCCAATCCCCTTGCAGCGAACGGGGAGCCAGAGCACCACAGGCACCTTTCAGAGAGGCAGCTTTGCCACAGGAGGCGGGGCGTCTGACTACATCAACCCCTACCGCACTCTGCAGTTCTGTCCCTCCACAGAGTCTCCATACAGCAAATCAGGGCCGGCCCTGCCCCCAGAGCCCGCTCTGGGCCGGTCCCCATCAGTGGACAGCATCCAGAAGGACCCAAGGTGAGGGGAAAGCTTTACTAACACTCAGCTCTGGCTTGTTGATGAAGCTCGTTGTTCTGCTCCCTTTCCACATTCACTGAACTTACTGAGGGCCAGATTCACCAAATACTGAAAGCATGTTAGAAAATCAACCCATTTAATCTCACTGGTCACAATGGTGGCTGCAAAAGATGTCAGTAACACTTTATAAATAGAAAACAATATGAGCTTGTTTGATTAGAAGTTCTTTAGTCCAGCTTATAGTTTTCTTTGAAAAGAGCAAACCTCTAGTTTTGGCTGTCCAATAGTGTTTTTGATGAGATAACAAGACTGACCTCCAGGAACAAAAAAGTTATTTTACTCCTTACCAAAATATGTATCATCTTATCACACTTTTTTTTACAAAGTGTCCATAAAATTACTAAAGTTGTGTCCTATATTATATCTTGCCCAGTTTGAATAATTTTGTGGCATTTTTACATTTTCAAGTCTAGCAAAATGTGGGATAAAATGGGTTAAGCTTAGAGTATTTGCAAACAGATGCTCGACTGTTAATGCCTGACAGTCTAATACAGTAAAAGGCTGGCTGAATCTGGGCTTTAGTATGTGGCACACTTCACGCCACATCTTTCACAATCCTTTCTAGTTTGCTTGATGTTGGACTCTTTCTGTGAACACCTCTCTGTCCAATTTAAAAGTTTGGTATTGTTAAGAGTTGCGCCCTGTCAGTGACAACAGGCCAACACAGTTAAGTGCATGAAGTCTGCTTTAAGATCAGTATAATTCGTGTAGGAGTGTGGGTGTGTGTGAGAGCGAGGGAACAGTGACAGACAAATAAAGAATAATATGAACAACAGCATCATTGTAATGATGCATTTATCACTCTTTTGTCCTAGTTAAAAGTTTGAAATAGTATTCCGGTGTTGTGTCCTGGATTTGCTTCCTTAGCCATTGCTTTGTGACAAACAACATGCTGTCAAAGAAAGGTGCAGTTTAGAAGTTATTGCATTTCCAATGAGAATGTTATTTGACAAGATGCCAAAGATATATGAAATAGATTTTAGATCAGACATTTTGTTACCATGGCTACCTCTTTCACTCATTGTCCTAGTCTTTATCTCTCTGTGCTCTCCTGCACATCTCACTCACATTGTCAGTTCAGCTCCAGTGTTGTTGGTTGTGAAGCTTCACATCTGCTTTGCTCATTCGGTAACCCGACTTGTGATGCATGGCATTTTGCTTTTCCTTCATGACATGCTCAGCCAGTGTCAGAATGACACATGTATTCTTTGAATGCTTGTAACTAAGGCTAAAGGGAGGGTCAAAGTAAATAGTTTTGCTCATTTGTGTGCACCATCAACAATAAATCAGTGCCATTGTGTACAATATTCTCTGTGATACTAGCATCACCAAAGATTACTAAAATAAAGTAATGTTCACAGAAATTGTTTTCCATTTATACAGGACTATACACTTGATTTTTATATAGCGGCCACACCACCTTAAGCACAATGAAACAGAGAATTAAAAAACATGGTGGACTATGTGTTCTTTGCTTGGCTTACTTCTCTGACCAGAGGAAAACCAGGTACTTCCAAATAATGTGAAATAACTTGTTAATTGGGAGCAGACAATGCATAATAGTTACTTATTGTGGTCTTTGTGTGTCACCTCTCCTGCTGTTGTGGAAAAGCATCATCCATCACACAACACAGAGTTATTAAGCTATAGATGTGCATCCTTAAAGACCCTCTCTTTACCTGCCATAAGCACCATCCCCCACCTCCTACATGCATGCGACCATCCCGCCTGTCATTGCCTGAAAACCAAATGTTGAGAGAGAAAGATGAGTCTAATGGCTACATATTGGTTTATATTCACTATTTCTTTTTTTTTTTTTTTACTATTATTACTACTATTATTGAACCATTTTTTGCAAAACAGCCAACATATACCTCTCTCTTGTTTCTCTCTGCCTGTCCCCCCTCGATAGGTACGACCCCGAATTCCTTGTGTGGAATCAAAATCAAGCCGAGCAAAGAATGACAAAGTAATTCCAACAATTTATATATACTCTCTGTCTATCTATCTATCTTACATATCTTTCATTCACTGAATCTCTCCATCTTCTCTATGCAACACGGATGTGTAATGGAGGCATGACATTTCCCATTTGTACTGTCACCACATGCACATTTTAGAGATTCAAAATCAGTTTTCGAGAATTTTATATACACGCCATTTGGCTAAATCAATCACAGTCATTACCTGATTTCTTACAATTCGGCCTTAGTACGTATTATACTCATTCTCTCCTTTGGCTTTCCACCCATCAGTCCATCTACTCCATCTTTACAATAATCTTTTTGGTGTGTCCTGGTGATTTCTCATTGTGCATTGTGATGGTCAAGTTTGTGTGGCTTGTCTCATCATCCTTAACATCTTGTTTAAAATGAGGGAAGGGGTGGGCCAATGTTAAATGTCTATAATAAAAGATAAAAAATAAAAATAAATAAGAAAAGAAATAAAAAAAAATGTCTATTCACAGATTAGGACTATCAAAAGCCACAAAAACTGTTTAGAACTTTTTTTGCTGAAACAACTAACAGCAGCTAAGCATTGTTAGCGCTGTAGCACTCAGGACTGATTCCCTCTCACCTCAGCGATGCATCAGGTCTTTAGTTTGGTCTTGAATACAACTCTAACCCCTGGTAAACAAATATTTTATTGTTCAAAAAGGTCTATTTATGGAAACACTAAGACAAAAACTTACATAAGACAACATCTGAGCGGATCATAAAGGTGTCTCATTTGATTTTATGCTCATAAACCCAGCCAGAATCTGTGATCCATGGTCACCGTCTTGAAATGGATTGTGTTTGTCTGTTTCTGCCTGACATCTCCTGACCTTTCGTTCATTTCTGCTGGCTTCAGTGGGTATTCACTTATTCAGATATGCCAGCACACAACACACAAACCCTGTACATATACACCTCTCTCTCTCGCGCGATTTTATTCTGGATTTCATTTGGCATTTTGTAACTTTTTCCTCAAGTTAAAGTAAATGCCTGTTCTCAAACACCAGAACCTGCCACTCATTTAATTGACATTTTATAATTCTTTGTTTTGCATAAGTTCTTTTCTTTTCTGGCAGTGCCTATTATACTGTTTGCCTCTCCAGGGAAGTAGGTCCATTCTCTGTGTCATTTACTTTTCCGTCTTTTGAGGGAGCTTTTTCTTACACTGATTGGAGGTCAGATAAGGACATAAAAGACAAAAAAGACAAAGACAAAAAACATAGTGTGTTGTGCTTTAACAAATGAAAGCATGGTCCACTAGACATTTAGACACCACTACAAATGGGCATTGTCACTTTATAGTGCAGTGCATAGTGACTAGGGAGTTGCCACACAATTGCCATGTTGCTAAAATACTGTTTCTGTAAGCCTAAAAATAAATGTGAGTTGGAAAACAGAAATATTGCAAATAGCACAACAGGTTAGTTACCCATGGCAATATTAGACTTTTGTCATATATATTTGGCAATATGTCATAGACCCCGTGCGGAACCATGCGTTTTCTTATGTATATGCTTTTGGCTTATACGTTTTTTAATTTAAAAGTTTCCTCAGGCTGTGCTCTTATGTAATTACGTGTTCTGTAAGTTAATGACTGAAACATGATAAAACAGAGGCCCTGGGATCATTTCAAGGGAAGTTACACAGACTGCAGCATTTGTTACTCTTAACTTGTTGTTACAGTACAACGAGTTAATAGAGTTAATGGTTTAACATTGATCCGTTTTTTTGTTACTTCACAAAACAAGGTTTCAAAGTTGTTTGAGGTCTTGCTGAAAAGTTAATGCATTCCTGACAGTCCTTTCACTCAGTGGGCCGCGAGACTCTGCCACTGTCTGCATGTTTGTCTTCAGAATGAGTCATCACACAAATCTCCCTTCCCTCCGACAGCGCTCAGCAGTGGGAAAACAGGCACAAAAAAGCGTTCGCTCGTCGCTTCCAAAACACTTTTCCCCGAAAACCCTGACTCATAGGAAATCCTTTCAGCCAGATATAGCAGTGATCTGCCTCCAGCCCTCCATAATTCATATGCAGTTGATTTATTTACCGGGGTTTAATTGTTGGGTTTGCCTGCAGCCTGCCGTCTAACATTGTGGTGTAAATGTTTTGGCTGCGTGACAGAAACACACATAGAAACAGACGTGCGGCGGTACGAGACAGCCCACCTGGATGGTCAGGAACATAGAGCAGATTGACAGTTCATTAGTAATTTGTCCTAGTCCTCTGAGTTGCCAAATGAAACATTAACTTCTCAGGGATTTCACTGGCACATGCATATTTTATGTGAAAAAACAAGCGGTATTTTCTGTTCCTTCCATGGTTTTCTTTCATTTTAGATACTGCTGATGTGTTTCTAAATCATGGTTACTGCACATTTACAGTATTGTTGTAAGGCAATTTCTAAACCACTTTCATCTAGTGTTTTAGCATGCCAAATGTTAGCACTCAATATGTTCACAGTAAAAACATCTAAGTTGAATGAATGTGAATATTGACATTTTTCTTGTAAATTATATCTTTGAGGCTGGCGAGTCCTTCTCCGACACAATAAACATAACAAGACCATTATTATCGCTACGCTTTTATTTGATTAATTTTTTTCCATATTTTAGTCAGTAGCAGTTGAAACCAGGTTATTTTTCATACTGCAACAGTGGCCTACAAACAGGATGCCTTCTGGCCAAAACAAAAATCCCCAGAGTAAAGTCTTGTGCTGGGAGTTCACAGATGGCTCAGTAGTGTTTTACTCATTCTGCTGGGATGTAGTAACTCTGCATTTGTACATGGGATTTTATTTAGAAATACTGTGTCTAGATAAGGCTAAAGCAATATTGATGTAGAGGAGAGAATGTTTTGGTGGACAGAATACCATTTTATTACAATTAATGCGGTATTTTTGCAACTTTTAATGTGCCATTTTTTTGATTATTTTTGATAAATTTACAAAATATTGTCCAATCTTCAATGTAGCTACATTTGTTGCTCCGCTTCAAATTTGTATTTTGTTTGCGGTTTATCCCACAGTAGTCTGCAATATTTAGTTCTGTGGAGTCAGGCATCACATTTAAGTTTTAATATGTACATTTGGTGTGCAGCATCACAGCCCCAAGCCAAGGTTTGAGTTTGATTTGCTTTGATGTACCACACCAGCCAAAACTATTTGTTGTCTCTTGTTCTGTTACTCTGTGCTTGTGTGACTCTTTTTTTTTTATCACTATTTGTGGATCTTGTCCTTTCTTCTTCCTTTTTTGCCTGTTCTCACAATAAGCTGTTCTAACATAAGTGTGTGTTTTAGTTTTTACGAGTGTGTGGGTGTACGCCTGAAGGCTGCCGACAATTAGGCTGTGTCACTTCATTCATTCAAATGTTGACTGTCTATTCTTTCCTGCATGAAAACTAACACTTGTGTGTGCTTTGTTTTCTACTCCTAATTTGTGAAGTGGTTTTGTGAGAAATGTTCTATAATCAATTTAGTTTTCTGCTGAAGTGTCTCCTAAGGTAATACAGATGTACAAAACTCAAATGTTGTATCATTTGCTGTTGGCCATCCAGCTATGTTCACAGAACTTTTGTTTTATTGATGTAGACACATAGATTTGAAATTTGATGTTCTTTATGTAGTTAAGTTACTGCTCGGTAATAGCATTGTAACAGTGTTGTATAATGTGTTAATAAATGAAGAATTATGGTAATTTCCCAGCCCTACAGAAGTACCTAATTTAACCATTATTTATTCTGCCCTAGATGGGAATCGAACCCTATTTTTGTTTCTGAGGGTGAGCATGGGCTAATGTGTTTTTATTGTATAATAGCATGAGGGAGATAAAAATATTTAAACAGTCTCTGCCCACATTTGGCTTTTACATTCTAGTAAAGTGGAGAAAATGCATACCGTATAGGTCTTTGGTTGGTTGTTAGAAATATTATTCTACATTGCCCTTCAAAATGTTTCTCTCATACAATGATATCACTTTTTTGCCCTCTGTTGTGTCAAAGGGGTCAAAGTCACCCTATTATTGAATAGCTCATTACCTCAACCCCTCTTAATCCAAATGGTAGATGTCACTGTGTGTTTGTCTCTCTTATTCTACTTTATGGTTGTACCTCTTCTCCCTTTCCACATAGCCCCGAGAGGCTCCATCCACACTGCCACGTACAAGCCACAGTGAGATGGATGGCCAGCGTCATGAGTATCACATTTGTTATCGAGTGTTCCACGTTCTAATTACAACACAAAAACACATGTGACAGCGCGGCCTGCTGTAATGCCTCTTGTTTTATCAGTCAATTAGCCCACAAGGTGACCTACACAAGGTTATGTCACCTATAATCACAGTAATGGAGGCTGATACTAGTATACGTGCATAATAGTATTAATACATGTTAGAAGGAACGTGCCTAGAAGGGAGAGTGTGTTGTTAAAGAGGAGAAAACAAGGGGAAAAAGAACCTCTTTCTTTTCAGTTTCCACATTCTGGATTCAGTCCATTGGCCCATTGTGAAAGTTAGAGACAAAAGCGTTCTAATCCTGGCTCTTCTGTGCAGCCTTTGATGACTGGCTATGCTGAGTATTTTTAGTGTGTGCCACCATTGGCATTTTAGGGAAAGTGTACTCAGTTCTCCTTTCGGTGGGTTTGTTCTTGCCTTAGCAGCGCACGTTGTTGGATTGAACCTCCAAGTCTTACAGCGCGCATGTGTTAACGTCAGATTACGCTGAAGTGAATTATCTCCAGTGGGACGCGGGGCTGTTGCTGCATCAGAAATAAGATACATCAAAGAAAAGGAAACGCAGCCGGGAGAGGCAGGCAAAACCTATGCATCGTTTTTCATAATTTTGTTTATTATTAAGCTATACGCGCTGTAATCGAATAACTTCCATACATACAGTCAGCCAACATAGTCAGTCTCTCGCTTATGTAAAGATTTAGGTATAATTTGGAGCCAAAAGATGTGCTCAAAAGCAGAAATATAATTTAAGCAACTATAATTAACCAGTCATGTAACCAATTGTTATCAAATACTTTTCTGTTGGTTTGTCCATGTCATGCAGTGCATTGAACATGGTGTCATTTTAAGACATGTACAGCTTACAGGTGGGTAATAATTGAGGAAAAACAAAAACAACTCGCTTAGCATTTGACAAGAAGTAGATTACAGCCTACAACCCTAAATGTTACAGCTTACTACCCATCTCTGGTCGCCATCCTTGGGGCTTCATCGCGGATAAACGTCCCTCTGAATGTTACCATAACTTAATTCCCTCACATCTGAATGTTCTCACACTCGTTCTCTTTTTTTCTCACACACACACCACTGTACAATACACACTTTAAGTAATGTCAGTGTGAGTTAGCATGTGTGTGTGTATGTGACTATGCCTAAAGCATGCCTTTAGGCAAAAGCACTCAGGTTCTGCACTAAGACCAAAGCAGCAGTCCAGTAAGAAGAAAGGAGGAAGCTCCTGTGGATTTTAAACTTTCCACCATTGATCTATAAGACTTAGCATTTTCACTGATCAATATGAACTATATCTTTAGCATCATCTGTGTCTTTCAGTTATGTATCAAGATTATTTTCAAACTGCAAACATATTACCTAATAATTTCACTATTCTTTGTTTTATTAATGTTAATGTTTAATTATTTGTGTATTTGTGTAATTTCTGTAATTCTCCTTCTGTTATTTACATTAAACATCCAGCTACACATCTACACTCTCCATTGCTCTGTACACAACCACACTCAATGTTGTTTTCAGCTGCATGAATATATTTTCTTATGTCTATGTTTGCAGAGAGTTTGGCTGGAGGGACCCAGAGCTGCCGGAGGTGATCCAGATGTTGCAGCATCAGTTTCCATCAGTCCAATCCAACGCTGCTGCCTACCTGCAGCACCTATGCTTTGGAGACAACAAAATCAAATCTGAGGTATTCATTATGCACCAAATAATGATTCCCACAATGCTTATAGTTTATTACCATTGTAGTCATCTGAATGCACCTTTTCCTTTCTACATTTACACATCTGAACAAGTTGTACAAACAGTGATGTGGGCAGAAATACCCCTCTTGCAAGAACACACATTAGATATTGCGCAATGGCATCATAGAAACCCATTTGTTCAAATATGGTCAAGTCATTTTATGTACAATAGAGCACTACAGTGTCCCCCAAACAGGTATACTTCAGTCTTACAAAAGTAGAGGCTATGCCTGTCAGCTCAAACTCCTGCAGCACTATATCCATTATAGAAAAGTTATTGGGGTCATCATACACAGGATCATATACAGGCTTTCTTTTCTAAACACATTAAAGGATTATGAAAAGGCCTGTAGCGTTGCCTAAGCACATCGCTCTATATAGTCTGTAATAAATTGTAATGTGTGTTCATTGCAGACACTTCACCCTACGACAAATAAAGCCCTGTCCCTGCCAGTACTGTGTCCTCCACAGCGGCCATCAATTAGAAACTTGAGAAAACGGCTGCTGTCTGTCTCTTCAATGTCAGCTCAATTTAGCACAATTGCTCTTTATTAATCCCCATGGAGACAGCAGACCAAACAACAGTTCTCCTGACATTAACGAAACATAGAAAAGGCTAGAAAATAGATGGCTGGTGTTAAGCCTGTTCAACAAAAATTATATATTTTACAACTGAGATCTCAGCTGCCACCTTTGTAGCACTCTTGTGAAGATGTCGGTGAAGTTGTTGCCTGGGTAGTAAGGGATCCAGCAGCTCTGAGTATTTTATAGAGATGCACTTTTATTTTGAGCACCACAGACAAAGTGAAGACACATGGCCTAATGTGGCACTGGCTTGTGTCTGTACGATCTCCTTTGCTGCTTGAGTTGTGCCATGTGTATTGGAGTGATCTGCCCTATATTATTTCTTTGTCGAGACAGATAAAAAAGTAGGGATGAAGATGTTATGAGAAGAACAGACACTTAAATATATCATTCATGTACTATTTTAGGTGTTTTCAGTTTGGAGAATCACAAATATGACGTTGTTATGAGTCAGTTGTTGATAACAGTTGATCTTATCTCACGGTCTCCCTGTCGTGATTCTAATGTCCTCTGTGTGATCCTACTCAGATCCGACGGCAGGGAGGGATCCAGCTGCTGGTGGATTTACTGGACCACAGGATGACTGACGTGCACCGCAGTGCCTGTGGAGCCCTCAGAAACCTGGTCTATGGCAAGGCCAACGATGACAACAAGATCGCCCTCAAGAACTGTGGAGGAATCCCAGCCCTGGTCCGACTGCTCAGGAAGACCACAGATGTGGAGATCAGAGAGCTGCTCACAGGTAGGAACACATTACAATTACAGGTTAGATGATTTGATGTTTAAAACTCAGTTTGGCTTGGCTTGTAAACTCACCTCCAAAATGATTAGCAGCCATGTCTGTACTAATGTTTTTACAGATTTTACCATATATATCCTGGCAATTCCCTGTTAATTGGAATTCATTCAAATGGCTGCAGTAAGAGCACTTGCACCTCTGAAGGGGATGAACAGATGACAGGGCTAAAAAAGGAATACCACTCAATTTCCAAATGTATGTCCAAAATCCTTCAGGGATTTTATTTCAATCCAGGAGTTAAATGAGAAAAATGGATTCCTTTAACCAGGAGCCCACACTTGTGAAATATCTCTGCTGTATGTCTCTGAGAAGTGTGTTATTTCAAGGCATTACATGTTAAAGACCAAGAATTTAGGTATTCTAGTTCAAAACCAGTCGACCAGCTCATTATCCTGTCATGCTTGGAGCTCTATGTTTAAAAATAATATATTTCAATTTGGTTTGGACCCTTTAAGTTTCAAAACTGTGAATTAAACATTAACAGAAACAAGCACGTTAAGACTGAAGAGAGAAATAGGATTAAATCAATTACTAAAATGACTACATAAACTTTAAACAAGCTCTAAATCAGGTCTCAAATCAAAACTATACCACATCTAAACCCAGGAATAATCATGGACTAAAAGAGTTAAAGTCAAGAATACAGGACTGAATCCAGCAACTTTAGAGCACTTGGAATCCCCCACAATTTTAAGCCCTATGATAAATCAGCACATAATTCATCATTACGAGCTCATTGACGATATTTCAAAAGATGAAGCAGATATAGACTGCAGATTTATCCTCAGATCTTATTATCACTAAAGTGTCGGAAAAGTAATACGGGCCACAATGCAGACCGGCTCAAGGTAATTAAACCCAGATGATATGATTATATTGTAAACTGCTGCCTTCCCCAACACCCATAGACCGGCCACGATCCTTAATCCTGCAGCGTTTCACATCGGGTTGATATGACAGATGATGATGTGTGCTGACGGACAACTGTTTTCACTGTAATTCACCATAATGAGAGGCCGCCATGAATGCTAATGCAGGCTAAGCAGTCTAGCAGCAACAGAAGTGGTTGTATTTTCATGCCACATTAGGTGCAGTATGTCCCACTTGTTCTTGTGCATTCTTATATAAATATATTTATAGATATAGAGTTGGTACAGAAAGGGGTTTAGGCTTAGTCCAGGACAAAATAAAAGGTTTTGTATGCTGCCAGAGTCTTAAAGAAGATTACCATATAAATTAGAGCAGCAATTCAAGGCACAGAAATCCCTCCTGTCACAAATTAATCAGCTGAACGACCGGCCGGACGCAGACAGACCCCGCTCTCTTTCCTCTTTCTCAAAAACCCAGAGGAAATAACTCCCTCTATCTGTCCCTCACGTCCCTGTGTGCTTGGCTCTGTTGGTAATTGGTCCAAGTCCTGTCCTCTTTGCCTTTCTCCGTTTTCTCGTCGTTCATTCTCGACATCGCCTGCTGCCCCTGCCTCTCCGACTATCTCTCTGCTGGGCATTTTGAATCAGGATCACAGTGGGAAACTGAGCTGCCTGTCTCGGTAAAGCTACAGATTCACACTCACACATGCTCGGTCTCACTCACGGGTACAGTTGGCTTTACGGCACACAAAGTCACGAGGCAGTGTGCCCTCTGCTCTTCAGCCTCTCCATGTTCCTTTGCGGATTCTGGGACACAGTTTGTGTCCATTCCCTGTTTGAAGCTTAATGTATTTGAAGGGTTTGGCTTTTGAAAGGAACAAAGAGATGTGTCAGAATAGCAGATAGTTGTCTCTGGGGTTTCACAGAGGTGTCGTAGACTGGTCTTTAGTGTTAGAGCTGTTATAGAGATAGTCACTATTTTGTAAATGCCATTGAATTAGAAGCTTTTGGATGATTTATTCCCTAGAGTAGTTGACAGCTCACTCCTGGTTTGGAGAAGCAGATAAGAGCAATGCCACAGAGACTGTCTACTTCTCTAAATGGGGCTAGTAAAATGAATTTTAAACAGTTAACATTCAAACTACATAAATGTCTATTTAAATGTATGGTCCATAGAGGATTTTTCCTTCTTATATGTTCCTGATAAATGGCCCGGTTTTTGGTTCAAACACATTGAGGTGCCTGTACTGTGCAGTTCTAAGGGGTTTGGGGTTTTAGGGTTTTATAAGTGAAGAACATATGAATAAAAACATATGATGAAAGAAAATGCAAACAAAATCTTCTATATTTGTTGCATAACACATGATGTGCTTACAATTACAGTATACTGTATACTATAAATAAAGTGACGTGTTCCTAAGTTTCTCAGAGGCACCCTTTGATTAAATAAATTAATAAATAATACTGGAATATCCATTTAAACTAAAATGCATTGAACAGCCTGTTTGAGGTCTCTCCAGAGTGGCTCACTGATATTGAGGTCAGACTGAAATGGCCAGTCCAGAAACTTCACTTTATTTTGCTGTGGCCAATGACAAGTCGACTTGGCCTTGTGCTTTGGATCATTGTCATGTTGGGACGTCCAAGTACGTCCCATGCGCAGCTTCCGGGCTGATGAGTGCAGATTTTCCTCCAGTATTTTCTGACAACATGCTGCATTCATCTTGCCATCAATTACGACCAAGTTTCCTGTGTCATTGTAACTCACACATCCCCAAAACATCCACCTCTATGTTTCACAGCAGGAATGGTGTACCTTTCGTCATAGGCCTTGTTGACTTCTCTCCAAATGTAACATTTATGGTTGTGGCTAGAAAGTTAAATTTTTGTCTCATCACTCCAAATGACTTTGTTCCAGTAGTTTTGAGGCTTGTTTCTGTGCTGTTTGATGTATTGTAAGCGGGATGCTTTGTGGCATTTGCGTAGTAATGGGTTTCTTATGGCGACTCAACCATACAGCCCATGAGGGCCTCCTTATTGTTCATCTTGAAACAGCCACACCAGAGATTCTTGAATTTCAGCTGAATTTATTTGTGGGTTTTTCTTTGCATCCCAATCAATTTTCCTGGCAGTTGTGGCTAAATTTTTTGTTGGTCTACCTGACCTTTTCATTTTCCACTTCTTTATTAGAGTTTGAACACTTTTGAATGGCGTTCTCAATTTCTTAGATATCTTTTTATTTTACTTTCCTGTTTTATACAGTTCAATTACTTTTTCATGAAGATCCTTTGACAATTATTTTTGATTTTCCCATGACTGAATAAAGAAACGTCAGTGCTGAAAAAAATGGGTTTGAATTAATCAAATGCACTTAAAAACTAAGAGAAAATGTCCAAAATACAAAATGACCAAAACTATGCAAAAAATTATATTTTTTGAAATTACGGGTGCCCTGAAAAAACACTTAAAATAGAATACAGCATTCTGGTTTAACACTACTAATAGCTTGAGTTATTGCTTCTGACAAAAATGAACAGGACACATACATTTACTTGATGCCAATTCTAAGCTTTTAAACAGAAGTGATGCAAACATACGAGCATTTTTAACCACATGCCAACGTTGACTGTGGTTCCACTTGTAATTAGTCCATCACACATCACAGGTGACACGAGGTTGTCAGCTTCGATGTGAGAGATGTCACACTCACACTGTGTGTGTTTGTACATTTGCATTAAGTTCAAAGAGGAGAACAACAGTGTAAAAGAGTTACCAAACCCTATTTAATTATGGACAGGAAAATAGTAGATGTCCCATTAAAATAGCTATAATATTTCACATTAGAGAGATGTTGAGACTTACAATTCTGCCACCACTGAACAAGCTGTTTTTATATTGTGTGTCCTGTTATGCATTTGCACAAGTATTCAATTCAAAAGTGCACAATTACACCAGGAAAATAATTATTTGCTCATTATCATGGAGTAATAAGTAGTTCTCAGTCCAAAGCCGCTGACTTCATTAACGATGCAAACACACTGGATCTGTGTTCCCTTGAGTTATGCATTAGCATCTTTTTCATTGAAATTAAACAGAAAATATCATATTACCCATTATAACAGGTGAACTGACAACTGTGCTGAAGCCATATGGAGTGAGCTCATTCATTTTTTGCATTCACACAATATTTTAAACATGAGTTAGAGTAAACTTCAAACCCATGACCTTGACTGGCTGCAGTACGTTATCTGCTCGTGTCCAATGGTAATGTCATTAAGGGACACAAACTGAGTAAACATGATAGCAGGCCTCATTATTACATAGCTATAGGCCTGTGCGGAACAAGTGATTAAAGAGTGATCGATGGCTGCTCATTATGAAAACAAAAGTCAAGCTGATGCCAGGAATTAGTTTTAGGACATCAGTTTTCACAAAAAGATCTATAGTTGTCATTTATCCAAACACTAGGCTTATATACGCACTCATGGTTTTTATTTTAAAACACTGTTGATGAATGTTCTTTGTAATTTATACTGAGCGAAACTAAGACCACTTGGAATTTACTGATCTTTAACAATAACACATTTTTGTCAAAAGAGTAACCAGCCCATGAATGCTTTAAACTACTCAGGAATGTTTAATTTAAGATTTTGGGACGGTGGTGCTGAGTTTTGAATGAGCAGTAAATGTTTCATTGATTCTTGAGTCCAGAGGACAGACAGTTGCAACAATTTGATTAAAGTGTGAACCAATTTTTGGGCATTGAGCCAAGAAACAAAAGCTCCATTATTAGAAATATTTTTAAGTTGGAAAAAAATGATGACCTTGTGCCATTGTTAAGATGATTATGAAAATTGAAGATTTCCTGTATATGCGTGGAACGTGAGTGAGTTTTTACCTTGCATGATTACAAATACAAAGACTGAACGGTGAAGTAGGACAGTTCCTGCAGCTGTGCGTCTGACTCAGCTTGACACCAAGAGGCCCTCCAGTTCAATTCTACTGATTGTGTCGAACTCTCACAACACATAACGGTAAAAATCACCTGCACATTGAGGGCCCCACATGAGAGCCACATTGTGTACAGTGTTCACCATTTCTGCTGTTGTTCTTGGTACAAAGCCATCCTGCTGTAGCCAAGGTCAGCCATTAGTGCCTTGTTACAAAACAAGAGCACACTGATTGTTCATTGGAGTAAATCTGAATCACTTGTAATGCTTGGATTGTTGCTTAAATTTTGAGTCTATAGCAGTTTAGGTTCCCTGGCTTTCTTTTTTATTTTACAAACAATAAATGAATTAATGGCACACAGATATCTTGACATTTCAGACTCAAAGATTGTAAGCAAAAGTAAATAGGTGATGCAAAGTTGCAGAAGAGAAACAAGAAGGAAGAGCAGGTAAAACTGATGAGGATGTAAAATGGCTTCACAGACATGAGAGATGGCCAAAGATATTCATTTCCCCTTCCTCCTTCGAACAGGGCATTAATGACGTAAGGCTGAGGCAATTACCCGCCTTCATCTCATCTGCCATTAACTTGGAATGTGTTTGTGAGTGGGTTCTGTAGGATACATGTTAGTGCATCGCACTCGTCTTTTATCAGATCAAAGATTGAATCCTTTAGCGTAGCAACTCAGGGAGATGATGTCATACTTCATACACAAAGAGTGATGCTGACAAACAGCTGACTTTGCTCAGGATACAAAAAAAACATATTTTTATGCAGCTGCAGTGAGACATCTTGTTTCATATTTCCCTGCGCCGCATTAAGATCTCTATATTGTGCAATATATGGTTGTATCTTGCAGAATGTAAAGATTTTTGAAGCTTTCATTCAAATAAAGCTTTACAAATCTCTCTGTTGACCTTAATTTCGCTTTTTTTTATCAGCTACATTATAGAGACTTAAAATGTCACAAAATTAAAAGAAGATAACCCTTTAAGTTGGGTATATGTGTTCATGTGCAATGTAACATTAGTATTTCACATTAAACTGGTCAAGCAATTATTGATTTTGTTTTTCTTGTTGTGCAGTATATCCTGATTGGACTGTGACATTTTTAAAAACCACACCAAAAAACATAAAAAAAAAAACATTTCTCAGGCAAACCTATAGAATATCCCGTTAAGTAGCCCCAAAAATATAAAATTTATCAAACCACTTAATAGTATGTCTGACCTGAATCATTCATGTCTGTTTGTGGGTTACGTTTTTAAAAAAGAATGTTACGTCTCATAACTCATGCACTTTATTCTGGTGTAGCGCTGGCATTAACCCTCAAAAATGCATACAAAACAATACAAAACTATTCAAGTTTCTTTTACTGATGATGTGCTACAATGCTATATGCTAAGCTCCCTGTAACAGTATAAGTACTCACAACAATTAGACGTCATTATTAACCAGGAACACTCTCAATGCTGCCCCTTTACTCCCCATGTCGACATCGAGGTCGTGTGGAATTAATGTCTGTCACTTCAAATGGCAGCGTTATCAAAAAGCCAGCATGCCCTCCGCACTCTCTTCAGGGTGGGAAGTCGCTCTCACTTACAAGACAGCCGTGGCTAATTACCATCATGATGCCAGAAGCAAATCGTTTAGAAAGTCCTTTTGACCACAAACAGATACCACTTCCTCCAGGTCCAATGGGTGATTTTTGGACTTGTCTTGACACACACATTCCAGTACAATCCTCATTCAAACCTACAAAGATATGTTGTAATTACACGGAGAGGGGTACACACAGATACAAGGATTTGTAGCTCTTCTGCCGTAATTGCATGCATAAATAAGAGTAGATAAGTGCAGATATGAACAGCAGTGGACCCACAGACATATAATTATGAGTAGGGAGATTAGGAAACGGACAGCTTGCCCGGTCAACAAGAATTACATGTTGCGCCAATTCTCAAGGTTATTTGCTTGTGTGAGTGTTTGTGGATGTGTGTGTGTAGAAGAAAGGGAGTCTCTTGAGAAGGGAAACTTTTGTCTGTGCAATTGTTAGAGAGTGTGTTTTTGTGGCTGGCAGAAGAAGTGAACAGTAATTGGGTGGCGAGAGAAAACTCCCTCCATTTTCTTGCTTGGCTGCTCACTGACTGTACGTTGAATTCAGGCGAGGATTAAGAACAGGAGGTGAGCTTTTTGTAAGTGATTTACTGCCTTCACTGCCTCTACCTTGTACTCTATTAATTACAGCCGCACTTTGGTGACCTGGAGCAAGAAATAAAAAAATAAATTAACAGGCTATGTTTTAAAAGATTAGAGCTTTTAAAATTCATAGCTGGTGCAGTTAAAGGTGCTGGTGCTAATTGCTACACTTCCTTCTAATTGTTTTTGCTCCATGACGGTGCCAAAGCTGTAATTCAATAAACAATATGACAAGAAAATATGTAGTAATTCTCACTTATGTAAAAGTTGTGTTACTTTAAAGGCTTTCTTTGGGAAAGGCATAAAGCAACATACGGTGTTGCTTTACAACAGAGTTCAAGTTCTTCACGTTCAAACTAGGGTTGTTTAAATAATGTTTATGGTACGATCTGGTTGTGCTGTGGTTATGCTACGTGGCTAACTTACTCTAAGCTATCCAGAACATTGAACATTTTGCCCATTAAAGTTTACAAAAAACACAACACTTAATCCTTCCCTGATTTGAATAATAATTTAGTGAAACAACTTTTTAATGGTTGAATTACTTTTTGATTTTGTGCACAAATGGTTTGAGCGAAATGACCATATAACTGAAAAATTCCAAGCTTAGTTATTATAATTCATTTACAATGAGTAAGATTAGATTAGATAATTAGTTCTGAGTCACCTGTGGCTCAGGAGGTAGAGCAAGGGCGTTCAATAACCGGGAGGTTGGCGGTTTGATTGTTGTGTCCTTGAACAAGACACTTCAGCCACCTCCACAGCTTTGGTGTATGAATGTGTGTGATTGTGGAGGTGAGTTTGGTGGTGGTCGGTGAGGGTTGTGAGCGCCGGGTGTCTGAGAGGAGTACAAAAAAGCGCTATATAAATGCATGTCAAATGATTTACTGTGAGATTATTTCTTTGTATGTGTATGATTTCATAATCCTTTACACATCCTTTCTGTCGTCTCCAGGGGTTTTGTGGAACCTGTCGTCCTGTGACGCCCTAAAGATGCCCATCATTCAGGACGCCCTGGCCGTGCTGACCAACGCTGTGATCATTCCTCACTCGGGGTGGGACACGTCGCCCCACACGCAGGAGGACCGAAAGCTGCACCTTCACTCCTCACAGGTCCTGCGCAACGCCACCGGCTGCCTGCGGTCAGTGAAAACACTGTTTGCTATTACGACTTCATACAGGCAGAGAAATGATTCTGTTGTTCAAAAGCAGGATTATTTATAGATTGTGAGGTATTTTCAGAGTGTGTACTACTGTAAACACACTGAACTGACAGACTTAGGATGACTCACTACTATTTTTCTCCCTTGAGAAATCCTGCTAGTCATATGTTTCAACATTCTGCTAGTCATACACTGAAAACAGACTTTTCTCTTTTATTTTTTTTATAAAATTGTACAAAAAAAAGTTACATGCAACATAACATATACTGTAGATGAGATGGTGGTGAGAGTAATAAAATTAAGTAATAAGGAATGTGAAAATGTATAATTTGACAATATGTTTTCACTGAAATAAATATTGTCCAGCCTATGCTCCTATAGAATTATAGTTTATTGTTATGTGTAGAGATGAATAAAGTAATATATCTAATTATCTAAGCTAATCATAGTATTCCTAGAGCCAGGCACTTGTGCAGTACTTTTGACCAATGGGGTGGAGCAAACCCAAGGCAAGAAAACATATACTTTTCAATTCCATTTAATAACCTTTTTTTTCCAAAGGGAAATTCAATAGTTTCAAGTTATCACTGCAATATTCACCATTATTGTACTTGTTCATAAAATCATCCAGTTCAACATTGGACATTGAAACTTCTTTTGATGGGGTAGATTCATTTAATTATTGTTAATATTTCATCTAAAAAGGATGAGTAATAGATATTGAGCAGATTTCTATAGGATTCTGCGATGTATCCACCGAGCGTAAATCAATATAAAAGCACAGAGAACATTTTAAAGTCATTGCTTCTGAGGCGCCCAGGGGAGATGTATTTTTATTAGCTGCTCTGATATGAAATTGTGCTGTTAAAGCTTGCTGTGAGTATTCATTTATTTAGATTTTTACAATAAATAGTTAAATGTTCCGCCGTATTTTAGAATTATACAAGAAAATAGCTAACAGAAAAATTAGGGTAATCAGACTACAGTTGTGTGTGTTTGTGTGAGAACTGTGTGCTGCTGAGACAGCAGTCCTTCTCTCCTGTCCAAATTCAATAAAACGCTCAGCAGCTCTGATAGCGTTGTATAGAAGCATTAGCTTTTCTAAATCAAGTCTCAAAATGCTTTCTAGTCTTTCATCTCCAGTAAGCTATTATCATGTTGTTTTGTTTTTTCTACCTTAAAGGCACATAGGCAGAACATTTAGGTTTTCTTTAGACCCTCTGAGTGCTTCCATTCTTTACAATGCAATAGAGATTCCTCTAATTTTACTTCAGATCCTCCAAAAATAGTTGGAAAGTAGTCAAGGAAGTACAGACACATTCATTATGCAAAAATATGAAGCAACATTGTGATGCCTAATTAGCTTTGGAGCCCAGTTTTATGAGAAGAACCAGACATTTTCCTGCACATTTAACATCAGCAAGTGACAAATTAGAGCACTGTGCAAAGTGTTGCATGGTAAAGCCTTAAAGTGTCCTTTTAACCCGGAGTCTTCAAACACATATTGTGTGGTCTTTATTTTTGCTTTGGAACCTTACAACTTTAGGCTACTTATTTTTATTTTCCCACTATAGCTGCTTTTGAAAAAAAAAAAATAATACAATAAAAAGCCTGATTGATCCTTAATTGGCCTTCTGATTAGAGGACATTGGAAAATTGGGCACTGAATGCACAGATCAGGAGAGAGTCCAGGTGGAATTAACCCAACAGTGTCTAGAGGCACAGGTAGCGGCCATTTAACATAACATACCAGTCATACCAGTTTTCAAATGTTTTCAATTGTTGGGATCAGGTTAAGTTTGTCTAATCTAGCAAGTAACTAAGGAGGGTTAGACCATAGACAGGGCTTTGAAAAAGTAAATTGAAATTGCCCCCAAAAAGCACATCTTCAATACAAAAATAATACACCAGAACTAAAACCATAGACTTTCACTTTAAAAAGAGGCCTGATGGCTTTGTGGCTGACTTAATTTCATGCATTTCTTCTACAATTGACAATATAATAATCTAAAAGACACCCACTATCTGGATGCTCATTGTCTCCGATTATAACAATTGCATTTGTTTTGTAATCCACATTAAAACAATCTGTTGTAACTTTTTACATCTGCAAAGAAAACAGCTCTCCATCTCCAAAATTTTCTTATGGAGGATTTGGCACAAGTGGCGCTCGGGTTGAGTGGGGATAGAGTGGGACTGCTGCCATGGCTGCATTTGCATTTCTGTCTGCAAGATTGTCTGTCTTCTGTTTGTGTGTCTGCCTTTTTGTTATCTCCGGTCTAACTACTACATGTGTGGGCTGCTAATCTTAGCCGCAATATGTCACCTGCTTTCTCCCCAAAATGACTGTATAACAACACATTTGGACTGCTAACAGAGGCTTTATTGATCAGGTGCACACATCTGGTTCTTTGGTGAAAAATGATAGCTTTGTGCGGATGGGCTCACTAAACTAGCAGGGCTAATTCATCTTTCTCATGCCTCGTTAGGGAATGCCGGGAGTCTGATTAAAGATTGAATATTTCATGGCGGGTTTGGTGTATTGCTTGGCCACCTGCTCTTTCCGCTCGTCCGTCTCTCATATACTTTCTCATTTTCTCTTCCGTATACTCATTCTCTCATCCCTCATTCCACCTCTATCTGCTTCTATTACTCCATTTCTCCACTTTCAATCACGTATCCCTCGTTTATCCTTCCTGCCCTGTCTGCTGCTCGCTGTCTCGAATCGCCGGATAAACACACACACTTTTTTTTGCTTGCTCATTGCATGTCTCTCAATGTTAATTTGGCACAAATGTTGAGGACATGTGTTGTATTGATAAAAGGAAGGGGATAAATAACTTTATATTTAAACAGACATTAGGGTGAGTTGCATATTTTATCAGAAGAGAAGAAGAACTTTATAAAATAGTCTAGATGCTCACAAACCAAGCCCCACCCACTGACAGGTGCCATGGTAACCAGATAATACACCATTGACACTACTTGTCAGTATTTTAGTCTCATGATGTTATAGCTGTTTGGTCGAAGCTTCTTTGAGACTTCAACCATCATCTGGCAGAGCATATCTTGTCATTTATGGAAAATGTTTTGTTGTGTGTTAATGTAAATTTTAATATTTAGATTAAGAAATAAAAAAACACTCTTCTCTTTGAACTAAGTGCGGCGTTTTCATGCATGTGACAAAAGCTTGATTTTAATTCTTATAAGTAACCGTTAACAGTTGTTTTTGTACCATTCCCATTCAGCACACTAAAAGATCTTAATGAGCGATAATCCTGAGCCCTGTTGCCTTACAAGGGAATGCTTCACAGGGATTAATTACGCCTCATTGACTCAGGCTAATTCAGTTGAATTCATTAACATGTTGTAGCCAAATAAAGACTAGTGTCAATGTTATTTATATGTAGATGTTTGTGTTTACACGGGTAAATTGGGAGGCCAGACAGCAGGCTCAAAAGAGGAGTAAACCCATCAAGGACATGGCAGTTTGTCAACAGTGTGAAATATTCAAACAGTTATGTGCAATTAAAATTTGATGCTACTCAATAACTGCAGTTGTTTTGGTTTATGTTTTATACACAAGCAGCCATTTAAGGTCAGACATAACACAAATTATGACCCAAACAAATCATGTCAAAGAAAAAGTAACATTTTATAGAGACACCACAATACCTTTGGTAGGTTGGTTTGGGACCTTATTTTTGAGGAAAAACCTTTACACGTCCAATATTGCATCTATACTTTGACTCTTTAAGGATCTGCTGGATGTGTTTTGCACTTTTTAACATGTTCTGTTAGAAAGGACCCTATATTAAAGTGCCATTATTAGATAATTACATTGCACTTCCACTAATGTGTATGTGGTGTGTGTGTGTGTGTGTGTTTGTGAGTAGGAACGTGAGCTCTGCCGGAGAGGAGGCCCGAAGGAGGATGAGGGAGTGTGAAGGCTTGACAGACGCCCTGCTCTATGTCATCCAGACCGCTCTAGGGAGCAGCGAGATTGACAGCAAGGTAACAGCGGCACACGTACAATCTCAAGCAGCCTGGAGCTCTTGAACATACAAGAATAGAACATATATAATACACAGTCGCACAATAATTCCTCCCCATGACCAGGAGCAACAATAAACACAAGCAAACTAGTTGAGCTTTCCAAGACTGAAATGTATGATTGATAATGGAACTGTCATCATGTGAAGTATTTTTTTAACCGTTTTATGTTTTATGTGAAGTTGCCAAATCTGGTAGGCCTATGGACAACTTCAATTCTATACCCTTTTTTCTATGATTCATGGATTAAAACTTATTATACTATAACATGAAAAATATATAATGAAAACCGGTATAAAATGAGCCTAAAAGAGCCAGTGCAGCCCTTTTTTCACATCACAGCGTCGATAACTCAGCCTTCCAGCTTGTATTTTTTACAGTGTTGTAGCAGATATTACTCAGCCCAGATAGCCAGTGACACAGAAACATGTCTTGAGAGAGTGGATGTGTGCTTGTGTGGTTGGAAGCGTGTGTGTGTGTGTGTGTGTGTGTGTGTGTGTGTGTGTGTGTGTGTGTGTGTGTGTGTGTGTGCAAGACGGTGACCCTGTTTGTCCTGGCTGGATGTGTGTACGATTTGTTTGAAGGCCTCTCAAAAGGAGATGTGAAATATTAAATCCACAAAAATCCTTCACAAGATCAAAGTCGGTGACTGTTGACTGCACAGCTAGTCCCAACAATAGGATTAGTCTGTGCATGCGGTGTCTGTCGAACGGGGCACGTTGTGTGGGTGCGTAAGTGTCCTTTTCACACTTTATATATAAACAGCGCTGTCTCAACAACCAAATGTCTTTGAGTATTTTTATGTATCATATAAAGAATAACAACTGTGTGATGAAACATGTTGGATAGTAATTAAAATCCCATTCACATACTATATTTTCTTTGTGCTGTCTCAGACTGTGGAGAACTGCGTGTGCATCTTGAGGAACTTGTCATACCGGCTGGCCGCAGAGACGTCCCACAGTCACCAGGGGGGTTCGGAGGAACTGGACGGTCTGTTGTGTGACACAGGCGGAAAGGACGGCGAGAGTTCAGGATGCTGGGGCAAGAAGAAGAAGAAAAAGAAGGGACATGACCAGGTGCGTCCAGTACATATGCTGTACATAGTATTTCTTACACCCCAAACTGTAACTCTTAAACTAGACAAGTAGACATCCAAATGAAACAGTGACACTGATACAAGCTTCTTTCTGAAGGCTGATCTCTTTTAGTTCCTTCGGCTAGAAGTGGGTCATGAACAGGTCTCTGAGGATCTTTTAGGATTTTCTGAGCCTCTTGAAACACGGCCTAGACAAAAGTGGTCATTTGATAAATCTAAATCCATAAATTATAATATACAAAACTCAGTGATGAACAAATGTAAGATGCTCCTTCATATATGCTTTACATTAACTTATGCACTAAAAATATATGGCTGAATAACAAGGCAATGAGCACAAAATATCATTTTATTCTAAAAGTAAAAAACTTGTGCATAATTTATGAGAGAATGCCTAGCTTTGTGCAATGTGGTGTGATGATGGTTGATTTTTTTCTTGACATAGGTCACCAAAAGGCCAATTTAAACCCAACACATAAATCTAGAATAATAATTCATAAAGCATAACTTACTTAGTTAACTTACTTTGCATTTTATTCTTCCTACTATTACACTGAATCTGTTTTTGTTTTGTGTATTATTCAAAGATGAATAATATGCATTGCTGTGTTGTAAATAGAAAATCCATTCACTTATTTTTAAGAAAGCTATATGCGTTAGTTCAGAAAGAGTTCAAAAACATTTGTCCAGTTCATCTTTAGTTCATACTTTCAGAAGTCTCATATGAATATTTATGACTGCATTAGAGATCACAGCTCACTTTGATATTCATGATGTTGTTTTTCACATCCTACACGCCTGACACTCACCTGGATCATATAGGTCACATAAAGGTATACGTCACTATAAAGACTGTACACATTAAATATTGTCATAATTCATACTTCCTGCAATTAAGGCGAAGCTGTCAAATGCACATTTTTGATATAAAAAATCTTCCTAATCTGACAATTCAAATAAAATATATAATTGTTTTTGTAATGCAACATCAAAATGTGCATTTTTACAGTAGACATAATGCCTGCATTCTCAATAACCCGTGCTTAGTATCAGAATTATGACTTTCTCAGTTGTGCCCCCTTGTCCCCAACAGCCTCATCCACACTCACACTCATTCATCTAAAAATAAGTGCTCCTTTACTTGAAAATCTGGCAGAAACCAATGCGTCAAAATAGGCTCTCATCTCTTGTCATGCTAATAAGCAATCAGCAACACATTCTCACATTCTAGTGGAGTGGCAGGCATCTCCTAGTAAAAGCTGTGACAAGTTGAAAACCAAACATTTCCGGTAGATCAGGAAGGGTGAATAACTCATTAGCTCGCTACGCTTTTCTGAGGAAGAAGGAGACTTAAAAATGGATAGTTATGTGCCAGGCTTCTGACGTATTGTACATTTGTTGAGCTGAGATTACTTTATGTGTATCCGGGCATAACTGGCCATGATTGTGGATCTTAAAGCTAACCTAAATACTAGATTGTAAAGGACTGAATCATAACCTCTCCATAATAATAATGATAATATGTGCGGCTCCCCAAGCTTTTTGTCTCGATGCACTCTGGTGCAGCTGCGGGCGATTACCATGAAGTGCGTTGGCAAAGCTCTATGAGACACAGGGCGTCAGACAAAACTGAAGTGGAGGTGACAAGAGAGCAGAAGTAAAAGAGGGGCAGATAATACAACAAATGTAAAAAAAAAATAGACACCAGCAACTGTACTTTGGACTTTAAAGATAATTATTTTACTGTCATAATACTAGGGGCCCATATGAGATGGCATCGTAAAGTATTTCAGATAGAAAGCATACAGTATCAGTAAAAATATTTATTAAAAAACAAACAGTTAATTCTATAAATATCCTGTTCAGAACCCATGTCTACACACTGGTCAAACTCAAATTGTTAAGGGGTTACATGAGGAAATAAGATGCTGGTAATAGACTTTCTTCAGTCAGACAATGTTGCCTTTGTGTGCCATAGTGTTTTTCTAATAGGATAAATTCAGTCCCCTTTGTGTCTCTGCAGCCGCTGCTCTGCAGTTTCTATTTGTCTGCTCCCACAGAGCTTTTCTGCAGTATGTACAGACTGTTGCAATAAAACAATAATGTATAGATTTTACACTGGGTATGTTTTACTACAATATACAGTATGTAAATTTAACAGCTGTCGTATTGTTACATCACTCATGGATATAGTTAATACAAAATAGAATTAGACTTGAATAATATAAATGTAATGATCACATGACTCTTTCTCAACTCTGCTATTTTCTATTTTTGTCTCAGTGGGCCATGTTGTCACCCACCACTGTCTATCTCCCCCTTTAGTCACTTTTTTTTCTGAAGTGCATATCTTCTTCTTTTGCAGTGGGACGGTGTGGGTCCGTTTCCAGACTTGGCAGAGCCCCCAAAAGGCATCCAGATGTTATGGCACCCCACTATCGTCAAGCCCTACCTCACACTGCTGTCTGAGTGCTCCAACCCAGACACGCTGGAGGAGCAGCTGGGGCACTGCAGAACCTTGCAGCTGGCAGCTGGAAGGTGAGCACCAGGCAGCGGCCATATCCTGCTCATGATAAAGGCCAACACAGGAAGCTTATTCAAATTCTAGGTCTAGTAAACAGAAAAGGTCAATACAGAATACTGAACAAATAGAGTTGTGGATTGTAGGATATTAAACATCTAATACGTGGTGGTCCTTGAAAATATGATGGGATAACGTAACAATTTGCCCACCAAAGGTCATTACCTCTTTTTATACAGGTTATAAATCAATAATAATCTCATAGAAAACATTTTTAAAAAGGGCAATGTTGACACAATTACCTGCTCAAGTATGCATTTAGCTAATAGGTCAGTTGGCGGATAATTTTATTTAACCATAAACAAGTTATGAAGCCTTTATAAAGCCAGACTTGTTGTATAAGTATACTAATGTATTTGTTTTAACTTCTGCCTAAACTTCAGATGATGGTTTTTAGCACGGTGTTTACTCTTTTCATATAAAGCCAACACTGTATTGAGGACATCTCATGCCAAAAAATGGAACTTTTGATTTTTTTGTTTGCTGTTTAACTTTAGAAATGATCATGTTGTGAAAGGTGAGTGCACCGTAAGAAACCATAAGAAAAAAATCATATGATAATCCTCAGTAACAGGTTCAATCAAAAACAGAAATGACTACTCTAGAGTACCACACTTTTAAATGTTTTCCTTTTCCTTTGCAGTGGTCGGTGTACATCCGAGCTGCGGTGCGTAAAGAGAAGGGCCTCCCCATCCTGGTGGAGCTGCTGAGGATAGACAACGACAGAGTGGTGTGTGCCGTAGCCACTGCCCTGAGAAACATGGCTCTGGACATCAGGAACAAGGAACTCATAGGTAAGTCCCTTACACAATTCAGCTTTATTTAGAAATCCACACATTTTCTTGGCTCAATTGAACTTTAATCTGAGAACAATGGCACTACAAACAACTTTTCTGCTTTGTCATTTTATAATACGTGCTTAGTTTATTTCAAAAGTAGCATTCATTATTAAGCAAACGTCTATCATAGAGGTGTTCTTTTTTTTTACGTATGCAGATACCAACTTCAGTTGATTATTTGATGCTTCGGTTTTCATCGGAGACCAGCTAATGTCTGTAATAAACCTAAGTCTTTCCTTTGGTCCCCATAGCAACAACCACATGCTGCCTTCCACTTATTGTCTAAAGCTGGAGGCTTGCAGCTCAGCAGTGTGTGTCAGTGTGTGTCCATTCATGTGGACTCTGTGGGCTGTGCTGTCAGTCTTGTACAGTATTAGGCTGCCACGGGCACGCATGTATATTTTTGATAGAACAGATCGTCTTGCCCTCCGTTGTGGTGTTAACATGATCAAATTGTGTTAGAGGCGGAACATATTGCGTAGTGTGAGTCTCACTAGTCCATATCTACTGTATATCTCAATACTTCCACACTCAGATCTGCTGAGAGACAACTGTTGTTTCATGGCAGCATTGATGGTAACTTGATGGATTGAATTAACAGTTAGTGTTCATAAACTGTGGATAGAGAATAGTGCATATACTGTATATGGCCAATTGAATGAACTCACACATGCTTGGTTGATTGTGTTTGACAGCTTACCCAATAAAGCGGTGTGAATTGTTTTGTTAACTGGAGGTAATGTGTGAAAGTCAGTAAAAAAGTTTCAGGGAAGATATTTTGGGGCTTACATAAGTCTAATAGTTACTGTTAATTGTTACGTCATTTATGTGTTCTAGGAGCTAAGTTATTCCTGCAAATGTTTCAGAATTCTCTCAGTTTGACAAAGCAGACAAGAAGGGCTTTTGTTACAACATCTGATTGTGTCTACATACTGTTAAATTTATTATTGTAGATAATGGACAGTTGGTTCTCCTGTCCTGTCACAAAACCAAGTACCACACTTATAAAGGCTTGTTGTCAGTGCTGCTTAGCTGCAGACTTCTTCTCACTACCTGATAAAAAACCCAAGTTGACCTAAGTATATACTATATTACTTTTTCTATCAGAGAACTGCGAACAAACTGAACAAGTTACAGCACTGCAGCACCCACAGGCAATGGTCTAGTCAAAATGAAGTTCAAAGGTCATAGTAGACGAGATTAACCACTGGCCATTCTGTTTGCTGGGAAATGCAGTCGGCTCACATTATATACCGTCCTTGTGTTTTTGTTACAGAATGGTTTACTGGAGTGTTCAGGTGACTTATTTAACAACAAAAGAAACCTTAATCTCAAATGTCAAATAGTATCAATAATTCTTGGAGAAAACATGCTACTAATATCAAGAAATGACACGTAAATGACATTGTATAGAAATTGTTTTCTTGGTTATAATTTTTCTACCTGTCCTCTATGCTGTAAACATCCAAACACAAACCTACATCTTTTAACTTCTTCCCTTCCTCCTGGTCTGTGTCACTGTTTGTGGCCCCAGGTAAATATGCCATGAGGGACCTGGTGCACCGCTTGCCCGGAGGGAGCAACAACAACAACACTAGTGGCAGTGGGGGAGGTCCTAACAGCAGTAGTCTGGTGGTGAAGACTATGTCGGACGACACCATCACTGCTATCTGCTGCGCTCTGCATGAGGTCATCACAAAGAACATGGAGAACACCAAGGCCCTGAGGGACGCCGGGGGCATCGAGAAGCTCATCGGCATCGCCCGCAGCAAAGGAGACAAGTAAGCCGAGTGGGAAGACCGTGGAAGGAGGCCAAAGGAACCTTTAATGTGACAGCTCTTACTACTTACAACTGATCGATTAACCAATAATTTTAATAACATTTGATTTTTGGCTTCTCATGTTTATAGACTTATTTTGTTGCACACTGAATAACAACATGCACCCATTGGATTGAATACTCTACGTCTGGTTGATGGTTAATATGCAGCATTCAAATAGAATGGAAAATCATTTGCATTTCCTCATATATATGTAGAATATGAGTGGACTTACGCTGATTTCTCATAGACAGCAAACATCTAGGCTCCTCTTAATCTCACCTAAAACAAAACAAACACGTAAAACAAGCTGGAAGCATCCTCTGATTGTTGAGTGTTTTAAGATGTTTAAGATTTATGATGTTAAGATTAGATAGAGTCAAGTGATAGGCCACCTTCACGTACCAGCATTTTAGTGTCTCACCACTGAAACCTTGTGGTTAGATTGTTAACCTGACCATTTACTTCTACTACATACACTACATGGGGCATTAGATATTTACAGATCTCCCTTCACAATTACCATAATCTGTTTTCAGCGTGAATGAAAATAATTGTGATTATGCACATTATCATAATCAAACAGACCTACTTCTATGAAACTGCAATCTGTTGCACTAAGCAGCAGTACTGATAACCCCAGCTGGACTGAATATATCTGTATGTATTCTCTTCCATATTTACAACTGTTGATTGTACACTTCTGAATATTAATGCTAATCAGGCTGTTGTTCTGTTTGAATGTATCTGATTATTTGCTCATTAGGAAAGCACATTGTGAACAGACCTGTATATTTAGCTCTTGGTTTCTGAGATGAGGATATACAAACAGAGATGCAGTAAACAAGTATAGGCAGGTAGACAGAACTCAAAAATAAGTTTAAAGTAAGTGTTAGGTATCTTTAGATTAATGCAACCATCAATCTTTTTTGTGTGCTGTACAACCTAATCTGGTTTCTAAATAATAACATTATCCAAAATGTCCTGAAGATATTATTTCTCATTTTCACAGAGCTGATAAGGCCATATTTGCAAATTAAACACTTTGCCATTAGTCATCTTAGTCCAAACCCTGCAGGTGAAGGGATGAAATTTTGACCAATCAATCAATTCAAATAGCAATTAGTCTATAACAGATCATTTAAGTGCCACGTTTGAGGGAATAAAACAGACATGTTGCTCATTGCTCGAGTTGATTTACTTAATACTGAGTCAGTGAATCTGCTGTTTTCCTTAATATTATTTCATTGGCATGCTACAGCCTCTAATGCAAGACTGTAAAGAATGTATGTCTTTACACATTCCTTGGTTTACAAGATTCAACACACTACACATTAGCTGCCCATCGACTGTGTCACAGCCTCAAAGGATGGTTAAGCTTTATTTTCTTCTTCTTGTTTTTCTCCCTGCTGAATTCCCAGACATAGTCCTAAAGTGGTGAAAGCAGCGTCTCAAGTCCTCAACAGTATGTGGCAGTACAGAGACCTGCGCAGTCTTTACAAAAAGGTAGGACTAAAAAAATGGAAATGTCAATTAATCTTACGGACAGCAGAGTAAATACAAATCACTTAAAAGGTAGAGTTGGATTTTTTAAAGACACCATCTTGTTTTATATTCTCTGCAGGATGGATATTCCCAGTACCACTTTATCGGTTCCTCCTCAACGATAGAGAGAGACAGACAGCGACCTTATTCCTCGTCCCGCACCCCGTCCATCTCTCCTGTACGGACCTCACCCAACAATCGATCAGGTGAGCCCACGGCACCATAGGCCTCATCACTGTTTGTCCTCCATCACTCTTCCCATCAGGACAGACCAGTCGAACAAACACTTCTTCACTGTTTCTCAAGTTTGCCTTAACCTTCACACGACGACAGCTTCCAACAAATTATTCTGCTGTCAGGTAAAATCATTGTGCACCAACTCCTTAAGGCCATTCTCCCTTGCAGTGTTTGAATTTGTGTTGGACCAATATGGACTATTCCAGATTTTGATGGGTTTTTCTTTGAACTTGCTTTTGATTTCAGATCAACAATTCTGAGAAAATCTGTTGAAATCCTTTTTAGTGGTATCATTTTATTCTACTCAGTTTAATCCAATCATAAGCAATTAAGTGGTAGGCCAACAGCTGTTGTTCTCGTCACTAAAAGGTCATATCAGTGACCAAGGAACCGTTTTTTTTTATTACGTTTTGTCACTCTGTACAACACAAGAAATCTACACTAAAACATGGGCCACCCAATGTTCTTTGAACTAACAACAATTCAAAGGCCACACTCTTAGATTACTGAAGCTACTCCCAGTACAACATGTTAAAGCTGGCATTAATGCATTAGTGAAGCTCCCAATAAAGACTTATTCAATATTTTTTGAATATAACAAAATTTGGTACAGGTTTTAGAGGACTTTATCAGGTCTATCAGGTAAGAAAAAAAAATCATTCATTCAAAGATTTATGTGTGAATTAACTCATACAATATATTTTTATCATTCTATTGTATCTAATTACTACTAGGTGTCAATATTGATAAAAATATGTTTAATAAGAGATAAATAATAAATAAATAATACATAATAAATGTAATAAAAAATATGCTATTCACTGAATCAAGAATTCTTCATCATGGCTGACCTCTTTCTCTTTGTTGCTGCATATGAAGCATGTTGAGCGACAGTAGTTCTGCCTGGGCAAAAGGAAATGAAGTTAATGGGTTTGAATGGATAGAGAGTGGCTTTGGAAAGTGAGGGAAAAGCCCATACAGGACTTCCACTCAGAATAGAAACACATGGATTTGTTATTTTCAGATCCTGTTATGGACAGAGAAGTTTCAAGTACACAGACAGGAGTGCAATAAGGCATTATAAACCTCTTGCGGAACACACATAGGTCAAAAAGCACATATTAATAATAAAACCAACCCTACTGGCCTATTTTTTGACAGTAGAGAAAACCTCTCTGTAAATAAAGACTCTGTTGTGAGGCAGACAGGTAATTGAAAAATCTTGGAAAGCTACAATTTCTGAAATAACGCAGTAGGTAAGTATTAATTCTGTGAAAGCCCCCTCACATTAAAGTGTAAATACGTGTCTTCTTAGTAGCACTATGGTAATGTGTTTGTAAAAAAAAAAAAAAAAAGCTGAAAATTTCCCTATTGTCTGTGTGTAGCGAGTGCGCCCACTTCCCCCAGAGAAATGATGGCACTGAAGGAGCGAAAGGCAGACTATGAGTCAACGGGCAATGCCAGTTACCATAGCAACAAGGGCGAGCATACATCCCGGAAAGACGCCATGAATGGTAGGTATTTTTACTAATGCAAAAAAAAACACACCACGTACATGTGGTTAGTTCAAGATGAATGTCAGTTGGAATATTGAAATTTAATGTTATAAAATTTTTTCTTATCCAAAAAAGTCCATCTTATAATACTGAGATACTTTACTCTTACTTCTGATTAGATTAAAAAGGGACAGACCGGAAATCTTACAATGTATTATTTTGTTTTATTTTGGCAATGCTAAATAAATAAAAACAAATTATTAATAATAAAATAATAAAAACAATTAAAATAACTGTAATTCTGTTTGAATATGGGGCAATTTAATTCACTATGTCACTAAACGACCTTGTGTTATGACCTTGTGTTGTCTCTGCAGCTCAAATCCCTGGTGGTTCTTCAACACTTCACAGAGGAGCATACGTGTCCCCAACCGATGATCTGAAGTATAACCAGGTGCGAACAACTTCTTTACATCCCAAAAGTAACAGAGGACTAAAAACAAACCAGTTACTACTAAGTTTAGTATAGGCACAATTTTTCTTTTTTAGTTTTAGTTTAACTTACTTTTTATCACTGTATTTTCCATTTTAGTCTTTTGAGTTTTTGGGTGTCTTTATTTCCTTGCATAGTGATGTTCTTCAGAAATTTACAATAAAACAGTTGGAAGGTTTCACGGTTAACCCAAATAAAATCTCAGCAACACACTTTTGGATCCTACTGCTCTGAAAGCTGAATCTATAATGGACATCATTTTGTTTAGAGAAGGTGTATCACCACCTCAGCATTTACTTTAACATGTCTCATGAACTGTACAGCTGAGGTTTACGCTCAAGTTAACACATGCTGTATTTGTGTCACAGCTTCTTTCACTAATTAACTCTTCTTTTACAGATTGCATCTCAAGGCTTACCATCTGAACCCTACCCCCCTTTCCAGAACCCTCCCCCGCCCGACAGTGGCAACTATGAGGACCAGGCCTTTTACGACCCGCAGGTTCATCCAGGAGGGCGCCCCCCGCAGACTGACATGCACCTACAAGGCCTCAAATCCACGGGTAACTATGTGGACTTCTACTCAGCCTCACGACCCTACAGCGAGCTCAACTATGAGACCAGCCACTACCCGGCCTCACCGGACTCCTGGGTCTAAACAAGGAGAAGTGGGAGGGGACGGTGGATTATTTCCCTCCCTCTTCTTTCTCCTTGTAGCAGCAACGGTAGCAGGACAATGAGCAGACAATGTAAAATGAACTAAACTCCTGCAGGACACGTGGAGGGACTAGGGACGGAAGAGGAGCTGCCATGCATGTGCATGCCACCAAAAACAAACCTGACAGACACATTTGTTTTTGTGTTTAGTTTGTGATCAAAGATGGAGCAGGCAGAAGGCGCTCCTGCACTGAAGGCCCCAGAACGAAGAATGTGACAGAGAAAGAATCAGACATGATGATTGAAAAGGCAGAGATACACTGAGTTTTAGAGCAGATGGTCAGTGAAAGAGAAAGATGGATCAGCAAACAGAAGGTTTTGTTAAATGGATTGGAAGGTGTCTTAGATCTGCGGGAGACATCTGTAAATATGTGGTTTTCAATAGTAACATGGCTTTTAGTAATGTGAAGCACAAGAATCAGAGCTGTAGGACATGTAGGATGTCTGTTTCGCAAACATTTACTTTCTTTGGCTTCCGTGTGATGTTTCATCCTCTCGGGCAAAGAACGCTTGTGGACATTTGTAGGTTTTTTTCTTTTTTTGTGTTTCTACTTTTTTATTCTGGTTGTATAGTATTTGATGTACACTGTACATTACAGGGATGCGTTGTCTTCTGCATTGCACTATTTTCTGTCATGTCAGGCCACATCTCCACTGACTATACACAGCCACACAATAGTCACGGTCAAATCTTCAGGACTCATATCACAGCCACAGACTTGCTAATGTGAAAAAAAGTTTAGTCCGATCCATTTGAGTGGGTCAAGGTGCTCCTTTTACTGCCCTACATGTTGACGGTCCAGCTGCCATGAAGAGACTCAGATATTGTTGGAAGTAGTAGCAGATAAGCCTTTAATGTAATGTAATCCTTGTTTCTGGTGGCTATCTTTCCACATTAACCCCTTTTGTTCCTTAAACTGTGCTTATTGTGTACATAACCGTGCCAAACAAGAGGTCGAGAGGTTGATGGCGGTTCCATAGATGGGCCAATTCAGACGAAGATTTCCGCTGAACATCCTAACACTTCAATCAACACCAGTTTGTAAATGCTTTGGCTTTTCTAAATGGTTTTATTGTCCAGCGTCATCAGAAATGGGGTGACAAAAAATGAAACAGTAAAAGAGAAACCCACAGAGGGACTGTCACTGAGCGGAGCCTCGATGCCTCCAAAGCTGTACAAAGTTAGTTGATTTCTGTGTTGTAAAATAATCAATGTTTGAAGTACAAAACACTTTTCTGACAGATTGAGAGGCAGATCTAACTTCACGGTAGACAAAACTGTTAATAGAGTACGGATATATATTATATAAATATAAATATATACTTTTTATGTGCAGATGTGGATGTCACTTATAGCAGCAACATTATGGAAAAAAAAGACATGTAAAAACAGCTTCATGTAGGGGTTTTTGTTCACATTTGAGTTTCTGGTCAACACACTAAATGGTTTGTTGTGTAATGTTGTTGCTGTGTGGAGTAGATTAGACCAGGGCCCAGGGATCCACATTGTCACTGCAGCAGTCCCGACCGGTGCTACATCTGTAAGAAGAAGTATTCCCAACATGTCTGTATTTAACAGTGCACAATGTTTGTTGCATACAGTACAGTACAATTACAATAAACATGTCAGACTGTTCGACTTTAAACACATCACAAGTTGAATTCTTTTAAAAAAATGCGTCATTTTGATGCATGGAGCCGCATTGGTTATAGTTCGCACACAAACACAGCTGAGAATGCATGAGTATTTTGTTGTCAAAGTTCAATTGTGATACTGTTGTTTTATTTTATTTTATTGAAGTGTAAAACAGATGTGTGACAGTAGACCCTGGTTCTCGTTACCCTTGGCTCATAGAGGTCATCTTCAAATAATGCAAAATGTCCACACCAAACACTAAACGAAGACAAGATATGCTGTATCTGTTTATCTCTGTGATCCTTAGGCCAGGACTCTAGGACCTGTATGATGACATATGTGGGTAACTTTTTGTCGCTAGACCAAAATGTGTTTTAAAAAGACTATTGTGAATCTTTCTATTGCCTCAAACAGATTGCAACTGCTCCAAAAAAATATAAATGGACCATCGAAGGAACCTCTGATTTTGAGAGTTGTTTGTTCTTTTCAGCATTTCCTGTTCTTTTTTTTTTTTTGTTTCTATTTTTCAAACGCATTCTACTGTAGATGCTCATTATCCAGCCATATGTTTACATTTTCTTATTCCCTGGTGGAATATAAAATCCACTTAAACAGTCACTTGAGACCGCTCATCCATCACAAACAACATCTTTTTTTTATGTACTGCTTTAATTTCAAGCAGAGACCGTATTTTAAATCTCTTCTCCTGAGTGATGCATTCAAGGACACTCGTCAGGTTATTTATGTGGACAGAGAGCTGTGCATTAAAAAGCCAAGTTTGAAAGTTTATATCAGTAGGTCAAGACATGTCAGGTCTAATCTTAGCAATTGCCAGGAGTTAAAAAATTGGCAATGGGATCTATTACTTCCTCTTTGGATACAAATACCATCCTATCGACTATATATATATATTATAATATAATATTATATATTAGTATATATAGTATTATATATGCATGTGGAGGGTGTAATGTGGCTCTAAAAAAAATATGACAATTACTATAAGTTTCATTCACCAGTAGGCCTACAACCCGCAGTGAAACAAGTCTACCAGCACGGTTACGAAGAACAAAAATAGTTGCACACAGGTGTTTTTCTTTACTATGCAGGTTGAAAAGGCTCTTAGACATACTAGTTGTAGACTTAGAGAAAAAAAAATTCTGAGACACACTGTAATACCATGTTGAAGAACTGTGGCAGTGTTTGCGTATGCGGGTGGATGTCCTGGAGTATGGACTCACACTCGAGTGCACATGTAGTCATCCTGCTCTTGACGTTGACTCACGAGTGCCCTCTAGCGGTCATTAGCGAAAGTGCACAATAGGTCAGAGAGGCAGCCATTTTAGTCTCTGAGGCCTGCTCTGCATGGCACACGCTACAGAGTCTGATTTTTATCGGAGAGAGGTCGTGTCAGTTCCCATTACACATTCACTGCGGGAGCACCACACAAAGCAGTGGCACACGTCAGTCACACACAGACAGAGATGACAGGCAGCTCTTCTTCCTTATCTCAGGTGCATCACAAATATTCAGACCCCCTACTACATCAAGTGGCTCACTCAGATGCATTTTTTATTTTTATTTTTTACTGCTGCACCCACTGCTTTCTTCCACTGACAGTTTCTTTTTAGAGTCAAAAAACAACCCAACCACATTAGTAAATCCCTCCATGCCTGCAACATGTCAAACCTCAGTACATACAAAAGAATTGTTCCAAACCACTGCATTTAGAAAGAAAAATACATTGTCAATAACCATACATTCTGGAAATAATGTTTATTGGAATCCAAAATGTCAGTGTGTTGTTGTGACATGAATTAATGAACAGACAGAAATATAATCCAAATGTTAACGTAAAAATGTGATGAGAATGTCTTTGGTTTTGGTGCGTCTTTACTAAACTTATAGCAGCAGTTTTTGGCAAGTGTCCGATGAGATCCATGTAAGGAGGCAATCCAGTCCACTTTGACTTGAATTTAATCAGGGCTATAAACAAAAACCTGAAATAATGACCACACTGTTCAAGAATATTGACACTTATGCCACACTTATTAGAGGTTTGAATAAACACTGTACTTCAATTACTTCCTTCACTCAACTTTCATTTGGTGCAATGACAAATTTTACCCCAAAACTGAATTGAACTTGTTAACAGACATGTTCTTGTTAATAGCCAACTGTAGTTGTAACTATTATAAAAGTTAACAAGTCTGTGTCTAGTTTTAAGCTGTTTATTTTGGGCTCTACTTTCAAATTCTCCATAAAGCCCTCCAAAGCCGCCGTGAGCCCTGTCCTCTGCTCAGCTGTCAGATTGCGATCATAAGCTCTCCTTTTACCTGTTGTGCTACACTTGATATGCTACTTCAGATTTATTTCTAGATTGAGACTTTTTTTCTTTACAATTTCAATTTGTTTCTTGTTTCTTTGTTGGTAAATAAATAAAGCTGCCACTGTATCCTGGTTAAGATACATTACAAGATATATGAAGTAAAAAGAAGGCCACAAAATCATTTTGTTTAACAAGTAAATATACAAATTTACAGGTTAGAGGCTGGTCACCTCCTTCTACTCTGAAGTAATTTTTTTTTCCTTTCTTCGTCCTGTTTCCTCTCGACCTTTTTCATCTTATATTCCCATTTGGGAACCTGCAGCTGGTTGTAGTTGCGGTTCCTTTTGACTTTATCTGGTTTGTAGCCTGGAGCTGGGGCCTTGCAGAGTCTCACTTTAGGGACCACCAGTCCAGGCCGGACACTGGCTCTCCTCAGCAGGTGGAGCGGCAGCAGACTGGCTCGTCTCATGGCCACTGAAGAAGCAGCAGCAGCCACATCACTCAGCAGGTGAGGCTGGAGACTGGACCTCCGATCCCTCGTCTTAGGGATCAGCTGCACCCTTGAGTTCTGGAAGAACCTCTTGTAGTGGTTCAGTCTCTCTGGCCCAAGATTCCTTAGCTCGGCCAAGCGTTGCCGCCGCAGGATCTCCTGCACAGCATAGCGGCGCTTCCCAATGCATGGAGGGCTACTTGGGCAGACTGTGTGTGCCGCTGTGGCAATGAGCGGGCTGCAGATACTGGTGGTAACCTTCACCATGTGATCAAACACACCATCATCCACTGGGTTTATCCTGTTGGTAATGAAAAATCTATAATGGCAGCAGGTGAACAAGTTGAAAAAACGCTTCCAGTAAGGTTTTGGCTTTTCTGCTTCAGCCACCAGCTCCTAACAATTAAGATCAAACAAGAAACTTAGATAAAACTTAAACTTTACACAGGATCTCACTTTCAAGAATCAAGCTCAAACAGTTATTTGTACCAACCTCTAACACGGGCCACTCCAGGGGGAAGGAGTCACAAAACTGTTCTGCACAAGGTCTTATCATCAGCTGATTTATCAGATAAGCTGTCTCATAACGACCAGTGAACAGAGCCCACTCTCTGGGGTTCAAGTGTCGGCCATTGTCCCGCGCCTGGACGTCACCTCCTGAAAGCAAAGTATAGAGTAAAGTAAAGTATTTCCATATTTGGAAGTCTCTATATAATCATAACATAAATGGCACAAACTAAACAGTATACAACTGTAAAAAGGACATGTACTCTTAAAAAAAGAAATCAAGAGAAACTACTTCTTCATTCTAGGAATTTATAAAATCTTACTTGACTGTCTAAAACAAGTGGCTATAAACAATATTGTAGCAACAATGAAACTACTCTCAAAGGTTTCTAGTTGCACTTCAATTACTGTCAGCTAGTACTTTGGGTATAACTAATTACCCGCCAGCATCAATGCCCTGACACAGTCAGCTCGACCCTGCATGGCGGCCTTCATCAGAGCCGTGAAGCCGTGACAGTTCCTTCTCTCGATGTCCAGCCCGGGGAAGTAGTTGAGCAGATACTTGGAGATGAAGGCATGACCTGCAGACCACAGACAGACAAACAGAAAAAAAACAAGATAGATTAAATAGCTTCCTTTGTCCTTTCTCTTTTTCAATTTTTAAAAGATTGGTATCCTTGGAAACCCACCTCAAATCCACAGAGACCAGACAAATTCTTTGTATTGAAGACGGGATGAAACTACACTCACCCACTTGGGACTTCTTCACCTGAAACTTCTTCAATAGATAAGCTTTCCAACTCCTCCTAACAAACTTTACTAATATAAATTTTTTAACACTTTTGCTGCGAGTAAAGGTTTTTTATGCTCAGACACAGCGGTGTCTGCTCAGTCTTAGCTACCTGTTCCCTGAGGGGCTGCAGACCTCTCTGTCATGGCTGTGGATCGATACTTGTTTTAATGAAGCAGAAAATGAACAGTAGTCTGTAGCTATTCATCATTATCCTCAGTGAGGCATTCATCTTTGTTAGCAGGTAAGAGAGCAGGCCATCATGTCTGATACCTGTGGCTACAGCACTATGAAATGAGTGTAATGATACTTTCTAATATCTGCAAAAAAACATTAAAACTAGGGGTCACTAGACCTAGCTTTGTGCTTTAAATTAGGGCAATTGGAATGCCTGATTTGGCTGCTTTCCACTCTAAATAACCTCAAACGTTATATACTAAATTCTTCTGATGTCTAAAAAATAATAACGCTAACCCTTGCTTCAGATTCCCAACATCCAGAATTTATATTCCCACATCATTTTCCTTTAAGATGAACTTCCATCCTCTCCTCTCAAACCGACTACCTTCATGTCGTCCTTCTCTTTATCCACAAACCCTTTGGTCTTCCTCTTGGCCCCCTGCCTGGCTGGCAGCTCCAACCTCAGCATCCTTTTACCAATATATTCACTCTCCCTCCGCTGAACATGTCCAAATCATTTCAACCTGGCTTTGACAACTTTATCTCTGATGGACTCATTCCTGATCCTATCCATCCTCAGTGCAACTGTCTCCAAACCATACAACATTGCTGCTCTCACTACTGTCCTGTACACCTTTCCTTTCATTCTTGCTGCTACTCTTTTCTCCACTTTTCTTAACCCATTCCAACCTGCCTGCACATGCCCTTCTAGATCACAATGTCATCCGCAAACCTCATAGTCCATTGGGGATTCCTATACCACAGCGCCTCCTTTGGAACCCTGTCATGTGCTTTCTCTACAAAGACACAATGCTGACCTTATTTTACCAATGTATAGGCCTTTGTACAAACTGTGATCCGAGGCCTCCTGTTGGGCTGTAAAGGTACTGCGGGGCGAGAGTGTTATTATTAGGCATTTTATAGCAGCTTTTTTTGTTTGTTGTGTTTTTTTAATAACATTTTTAAAGAAATACTTCACTTATCTTACATTAGCGCTGCACAGCCTTGGAGTTGAATTGAGGTGCAGCATGTTTACCTGCTTGTGCTGCAGTTATCAGAGCAGTGTTGCCCTCGTTGTCCTGCCAGTTCACATCCAGATATGGGCACTGAGAGAGGGCCATGACCACATCTGTGTAACCATGGTAACACGCCACAATAAGGCCCGTCTGAAACACACAAGGTGGGGAAAAGAGACCACTGTTAGTCAGGCAATAACAAAACTCTAACAAAACACAAGTGCAATGTTTATTAACTGCGACAGAAAAAGAAAGAAATTTGGGAAAAATGTTTTTTACAGTGTGCAACAGGTGTAGCGGTAACTTTTGCATGAAACAATTAGCTGGGTCATTTTACTACATGCATGTTGACACCAATACATTCAGGTCAAGACCAAACTAAAATTTTATATTTCTCTTAACCGTGAAAAAAAAAAAGCCTCTCCATCCATCCTTAGCCCATCCAAACACATTTGGATCTATGCTTTGGCTTCAAATTGCCCAAAGAGATTTGTTGTATGATGTGAACCTTGTTGGTGCTTAGCTCGTCATCTTTGTGAGTCTTTTAAAAGCTGAGCCCTGATGACAAGCTGTTTCCTGACATTGTCCCTCTGCAGTTTATACTGTCCATCTGGTGTTTGAAGCTTAACTAACTGTTCTGAAGTCTCCGTTAGGATTTAACCTTTACCAGCTCAGTAAGCCGTGTTCACAAGCTGCACAAGGAAAACTCCCCTTGCCAATATTTTATGTAGTAGCCTCTGACAGGTCAGGTCTAAGTTTGTTTATGCCGCCTAAGAATAACAATATTAGCTCTTTCCAACATTTCTATAAGCTGTAACACTTTATAGAGCATTGTTCATTAATGGGATGTTAATGGGTTGTTATAATACTCTGTTCTGTTTACAATTATTGGCAAGGTGTAACAATAATTACTAAGCTCTACAGCGAAGATACCTCTCTTTGTTGGACAGAGGACAGATTAAACAGAAATACTAGATAGCACTCAATACAGTCCTGTCAGGTATCTCTACAACACTATTAAATGATCTGATATTTTGGATGTGGATACTATAATGCACTGAACCCCGAGACCTACTCTTCTGTTCCTGTCCATCTCAGTCACTTCCTCCTCCGTCACTCCTTGTCTGATCATAATCTTGACAATGATGGCGTTGTTGTTGCAGCAGGCCTTAAAGAAGGAGAAAGGGTCCGGGCTGTCAGGGCTGGGGGAGTGGTACATGTTGGAGCCGTCTGCACATTCGGGGGGATAGAAGGAATCGTCCGAGGCAATGCTCCGTGTGTCTGAGTTATCCGGCAGGGCCTCGAAGTCCAGCTCTTCAAACTCTTGATAGATATCATCCTCATCCTCCCAGTAATTCCGTGTGTAAGACACTTCAAAAGTGATATTATTGTCATCTGTTGGCAACTCACGCTCGTCTTCATCGATCCCGGTGATGGACAGGACAGGTGCATTTGTGACCACTTTATTTTGTCTGAATTCACCCATTTCCTTTCCTTTAGCAACTCCATTCTCTTGGACACTTAAACCTTCAATTTGGTTCACTGTTAACACCATTTAATCCTTGCCCTCTCTGATCTGAACACTTGAGTTGGAGGGCAAAGACTTTTATGTCCAGTGACCAACCACAAGCAAGAAGTCCTCCCACCGTCTGAATGTTTGTGCAGTACTCCAAGTCAGTGGGTCATTAAAGGTCAACTGCAAAGTATTCAGTCCTTCCTGTCAAATCATTTTGCAATAAAACAGTTTATCAGGAATCTAAAGAAAGTTTCAATCTCACAAAATGTGCCATTTCAAAGTCCAAATCCACATACTGTGTCAAGAAAATCTGCAGAATCTGTTGTTCAAAATTAAAAATAAACTCAGTTGTCCTGGTTTAAAATGGTCCCCATTAGCTCCTGCTCTGGACAGTCTTGTGGAGAAACATGGCTTCCTCTAAGGATGACTAGCAATGGGATGAGAAGCATTCTCTTAAACTGACGCATGTTAATCCTTTTAGCCGCTGTCTCTAAGGTTCACTCTGTCCCAATTCCCTCCCTTGTCACTGACGAGTCTGAATGATTTTTGTCTTGTATAGATAAGTTAAATAGCATCCATACAGTGAATTTCCAAACTTTCAACAATCAAATTCTCTTGTAACATATTAACAACCGACCTCCAGCTTTTGCAAACCCTTGTATATGAATTGATTTAGTGCAAACAGGTGGAAAACAGACCACACTCTGAGGGTCAGCTTAAAACGCCAGCTTACCCATAGGACATCACTGAACCTGAGCACAATGGATAGACCGGGGTGAACCTACAACAAGAGTCGTTGTCATCAGAGAGTGGACCTACACCATAAATGCAAAAAAATGTCAGGTAAGGAGGAATGAGTATCTGTCATTTGAAAGGTGGTCTCACAAAAACAGTATCGTCAACCAGCTAAACTCTTATTAATTACAATTAACTATGCAGTTTACAGTTCTTAAAGGGAATATATTCTATGCCAATGATGTTTTTTTTAAGATTTTTATGGGCCCTGCTGAGATTGATTCTCTGACAATTGAAGTGCAATGACCCAGTTCATTCTTAAAGGATTCCAAGCATCTAAGCACTATCAAGTCCAGTCTTTTATTAAGTTCCTTTTAATGCACAGTTCAGCATTTGTCATTATTTTCACATTTTTTAAACTGACTTTTATCCAAGTACTGTACAATTCTATAGATAACGTCAGTTTACATTTGCATAGGTTGCAAATGATTACTTGGCCAGCCAGCATTTAGGACTGTACTTTAGCAGGAGGCTAATTGGATTCAGCACAAATGACCCAACATCCTGTTTCCTAGAGCTGGGCTTTGCTGTAGTACCAATTATCCCAAACACGACTGCCTAAAAATAACCTTTTGCATCAGTTAAAAAAAATATGGCTCCTAACTTCTTTTGAATTCTTACAGTTCCTGACATTTGTTTAACAAAAAACAAACATAACATTTACAATTCCTCACTCAGTCCAAACCCTTTGAATATTACACAGAGTAAATATTCCCGCAAAAAAGTACAGATCCAAAGAAAACTACATTATGGGTTTTACATAATCCTGAGATGCAAAATAACATTGGTGCTGGGTAAAGGACAGAACAATGATCCACCTGCATCAGGGCACAGCTGGAAAAAGACAAAAAGACACTGGACTGATTTGTAAACTGAGTTACAACTATTTATTACTGCTTCATATAACAGACCCCAACAATTTAAGTATACACCTTTGTGTTACAGTACATGCTACAGCTTTTTGTACATATAAAAATATAAATCATTTGCCTCTATAAATTGAAATACAAGACCAGAATTTGAAGTGTACAGCTCAATTTAACAAGAGACTAAAAGGTCACTTCAATCGCATCGAATGATCTTTCCACACAGCAATACAGCTGCCAGCACTAAGATCACCTACAATGCATATGAAAAGAAAAGCAGTTTATATTTATCAAACTTGCAATCTCAGTGTAAAAACTAGAATTATTTTGCAGAATTACCACAGTTCAATACTGACAGCTCTCAGTCCAAGGAAAACACAAAAAAAAACTCAGACTGTGCTGACAATGGATTATGAAATGATTGTAACCTGTGAAATAAAGTGCAGATTGTAACATAAATGAGAAAAAATGTAGGATTTTAGATATCCTTATGAAAAGCAATTCGAGAATCAGTTGCACTGAAACTGAACAATTGTTAGACACAGGCTCAAAAAGAAGGTATAAGTATTTTTTTTGCTTCTACATCTTAAATGTGTCACTTCACTTAAAGGTCATTTTCTTTGGAGTTAAGAGGCCATACAATGTCGGTATGAGCCAATCCATTTTCCTTTGTGCTTAAAAATAAACAAAAAACATGTTTCAAGCTCATTGGGAGACATTTTTAGTCACCGCTTGTGGGAGAGGGGCTTGTTGGGTTTATATGGCAGTGAAAGCAATAAACCTTGCTTTCGTATCAGAAGTAGATGGTACACACAGCACATCAATAACAGAAGGATAGTTTTAGTGTATATACACACACACAGCCGTTTATAGCTTGTGACCCGTTGTACTTTAGTTGTACATTATCAGAGTCTGGTAAAAGACTTATGTCTGAGCAGCTTATTAGCAGCATTCGAGACCATAAATCATTTTAAGAGATTGAGTGAGTGACTAAGCACGTTTTTCCAGTTTAGTGGATGAAGAATGGAGGACTGTCCTCAATGACAAAACAAATTCCCCAAACTGTCAAGTCCACTGGAGGTCAACAAGTAACTAATATCTCTGCTTTGTGCAGATATTTAAGTTAAATAGAATCCTACATCACCAGCTCACGCCATTAATGCAACACTTGAAATAAAAACACATCTAACAAAAAAAAAAAAGCTTAAAAACAAATCACATTACTACATAGTATGTGTCCCTTCCTTATCACTGACAGCCATGTTTTAATTAAGTCATTTGAAATGCTTGGTAGAACAAAAATATAAAAAAAAAGGTGAAAATTTTAGAAACTGAACTTTCTGATTTAAATCTTGACAACTTTGTGGTTCTGCTGAAATTAAATAATGCTTAAAACTGGTTGAAAACCAGGTATGTGTTTTCAGTCTTTTGTCTCACAGCTTGTGGTGATGCAGAATAAAAACAAATAAACAAACAAAAAAAAACACTGTAGTGTTAATATCAGCAATTGAATTTGACATCATTAAATGCCACTCAGTAAGGAAACCTAAAGGCTCTACAGCAGAAGCTGGGCGAGTAGACTCTGCTCCATTCTCCTCCCACAGCGTTAGTGTTTATGACAAAGTGCTGTAAGACTCGAAGGTGCTCCTGCTCGTCTTACGTTCATAGTTGACCAGCCGCTGTCCAACCAGGTATCTGCCGGGACAAGAAAAGAATTCTTATGATGCATCTGAACTACATATTTGACATGCCATTTTTAACTTCATACTCACTTGTCATTTTTAATGTGCTCATAAAGTCTTTTGAACTGCCGTATTTGAAAGGACAGAATGGCCAATAATATGACCATCATCAGCAGGAACGGATAAATTCTCCTCTCCACTAGTGTCTGCATTTCTGGCTGTACAGCTGGAAAGAAAAGAGGAGAAACAGAAATGTTTTATTGTTTAATGGCACATCATGTTGCTCTGAGTCAAACATTCTGTGTAAAAATATATGCTGTATTTATGAATTATGAAAAAAACTAAAGTAATTAATGAAGGAATTGTCTTCTTTCACTAGGAACTATCTGGTACATTTTACAGTAACATCCCAGAAAATGTGTCACAGTGACTTACCCAGCAGCGGTGTGACTCCTTTGGAAATAGTATAGGGCACACACAGAGACAGCAGCAGCACACAAATGACTGGAGCACCAAGTCTTTGCACAATAAAGAGAAGGTCGATGTTTCGAATTCCATTAGCATAGACCTAAGAGACAAACAACCACATACTGAGTTTACATTTAATGAAGGACAAGTATATAAAAATATATTACATAGTACTATTATTAAGAGAAACATGTGACTGACCTGCTCAATGACTGTTTTCAGCCACCACTGAGGGCCCATTAGTGTTATTGCTGCAATAATTTTAGCGTGAAGCACACCCAGAGCCCAGTCCTGCCACAGACAGACATGTAGTCATTTCTTGTGCTAAATTCAAACCGGATTAAGTGTCTAGACACTCTTAAAATAACATGTTTCTACCTGCCAGGGGTAGAAGAGAGGAGTCTGGTCCAATGGGACTCTGAGAGGAGCGACAATGACCAGCTCAAAAAGCAGACCCAATAACAGAGGAATGACACCAGCTAACAGCAGTGCAACTACCATAGTCTTAAGAATCTGTTTATTACATAAAAATATTTAGTGTTTTGCAATAGGACAATATTTGTGTTAGCTACTCGTTTGGAGAACAAGAAATTCAAGTTACCATGACGGTCCACTCGTGTACTTTTAACATGATTACTGTTCGTCCCTGCGGCATCCAGGAAAGCAGCATGGTGGCTGCTCGAATGGACAGCCAGCACATATAAAGGCCACTGGCCGCTGTGTACAGCTCATGAACTACAGCACTGCCCATCCAGAAAGTCATCAACCAGCGACCTACACAGACTGTGGCAAAAAGAAAAAAACAAGTTGAAAGTGTGGCCAGTGAAAACATAACAATGGTTGATGGATTCTAAAACCCACTAATATACATGTAGGAAAAGAAATATTAGACATTTTTGGCCATAAATGCAATAAATATGCAGTAACTAACACTTGCCTGGCAGTGTGAGGCACATGAGACTAGCCATTAACAACGTCACACACATAAAGATCACCAGCAGGATGATCTATACAAGAAACATAAAACAAACAGCACTTAATTAACTTAGAACTTAGAAAATTAAGAGAGCTACAAATAATACTCACTTTCAGGGGGAAGTTTAAGGGCCGGTGGTATGGCTGAAATCCAACTGGACCGCCTTGTTGCAAAATGGCCTGATGTGCAGCATGAAGCCCCTCCCCCAGACCAGGAATCCTGTTGTTGTTGTTATGGCGTCCAGGTGGATTGTTGTTATTGTTGTTATTAGGTTGATTTTCCTCATCTTCAAAGTCTCCCAGCAAGTACGAATGCAGGTCACTGTGAAACATGAGGTATATAAACCCAAATAAATAAAAAACCTAAAAAGGAGTTTATTATAATGCTTTCCATTGCATGAAACAAACTAATAGACAACTTCTTACAGCACATATCCCACAGTAAACGTCCAGGCATGGACAAGCCGCTTGAGCCACTGCCGTGTGTGACCCTGCTCCAATAACGCCGGAAGAACGACCTGCAGCAAGAGCAGCTCCAATGACAGCTCACTGACCGGAGCATCACTGCAGAGACAAGGAGAATAATCTCAAGGTAATTTAGAAAGAACAAGTAGCCACAGTCCTGATGTGAATTTTCAGCAATAATATGATGCATTATTACCTGTAGAGCATGACATTGTAAGGAAGGAAGGCAGGGAAGAGCAGTTTAATTATTCTGATAGGGAGCCAAAGCATCAACAATACTATAGAACCAAACACCACCTAAAACATGGGCACACACATACAACAAGTAACCACAACAACTCAATCAAAAGGTCAAAACAACTGCATTTTATTCAACATTTTGAAGACTCATCCTTATTCAAATTTCATATCTGTTACTTCTCTTAATAAAATGAATCATAAGAAAGCAGATGACTGACCACAGAGAGTATGAACCTCCGCAGGTGCCTGTAGATGGGCAGGTGGATCATTTCTTGGACCGGGTTAAAATCTGGATCATTCAGGTTCCTCAGGAACCACAGCACACCGGGTCGGAGAACCTGCACACAAATCCACAGAAGTTATTTTAACCTATCCTATATTTTTATTAGAAGAACAAATTTATTTTCTTTCTTTCACCTCTCGGAGAAGAAGGATGAAGGATGCAAAGTAGAAAACATAAACCATCCCGACCAACCAGTGCAGAAATAGGGTGGTACCAGGTGCAGAGTCAAAACTCTGCTCCCTGTCTTTCAGTGTAGCATCAAACATTTCCTGCAAAACAGCCAAACTATTTATTAACATATTAATTATAATAACTCAAGTAACTGCATTTTATCTGTTTGAGATTTTAACAGTGCCTGAAACAAGTCTGTGACTGCAACAATAACATCACTTAAGTTCAACAATTGTCATACCAATGAGCAGATGTCAAGCCACCAACCGCAAATCAGTGGGAACAAGCCTATCTCCATGACAACCAACAGTGACACCTACAATAAAACACATACAAGTTTAATGTACATTTTTATATTTGTTTCAGTTGTCACGGTCAATTGTCATTAGCGTCAAAAGCTTTCAGCGTTTCATTTTTAGTGTACCTTGACAACAATGTAGCAGACCCCCAGCAGACGCCTCGACCGCTGGAATTTCACTAAAGACGCCAATGCCTAAAGGATGCAGTTAAGGACTGACACAATGAATTAAACAGATAACTATGACCTTGACTCTAGTTTTATAAATGTACATTCTTTCAACCTTTGGTACAGACAGGTAAAACCAAGCTTTTAATTTCAGAGCTGACGAGACAGGTCTATTCATGCATGCTTATTGATGTTTTGTGTAAATGAGCATTTGTTGGGTATAAAGGACTTGAAAACCACACAGTTGTCATCACTTTGAATTCTTACATAACACTGAACATTATTTCACCATTACCACCAGCCCCCCCCCACACACAGGAATCATGGGGGAAGGCGGTGACACCAGGCAAAAATCCCGATCAAAAATTGAACTTGGGCCTCCCATGTGATTCTTATGCACACTACCAACTGAGCTACTGGGACGCCCCTCCAAATGGACAGTGGTACCTATGTAAATGTTGCTGGGTCCTGAAATCAAAACACAATAAGTGTGTGCTGAACACAAAGGATACATGAAACACAATTAGAGCTCCAGCAAGTAGGATGTAGCCTAGTATTGTGGTAACAAGCCCGTCAAAGTGTGACGCTTCAATCTGAAATTGAGATTTTAGATCAGAACTTTGAATTCCGTAACAAATATTTTTTATATGTGTACTTACATATTCTTCGAATCCTAATCCAACCACTGAGAAATGGCCAATATGATATGGGCAAAAGGCTAGAAAAAAATATTAGCTATATTAGTTGCGCACAAACAAAATCATTGTCTAATGAAAGATGAGAATATTTTGTAAATCCCCAAATAACTTCCAGAAAAGTGAGATTTAACATACCAAACACCAGAATGAAAAGTGTGTTGAGGGACACCACCCAGAAGACATGCTCCTAAAAGCAAGCACCAACAGTGGCATGTATTAATGCTGTATGATTCCTTTGTGCATGGGAGAAAGGCTTCATGTTAGTTGAGGGTCTGTGTTTGCACTTACCAAAAAAACAAGGGAACCATCAAGGCCAAGCATCTGAAAGGCAATATTAGACAGTTGTTTAACTATAACAGTGGCTACATTCAAAACAGGTCATTTTACATTGTTCTTTACTCATAGAGATTTTCTGTGTGGGTAAAAAATAAACTCACCCTTTCCCAAGTCAGTTCCTCTGCAGCACGATCCCACTCCAAAGCATTCCAGTTCAAATCTTCTACAAAAAAGAAAGAGACACGTTGAATATTTAATGTTATAAACATCCGCCAACACAAGTCAGTTACCCGGATTTTCAAGAAAAACTCCTGTAACTTATTCAAAATAATTTAAGAAATATTATTATTTGTTAATGTTGATTTGTTAATGGTCTGGCAGACCATTAGAGACCTTAAGATTTCATCTAGGCTTTATCGTCGAGGATTTTAATAGTTTGCTTTGGTCATTCACATGTTCTCATGGAAGGGAGCCTGATCCCATTCAAAGTAAGGGATGTTGATTGGCTGGATGGTCTACACAGCTCGACAACATTGAATCCAGGAGGCTGCTGATACCAACAATGGAGGACAAGATCTTCTGTGACTCTCCCAACCCCCTACAACAATATGCTTAAACAGTTTTGGGGTAATGCAAGATTAGTTACTACTCTAAAAGTTATTACGTGCAGCCCATGTACAACCCATGTATTTGCTGCACCTTTAAAAGTAGATTTTTTTTTTCTGGTCAAACATGACTTAGCTCCCGAACAGCATAATACTTGAAATGTATGAAATGTCATTTCATACTGACCTTGTCCTCCATTGTTTGCATCAGCAGCCTCCTCTTCTCTAATATCATCGTCCTCCTCGTCTTCATCTTCCTCTCCATCATCATCTTCATCATCATCCTCCAACTCCGCCTCATCTCCCTGGTTTGCAGCTTCATGTGGGTGGGCTGCTGCTGGGTCTGCAGGGTTCTGGCCTTCTGCAGCATCAGCAGCACCCTCTCCATTTACTGCACCATTACCACCAGGAACCTGCAAAATCAAGATTTAAGACATATTGCATACGTTTATATTCTGTACCTCTGCCAAAAAATGTGTCTGTATTGAGCTTTATAAAAAATTAAGGTAAAAAAATTACAACACAGTTATAAGCCAGCTTTAATAAAATAACAGCTACATGTAATAAAGGAAGCAGGTATCCCATTGTTTTTTATGTTTTTGCAGAACAATAATTATATAATTTACAAGAAACACAGTTTTATTTCTACATTTTTGAAAACACAGGACTAATGCGTCGCCATCACCTTCATAAATTCTGAATTCAAGGAGCTGTGGGAACCATAAAAAGATAAAAGCCAAACTAAGCTTACCTCATTAGCTGCCGCAGGGCCATTCGGCTGGTTGGGCACCAGAGGGGGCGGGTTTTGTTCTAACCATTGAGGGGCACCACCATGGACTATTTGTTCTCTAAGCCACACCAGACTGATGAAGGCGCACAATGTGCACGTGACCACAAAACAACCCTGGAGACAATCAGCCAGCAGGTTCTGTCTGTGTAGAAGAAAAAAATATAGCGGTAAGAAAACACACACACCTGAAAAAATGTCAAGCAAAGAAACTGGAAGACTTGTAATTAAATGTAAACTATTTATGTAAGCAGAGTAAAATGTTCTGAATGACTAATGATGAAAAAACAGGGGCAATCAATACTTACGTTGATAGCATATCTAACGGCAGAGTTAGGAGAGAGCTCACAGAGCCAGTAAATAAACACTTGTAAATACGACCTGTTTAGAAAACAAACAGAAAGGATGATTATGTAAATACCAAGATTATGGCTTCAAATTATCCCAAGCTATAAAATAACACTTTCAAAAGCTTTGATTAGCCTGA